>JASDDO010000012.1:325987683-326631107 GCA_030015575.1 Agapanthus africanus | reverse complement strand
GGTGAAATTTTGGAAAATCGGTAAAATGAGGGGGTTTTCTGTAAAAAGTCAAAATACAAATATCTTATTATAAAAATTAAATATACATATTCTAGCTATGTAATTGCTATTATTTGGTGTTTATTGAGCCGCTGGTGAAATTTCAAATTTTCTGAAAAAAAATATTATTTTATTATTATTTTAAGCCGTCACTAATACATTTAATTAGGGAAAATTACAAATTGGAATGAGTTGAAACAAATTTTGTGCATCATAAAACATTAAATAAAAATTTATCATGTGGTTTTTGGAACGAAATCATTTGCCAAAACGGTTTAGAAATTATTGAAGAAAAAAGGCTTTTTTTTTAGCGTAAATGGATGTTTGGGGTATTGTATTTATCATTTTTCATCACCCCACACCCGTGCCCACACCCACACACCCCCACTTACTCTTCCCCATGGCTGAATTTAGCACCCATCATATTTTTCCCCACTTGATTTTCAATAAAAAAGAAATGAAAGAAAAGAAAAGAAAATGAGTGAAGTAGTTAGACTTTTGACTTTGTTTGACCTTGACCTTGTCCCCCCCATTTTCCTCACCTCCCTCTCTCTCCCCCACCCACTTTTCTGGCCGAAAATTCCTTCTCCCCACAGCAGCCCCCCCTCCATTTTCCCTTCTCTTTTCCCTTCAAAACTTCATGAAAAATTGCATCAAAAATCCACCAAAAATCCCACAAAATCAAAAGTCAAAGTCCTACCCATTTTAGCTTAGCCCGTTTAGCATGGATCCTTGTGAAAAGAGAGCATTTTGGGAGGCCATGGAGTCTTGTGGACCTTCATATATTTTTGGGTATAATTCTAAAACTTTTTGTTGCTTAAATTGTTACTAATTTCTTAAGCTAATTTAATTAAGTGTTATTTGGATATGTGAGTTTAATTGCAAGTTTTGGAATTCAAGTTGTGAAATTGAATGCAAGTTAGGGTTTATAAAATTGGTGTATGGTTGTGTGTTATAATTAGGCTTTGTTGTCATGTTAATACAAGTTTAGTAGCTAGTGCTAATGGCTAGCTTAAAATTTTTGTTATTTTGCTAATTTGCTTACTAGGTTTTTGAAATTTGTTAAATTCTTAGGATTAAAAATGTGATTAGGTTTTTCTTGGCTTCATTAACTTTATTAAGTGTGGTTTAATGCTTTGGATCATGCAATTCTAAGCTAGATTGTAGTTTGTGCATTTTGCTTTGAAATTGTTAAAAAGGGTATTTTTGTAAACTAGAATATTAGGATTTTTGGAATTTAATGAGATTAAATTCCGGAAATTGTTTATACGACTTATTTAAGATATTTAATAAATATATTGGTCGCTACATTCATTTAAACATCGTGTTTTGTACAAAAACGGCGAATTGTGCTTGCTAGATTTTCGGAAAAATGACTTTTTAAGTGAAATTGGCGTTTTTGTGAGTTTTAACCTAGTTTATATTAAAATCAGTGTTCGTGAATATGCAAATGAGTGTGATTGGATTTTCTCGATGGTTTGACGTTCGTACATCGACATCGAGCGTTGGTTTGACTATTCCTGCATGCGTGGGCGATAGGTTTGGACCTATGCGTGATACGCGTGCCGATTTGATTTTCGTATGCCGTTTCGATTTCGAATTTAGTTCTAATGCGATATGGTACGTTATGATATGTAGGTACCCCCATGTGGACTTCGAGACGACAAGCAAGCGCGTGGCGACGTCGGCACCGGCTAGCGAGGACCAGGTGAGTAGATTTATATCTACGGGGAGAAGTCGGGTGGATGGCGTATAGCACCCCCGCAGTCCGTGGTGGTGTATACGGATGCATATACACACCAACAATTATTATATGTTATTTGGGATTAATAACGATGCTTAGGATGGATATTGGTGTGTTGGATTATTTTAGTGTTGCGAACCCTAGGGTAGTGTTACACACACATACACACATACATACTTGCATACATTTCTATTGATATGTGCTCATGGGATTCTTTATAGTTATGTGTTCACATGGGTATGGGACTATGTGTTCACATACGGATTGAGGATGATACTTGGGATTGAGCTGAGTCGATGAGATTTGATTTGAGGCCGTGAGATCGGTGATATAGCAGGGTTCGTATCTTAGATACGACATGACGTTGTAGCGGGTCCTTGACATAGTGTTTCACACACGTCCATGCATACGTAGGCGGTATCAGTATGGTACTAGACGTAGATCAGTACCCCGATCATGATATTTGATAAAGAGGATACCAGGTGAATACTATGATGAATGTGATATTGACCCGTACCCAGATTGGGATGCCGTGCGACGGATTTACGTACGAGCTATATTGATGATTGATCCGCACTCTTGACTTGGGATGCCTGATTATAGATATGGTATCGGATATGATATTATTGAGGCGGGATCACCGACTATACATATACAGGTATGTATATGTATCGACTCAGATGATAGGCGGTTTCCTTACCTGTAGTTCAGCTTGTTAGTTCAGCCGTATAGTTTAGTGTAGTTGTTAGATTAGATTAGACTTCTTACCTATTTATAAAACTAACGAATCGTGGGCATTTTTAAAGACAGCTCAAGGGAATCTACGGATATTTCAAAAACGACGTATCTTTTCATAAAAACACCGTAGCCCCTATTTTCAAAACCCCATGATTCGTGTTATTTCAAAAGGCACCATTCGTAGGACTTATATTAGATTATTGCAGATTAGTTATCGTTGTGTCTGGTATTCTGCTCCCGCACATTATTGCTGTTCGCTCTGCCTCGCATATTTATTTTGCTGCATATTCCATTATTGATATCATGCTGTTAGGACACCAGCACCATTACCGATGATGCGTATGTACCACGTACACCTACTTGCCGGCTCACACACATCTTCATCGGTAATTGCCATGTCACGTACACTTTAGAGAATATAGTTGCTTGACTTAGATTGTTAGCTGGTGGTTTTGACATGATATTAGTGTACTTCCCTTATATGCCATATTAGACATTGTAGTTATTACCTACCACTGCATGCATACTGTTATTCAGTTGTTCATGCCTAGTTCATTATCATTGACATATGCACTTGTGATGATTTCTTGAGATTTATGATATTTCTGGATTTCGGGGAAAGCCGCAAAATTTACAACTTATGATCTTTTAAAATATAAAATGTTGCGGTTTTCTAGTGATGTAAAGTGTCGTCCACCATGAGTTTGCTGTGGTTTTGGAGATCCGTGTCGAGGAGTGGAGGAACCGTCACGGGTACATTGTGGGCCCGGTGCGGTACCCCGGGGCAAGATGAATGTGGTGATGACGTTGAGCCTGGCAGTGGAGCACTACCGACCGGTGATTTTACCTGACGTGTCGGATATCCGGAGGATACCGTCGTGGTCTAGAGATAGATGGTAGGGGCCGGTCTGAACTGACGGCGCCCTAGATATTGTGATTGAGACATTAAGATTTTTGAGATTTTGAGGTACAGAGATCACGACACAGAGATATCGAGATATTTGGATACTTGTTTTGTGTCGATGCTGAGCACTGTTTATGCTGATTTCATTTATGGTACCTCCTATTTAAAAATAAGGAAATCTCACTAAACTATGAAAACAGTTCTTCATTTACATGTATTCTACTTTCATGCATTCATACCTCATTCATATGATATATTGCTACCTGAGGCACTGACACGGGTACATGAGATTACACTCGGGTTAGATATTTACCCTAGCCTTGTTATAGGCTGCATGTTATATATAATGGAGGATATATTATGATCATTGACCTAGGATTGCGTTATTTATGCGATTTTTGTGCGTAGATGTTTTTCTATTCACGAGTTGGCAACTCACCCCCGTTGTGCCCCAGTTTCTTGCAGGTTTGCCGTACAGGTTTCATTACGGCTTGCGGGCATAGTTTCCTTCGGGTGATTTGCTAGTAGGTGGGTTTACTTGTATCGTACCCCCTATTATATAACTTGTATATTATTATTCAGTTGTATCTAGAAGTTCCATCAACCAAACTTGAATTTATCTCAGATAGAGACCAGTGATGTTTATTTTTTCGACCTTAGAGTCGCGCGTTGTATTTCTGTGGGTTTCTTATGGTTTTGAGTTTCCTTTTGAATTTTGAACCTCGCCGTTGGCGTTGTATATTATATTGCTTGTGTGGTTGTGACCGTCGATTGACGAAGAGCTAGCTCCCGCTTGAGGATGCATTTTTATTGATTTCATATACTATTCATGTTGTATCCCGTTTAGGGGCCAGTATTTACAAAGGAGACTCTGCCGAAATTTTCAGAAAATACTTGATGTTTTAAAATCGCATAATTCGGCTTATGCTATTAAAACTACTTGTTTTAAATTGGTTTTCCTTCACTCTACTACTTTTCTTGGTTTGGATTTCTGGGTTTTCGGCTTACTTAGATTACGTACGCCTCGAGACGTTTCGTAGTTTAAGTGCCGGTCATGTTCCTTTTTTTCGGGTCGTGACAGATTTAGAACGTCAATGCTTTTAGATAACGTGCCTGAACCGATCAACTCTTGATATAGGAAATGTTCAAAACATTATCCAACAATACAAAATTATATCCTTCTTTACTAATAAAGAGACTGATATGATTTTGTATATCAGGTTCGGTATCTAATAACATTCGTTCAGAATCAATGTATTCTGGTAATACAGGGTGATAGTGACCAACAAACTTGGCTGCAACACTTGCACCGTTTTCTGTCTCATGAAACTAATCACCCGTTCTCAGTTCCTATCTGTAGCCCATGTAGCAGATTACATATACGGGATCCTGATCTGGTATCACATACCCAGGACGTAAAGGATACTGAGAAACTGTTCTCTGTAATGAACACACCCGAAGAAGATGCATCAGCATGCACTTTCTTCGTTTGGGCGGCACGGGAAATCTGGTATTCCCCAATCTCCTGCTATGTATTATAACAATTATAAGTTGGAGCGGGACCAACGTTCCCCAGCTCAGTATAACAAGCGGGTTCGGTCAATATATCCGTTTTATTATCTTGATTAAGGCGTGATATGGTCGCTATCTGGAGAGAGAGAGAGAAGAAAACACTCAGCGTATGCTCTTGCAAGATTAGATTGGTTATATAATATATCTAATCAGGATGTCTCCCACTGTTTTAATCAAATCTTCCTTCAAACCCTAAAAGGAAAGACTAGCTGGGATTAATTACACGCTACAAGTTCGCCAATCTTTCAGCCAGGCCAGTGTCGGTACTTTGAGGGAGGTCCCCCGTGCTTTCGCACGAACCTAATTAAAGTAAACCTCGTTTTCCCAGAGGCGTAACCCCGTTGACACCTTTCTAGACACCTACTTGATCGACTAATTGTAATGTATAAAACTCTCCCAGGAGTAACTCTTACTCGCAGCGGGTATCGAGATCCAACTATCTCATAGAAAGTATGCAATCTCATTGCAAATTTCAACACTTGAAATTCCCAATAATATTTTGCCCCAAGCGTCCTATGACCTTGACAAAGGCCAACAAACCATAGGCTGCTAGTCATGTTCAACCCGTCATTTCTTGATTGTATTAAACCCACCCGCACGGCCCTTGACAAAGGCCAACAAGGTCGCACGACTACCCTAATCCAATCTGCATCATATGCATAAGCAGATAAGTACTATTCAGCTACCGCACACTACGCCTTGACAAAGGCCAACAAACGCAGCACGAATACTAAACAGTCCTTATCTGAAATGACGGAGGGCTACGACAGGTTTTTAAGAAACCCTTTGCGTAATGAACTTGATATTGTTGTAGAATCGAGTGATTTTAAATGGAGTGTTTTTTAGGCTTTTCTAGTTTTGCTAAAGGGGTCACTCCCGGTGAAGGGATCGTCGGCCCTTTCCTCATCGAATAAGGTGCAGGATATATCATATATACCACTGTGCAAAGCAAGAACTATAGAAGCAATCAAAAGACAGACCGAGTTTGTAGCATCTTCCAGTTATTGCTAAAGGAGTCACTCCTGGTGAAGGGATCTCGGTCCTTTCCTTATCGAATAAGGTGATGGATGTTCTATAAGGAACACCGCTATGCAAAGCAAGAACTGTAGCTACCATTTTTTAAACAAGTTTCTACAACATCTTAGGTTTCTTTTATTTCATTAACCTCATTAATGAAGTCCCATTTTATTATGCTTCATAAGCATCACATTTGAAACGAAATCTGCAATATAACATATATCTCATATATATATAATATAAACATTCGTCTCAGGCAGTAATATGATCTCATCACAGAACATTGCAGCAGAAGAACATATATGAAATATTGGATATACTAGGACGTCCGTATTTTCAATACGAGCCTGTATAAAACACGGATTCCACGGTCGCGATGAATAGCCAAACCCACATCCCTAGACCCCTACGAGAGTGGCAAGCAACACTGCCAATTCTAGGGTTAGGAGACCCGGTCTCGACTCCTCGAGATGGTCTCCCACTGGACCCTAGAACCCGGTTACTTGTGCTCCCCGCCTTGGGTCTACCTAATGCGGAAAAGTAAATAATATACAAAAGGTGACATCTTCCGCTACCTGGAAGTGCCCCAATAAAAGAATATTACATACAAATGAATTTTACATGAATGAAAAAGAAAAACTCTCATCTCACATAAAACCCCCGGCTATTCAAAACGCGACGATCCAATATAACATATCACAGCAACACATAATATCACATATCATCAACGTAAGCAAGTATGCGTATCCCGATTGTCCTTGATGTATAGCAACGAAGCCGGCGATACACCACATACTACGCTTACGGTCACAGAAAAGAAAGTGTAAAACTACAATAGTTGGAATCCGCAACCTCCTTAGACATCGCATGCCTAACTAAATGAATTCCTTAGACATCGCATGCCTAACAATTATAAACTCCGCATTTTAGTCTCATTTTCGAAAACTCTTTTCAATATCAAGTCGGGCAATTCAACAAGATTCCCGACGTCCTGATCGAATGTTTGTCGCAAACTTTAGTAGACGGCCGCACCCCTGATACCGTCGACGAAGTGCACCAAGGTGGAACACCGCTACCGGGAGCACCCGAACGGATGCTTTCGGCGACGGGGTTCTCCTACAGTCACTTGGTCGGGGCTATAGAGTGAGGCTGTCTATTAAGTTTACCCGGCGAGTATCCGCGTACTCTACGTGATTGCGACGGACTTTTGATCACATCAAAATTCCGTGGTAACCGATCATCTGAGACTAAACTGCTATGTTTATAATGTTCAAATTAGTTATCTCATAACTATCTGTGGATTCCAATTATTGTATCACATTCCAGATAAATAGAAAAAGTTAAACTTTCCGATCGAATCATCAAGCACCCAAGATTTCCCCAATATATCTCGACACTTGAAATCAGTTTAAAAACATCCATTACATGCCACAGTACCAATGGTCCAGCCGTAGAAGGGTCAAGCCAACGCCTCACATGTGGCACGCCGTACTGCCCCAAACCCTAAGGTTCAAAGGGCAGTTCAAGACGGTCACATAATCGAGTTAAGGTTTGTTGTCTTCTAGAGGGTCCACCGCGTTACTTGCATGACTTAGAACATTCTTAAACAAGAGAAAAAAATCCAACTTTTGAAAAATTTCCCGACAGGGGAAAAAGTGAGTTATTGATATCCGTTCGAACTTTTTAACAGTTTCTAAAATTTATCCGGAAAGCCACATAGACAAAATCTAATACTTCGATCGAAACATCTAATCCCCAAAACAACCCCAGAAAAATCAACTGTAGAATAAAAATTAAAAATTCCCAGAGAACTCAGCACTGTGTAGTAGGAATTACTGTACAAAATAGGAGGGGTGACGTCATCAAATGGCCGCGGAACTGCCGCAGAAGCCAAGCTTCTGCCGCGGTTCCGCCGCACGTTTGACGAATTAGCCCCTCGAATTTCACAGTAATTCTAATAAAACCCTGCTGAATTTTTTAGAAATTTTTAATTGACAAAAATCCAAATTTTCAGAAAATTTCCAGAGAGCATTTTGGAGTCGGGGTTTCGGGTTCGATCGGACTTTAAACTTCGTCTAGACTTCGCCTAAAGCTCTAGCTTGGCTCTGATACCACTGTAGGGTTGCTAGGCACGCACACAAGGGTCTACGAGGCATCAACCATGCCCGATTTAAAATTTAGCCATGCCGAACAACCCGAATACGGAACTTTAACTAGAGATTAGGCGAAAACAAGCATGCTAAACAATTTAACACTAAGTGAGAAGGATTACAACCTTTGTAGATCCGGTCCTTCACTTCATATGCTCCGTGTTGTGGTCCCTTCGCTGCGATCATCGGGATCCGGACTCTCGAGAGGTTCCACGAAGAGAAATACGCAACCTTTGCTTCCGATCTTCGACACTAAGATGATCTACCTTGAAGTTTCTTTAACACAAGCTAACACTCATGAAATGATGTGAACACCCTCATCTAAATGGCAAGGGAAGATGAGGATGATGAAGTAGGATTTTTGCTCTCTTTATTTATCTTTTTCTCATATTTATTCATCACCTTTTGAAAAACAAGTAAGCTTTTTCATGAAAGAATGAAGGAGGAAGAAGATGAATAATCATTTGTGATGAATAGAAAGAATGTTATCATAATCATTTATGCAACCATGGTTGTAGTAACCATTGTAGAGAGTTTACTAGGGTTAGGGTTTGGGTTAGGTCAAAGGGTGAGTCACTTGTAAATATCTATCATAATATCTTAACAAAGACAAAGTAAAGCTTCTAGAATCAACTAGAAGGTTTAACCCTAATCCAAACCCTAATCATGTTTAAACTCCTCTAAACATGTTGCATTAATAATTATAATATGTTACAATATTATATATCACATATACAATATTTATTGTAACAAAATAAAATAATACATTTAACATATATCGCATATATATCAATGTATTACCCGAGTGAGAAAAAGAATCTTTTAGTGAGCAAATATTAGTTAATGTAATTTAATATATCAAATATATTATTATACATTAATTTATCGAATCAACACTTGATCCGACAATCCGGCTATATCGCATATAACCGGCTAATATTTATCCGTACCGATTCATCGAATCAACACTTGATCCGATGACCCGGCTGATATCAAATATCGCGAGAATATAATACGGTATCTCATATCGTATTATCCTCGGTCCCGCACATATCACATATGTGCTCCTACTCCGTTTTGCCTGAGTCAAGAAACGTCTGTGTAGGACTCTAAAGAATCGTCAATACGCCGGCAGTAGGTGATGATCATATCAAACACCCATAAGCTGCAATCGGTCAGCTAAACGTAACAGCTACCCAGGTATTGAACGCTCAGAAGATCAACAAGCAAGCCTGTAACTTCTCCTGTGAATCCAAACAGTAACACTCCCGTACAGTCCGGTCTCGTCGTCTGATATGTCGCATATCTCGCCTAGGGGTGGTAAACGTCAGACCCCAGTAGCTCGATAAGTCGTGTCGATATGAGGTCTATAATAGTTCGAGAAACTACTGATAACACTTACCAGTAAATCTCAGGAACCCTGGCCAGGGATTTCCGGTTATAGCCAATCGAATACAGCACAACATCAACTCCCTATACCGGGAGAGACGAATCCCCTCCTATCGCTCATTGCCTCCATGTGATTCGGGACTGTACCCAAAAGCCACCTTTTTGCACGCCCTCTTGGACGTGGTATGATGGAAATCAAAGCATAGTGGGAACCACACTAGACTCTATGACGATCTCGGGTCAACAGACTACTCTGTACCAGTGTCACCGGAGAACTGCCATCTGACGTATGCTATAATACCATCTGGGAGTTCTCGGCGAGTCCGTCCAGTGTACCCAGTCTCCACTGAGCACCCGTACACCATCCTTGATGTCAAACACCGATGGATATGGGATCATCCATCGCCCATCATATGGGTCAAGATGCGTATACGCTAGTCTACTCTGGTGCATCGATGCCCTGTCTCGATACACCCTCGACTAGGAACAGTTATATGATGTACTCGTCGACTACCGTGGCCCCACTAGTATGATCTCATCATAGTCCCAGTAGTCGAGTACATATCCTAAGGGCTTTATCAACATGTAATATAGAGACAATCAAAGTACATGTTAAGATAAAGTACAACCAGATAGCATACTATCATGTCGAGCAAGAAAGTCCTCCCTATATATGTCCTAGCATCCACTACAATATACATCGTATGTACAGTAATGGCCTCTAGGGCATACATATAACTAACATTTAACCCTTCAGATATAGCAACCAAAGTCCATACTTTGTTGGTGTATAAGGATTCCACCTCAGATCGCTAAGCATCCAGCCATTCTTACAGAGTCTTGCTCCTGATGGCCAGCTCGAAACTAGTTGGGTCATCATCTCATGATGCAATCCCCGCTCCCACTGTCATAGAGAAACCGAAGTATCTCTCAGGTGGGTGAGGAACCCTACTAGATCGGCGGAGAGGCTGAGGTTCGTTGGAATCTACTGGATCCTTTGGTTCTGTTAAATCATCAGCTTCAATTTGTATAGCTGGAACATTTCCTGTTGTACATTATAGACATTGCCTCGATCCTGTCCGGATTTAGCTTTTAGACATAGCCCGGACAACCCCAAATCTTAACTAGCTTAAGACATGGGCTCTTCCCATACCATATCTCATATGGAGTGGTAGGCAACTGATTTGATTTGAACCCTATTCAATAGGTATGCAACTTCACAAGTGCATAACTCCCTATAGGAAATAGGTAACTCAGCAGTACTCATCATAGAGCACACCATATCAAATAGGGTGTATCTGCTCCGCCCCGATATACCATCATGCTATGGTGCATACGGAGGAGTATTGCTGAGAGAGAATCTCATTCTTAGAATAGTCCAGGAATTCCATGCTCAAGTATTCTCCTCCCTGATCTCATCAAAGGACATAATACTTATACCCGTATTTTGGTTCTCTACTTCTAACCTATATTCTGTGAATATCTCAAAAGGTTCGGACTTGTGTTTCAACAGGAACATATGTCTGAATCTTGAGAGATTATCAGAGAATATAATGAAGTATAAAGAACCAGTCCTGACATGTGTAGACAGGAGACCTTACATACATCATCATGTATCAGTCCCTAGAGTTTTTTAACTCTTTCTCTGTTTCCAATAAACAGAGCTGGTGTCATTATATCTTTGTGACATGACTGGCGAGTTTCACAAGATGTAAATTCAAACTGATTTAAATATGCATCTATATATAACTCTAGCTAGTCGGGTCACATTGATCTGACCTAGTCTACAATACCTCAAGAAGAATTCGTTCATTTCTGAACTCTTCCTTTTGTGTGTGTTCTATATACTAAGAACTGTAGTTTGATTTAGAACATTAATGCTTTTAGATAACGTGCCTGAACCGATCAACTTTTGATATAGGAAATGTTCAAAACATTATCCAACAATACAAAATTTTATCATTTCTTTACTAATAAAGAGAGTGATATGATTTTGTATATCAGGTTCGGTATCTAATAACATTCGTTCAGAATCAATGTATTGGTAATACAGGGTGACAGTGACCAACAGACTTGGCTGCAACACTTGCCCCGTTTTCTGCCTTATGAAACTTATCACCCGTTCTCAGTTCTCTACCTATCTGTAGCCCTATGTAATAGATTACATATCTGGGATCCTGATCTGGTATCACATACCCAGGACGTAGAGGACATTTGAGAAACAGTTCTCTATAATGAACATACCCGAAGATGATGCATCAGCATGCACTCTCTTCGTTTGGGCGGCACGGGAAATCTGGTATTCCCCAATTTCCTGCTCTGTCTTATAACTATTATAAGTTGGAGCGGGACCAACGTTCCCCAGCTCAGTATAACAAGCGGGTTCGGTCAATATTCCGTTTTATTATCTTGATTAAGGCGTGATATGGTCGCTACCTGGAGAGAGAGAGAAGAAAACACTCAGCGTGCGCTCTTGCAAGAATAGATTGGTTATTATTTTATCTAATCAGGATGGCTCCCACTGCTTTTTATCAAATCTTCCTTCAAACCCTAAAAGGAAAGACTAGCCGGGATTAATTACACACTACAAGTTCGCCAATCTTTCAGCCATGCCAGTGTCGGTACTTTGAGGGAGGTCCCCCGTGCTTTCGCACGAACCTAATTAGTGTAAACCTCGTTTTCCCAGAGGCGTAACCTCGTTAACACCTTTCTAGACACCTACTTGATCGGCTAATTGTAATGTGTAAAACTCTCCTAGGAGTAACTCTTACTCGCAGCGGGTACCGGGATCCAACAATCTCATAGAAGGTATGCAATCTCATTGCAAATTTCAACACTTGAAATTCCCGATAATATTTTGCCCCTAACCTCCTATGACCTTGACAAAGGCCAACAAACCATAGGATGGTAGTCAAGTTCAACCCGTCATTTCCTAATTGAATTAAACCCACCCGCACGGCCCTTGACAAAGGCCAACAAGGTCGCACGACTACCCTAACCCAATCTGCATCATATGCATAAGCAGATAAGCACCAGTTAGCTACCGCACACTGCGCCTTGACAAAGGCCAACAAACGCAGCACGAATACTAACTACTACTTATCTGAAATGACGGAGGGCTACGACAGGTTTTTCTGAAAACCTATTGCGTAATGAATTTTATATCGTTGTAGGATCGAATGAATTTTGAAATGGAGTGTTTTTTTGAGGCTTTTCTAGTTTTGCTAAAGGAGTCACTCCCGGTGAAGGGATCGTCGGTCCTTTCCTCGTCGAATGAGGTGCGGGATATATCATATATATCACTGTGCAAAGCAAAAACTCTTAAAAGCAATCAAAAGACAAACCGAATGTGTAGCATCTGCCAGTTATTGCTAAAGGAGTCACTCCCGGTGAAGGGATCTCGGTCCTTTCCTCATCGAATAAGGTGCAGGATATATCATATATATCACTGTGCAAAGCAAGAACTGTAGCTACCTGTTTTATTTTGAAATTCGATTCTACAACATCTTAGGTTTCTTTTATTTCATTAATCACATTAATGAAGTCCCATCATTTAGGTACCTAAATATCACAGATAAATACGACGTACACTTATGCCATCCGCATTCGCCTCGACGTCCCCTCGTGCACCGTTAGGTTAGGTAACTAACGGCAGAGCGGGGCAGGGCTAGCGCGGGTGTAAAACATAAGTAACGCTTATATAATATATCATATATACTGTATACTGTATCTATCACAAAACATCACATGATCACATCACAGATATCGCAGCAGAAGAATCATATGAAATATTGGATATACTAGGACGTCCGTGTTTTCAATACGAGCCAGTATAAAACACGGATTCCACGGTCGTGATGAATAGCCAAACCCACACCCCTAGACCCCTACGAGAGCGGCAAGCAACCCTACCAATTCTAGAGTTAGGAGACCCGGACTCGGCTCCTCGAGTTGGTCTCCCACTGGACTCCAGAACCCGGTTACTTGTGCCCTCCTCCTTGGGTCTATCCTAGTGCGGAAAAGTAAATAATATACAAAAGGTGACAACTTCCGCAACCTGGAAGTGCCCCAATAAAAGAATATTACATACAAGTTTTTACATGAATGAAAATGAAAAAACACTCATCTCACATAAAAAAACCCCGGCTAATCAAACACGACGATCCAATATAACATATCCAGCAACACATAACATCACATGTCATCAATGTAAGTAAATATGCGCATCCCAATTGTCGTTGACATATAGCAACGAAACCGGCGATATCACATATTACACTTACGGTCACAGAAAAGAAAGTGTAAAACTACAACAGTTGGAATCCGCAACCACCTCAGACATCACATGCCTGACCAAATGAATTTCTTAGATATCGCATGCCTAACAATTATAAACCCCGCATTTTAGTCCCAATATCGAAAACACTTTTCAATATCAAGTCGGGCAATTCAACAAGATTCCCGACATCCTGATCGAATGCTCGTCGCAAACTTCAGTAGACGGCCGCACCCCCGATACCGTCGACGAAGTGCACCAAGGCGGAACACCGCTGCCGCGAGCACCCAGATGGATGCTTTCGGCGACGGGGTTCTCCTACAGTCACTTGGTCGAGGCTATGGAGTGAAGCTGTCTATTAAGTTTACCCGGCGAGTATCCACGTACGCTACGTGATTGCGACAGACTTTTGATTACATCAAAATTCCGTGGCAACCGATCAAGTGAGACTAAACTGCTATGTTTATAACATTCATTCAGTTATCTCATAACTACTTGTGAATTCCAATTATTGTATCACATTCCGGATAAACAGAAAATGTTAAACTTTCCGATCGAACAATCGAACACCCAAGTTTTCCCGATACAGATCAACACATGAAACAAGTCTAAAAACATTCAGTTCGTGCCTCAGTACCAACGGTCCAGCCGTAGAAGGGTCAAGCCAACGCCTCACATGTGGCACGCCGTACTGCCCCAAACCCGAAGGTTCAAAGGGCAGTTCAAGACGGTCACATAATCGAGTTAAGGTTTGTTGTCTTCTAGAGGGTCCATCGCGTTACTTGCACTACTTAGAACGTCGTTAAACTACGGAAAAATCCAACACTTGGAAATTTTCCGACAGGGGAAAAATTGGGTATTTATATCCGGTAGAACTTTTTAACATATTCTTAAATTTATCCGGAAAAACACATAGACAAAACTTGATAATCCGATCGAATCAGCGATTCCGATACAACCCCAAAATACTCAACTGTTTAATAAAATATTAAAATTATCCAGAAAACAAAGGAGTCAAATATAACAATTACTGTGCAAACAAAAGTCAAAGATTCAACATAACGGCCGCGGAACCGCCGCGCCACGTGGGGTAAGGCCGCGGTTCCGCGGTGGGTTGACGGAGTTAGGGCTCCGTTTTGCACAGTAACTCATAAAAAACCCTGCTTGATTTTCTGCATATTTTTAATATGGAAATATCCAGATTTTAAAAAATTGGACAGAGAGCATTTTGGAAAATGGGTTTCGGGTTCGTTCGGATTTCAAACATCGTCTAGACTTCGCCTAAGGCTCTAGCTAGGCTCTGATACCACTGTAGGGTTCCTAGGCACTCACGAGAGGTCTCACAAGGCATCAACCATGCCAATTTCAAAAATTACGGTGCCGAGAAACCCTAGTCTACGGATCGTTGGCTAGATATCTAGGCGAAAGAATGAAACTAGTTTACAGCTAAACTAAAAGAACGGATATACAACCATTATAGATCTGATCCTCCACCTCCATAGCTCCGCAATGAAGTCTCCTCGCTGTCCAAGTCGAACCCCGGGCTCTAGCGTCGGCTTCATCGGAGAATGGACGGGCTAGGTCGTCGACGTCGATGCCGAAGATGATCTACGTCGAGGCATCACTAGATCAAGCTCCAACTTCACCAAGTCAAGAAACTTATGAAGAAAACACACTCTACTACTTGGCAAGAGGTAGATGATGAAGAAATAGGAAGTGGGTAGACTTTAGAATTGGATTTCTCACTCATTTTCATCAATCACCATTGATGAAGTGAAGGTTTCTTCATTGAAGAAGAAGATGATGAAGAAGAAGAATATATGATAAGTTGTTTTTAAAAATAAAAACAATATGATACTTATCATAATCTCAACCATGGTTTAGTGTAGAGATTTAACTAAGGTTAGATGAGTGGTTCGGGTTAGAGAAGAGACAAGAATGGTGGACTTGTTCAAAGCTTCAAGAAGCTTCAAATAAAACAAAACAAGCAACCATTCTTTTTCTCTTTATCTTTTCTAAATGAAATAAATAGATAAATAAATGAGAAAAGTAAATGAAACCCTAACCACTTAAGTAACCATGTTTTAATTCTTTACACAAAACCAAACTATCATGTATCATCAAACATGATACAATCTTGCGCACAAAAAATAAATCATATATACAATGTGCACAAACAAGTGAGAAAATCCATTTAAAGTGAACCAATACTAGTTAATGCAAAGTAATATATCAAATATATAATTATGCATTAAATCATTAAATCAACACTTGATTCAATGATCCGGTCATGTCGCACACAACCGACCAGTATACAATGTATCGGCTTATCGAATCAACGCTTGAATCGATAACTAGGTTATATCGCATACAACCATTCGACACATTGGTCGCGAGAATGAAATACGGTATCACATACACGCATTATTCTCGGTCCCGCATATATCTCATATGCGCTCCTATTTCGTTTCGCTTGAGCCAGGAAACCTCTGTGTAGGACTCTAAAGACTCGTCAATACGCCGGCAGCAGGTGATGATCATATCAAACACCCACAAGCCGCAAGCGGTCTGCTAAACGAAACGGCCACCCGGGTATTGAGCGATGAGAAGATCGACGAGCAAGCCCGCTCACCCTCCTGTGAATCCAACCAGTAACACTTACCATACAGTCCGGTCTGATCGTCTGATATGTCACATATCTCGCCTAGGGGTGGTAAACGTCAGACCCCAATAGCTCGATAAGTCGTGTCGATATGAGGTCTATAACAGTTCGAGAAACTACTGGTAACACTTACCAGTAAATCTCAGCAACCGTGGCCAGGGATTTCCTGTTATAGCCAATCGAACACAGCGCAACATCAACTCCCTATACCGGGAGAGACGAATCCCCTCCTATCGCTCATTGTCTCCATGTGATTCGGGACTGTACCCAAAAACCACCGTTTTGCATGCCCTCTTGGACGTGGTAAGGTGGAAATCAAAGCACAGTAGGAACCACACAAGACTCTATGACGATCTCGGGTCAACAGACTACTCTGTACCAGTGTCACCAGAGAACTGCCATCTGACGTAAGGTATAGTACCATCTGGGAGTTCTCGGCGAGTCCGTCCAGTGTACCCAGTCTCTACTGAGCACCCGTATATCATCTCTGATGTCAAACACCAATGGATATGGGATCATCCATCGCCCATCTGTATGGGTCGAGAAGGTATACGCTAGTCTACTCTGGTATATCGATGCCCCGTCTCGATACACCCACGACTAGGGACCTTGAAGGATGTACTTATGGACTACCATGTCCCCACTAGTATGATCCGCATCATAGTCCAGGTAGTCAAGTACACATCCTAAGGGCTTTACCAACATGTAACAGAGAGACATTCAGTATACACGTTAAGGTAAAGATCAACCAGATAGCATACTATCATGTCGAGCAAGAAAGTCCTCCCTATATATGTCCAAGCATCCACTACAATATACATCCTATGTACAGTAATGGCCTCTAGGGCATACATATAACTAACAACCATACCGGGTCCACCATGTACCTGCAATCGGCCTCATCCGCTTCCTCGAATCGGGTTTCACATGTCGCTCTCAGCACCGAGAAAACACATGGTGGACGCACTGAAATATCATATCAAGGGTAACCGGGTTTTTAAAACAATCACATATTCTCTTTTGAAATACCCACGGTTCCCAAATCCAGAAATATCAAGGAAACAATATATCTCAATGCGTATAATCAAAACATGATGTATGCGACATGTAACGAAAGGTAAGCATATCAGAAGTCATGCAACATGGAATAGTAATGTGCACATGTCGAGGGAAACCGCTCTTTTAAAACGAATCAGTTTGAAGAACATCTTGCGGTTCCCAAATCTCTAATCAAGTCAGAATCATCTATGTTTGTGTACAGGTATAAGTGTACAATATGCCATGCAAGAATCATATCATGAATGCAACAGTACTACAGTGTAGTGGCATGACAATTATCGATGATGAAGTGTGTGAGCCGGCAAATAGGGTACATGGAACATATGCATCATTGATAATGGTGCTGGTGTCCTAACAGCATGATAATAATATAGCAATAAACATATGCAAGCAATGCGAATAGCATGAATATGCGGAAATCAAATAATCAACACCACAGTGAAGAATCTACTATGCAAACTACAGATCTAAGTATCAAGTCAATAGGGAGAGGTATGGAAACCACCTAAATCTGAGTTGATATATATATATATATATAATAGTTGGTGATCCCGCCTCAATAATATCGCGTACAATACAATATATCGTAAGACATCCTCGAGTCATGAGTGCGGGTCTATCTGTAGGGTTCCTAAGCACTCTCAAGAGGTCTCACAAGGCATCAACCATGCCAATTTCAAATTTTACATGTGCCGAGAAACCCTAACAAGATCGTTGGCTAGAATTTTAGGCGAAAAATGTAACTAGTTTACAACTAAACTAAAAGAACGGAAATACAACCTTTGTAGATCCGGTCCTCCACCTCCACGGCTCCGTAATGAAGTCATCTCCGCTGTCCAAATGAAATCCCGGGCTCAAGCGTCGGCTTCATCGGAGAAATGGGCGGGCAAGGTCGTCGGCTTCGTGCCGAAGATGATCTACGTCGAGGCATCACTAGATCAAGCTCCACCTTCACCAAGCCATGAAAACTTGTGAAGGAAACACCCTATACTACTTGGCAAGAGGTAGAGGATGAAGAAATAGGAGGTGGGTTCACTTTAGATTTGGATTTCTCACTCTTTTTCTTCAATCACCATTGATGAAGAAAGGTTTTCTTCAAGTGAAGAAGAAGAAGAAGATGAAGATGATTATTATGATAATATGATAAGTGTATTATTTAAATGGAAAAGAAATTGAATACTTATCATATTCCAACCATGGTTTTGTGTAGAGAATTAACCAAGGTTAGTTGAATGGTTAGGGTTATGAGAAGAAGACAAGAATGGTAGCTTTGGTCAAACCTTCATGAAGCTTCAAATACAAACAAAGAAAGCCACCATTCTTCTCTTTAATACTTTCCAAAATACATAAATAAATAAATAAGTATGAAAATCAAAACCCTAACCATTTAAATAACCATGGTTCAATCTTTACACAAACACAAGTAAACATGTATCATCAAACATGATACATACAAGTGCACAAAACTGTATCACATATACAATGTGCACTTGAAGTGAGAAAATCCATTTAAAGTGAACCAATACTAGTTAATGCAAAGTAATATATCAAATATATAATCATACATTAAATCATTAAATCAACAATTGATTCAATGATCCGGTCATGTCGCACATAACCGACTAGTATCAATAGTAACAACTTATCGAATCAACACTTGATCCGATAACCCGGCTATATCGCATATAACCGATCAATGTCACAAATCGCGAGAATAGAATACGGTATCACATACACGCATTATTCTCGGTCCCGCACATATCTCATATGCGCTCCTATTTCGTTTCGCTTGAGCCAGGAAACCTCTGTGTAGGACTCTAAAGACTCGTCAATACGCCGGCAGCAGATGATGATCATATCAAGCACCCACAAGCCGCAAGCGGTCTGCTAAACGTAACGGCCACCCGGGTATTGGGCGATCAGAAGATCGACGAGCAAGCCCGCTCACACTCCAGTGAATCCAACCAGTAACACTTACCGTACAGTCTGGTCTCGTCGTCTGATATGTCGCATATCTCGCCTAGGGGTGGTAAACGTCAGACCCCAATAGCTCGATAAGTCGTGTCGATATGAGGTCTATAACAATTTGAGAAACTACTGGTAACACTTACCAGTAAATCTCAGCAACCGTGGCCAGGGATTTCCGGTTATAGCCAATCGAACACAGCGCAACATCAACTCCCTAAACCGGGAGAGACGAATCCCCTCCTATCGCTCATTGCCTCCATGTGACTCGGGACTGTACCCAAAAACCACCGTTTTGCACGCCCTCTTGGACGTGGTAAGGTGGAAATCAAAGCACAGTGGGAACCACACAAGACTCTATGACGATCTCGGGTCAACAGACTACTCTGTACCAGTGTCACCAGAGAACTGCCATCTGACGTAAGGTATAGTACCATCTGGGAGTTCTCGGCGAGTCCGTCCAGTGTACCCAGTCTCTACTGAGCACCCGTATATCATCTCTGATGTCAAACACCAATGGATATGGGATCATCCATCGCCCATCTGTATGGGTCGAGAAGGTATACGCTAGTCTACTCTGGTATATCGATGCCCCGTCTCGATACACCCACGACTATGGACCTTGAAGGATGTACTTATGGACTACCATGTCCCTACTAGTATGATCCGCATCATAGTCCAGGTAGTCAAGTACACATCCTAAGGGCTTTACCAACATGTAACAGAGAGACATTCAGTGTACACGTTAAGGTAAAGATCAACCAGATAGCATATTATCATGTCGAGCAAGAAAGTCCTCCCTATATATGTCCAAGCATCCACTACGATATACATCCTATGTACAGTAATGGCCTCTAGGGCATACATATAACTAACAACCATACCGGGTCCACCATGTACCTGCAATCGGCCTCATCCGCTTTCTCGAATCGGGTTTCACATGTCGCTCTCAGCACCGAGAAAACACATGGTGGACGCACTGAAATATCATATCAAGGGTAACCGGGTTTTTAAAACAATCACATATTCTCTTTTGAAATACCCACGGTTCCCAAATCCAGAAATATCAAGGAAACAATATATCTCAATGCGTATAATCAAAACATGATGTATGCGACATGTAACGAAAGGTAAGCATATCAGAAGTCATGCAACATGGAATAGTAATGTGCACATGTCGAGGGAAACCGCTCTTTTAAAACGAATCAGTTTGAAGAACATCTTGCGGTTCCCAAATCTCTAATCAAGTCAGAATCATCTATGTTTGTGTACAGGTATAAGTGTACAATATGCCATGCAAGAATCATATCATGAATGCAACAGTACTACAGTGTAGTGGCATGGCAATTATCGATGATGAAGTGTGTGAGCCGGCAAATAGGGTACATGGAACATATGCATCATTGATAATGGTGCTGGTGTCCTAACAGCATGATAATAATATAGCAATAAACATATGCAAGCAATGCGATAGCATGAATATGCGGAAATCAAATAATCAACACCACAGTGAAGAATCTACTATGCAAACTACAGATCTAAGTATCAAGTCAATCGGGAGAGGTATGGAAACCACCTAAATCTGAGTTGATATATATATATATAATAGTTGGTGATCCCGCCTCAATAATATCGCGTACGATACAATATATCGTAAGACATCCTCGAGTCATGAGTGCGGGTCTATCTGTAGGGTTCCTAGGCACTCTCAAGAGGTCTCACAAGGCATCAACCATGCCAATTTCAAATTTTACATGTGCCGAGAAACCCTAACAAGATCGTTGGCTAGAATTTTAGGCGAAAAATGTAACTAGTTTACAACTAAACTAAAAGAACGGAAATACAACCTTTGTAGATCCGGTCCTCCACCTCCACGGCTCCGTAATGAAGTCATCTCCGCTGTCCAAATGAAATCCCGGGCTCAAGCGTCGGCTTCATCGGAGAAATGGGCGGGCAAGGTCGTCGGCTTCGTGCCGAAGATGATCTACGTCGAGGCATCACTAGATCAAGCTCCACCTTCACCAAGCCATGAAAACTTGTGAAGGAAACACCCTATACTACTTGGCAAGAGGTAGAGGATGAAGAAATAGGAGGTGGGTTCACTTTAGATTTGGATTTCTCACTCTTTTTCATCAATCACCATTGATGAAGAAAGGTTTTCTTCAAGTGAAGAAGAAGAAGAAGATGAAGATGATTATTATGATAATATGATAAGTGTATTATTTAAATGGAAAAGAAATTGAATACTTATCATATTCCAACCATGGTTTTGTGTAGAGAATTAACCAAGGTTAGTTGAATGGTTAGGGTTATGAGAAGAAGACAAGAATGGTAGCTTTGGTCAAACCTTCATGAAGCTTCAAATACAAACAAAGAAAGCCACCATTCTTCTCTTTAATACTTTCCAAAATACATAAATAAATAAATAAGTATGAAAATCAAAACCCTAATCATTTAAATAACCATGGTTCAATCTTTACACAAACACAAGTAAACATGTATCATCAAACATGATACATACAAGTGCACAAAACTGTATCACATATACAATGTGCACTTGAAATGAGAAAATCCATTTAAAGTGAACCAATACTAGTTAATGCAAAGTAATATATCAAATATATAATCATGCATTAAATCATTAAATCAACACTTGATTCAATGATCCGGTCATGTCGCACACAACCGACCAGTATACAATGTATCGGCTTATCGAATCAACGCTTGAATCGATAACTAGGTTATATCGCATACAACCATTCGACACATTGGTCGCGAGAATGAAATACGGTATCACATACACGCATTATTCTCGGTCCCGCACATATCTCATATGCGCTCCTATTTCGTTTCGCTTGAGCCAGGAAACTCTGTGTAGGACTCTAAAGACTCGTCAATACGCCGGCAGCAGGTGATGATCATATCAAACACCCACAAGCCGCAAGCGGTCTGCTAAACGTAACGGCCACCCGGGTATTGAGCGATGAGAAGATCGACGAGCAAGCCCGCTCACCCTCCTGTGAATCCAACCAGTAACACTTACCGTACAGTCCGGTCTGATCGTCTGATATGTCACATATCTCGCCTAGGGGTGGTAAACGTCAGACCCCAATAGCTCGATAAGTCGTGTCGATATGAGGTCTATAACAGTTCGAGAAACTACTGGTAACACTTACCAGTAAATCTCAGCAACCGTGGCCAGGGATTTCCGGTTATAGCCAATCGAACACAGCGCAACATCAACTCCCTATACCGGGGGAGACGAATCCCCTCCTATCGCTCATTGTCTCCATGTGATTCGGGACTGTACCCAAAAACCACCGTTTTGCATGCCCTCTTGGACGTGGTAAGGTGGAAATCAAAGCACAGTGGGAACCACACAAGACTCTATGACGATCTCGGGTCAACAGACTACTCTGTACCAGTGTCACCAGAGAACTGCCATCTGACGTAAGGTATAGTACCATCTGGGAGTTCTCGGCGAGTCCGTCCAGTGTACCCAGTCTCTACTGAGCACCCGTATATCATCTCTGATGTTAAACACCAATGGATATGGGATCATCCATCGCCCATCTGTATGGGTCGAGAAGGTATACGCTAGTCTACTCTGGTATATCGATGCCCCGTCTCGATACACCCACGACTAGGGACCTTGAAGGATGTACTTATGGACTACCATGTCCCCACTAGTATGATCCGCATCATAGTCCAGGTAGTCAAGTACACATCCTAAGGGCTTTACCAACATGTAACAGAGAGACATTCAGTATACACGTTAAGGTAAAGATCAACCAGATAGCATACTATCATGTCGAGCAAGAAAGTCCTCCCTATATATGTCCAAGCATCCACTACAATATACATCCTATGTACAGTAATGGCCTCTAGGGCATACATATAACTAACAACCATACCGGGTCCACCATGTACCTGCAATCGGCCTCATCCGCTTCCTCGAATCGGGTTTCACATGTCGCTCTCAGCACCGAGAAAACACATGGTGGACGCACTGAAATATCATATCAAGGGTAACCGGGTTTTTAAAACAATCACATATTCTCTTTTGAAATACCCACGGTTCCCAAATCCAGAAATATCAAGGAAACAATATATCTCAATGCGTATAATCAAAACATGATGTATGCGACATGTAACGAAAGGTAAGCATATCAGAAGTCATGCAACATGGAATAGTAATGTGCACATGTCGAGGGAAACCGCTCTTTTAAAACGAATCAGTTTGAAGAACATCTTGCGGTTCCCAAATCTCTAATCAAGTCAGAATCATCTATGTTTGTGTACAGGTATAAGTGTACAATATGCCATGCAAGAATCATATCATGAATGCAACAGTACTACAGTGTAGTGGCATGGCAATTATCGATGATGAAGTGTGTGAGCCGGCAAATAGGGTACATGGAACATATGCATCATTGATAATGGTGCTGGTGTCCTAACAGCATGATAATAATATAGCAATAAACATATGCAAGCAATGCGAATAGCATGAATATGCGGAAATCAAATAATCAACACCACAGTGAAGAATCTACTATGCAAACTACAGATCTAAGTATCAAGTCAATCGGGAGAGGTATGGAAACCACCTAAATCTGAGTTGATATATATATATATATAATAGTTGGTGATCCCGCCTCAATAATATCGCGTACAATACAATATATCGTAAGACATCCTCGAGTCATGAGTGCGGGTCTATCTGTAGGGTTCCTAGGCACTCTCAAGAGGTCTCACAAGGCATCAACCATGCCAATTTCAAATTTTACATGTGCCGAGAAACCCTAACAAGATCGTTGGCTAGAATTTTAGGCGAAAAATGTAACTAGTTTACAACTAAACTAAAAGAACGGAAATACAACCTTTGTAGATCCGGTCCTCCACCTCCACGGCTCCGTAATGAAGTCATCTCCGCTGTCCAAATGAAATCCCGGGCTCAAGCGTCGGCTTCATCGGAGAAATGGGCGGGCAAGGTCGTCGGCTTCGTGCCGAAGATGATCTACGTCGAGGCATCACTAGATCAAGCTCCACCTTCACCAAGCCATGAAAACTTGTGAAGGAAACACCCTATACTACTTGGCAAGAGGTAGAGGATGAAGAAATAGGAGGTGGGTTCACTTTAGATTTGGATTTCTCACTCTTTTTCATCAATCACCATTGATGAAGAAAGGTTTTCTTCAAGTGAAGAAGAAGAAGAAGATGAAGATGATTATTATGATAATATGATAAGTGTATTATTTAAATGGAAAAGAAATTGAATACTTATCATATTCCAACCATGGTTTTGTGTAGAGAATTAACCAAGGTTAGTTGAATGGTTAGGGTTATGAGAAGAAGACAAGAATGGTAGCTTTGGTCAAACCTTCATGAAGCTTCAAATACAAACAAAGAAAGCCACCATTCTTCTCTTTAATACTTTCCAAAATACATAAATAAATAAATAAGTATGAAAATCAAAACCCTAACCATTTAAATAACCATGGTTCAATCTTTACACAAACACAAGTAAACATGTATTATCAAACATGATACATACAAGTGCACAAAACTGTATCACATATACAATGTGCACTTGAAGTGAGAAAATCCATTTAAAGTGAACCAATACTAGTTAATGCAAAGTAATATATCAAATATATAATCATACATTAAATCATTAAATCAACAATTGATTCAATGATCCGGTCATGTCGCACATAACCGACTAGTATCAATAGTAACAACTTATCGAATCAACACTTGATCCGATAACCCGGCTATATCGCATATAACCGATCAATGTCACAAATCGCGAGAATAGAATACGGTATCACATACACGCATTATTCTCGGTCCCGCACATATCTCATATGCGCTCCTATTTTGTTTCGCTTGAGCCAGGAAACCTCTGTGTAGGACTCTAAAGACTCGTCAATACGCCGGCAGCAGATGATGATCATATCAAGCACCCACAAGCCGCAAGCGGTCTGCTAAACGTAACGGCCACCCGGGTATTGGGCGATCAGAAGATCGACGAGCAAGCCCGCTCACACTCCAGTGAATCCAACCAGTAACACTTACCGTACAGTCCGGTCTCGTCGTCTGATATGTCGCATATCTCGCCTAGGGGTGGTAAACGTCAGACCCCAATAGATCGATAAGTCGTGTCGATATGAGGTTTATAACAATTCGAGAAACTACTGGTAACACTTACCAGTAAATCTCAGCAACTGTGGCCAGGGATTTCCGGTTATAGCCAATCGAACACAGCGCAACATCAACTCCCTATACCGGGAGAGACGAATCCCCTCCTATCGCTCATTGCCTCCATGTGACTCGGGACTGTACCCAAAAACCACCGTTTTGCACGCCCTTTTGGACGTGGTAAGGAGGAAATCAAAGCACAGTGGGAACCACACAAGACTCTATGATGATCTCGGGTCAACAGACTCTGTACCAGTGTCACCAGAGAACTGCCATCTGACGTAAGGTATAATACCATCTGGGAGTTCTCGGCGAGTCCGTCCAGTGTACCCAGTCTCTACTGAGCACCTGTATATTATCTCTGATGTCAAACACCAATGGATATGGGATCATCCATCGCCCATCTGTATGGGTCGAGAAGGTATACGCTAGTCTACTCTGGTATATCGATGCCCCATCTCGATACACCCACGACTAGTGTAACGTCTTCAAAATAATAAAATATGATTTTTGGGAAATTTTATAATTTAATATTATTTTAATGAATATTTTAATATTCTGGTATAATTAAATACAGATAAATGGGGAAAAATTATGGAAAATTCTAAAATAAGGTATTTTAAGGAATTGCTTCGTTTTCTGTGCATGCCCCCATTTCCTCTAGTTTTGACCCTGAGTATGTCTAGTTTTGACTGATTCCATCTAGGGTGAAATCTGGGTTGATTTTCCTATGTTGGTGTATAATTTGGGACTTGTTTTAGCATGGATTTTGGTATTTGGTGATTCATTCCTGTCGGGTGGCGTTTGGACGTCAACGACAAGTGGATTTTGATTGTGTTTACATGCGAGTCGATAGGTTTTTACCTATGCGGGTAGCGTGTGCTATTTTGGTTTCCGATGTGATTTTCATGTGCTTTAGCATTGTGATATACTTGTAGGTACCCCGCGTGATGTTGAGGCAAAGGAGGTGAAGATAGCGACATCGGCTTTGGCACACGAGGAGCAATGTGAGTAGATTTATATCTGTGGGGAGAAGTCGGGTGGATGGCGTATAGCACCCCCGCAGTCCGTGGTGATGTATACGAATACGTATACACACGAATATTTTTTATGTGTTGTTTAGGGTTATTGATGGTAATAATGATATTTTGATGATAAGAATATATTGGTTTAGTTTAGTGCGAACCCTAGAGTAGTGGTTGCACTCACACATACATTTACACACATACTTGCATTCATTCTTTCATTTATTAGAGTGCATATGATGGTGCGTATATCTACACATGGGTATGGGACTATGTGTTTATATACTGGATTTGAGGATAGTATTTGGGATTTGAGATGAGTCGATGAGATTGGGCTTGAGGCCAGGAGATCGGTGATGTGATTTGGTTCGTATTGAGATACGACACGATGTTTTAGCGGGTCTTTTGACGTAGTGATTCTTACACCTGCATGCATACATAGAGGGTATCAATATTGTACTAGACGTAGATCAGTACCCCGATCATGACATTTGATAAAGAGGATACCAGATAAATAGTATGATGAATGTGATATTGACCCGTACCCATATTTGGGATGCCGTACGACGGATTTACGTACAAGCTATATTTTGATGATTGATCCGCACTCTTGACTTGGGATGTCTGATTATAGATAAGGTATCGGATATGATATTATTGAGGCGGGATCACCGACTAATATATATACATGTATGTATATGTATCGACTCAGATGTTAGGCGGTTTCCTCACCCATAGCTCTACTTGTTAGTTCAGCCGTATAGTTTAGGATGGTTGTTAGATTAGATTAGACTCCTACCTATTTCAAAAACTAACGAATCGTGGGTATTTTAAAAGACAGCCCAAGGGATCCTACGGATATTTCAAAAGACGTATCTTTTCATAAAAACACCGTAGCCCTTATTTTCAAAACCCCATGATTCGTGTTATTTCAAAAGGCACCAATTGTAGAGGTTATTTTAGATTAATGCAGATTAGTTATAGTTGCGTCTAGTATTCAGCTTCCGCTCATTATTGTGGTTCGCATCGCATCGCATGCTTATATTATGTTTCATACTCCATTATTGATGTTATGCTGTTAGGACACCAGCACCATTACCGATGATGCGTATGTACCACGTACACTTACTTGCCGGCTCACACACATCTTCATCGGTAATTGCCATGTCACGTACACCTTAGAAAATATTATTGCATCGACATAGGTTGTTAGCTAATAATTTAGACATGATATTAGTGTACTTGCATTATATGCTAGATTAGACGTTGTAATTATTAGTTGTTACATCATGCATGTTATTATTCTTGGATTTTTATGCCTGTATGCACTGTTTACATGCTATTGAGGATTGGATTCGGATTTCCATGAGATTTTCTGGATTTGGGGGAAAACCGCAAAACTTATATAAACTTCTTTTCTCTCTTTAAAATAAAAAGTGCGGTTTTCCCATGATGTATGAGTCGTCCACCATGAGTTTGCTGATGGATTTGGAAACCCGATTCGAGGAGACGGATGAACCGTTTCGGGTACATGGTGGACCCGGTAAGGTACCCCGGGGCAAGAAGCGCGTGGTGATGACGATGTGAGCCTGGCAGGGGAGCACTACCTACCGGTGATTTTACCCGACGCGTCGGATATCCGGAGGATACCGTCGTGGTCTTGAGATGGATGGTAGGGGCCGGTCTGGACTGACGGCGCCCTAGATATTATGATTGAGACATTGGGATTTCGAGATTTCGAGGTACAGAGATTGTGATACAGAGATATCGAGATATTGGGATTACGTTTTGTGCCGATGCTAGGCACTGTTTTATGCTGATTTCATTATGATACCTCAACTAAAAATACAAGGGAAATCTCACTAAATTATGAAAACAGTTTCTTCATTTACATGTATTCTGCTTTCATGCATTCATACCTCATATTCATGACATACTATTACCTGAGGCACTAGCACGAGCACTTGGCACTACATTCACGTATAGAGATTACATTGCCAGTTTAGCATGCTTCAGCTTTATTCATATTGAGGTTTCTTTATATCTGATCGTATTGACCTAGGTTGGGTCATTCATTCGATCTCTGCTTGTAGATATCTTTCTATTCACGAGTTGGCAACTCACCCCCGTTGTGCCCCAGTTCTTGCAGGTTTGCCGTACAGTTCTATAGCGGCATTTCTGGCACACTGCTTCCTTTTGGGTGATTTGCTTGGATAGGTGGGTTCTTTTGTATCAGAACCGCCGTTGTATTTATATTATTCATTGTATCTAGAATATCCATCAACCAAAACTCGTATATTGTTTCAGACCTAGACTAGTGATGTATTATTCGACCATAGAGTCGCGCTTAGTAGTGTTGCGGTTTTCTTGTTGCTTTTGAGCTTTCTTTTGGATTTGATCCTCGCCACTTGGCGTTGTATATTATTGTTGCATGTGGTGGTGACCGTCGATTGACGAAGAGCTAGCTCCCGCTTGGGGATGCCTTTATCATTGCATATATTGTTATCCTTGTTATACCCCATTCGGGGCCAGTTTTACAAAAGAAACTCTGCCGAAATTTTTAGAAAAGACTGTACTGTTTTTAAAAATGCATATTCGGCTTAGTTATTTAAAAACCTTGATTTCAAACATGTTTTTCTTCACTTTTTTAAACCAGTTTCTTTACTTATTCTTAAAAATGTTTTTAGATTTCTGGGCTTTTGGCTTACTTGGATCAGATGGAGTCCTATAGACTTCATATGGTTCAAGGGCCAGTCACGTGCTCTTTCGGGTCGTGACAAAGTTGGTATCAGAGCGCTAGGTTGACCTTGGTTCGAGTCTAAGTTTGACTATGTGGAGCCTAGGGCGTTTATATATATACGGAACTTAGGCTTGACCTTACGGAACTTAGACTTGGTCGAGGGGGTATTAGACCCGAACTTTCGTCGTGTAGGATGACCCTTGGTTGATGGAATAGGTAACTAAAGTAGAGTGACGTACCGTTGGTATGTTCCGCGGCATACTTACGACACGCCACTCCGCTTAAGGAACCTTAGGATGTACATATTTTCGAGATCAGTGATCCTCTTTATATCCAGGATTATACATCCATTTGAGATCCCCGATTCTATTAGTTTCATGATCATACCTTTATTGATGCTGTTCCTTCCCATGATCATGTATCCACTTTGGATCTGTTGTTTCCTTTCTTGCCATTGATGTGCTCTCCTTGATACTCGATTGAGGTTCCTGTCACCATGTTTGAGGGCAGTTTGGGCTGCTGCTAGGGTTACGACCGGTGTGAGCTCGTTTGGTACGAGGGCCGACCATTGTGTTTTCTGGTGACATGGGAACGTCTCGAGTTAGTGTTGGTGATTGTGACCTCTAGTGGAGGCGAGTGCTTGGTCTTGCACCGGATGATCGGGCCATTGTTAGAGCTGCCAGTTGAGAGAGGACTGTTGATGTACAGCATACCTTAGAGATTGTGATGTCGCCTACCGTGCAGACAGATGGACCAGCTGTTGCTGAGATTGACAGGATGTCGCTTCCGAAGCTTACGAGCTGAGATTGCCGTAGCTTTCAGGCAGATATGAGACAGATGATAGCTAGTCTACCCGATTTGAGAGACGAAGGTGATTCGTCCGATTTTGCGCCGGAGCGGGCCCTGATGAGTTGAAGATTTCCAGTGTGGAGAGTCTTACTCAGATCTAGAGCAGACCGACTCAGAGATGACCGCCTATGTATTGCCTTTCCTGGAGGATTGAGGCGCTGTTCGACGTACAGGCGAATAAGCCAGTTGCTGCTGCAAATGACGAGATGTCGCCCAGATGGTTGGAGCTACTGCAGCGTGAGCATATACTTAGAGAGATGATAGCGAGTCGCTAGTCACCTGAGGATGAATGACTAGGACAGGTGGTTCGTTTGTTTACCGATGCGAGGTCATCAGATAGATTGTTTCCAGCTAGAGACGACTTCACGCAGGTTCGTTGAGAGTCGATAGAGACGATCGAATGTCAGGAGCCCATTTTCCAAGTTTAAAGTATACGGAAAGACATGCAGGTGATTCTATGGACTCTCTAGAAGAATGAAATCCTAACTCGACTTAATGACCGTGTGAAAGCCTTTGAACCTTCGGATTTGCGGCGGTTCCTCGGCGCCATTAGTGAGGCTTGGGTTTGCCCTTCTACGGCTGGACCACCGACGCTGTGGCATGTACTCGATACTATTAAACTGTACCCATGATGTGATCTCTTGGGGGATTATGAGGATCTGACGAGTCGATCGGATGGTTCGACATCTTTCGGATATCGTGATGGGACACTGCTTGGGAGACTCCAGATGCGAGCGTAGCCGTCGGAGCGCAGTTCGTGTAGCCACGATGAGTTAAGTCCGAATCAGTCGACATTGAGCAAGGTGGAGTAAAGAGTTCGTACGAGATTTCGACGAGATGACGTCCCACTCCGCTGACATTAGAGATGTGATATGCACCCCGAGGCGTGGTATATGGATGTATCTTCCAGAGAGAAGCGCGATAGGTATGCAGCCGTTCCGGAATAAGCTTTAGCTTCAGCATTGGATGATGACTTCCGGGCATTTCGGCAGGATTGAGATTTGAGAAAGGAACCTCGACAGGACCTTTCTGGAGTACGTTACGAGAAGACCTAGACCAGGAGTGGTCGTATTGCGCACACCCAGCAGGACAGAGTTCGGCATTGTCGACGAGGTAGTTGACCATGTTCGGATAAAGGAACTTACCCAGATGCGTTGCAGATTGATCAGGGACGGACGAGTGATGAGTATTCCTCCGATGGTTGGGACGTGTTCCCGAGGACCTGTTCGGCCTGACATCCTCTACAGAATGATGAAGCTACAGAATATGCGATTTCGAGTCCGTGCGAGAGACTTCAGATTGACCGTGGCCGAGAACAGTGCAGTGCGTAGTAGCTTGGCGTGACGTCATAGTGGACGACGATAGAGACAGTTGGAACAAGAGGTTCGTGTGAGACACTGATGAGCTGTCATTGCTTCCCGTCGAGACTAGAGACCTGATATGCTTACAGAGACGTTGGAATGTGATCAGTTTCCGAGAAAATATTGTGCTGAGGACACAGGTGTTTTTGAGCGAGAAGAGGTTGTGTAGGAAGCCAGCCTCTGTACAGATCGGCATAGGCATGATCGGAAGAGACCTTGAGCAGGATTCCTTCCAGGACATTGCTGCAATGATGTTTGCACCCAGGATCATATGTGTGACGTGCTTTCAGAGAGCCAGAGGCCGACGCCAGTGATACGCTGCCTTACGAGCGGTCGTGAGGATTGACCGAAAGGTGACCAGGAAAGTGCCAGAACGGAATCGTTCCTGTCAGTACTCCTGACCGGGCCGATGAGCCGATGGATTGCGAGATTGGTAATCTACAGGAAAGATCAGGAACCAGAGGCAGAGGACGCCAGCCGCGAGCAAGAGGCAAGTAGATATCTTGCGCAGCTAGCATCGGATGTTCCGGTACCTTCTCGACCCTGAAGGATGGTATACCGACGACGGTAATTATGATTTGTGATTTTGTGATTTGATTATCACGTATCCGTTGCTTTGAATTTCGGTATTTTGGGCGATCTATTCACATGATTTAGTCTTGATGACTGAGTTTCATGATATTTGATTTTGTGCACCATGGTTGCACCTACTGGGTATTTATACCTTGTACATAGTTATTACTCTTGAGCTGTTGATTGCGATTTCATGCCTATTTTATGCTGGTGATTTGATTTACGCTTCCAGCAGAGTTTCATGTAATTTTAGTGTTTTGATTTTGCACTCGGTATAGCTTATATGTGCTTGTAGTGTATCGATATGTGTTTTGTGCCCGCAGCTGCACACGTTTATGATTTTCTTCATATCTGGATACACTTGGTGTTGCTGCTTACGTATTTGAGTTATTGCTTGGTATTTGTGCATGGGATGCACCAGTTCTATACTTCGTGCATTTGTCGCACCAGTTTTATGTTTCTTGCGTTTATCGCATCAGATTTATATTTCGTGCCTTTGTTGCACCGGATTTATATTTTGTGCATTACGATTGCACCTGACTTCGATTTGATGCCTTTCGGTATGTCGATTTTGATTGTGATATTGATGTGGATTCTTGCACTCCGTGCTTTTGACTGGACTTACGCATATTCGACGTTGCTATTGGATTTTGTGATTCCGTGCATATTGAGTGCGCAGGGTCTAGATTTTCATTCGTGCATGATGGATGCACCGATTTGGATTTTCGCGCATGTTGGGCGCATGTTTTGAGATACGATTTTGGGGCACACCAGATGCACTAAATCGAGATTCTTCGTGCATGTCAGATGCACCTGTTTTGGCTGCCAGGCACACGTTGCCTATGACAGATGCTTCGTGCACACCCGTTGCACCTAGATGTTGTTTTGTGCACATGTTTAGCACATATATGGATTTTGATTTCCGTGCGCACCAGACGCACAGGGTGGTGTTATGTGATTTTTGGGATTTATTCCTTTTGGAGCAGTACATTTTTATGATGTTGGATATTTGCTTTCATACTGAGCAGGACTAGTCAGTGGGCAGTACCTGGATATATTTTGCATGCATCGATAGTTATCGAAGGGATTTCCGAAAAGCGAGCTATAGTCTCAGTATATACCTACGTGTCCGATATGACACGAAACGTTTTAAAAACAAGGAAACCCTTCTAAACTGTTTTCAAAACGGCGGAACGTACCTATTAAACAAAGGATATATATACACATATATAGTTATTTTCTTATGAGAAACGTCCGCCACTGTGCAGTGTTACGCGCATCGCACATCGACTTAAAAAGATTTGGCATACATTTGCATCAGCTATTTACATGTATAGATTGGATGTCTACATGTATAGTCTTGGTCCATATCATATTGATTTTGTATTGGATTTGACATTGTGTCGTTACCATGACTCCGATGATTGCGGATGCTTGATGGAGTGTTGCATTTGAGTTATCTGCTCAGTACTCATGCGCATGCATTGCGCTATGATGTTTTATGTATAGATGATTTCGGAGCCCCGATGACTTGGAATTTGTATTGAAATATTTTAGTATTTGGGGGTTTAAATTTAAATTCGGGGACCGAATTTCTTTAAGGGGGGTAGATTGTAACGTCTTCAAAATAATAAAATATGATTTTTGGGAAATTTTATAATTTAATATTATTTTAATGAATATTTTAATATTCTGGTATAATTAAATACAGATAAATGGGGAAAAATTATGGAAAATTCTAAAATAAGGTATTTTAAGGAATTGCTTCGTTTTCTGTGCATGCCCCCATTTCCTCTAGTTTTGACCCTGAGTATGTCTAGTTTTGACTGATTCCATCTAGGGTGAAATCTGGGTTGATTTTCCTATGTTGGTGTATAATTTGGGACTTGTTTTAGCATGGATTTTGGTATTTGGTGATTCATTCCTGTCGGGTGGCGTTTGGACGTCAACGACAAGTGGATTTTGATTGTGTTTACATGCGAGTCGATAGGTTTTTACCTATGCGGGTAGCGTGTGCTATTTTGGTTTCCGATGTGATTTTCATGTGCTTTAGCATTGTGATATACTTGTAGGTACCCCGCGTGATGTTGAGGCAAAGGAGGTGAAGATAGCGACATCGGCTTTGGCACACGAGGAGCAATGTGAGTAGATTTATATCTGTGGGGAGAAGTCGGGTGGATGGCGTATAGCACCCCCGCAGTCCGTGGTGATGTATACGAATACGTATACACACGAATATTTTTTATGTGTTGTTTAGGGTTATTGATGGTAATAATGATATTTTGATGATAAGAATATATTGGTTTAGTTTAGTGCGAACCCTAGAGTAGTGGTTGCACTCACACATACATTTACACACATACTTGCATTCATTCTTTCATTTATTAGAGTGCATATGATGGTGCGTATATCTACACATGGGTATGGGACTATGTGTTTATATACTGGATTTGAGGATAGTATTTGGGATTTGAGATGAGTCGATGAGATTGGGCTTGAGGCCAGGAGATCGGTGATGTGATTTGGTTCGTATTGAGATACGACACGATGTTTTAGCGGGTCTTTTGACGTAGTGATTCTTACACCTGCATGCATACATAGAGGGTATCAATATTGTACTAGACGTAGATCAGTACCCCGATCATGACATTTGATAAAGAGGATACCAGATAAATAGTATGATGAATGTGATATTGACCCGTACCCATATTTGGGATGCCGTACGACGGATTTACGTACAAGCTATATTTTGATGATTGATCCGCACTCTTGACTTGGGATGTCTGATTATAGATAAGGTATCGGATATGATATTATTGAGGCGGGATCACCGACTAATATATATACATGTATGTATATGTATCGACTCAGATGTTAGGCGGTTTCCTCACCCATAGCTCTACTTGTTAGTTCAGCCGTATAGTTTAGGATGGTTGTTAGATTAGATTAGACTCCTACCTATTTCAAAAACTAACGAATCGTGGGTATTTTAAAAGACAGCCCAAGGGATCCTACGGATATTTCAAAAGACGTATCTTTTCATAAAAACACCGTAGCCCTTATTTTCAAAACCCCATGATTCGTGTTATTTCAAAAGGCACCAATTGTAGAGGTTATTTTAGATTAATGCAGATTAGTTATAGTTGCGTCTAGTATTCAGCTTCCGCTCATTATTGTGGTTCGCATCGCATCGCATGCTTATATTATGTTTCATACTCCATTATTGATGTTATGCTGTTAGGACACCAGCACCATTACCGATGATGCGTATGTACCACGTACACTTACTTGCCGGCTCACACACATCTTCATCGGTAATTGCCATGTCACGTACACCTTAGAAAATATTATTGCATCGACATAGGTTGTTAGCTAATAATTTAGACATGATATTAGTGTACTTGCATTATATGCTAGATTAGACGTTGTAATTATTAGTTGTTACATCATGCATGTTATTATTCTTGGATTTTTATGCCTGTATGCACTGTTTACATGCTATTGAGGATTGGATTCGGATTTCCATGAGATTTTCTGGATTTGGGGGAAAACCGCAAAACTTATATAAACTTCTTTTCTCTCTTTAAAATAAAAAGTGCGGTTTTCCCATGATGTATGAGTCGTCCACCATGAGTTTGCTGATGGATTTGGAAACCCGATTCGAGGAGACGGATGAACCGTTTCGGGTACATGGTGGACCCGGTAAGGTACCCCGGGGCAAGAAGCGCGTGGTGATGACGATGTGAGCCTGGCAGGGGAGCACTACCTACCGGTGATTTTACCCGACGCGTCGGATATCCGGAGGATACCGTCGTGGTCTTGAGATGGATGGTAGGGGCCGGTCTGGACTGACGGCGCCCTAGATATTATGATTGAGACATTGGGATTTCGAGATTTCGAGGTACAGAGATTGTGATACAGAGATATCGAGATATTGGGATTACGTTTTGTGCCGATGCTAGGCACTGTTTTATGCTGATTTCATTATGATACCTCAACTAAAAATACAAGGGAAATCTCACTAAATTATGAAAACAGTTTCTTCATTTACATGTATTCTGCTTTCATGCATTCATACCTCATATTCATGACATACTATTACCTGAGGCACTAGCACGAGCACTTGGCACTACATTCACGTATAGAGATTACATTGCCAGTTTAGCATGCTTCAGCTTTATTCATATTGAGGTTTCTTTATATCTGATCGTATTGACCTAGGTTGGGTCATGCATTCGATCTCTGCTTGTAGATATCTTTCTATTCACGAGTTGGCAACTCACCCCCGTTGTGCCCCAGTTCTTGCAGGTTTGCCGTACAGTTCTATAGCGGCATTTCTGGCACACTGCTTCCTTTTGGGTGATTTGCTTGGATAGGTGGGTTCTTTTGTATCAGAACCGCCGTTGTATTTATATTATTCATTGTATCTAGAATATCCATCAACCAAAACTCGTATATTGTTTCAGACCTAGACTAGTGATGTATTATTCGACCATAGAGTCGCGCTTAGTAGTGTTGCGGTTTTCTTGTTGCTTTTGAGCTTTCTTTTGGATTTGATCCTCGCCACTTGGCGTTGTATATTATTGTTGCATGTGGTGGTGACCGTCGATTGACGAAGAGCTAGCTCCCGCTTGGGGATGCCTTTATCATTGCATATATTGTTATCCTTGTTATACCCCATTCGGGGCCAGTTTTACAAAAGAAACTCTGCCGAAATTTTTAGAAAAGACTGTACTGTTTTTAAAAATGCATATTCGGCTTAGTTATTTAAAAACCTTGATTTCAAACATGTTTTTCTTCACTTTTTTAAACCAGTTTCTTTACTTATTCTTAAAAATGTTTTTAGATTTCTGGGCTTTTGGCTTACTTGGATCAGATGGAGTCCTATAGACTTCATATGGTTCAAGGGCCAGTCACGTGCTCTTTCGGGTCGTGACAACTAGGGACTTTGAAGGATGTACTTATGGACTACCATGTCCCAACTAGTATGATCCGCATCATAGTCCAGGTAGTCAAGTACACATCCTAAGGGCTTTACCAACATGTAACAGAGAGACAATCAGTGTACACGTTAAGGTAAAGAGTAACCACATAGCATACTATCATGTCGAGCAAGAAAGTCCTCCCTATATATGTCCCAGCATCCACTACAATATACATCCTATGTACAGTAATGGCCTCTAGGGCATACATATAACTAACAATCTCCCACTTGCACTAGGGCCATCTGTATAGCAGTGGTTGTAGTATCTCATACTCAACCATCCCATAAAATTCTCTCTCTGGGAATAGGCCTTCGTGAGTGGATCCGCCGTGTTGTCCTCTGAGTCTACTCTCCTAACCTCGATCTCTTTGGAGATCAACCATCTCCCTGATCAGGTGATACTGCCTTAGAATATGTCTGGATCACTAATGGGACCGACGTTCCTTGGCATAAGCCACAACTCCATTGTCTCACAATGGTAGGAACGTAGTTCATCTCATGAACCAATATACACCCAAACAGCCTCTTTGGTAGCATCTTAAGTAGCGATGTATCCTGCCTTTATCGTCTAGTATGTCACGGTATCTAGCTTGGAACTCTTCCAACATACCGTCCCTTTACTGAGGGTAAAGACAATGCCTGTGACTGACATTCAGTCGTCTTTATCACCCTGGAACACTTCCAGTGATTCTCCCCTGGATCGATTGATACCATCTCACTACAACTAGTGAGTGTCCTAATATCCATTTAGATCTATCTCATAGATCCAAAACCCAGGATTTAGTTGGTATCACTTTGATCCTATGTGGAGAATCATTGTGATAAGCGGAGATTAATCGAGCGTAGCATAGGAAACTCCTTCCCTATCAAGAGTATGTCATCCACGTACTCTACGAGGATCGTCACCATACTCCCTACTACCTTTTTGTTTATACAAGGTTCATCTACCATTTTGATGATGTCAACTTCTTTGACCAATCCACCAAAACAGATGTTCCAACTCCGCGATGCCTGCTTTATCCTATAAAGCATCTTTCACAAGTTTCCGCTGCTCCCACTGTCTACGAGGCCCTCTGGCTGTGTACTTATAGACGCTTTCTTCAAAAACATCATTTCAGAAGAGCTGTCATGACACCCAACCACCAGATATCGTAGTCATGGTATGTAGCCGTGGCAAGTAGGATCTGGATGGACTTAAGCATAGCCACTGGAAAAGGTTTCATCATCATCCGCACCTGGTCAATGATGCAAACTTTTAACAAGTCTAGCTTCGAAAGTCTCAACTTTTCCATCTACACCAAGTAATCTTCTCAAGATATACTTGCTCCTGATGGGGATTTAACCCTTCAGATATAGCAACTAAAGTCCATACTTTGTTGGTGTATAAGGATTCCATCTCAGATTAAGCATCCAGCCATTCTCACAGAGTCCCACTCCTGATGGCCAGCTCGAAGCTAGTTGGGTCATCATCTCATGATGCAATCCTCGCTCCCACTGTCATAGAGAAACCGAAGTATCTCTCAGGTGGGTGAGGAACCCTACTAGATCGGCGGAGAGGCTGAGGTTCGTTGGAATCTACTGAATCCTTTGGTTCTATCAAATCATCAGCTGCAGTTTGTATAGCTGGAACCTTTCCAGTTCTACTTAACAGACCTTGCCTCGAGCGTGTCCGGATTTTGCTTTTAGACATAGGCCGGACAACCCCAAATCTTAACTAACTTAAGATATGGGCTCTTCCCTTTCCATATCACATATGAAGTGGTAGGCAACTGATTTGATTTGAACCCTATTCAATAGGTATGCAACTTCATAAGTGCATAACTTCCAAAAGGAAATAGGTAACTCAGTAGTACTCATCATAGAGCACACCTTATCATATAAGGTGTGATTGCTCCGCCCCAACATACCATCGTGATATGGTGTATACGGAAGAGTAATGCTGAGAGAGAATCTCATTCTCCTTTAGAATAGTCCAGGATTTCCGTGCTCAAGTATTCTCCTCCCTGATCTCATGAAAGGACATAATACTTATACCCGTATTTTGGTTCTCTACTTCTAACTTATATTCTGTGAATATCTCAAAAGGTTCGGACTCATGTTTCAACAGGAACATATGACTGAATCTTGAGAGATTATCAGAGAATATAATGAAGTATAAAGAACCAGTCTTGGCATGAGTAGACAGGAGACCTTACATACATCATCATGTATCAGTCCCAAGAGTTCATTAACACTTTCTCTGTTTCCAGTAAACGGAGCTATGGTCATCTTATCTTTGTGACATGACTGGCGAGTTTCACAAGATGTAAATTCAAACTGATTTAAATATACATCTAAATGTAACTTCATCCAGTCGGGTCGCATTGATATGACCTAGTCTACAATGCCTCAAGAAGAATTCGTTCATTTCTGAACTCTTTCTCTTGTGTGTGTTCCGTATACTAAGAACTGTAGTTTGATTTAGAACATCAATGCTTTTAGATAACGTGCCTGAACCGATCAACTTTTGATATAGGAAATGTTCAAAACATTATCCAACAATACAAAATTTTATCATTTCTTTACTAATAAAGAGACTGATTTGATTTTGTATATCAGGTTCGGTATCTAATAACATTCGTTCAGAATCAATGTATTACAATACAGGGTGACAGTGACCAACAGACTTGGCTGCAACACTTGCCCCGTTTTCTGCCTCATGAAACTTATCACCCGATCTCAGTTTTTCTACCCTTTTGTAGCCCTATGTAACAGATTACATATCTGGGATCCTGATCCGGTATCATATACCCAGGATTCAGAGGATACTGAGAAGCAGTTCTGTGTAACGAACACACCCGAAGATGATGCATCATCATGCACTCTCTTCGTTTGGGCGGCACGGGAAATCTGGTATTCCCCAATTTCCTGCTCTGTCTTATAACAATTATAAGTTGGAGCGGGACCAACGTTCCCCAGCTCAGTATAACAAGCGGGTTCGGTCAATTATCCGTATTATTATCTTGATTAAGGCGTGATATGGTCGCTACCTAGAGAGAGAGAGAAGAAAACACTCAGCGTGCGCTCTTGCAAGAATAGATTGGTTATTATTTTATCTAATCAGGATGGCTCCCACTGCTTTTTATCAAATCTTCCTTCAAACCCTAAAAGGAAAGACTAGCCGGGATTAATTACACACTACAAGTTCGCCAATCTTTCAGCTAGGCCAGTGTCGGTACTTTGAGGGAGGTCCCCCGTGCTTTCGCACGAACCTAATTAATGTAAACCTCGTTTTCCAAGAGGCGTAACCTCGTTAACACCTTTCTAGACACCTACTTGATCGGCTAATTGTAATGTGTAAAACTCTCCCAGAAGTAACAATTACTCGCAGCGGGTATCGGGATCCAACTATCTCATAGAAGGTATGCAATCTCATTGCAAATTTCAACACTTGAAATTCCCGATAATTTTGCCCCTAACCTCCTATGACCTTGACAAAGGCCAACAAACCATAGGATGCTAGTCAAGTTCAACCCGTCATTTCCTGATTGAATTAAACCCACCCGCACGGCCCTTGACAAAGGCCAACAAGATCGCACGACTACCCTAACCCAATCTGCATCATATGCATAAGCAGATAAGCACCAGTTAGCTACCGCACACTGCGCCTTGACAAAGGCCAACAAACGCAGCACGAATACTAACTACTACTTTTCTGAAATGACGGAGGGCTACGATAGGTTTTTCTGAAAACCTATTGCGTAATGAACTTGATATCGTTGTAGGATCGAATGAATTTTGAAATGGAGTGTTTTTGAGGCTTTTCTAGTTTTGCTAAAGGAGTCACTCCCGGTGAAGGGATCATCGGTCCTTTCCTCGTCGAATGAGGTGCGGGATATATCATATATATCACTGTGCAAAGCAAAAACTCTTAAAAGCAATCAAAAGACAAACCGAGGGGTGTAGCATCTTCCAGTTATTGCTAAAGGAGTCACTCCCGGTGAAGGGATCTCGGTGCAGGATATATCACATATACCGCTGTGCAAAGCAAGAACTGTAGCTACCTGTTTTATTTTTGAAATTCGATTCTACAACATCTTAGGTTTCTTTTATTTCATTAATCACATTAATGAAGTCCCATCATTTAAGTACCTAAACATCACAGATAAATACGACGTACACTTATGCCATCCGCATTCGCCTCGATGTCCCCTCGTGCACCGTTAGGTTAGGTAACTAACGGCAGAGCAGGGCAGGGCTAGCGCGGGTGTAAAACATAAGTAACGTCTATATAATATATCAAATATACTATATACTGTATCTATCACAGAACATCACATGATCACATCACAGATATCGCAGCAGAAGAATCATATGAAATATAGGATATACTAGGACGCCCGTGTTTTCAATACGAGCCAGTATAAAACACGGATTCCACGGTCGTGATGAATAGCCAAACCCACACCCCTAGACCCCTACAAGAGCGGCAAGCAACCCTACCAATTCTAGAGTTAGGAGACCCGGCCTCGACTCCTCGAGTTGGTCTCCCACTGGACTCCAGAACCCGGTTACTTGTGCCCTCCTCCATGGGTCTATCCTAGTGCGGAAAAGTAAATAATATACAAAGGGTGACATCTTCCGCAACCTGGAAGTGCCCCAATAAAAGAATATTACATACAAGTTTTTACATGAATGAAAAAGAAAAACTCTCATCTCACATAAAATCCCCCGGCTATTCAAACACGACGATCCAATATAACATATCCAGCAACACATAACATCACATGTCATCAACGTAAGTAAATATGCGCATCCCAATTGTCGTTGACATATAGCAACGAAACCGGCGATATCACATATTACACTTACGGTCACAGAAAAGAAAGTGTAAAACTACAACAGTTGGAATCCGCAATCTCTTTAGACATCGCATGCCTAATCAAATGAATTACTTAGACATCACATGCCTAACAATTATAAAGCCCGCATTTTAGTCTCAAAATAGAAAACTCTTTTCAATATCAAGTCGGGCAATTCAACAAGATTCCTGACATCCTGATCGAATGCTCGTCGCAAACTTAAGTAGGCGGCCGCACCCCCGACGCCGTCGACGAAGTGCACCAAGGCGGAACACCGCTGCCGCGAGCACCCGAACGGATGTTTCGGCGATGGGGTTCTCCTACAGTCACTTGGTCGGGGCTATGGGGCGAGGCTGTCTATTAAGTTTATCCGGCGAGTATCCGCGTACGCTACGTGATTGCGACGGACTTTTAATCACATCAAAACTCCGTGGCAACCGATCAAGTGAGACTAAACTGCTATGTTTATAACATTCATTCAGTTATCACATAACTTTTGTGAATTCCAATTGTTGTATCACATTCCGGATAAACAGAAAATGTTAAACTTTCCGATTGAACATTCGAACACCCAAGTTTTCCCGAAACAGCTTAACACATGAAATAAGTCTAACAACATTCAGTTCGTGCCTCAGTACCAACGGTCCAGCCGTAGAAGGGTCAAGCCAACGCCTCACATGTGGCACGCCGTACTGCCCCAAACCCGAAGGTTCAAAGGGCAGTTCAAGACGGTGATATAATTGAGTTAAGGTTTGTTGTCTTCTAGAGGGTCCATCGAGTTACTTGCACTACTTAGAACGTCTTTAAACCACGGAAAAATCCAACACTTGGAAATTTCCTGACAGGGGAAAAATTGGGTATTTATATCCGGTCGAACTTTTTAACATATTCTAAAATTTATCCGGAAAGCCACACAGACAAAATCTGATACTCCGATCGAAACACCGAATCCCCAAAACAACCCCAGAAAATTCAACTCTTGAATAAAATTTAAAAATACCCAGAAATTCCAGCATAATATACTAGAAGTTACTGTGCAAACAGGGGAGGAAGACGTCATCAACCTGCCGCGAAACCGCCGCAGAAGCCAGGCTTCTGCCGCGGTTCCGCCGCGGTTTGAACTGTTCATGAGTAAAATTTTGCACCGTAATTCTTATAATTCCCTGCTGAATTTTTTAAGCATTTTTAATCTGGAAAAATCCCAGTTTTTAGAAAAAGTCCAGAGAGCGTGGAAAAATGGGGTTTCGGGTTCGATCGGACTTCAAACTTCGTCTAGACTTCGCCTAAGGCTCTAGCTAGGCTCTGATACCACTGTAGGGTTCCTAGGCACTCTCAAGAGGTCTCACAAGGTATCAACCATGCCAATTTCAAAAATTAGAGGTGCCGAGAAACCCTAACAAGATCGTTGGTTAGAATTTTAGGCGAAAAATATAACTAGTTTACAACTAAACTAAAAGAACGGAAATACAACCTTTGTAGATCCGGTCCTCCACCTCCACGGCTCCGTAATGAAGTCCTCTCCGCTGTCCAAATGAAATGCCGGGCTCAAGCGTCGGCTTCATCGGAGAAATGGGCGGGCAAGGTCGTCGGCTTCGTGCCGAAGATGATCTACGTCAAGGCATCACTAGATCAAGCTCCACCTTCATCAAGCCATGAAAACTTGTGAAGGAAACACCCTATACTACTTGGCAAGAGGTAGAGGATGAAGAAATAGGAGGTGGGTTCACTTTAGATTTGGATTTCTCACTCTTTTTCATCAATCACCATTGATGAAGAAAGGTTTTCTTCAAGTGAAGAAGAAGAAGAAGATGAAGATGATTATTATGATAATATGATAAGTGTATTATTTAAATGGAAAAGAAATTGAATACTTATCATATTCCAACCATGGTTTTGTGTAGAGAATTAACCAAGGTTAGTTGAATGGTTAGGGTTATGAGAAGAAGACAAGAATGGTAGCTTTGGTCAAACCTTCATGAAGCTTCAAATACAAACAAAGAAAGCCACCATTCTTCACTTTAATCCTTTCCAAAATACATAAATAAATAAATAAGTATGAAAATCAAAACCCTAACCATTTAAATAACCATGGTTCAATCTTTACACAAACACAAGTAAACATGTATCATCAAACATGATACATACAAGTGCACAAAACTATATCACATATACAATGTGCACTTGAAGTGAGAAAATCCATTTAAAGTGAACCGATACTAGTTAATGCAAAGTAATATATCAAATATATAATCATACATTAAATCATTAAATCAACAATTGATTCAATGATCCGGTCATGTCGCACATAACCGACTAGTATCAATAGTAACAACTTATCGAATCAACACTTGATCCGATAACCCGGCTATATCGCATATAACCGATCAATGTCACAAATCGCGAGAATAGAATACGGTATCACATACACGCATTATTCTCGGTCCCGCACATATCTCATATGCGCTCCTGTTTCGTTTCGCTTGAGCCAGGAAACCTCTGTGTAGGACTCTAAAGACTCGTCAATACGCCGGCAGCAGATGATGATCATATCAAGCACCCACAAGCCGCAAGCGGTCTGCTAAACATAACGGCCACCCGGGTATTGAGCGATCAGAAGATCGACGAGCAAGCCCGCTCACACTCCAGTGAATCCAACCAGTAACACTTACCGTACAGTCCGGTCTCGTCGTCTGATATGTCGCATATCTCGCCTAGGGGTGGTAAACGTCAGACCCCAATAGCTCGATAAGTCGTGTCGATATGAGGCCTATAACAATTCGAGAAACTACTGGTAACACTTACCAGTAAATCTCAGCAACCCTGGCCAGGGATTTCCGGTTATAGCCAATCGAACACAACGCAACATCAACTCTCTATACCGGGAGAGACGAATCCCCTCCTATCGCTCATTGCCTCCATGTGACTCGGGACTTTACCCAAAAACCACCGTTTTGCACGCCCTCTTGGACGTGGTAAGGTGGAAATCAAAGCACAGTGGGAACCACACAAGACTCTATGACGATCTCGGGTCAACAGACTACTCTATACCAGTGTCACCAGAGAACTGCCATCTGACGTAAGGTATAATACCATCTGGGAGTTCTCGGCAAGTCCGTCCAGTGTACCCAGTCTCTACTGAGCACCCGTATATCATCTCTGATGTCAAACACCAATGGATATGGGATCATCCATCGCCCATCTGTATGGGTCGAGAAGGTATACGCTAGTCTACTTTGGTATATCGATGCCCCGTCTCGATACACCCACGACTAGGGACTTTGAAGGATGTACTTATGGACTACCATGTCCCCACTAGTATGATCCGCATCATAGTCCAGGTAGTCAAGTACACATCCTAAGGGCTTTACCAACATGTAACAGAGAGACAATCAGTGTACACGTTAAGGTAAAGAGTAACCAGATAGCATACTATCATGTCGAGCAAGAAAGTCCTCCCTATATATGTCCCAGCATCCACTGCAATATACATCCTATATACAGTAATGGCCTCTAGGGTATACATATAACTAACACTATCATCAATATAGGCTCGTACGGTAAATCTTCGTACGGCATCCCAAAAGCTGGGTACGGGTCAATATCGCGTTCCTTTCATCAGATATCAGGTATCATTATCATCATAACACATAATCGGGGGTACTGATCTAAGTCTACTACAAATCGATACCATCTATATACTGCGTGTGCAAGCATATGTCCCAAGGCCCGCTAGAGATCACGTATCGTATCCCAAATACGAATCACATCAAATCACCTATCTCGCGGCACAATGCCCAACATCATCGACTCATCTCCAATGTCATCCAATATCATCAAACACAGTGCAAGTAAAAGGAATATGCAAGGGTGTGCGTGTAGGTGTAAATCTATTCAAGGGTTCGCGACTATGAACTACCCTAGTCACTTCTAACCCTATACTATCCATAATACACCTAACTATTATATATATAATATAACAACTACGGACTGCGGGGGTGCTATACGCCATCCACCCGACTTCCCCCTTTAGATATAATCTACTCACCTTGCGTCTTCATTTGTGGACGTCACCACGCGCTTGCTTGTCGTCCCGAAGTCTTCATGGGGTACCTACACATCAAAGTATCGTATATGCGTATTAAAACCAAATCAAAGCTAACACGGCACACGAAACCCCAAAACGATACGATAAGGGACCTATAGGTTAGAACCCATGGGCACTCCTTCAAAACCATCAATAAATCCTCTATATCGTCGTATAAACGCCAAATAGTCGAGGTAAAACACAAGACACAAATTCAGAATTAAGAATACGGAATACGGAAACACGAATCCAAAACAGTAACTAAGGAAATATGTTCCAGATTTCACCCTAGGTCAAATTAGACAAATATATATATACTAGGGGTCTAATCTATGCATGTAGGGGCTACAGAACCAAAACGAGAAAGTTTGGTGTAGGTATGGCCGCAAATTGCAGCCAATTGGAATAAATCTGCGGCCGATTTGATGAGTTAGGGGTTGGGGTCTTGGTGGTAGCTTCCTGGGTGCCTGCACATGCCACTGTCCAATCAATTTTAATTTAGGATGTCTCGGGTGATGGCAGATTCAATATACCCTTCACAGATTCCATAATTTCTCCGATATCGGTTTCTAAATCCGTATTTCGGGTTTCAACTCTCAGGTTAGGGTCTCAATTCATGCACTAGGATGATAGTATAACCTCTACTGAGCTTAGTTTCACAATACAACACAAAATTCTTCACAACCCTAACTAGGTTTTTCCTCAAGTCACCAAAATCACACAATATCGGTTCAATCATAACATGGGGGTAAAGGAAATGCTAAAACTAAGTTAATGATCCAGAATACCTCATTTGGCAACTAAATAATTTTCTTGAGTTGCCCCTAGTGGACAAAATCCTTGCTTTCTTGGTCCAATATGTAGATCTTGAGCTTGTGCACACTTTTAATGAAATGAGAGTAGGGTTTTGGAGTTGTTTTAGAGGTGTTTAGAGGGCTTGAAGAGGGGAGGGAGGTGAGGTACAGGAGCAGCAGCAGCAATGGAGGGAGAGGGAGAGGGAAGGAAATGAGTGAAGGAAAAATGGCTAAGTGTTTGGTCAAAGGAGCCCATACCTCTCTTTCTCGCCAAACCTCATTCTTTATTCTTTTCCCCTTTTCTTTTCCTTTTCTTTTTCTTATTCTCTCAAAATCCTTCTCCCAAGAATAGTAAACCCAAAGTGAACGATGGCAAGAAAATGCACAAGTGTGAAAAAGTGATATGTGCATGTTTCGGACAAAAATGCTAAAAAACCGATTAGCGATTTTTAATCGCGATTAACAATAATTTAGCATATAAATAATCATAAAGACTTAAAAATGGCATAATTCTATAAAATACCCTATTTTATAATTTTCCATAATTTTTCCCATTTATTTGTATTTAATAATACCGAAATATTAAAATATTCAATAAAATAATATTAAATTATAAAAATTCCCAAAATTAATATTTTATCTTTTTGAAATGTTACAATATGCGACATATCAGACGAGGAGATTGGACTGTACGGTAGTGTCACTGTCAGGCTTTTGCAGGAGCTGGAGCGGGCTTACTTGCTGATCTTCTGATCGCTCAATACCCGGGTAGCCGTTACGTCAAGCTAGTACCGCTGACGGCTTGTGGGTGCTTGTTATGATCATCACCTACTGCCGGCGTATTGATGAGTCTTTAGAGTCCTACATAGAAGTTTTACTGGCTCAGGAAAAACGAAATAGGAGCGCATATGTGATATGTGCGGGACCGAGAATAATGCGAGTATGTGATACCGTATTCTATTCTCGCGATGTTTGTATCGATCGGTTATATGTGATATAACCAGCTTATCGAATCAAGGGTTGATTCGATAAGTCAATACATTAGATATAGCCGGGTTATCGAATCAAGTGTTGATTCGATAAGTTGGTACATTTTGTGTTAGTCGGTTATATGTGATATAACTGGATTATTAAGTCAAGTGTTGATTTAATAATTTAGTGTATAATTGTATATGTGATATACTAATTTACATTAACTAACATTGGTTCACTTAAGCATTTGTTTTTCTCACTTGTGCACAACTTAATATATATGTGATATGTATTTATTTGTGTTCATATTGTATCATGGTTGTTGATACAACTTTCATGGGTGTATGAGACTTACACCATGCTATTTGTTATGTTCGGTTTAATGTATTTAAAGTAGTTACAAAATTAGTGGAAAATTAGAAAATGCATGAAGCTTGTGGAAGCTTGTCGATGCATTGACTAAAGTCCACTAAGTTTGTTTTTACTTTGGATTTTTGTTAACCTAACCATCACACTTAGCCATGATTAAGTCTCTACATGAGTTAGTATATGATACTCGTTCACCATGGTTAGCTCTCTCTCTCTCTCTTGATTTAGTTTTCATTCTCATTTTGAGCTCATCTTCTTCCTCCTTCAAATTCTTTCTAGGGTTTGATAAAGAGAGAGAAACATTGTGAGAAAAGAAATTCTAAAGTGTACCCATTTTCTATTTCATCATGCTCTACTAGACTAGCACTTTAGTTTAGGGTGTTTGCTTCACTAATTCTCTAGTTAGTGATGTAGAAGCTTGAGTTCGTATTCCCTCGACGTTGATCATCTTCGGCCTCGAAGACTTCAAGAAATACCGTTGCAATCTTCTCATGGAGCCGTCCGAGAGTCAGGGAGTTCGATGATCGCAACGAAGGGACTACAACAAGGAGCTTTAGAAGTGAAGGACCGAACTACAAAGGTTGTATTTCGTATTCACTTAGTGATAATTGTTATTTACTAGCATGTGTTACCCTAATTATCTAGCAAAGATCTTGTTTAGAGTTATTCGGCACGGGTAAAATTTTAATCGGGCATGGTTGATGCCTTGTAGAACTTTCTTAGAGTGCCTAGTAACCCTACAGTGGTATCAGAGCCTAGCTAGATCATTAGGCGGTGAGTATACGAAGTTAAAACTCCGAACGAACCCCGAAACGCCAAAATGAACCCCTCTCTGGACAAATTTTAAAAACTGTGATTTTTCTGAATTAAAAATGCCTAAAAAAATCAGCAGGGAAATATAAGCTACACTGTGAAAAATGAGGCAATAAGCCGTACATACCGACGCGTAACCGCGGCAATGCCATGCTCCTGCCGTGGATCCGCGGCCGTACGGATGACCTATTAACTCGTTTTTCCACAGTAATACCCGTATCTGTTATTTCTATTTTTGGGGTATTTTTAATCTGGCTCAAGTGTTGAGTGTTCTGGGGTTTATTTTGTATTCGTTGATTCAATCGGAAAATTTAATTTCGTTGTGTTTTCCGGATATTTAGAATGTGTTAAAAAGTTCGAACGGATATCAATAACTCACTTTTTCCCGACCCGGAAAATTTCCAAGTGTTGGATTTTTCCGAAGTTTAAGAACGTCTAAATCGTGCAAGTTACGCAATGGACCCTCTAGAAGACAACAAACCTTAACTCGATTATGTGACCGTCTTGAACTGCCTTTTGAAGCTTAGGGTTTGGGGCAGTACGGCGTTGCCATATATAAGGCGTTGGATTGACCCTTCTACGGCTGGACCATTGGTACTGTGGCATGTGATGGATGTTTTTAAACTCCCCTCAAGTGTTGAGAACTATTTGGGAAAACTTGGGTGTTTGATCATTCGATCGGAAAGTTTAATATTGTCTATTTATCTGGAATGTGATACAATATTTGGAATCTACAAGTAGTTATGAGATAACTAATTTGAATGTTATAAACATAGCAGTTTAGTCTTAAATGATCGGTTGCCACGGGATTTTGATGCGATCAAAAGTCCGTTGCAATCACGTAGCGTACGCGGATACTCGCCGGGTAAACTTAATAGACAGCCACGTCCCGAAGCCCCGACCAAGTGACTATAGGAGAATCCCGTCGCCAAAAGCATCCATTTGGATGCTCGCGGCAGCGGTGTTCCGCCTTAGTGCACTTCGTCGACGGCATCCGGGGGTGCGGCCGTCTACTAAAGTTTGCGACGAGCATTCGATCACATATCGGGAATCTTGTTGAATTGCCCGACTAGATATTGAAAAGTGTTTTCGATATAGAGACTAAAATGCGGGGTTTATAATTGTTAAGCATGCGATGTCTAAGGAGGTTGCGGATTCCAACTGTTGTAGTTTTACACTTTCTTTTCTACGACCGTAAGTGTAATATGTGTTATCGCCGGTTTCGTTGCTATATGTCAATGACAATTAGGATGCGCATATTTACTTACGTTGATGACATGTGATGTTATGTGTTGCTGGATATGTTATATTGGATCGTCGCGTTCTTAATAGCCGGGGGTTTTATGTGAGATGAGTTTTTTTTATTTTTATTCATGTAAAATTAAATGTATGTAATATTCTTTTATTGGGGCACTTCCAAGATGAGGTTGATGTCACCATTTGTATATTATTTACTTTTCCGCACTAGGGTAGACCCAAGGAGGGGAGCATAAGTAACCGGGTTCTAGGGTCCAGTAGGAGACCAACTCGAGGAGTCGAGTCTGGGTCTCCTAACTCTAGAATTGGTAGGGTTGCTTGCCGCTCTCGTAGGGGTCTAAGAGTGTGGGTTTGGCTATTCATCGCGACCGTGGAATCCGTGTTTTATAGAGGCTCAAAATAAAACACGGACGTTCTAGTATATCCAATGTTTCATATGTTTCTTCTGCTGCGATATCTGTGATGTGATCATTTGATATGTTGTGATATATACTGTATATAAAATATATGATATATTATATAGACGTTACTTATGTTTTACACCCGCGCTAGACCTTCCCCACTCTGCCGTTAGTTACCTAACCTAACGGTGCATGAGGGGACATCGAGGCTTATGCGGATGGCATAAGTGTACGTCGTATTTATCTGTGATGTTTAGGTGCTTAAATGATGGGACTTCATTAATGTGATTAATGAATGAAAAGAAACCTAAAAGATGTTGTGGAATCCAATTTTCAAAAACAGGTAGCTACAGTTCTTGCTTTGCATCACGGTGTTCCTTGTAGAACATCCTGCACCTTATTCGATAAGGAAAAGGGCCGAGATCTCTTCACCGGGAGTGACCCCTTTAGCAATGACTGGCAGATGCTACACCCCTCGGTTTTGTCTTTTGATTGCTTTTCTAGTTCTTGCTTTGCACAGTGATATATATAATATATCATGCACCTCATTTGACGAGGAAAGAGCCGAGATCCCTTCACCGGGAGTGACCTCTTTAGCGAAACTAGCAAAAGCCTCAAAAACACTCCATTTTAAAATTATTTGATTCTACAACGATATCAAGTTCATTACGCGATAGGTTTTCAGAAAAACCTGTCGTAGCCCTCCGTCATTTCAGATAAGTAGTAGTTAGTATTCGTGCTGCGTTTGTTGGCCTTTGTCAAGGCGTAGTGTGCGGTAGCTGACTAGTGCTTATCTCCTTATGCATATGATGCAGATTGGGTTAAGGTAGTCGTACGACCTTGTTGGCCTTTGTCAAGGGTCGTGCGGGTGGGTTTAATTCAATCAAGAAATGACGGGTTGAACTTGACTAGCATCCTATGGTTTGTTGGCCTTTGTCAAGGTCATAGGAGGTTAGGGGCAAAATTATCGGGAATTTCAAGTGTTGAAATTTGCAATGTGATTGCATACCTTCTATGAGATAGTTGGACCCCGATATCCGCTGCGAGTAAGAGTTACTCCTGGGAGAGTTTTACATATTACAATTAGCCAATCAAGTAGGTGTCTAGAAAGGTGTCAACGGGGTTACGCCTCTGGGAAAACGAGGTTTACTTTAATTAGGTCTGTGCGAAAGCACGGGGAACCTCCCTCAAAGTACCAACACTGGCCTGGCTGAAAGATTGGCGAAGTTGTAGGGTGTAATTAATCCCGGCTAATCTTTCCTTTTAGGGTTTGAAGGAAAATTTGATAAAAACAGTGGGAGCCATCCTGATTAGATAAAATAATAACCAATCTGATCTTGCAAGAGCGCACGCAGAGTGTTTTCTTCTCTCTCTCTCTCCAGGTAGCGACCATGTCACGCCTTAATCAAGATAATAATACGGATGTATTGACCGAACCCACTTGTTATACTGAGCTGGGAAACGTTGGTCCCGCTCCAACTTATAAATGTTATAAGACAGAGCAGGAAATAGGGGATTATCAGAATTCCCGTGCCGCCCAAACGAAGAAAGTGCATGATGATGCATCTTCTTCGGGTGTGTTCATTACAGAGAACTGTTTCTCAGTATCCTTTACGTCCTGGGTATGAGATACCGGATCAGAATCCCACATATGTAATTTGTTACATGGGCTACAGATAGGTAGAGAACTGAGAACGGGTGATAAGTTTCATGAGATAGAAACGGTGCAAGTGTTGCAGCAAAGTCTGTTGGCAGTTATCACCCTGTATTACCAGAATACATTGATTCTGAACGAATGTCATTAGATACTGAACCTGATATACAACATCATATCAGTCTCTTTATTAGTAAAGAAGGATATAATTTTGTATTGTTGGATAATGTTTTGAACATTTCCTATATCAAGAGTTGATCGGTTCAGGCACGTTATCTAAAATCATTGACGTTCTAAATCAAAATGCAGTTCTTAGTATAGAGAACACACACAAGAGGAAGAGTTCAGAAATGAACGAATCCTTCATGAGGCAATGTAGACTAGGTCATATCAATGCGACCCGACTAGCTAAAGTTACATTTAGATGCATATTTAAATTAGTTTGAATTTACATCTTGTGAAACTTGCCGGTCATGTCACAGAGATAAGATGACCATAGCTCTGTTTTTAGGAGCAGAGAAAGAGTTAGTGAACTCTTGGAATGATACATGTTGATGTATGAAGGTCCCCTTTCCACACATGCCAAGACCGGTTCTTTTGTAAGTCCACGTTGCCTCTCCCGGTACTTACGGGCGTGCGGAAATGATGAAAAACGATTTTTCAAGAGGTGGTAACATGGACTCAAAATACGGATCTTTGTTAAACAACTATCTAACAAACCTAACAAGAGTTTTACCTACTCGGTTAGGGGGTTATACCTTTCTTGAACTCCTTCGTCTTCAATTCTTTGCGGTGTACGGATCGGCCTCACCTCGTCGTCTCCTTGCGCCGAAGATGGATCCACCTGAAAGCTTCTACCTTTGGCTTCTCTTCAAACTAGAAGAAACTAGAACACTTGGTTTGCCAAACCTTGTGAACTAGGATGAGTAGAGAAGTGATATGGGTTTTCTTTTATCTCTAAGGCAATGTTTCTCAACTCATGAGAGGGAGTTGCCTTGAGCTAGAGAGAGCAAGAGGAAGAGCAAGAGGGAGAGCTCAAGCAAGAGAGAGAAAGCAAATGAGAGAATGAGTAAGTCTTTTGCCATCCAAGCTTTCATAATCCAAAATCATAATAACTCATAATAGTAATTGAGTATTATGTGATGGTTCAAGTCAAAATGGCCATATCATTTCATGCACTCATTTTGCAAAAAGAAACAAGCAAGCAAAAGTCTTTGCCATGAAATGATAGCCATTGTAATGATGATGGTCAACTAGTCCAACCTAGTCAACCGGTCAACAAAGTCAACAAGTCAACAAAGTCAACCCCTCATCTCAACCATGACACAATAATACTTAATTAATATTATCATTAATGCTATTTCTTATTCTCATTAGGGTTTAGCAAAAGTCAATGGTCAACAGTCAATAGTCAATAGTCAACAACCCCAATGAGAATCCTCTGCCTCTGTCTCTCTGTCAACTGTGCATACACACCCGCATCCGCGTTCCGAGGAACACGAATACAAACGAGATAAAACCAATCCCAAAACGTACACTAGGATTTGTCTTAAACCAAAGCCTGCTAGTGTTAACTGTCCGGACACTAAACATGCACAAGTGCACGGATGTGACCGAACCCTGTCGCAAAACCATGCGACCTGTCGCAAAACCATGCGACCTCTACTCTTTTGCCTAAAGGCGAATAGCTTTCTGTGTGGGACTCTAAAGACTCGACACTACGCTGGTAGTGTTAACTGTCCGGACACTAAACGTGCACAAGTGCACGGATGTGACCGAACCCTGTCGCAAAACCATGCGACCTGTCGCAAAACCATGCGACCTCTACTCTTTTGCCTAAAGGCGAATAGCTTTCTGTGTGGGACTCTAAAGACTCGACACTACGCTGGCAGTGGGTTTAACCACAGACCGCAAGCGGCACTAGCTGTGTGTAACGGTCCCCAGGTAGATGCCGACAAGAAGACTGACGAGGTGAAACCCATCTGAACTCCTACTGAGCCTGAATGTGACAATCTCCGTACAGTCCGGTCTGTTCGTCTGATAACATCGCATGGCGGGCCTAGGGGCAGTAAATGTCAGTCCCCTAATAACGGTACAAGTCGTGTCGGAGTGTAGCCCAGAACATCCTGAGATAACACTGGAAACCTACCAGTATATCTCTCTTGCCCTGGCCAGGGACTTTGTGTAATGGCTCTCCTAGACACAGCGCAATGTCAACCCCCAATACCGGGAGAGACGAATCCTGTCTAACCGTCACTGCCTCCAAGTGCTTCGGGACTGCACCCAACTACTACCTGTTTGCACGACTCCTTTGAGCCGTGGTGGGGTAGTAATCAAAGTACAGTGGGAACACACTCGAGGCAAAGTGACAGTGTCAAGTCAGCGGACTAAGCTGTACTTATGTCACCTGGGAATTGATAACTGACGATAGGTATAGTACCAACCAACAGTTCCAGACGAGTCCTGTCCAGTGTACTCGTAACCTAACGAGCACCCGCATACTATCTCAAGTACGACGTACTAACGGCTGTGGGACAGACCGTCTCCCACACTGGGATGAGAAGCGCATACGCTAGTCTACTCCGGAGTATCGATGCCCTGTCTCGATAGTCCTACGACTAGGGACCTGCATAAGGATGTGCTTGTGGATTACCTAGCCCCCACTAGTGTGACTGCCATCACAACGCTGGTAATCACGCAAAGATCCTAAGGGCTCCACTAATGTGTATATGTGATATACTAAAATAAACACATGTACACATTAAAGCAGAAACAAACCAAGTAGCATACTACTATTTTGAGCAAGATTGTCAATACAAGGTGAATATCCCAAGCTTCCATTAAGTAATATACATACTACTATGATACAGTAATGGCCTCTAGGGCATATACACTAACATCTTTGTACTTCATTACATTCTCTGATGATCTCTCAAGATTCAGACATATGTTCCTGTTGAAACACAAGTCCGAAACTTTTGAGATATTCACAGAATATAAGTTAGAAAGTAGAGAACCAAAACGGGTATAAGTATTATGTCCTTTGATGTGATCAAGGAGGAGAATACTTGAGCACGGAATTCCTGGATTATTCTAAAGGAGAATGAGATTCTCTCTCAGCATTACTCCTCCGTATACACCACTGTAAGTCGATGTGCAACACCCCACGAGTTGCAGGGAGGCGGAAATATGAAAAACGATCATGTTCTATAAGCATACATCGACTAACCGAAAATCTTTGCTAAACGATAATTAACAACAACCATAGAAGTTCTTAGCTACTATGAAAAGAGATTATACCTAGTGAATCGTGTCCTTCTTCTTTACGATCTCTTCGTCCTCCTCGGCCTGCTCTAAGTGATAGATGATCCACCCGAGAACCCTAATCCAAGCTTCACCTCAACAACTTGAGGTAACTAAGTTTCTCTAGTTGCTAATCAAAGGAACTTAGATCATATAGAGTTAGGTTATGGGATGTTTAGTTTTTTCTAATCCTTGTTCTCAACTCATGAGCGGTAGGATTAGAGCTTGAAGGAAGAGTGAGCTTGAGGAGAAAGAAGATGAACTAGAATTATAAATAAGAAATTGTTTCTCACTTGATATATGAAACATAATGAATAAATCAATAAATCAATAAAAAGAGATTATTCATCATGCTACATAAATGTATTATGAGTGATTCACTATATGAGTCATTAAGCATTTAATAATGGATTAATGACATAATGAATCACACATTATGAGTCAAAATATCATTTAATGACAATGCCACCTTAACCCCTCAAGTCACCATGCTTCTAGAAGCTTCCTGGAAATTACGAGAACGCCCCTCCCATCCGTGAAAACACGGAAAAACTTTAGACTGTATAAATCCAATAACCTGATACTAGAATCTGGCTTAAACCAAAGTCGTTTAGTAAAAACTGTCCGAATGTCGTACGTGCGTTTAAACACGTATTCGTCCGAACCCTTGTCGTAAAACCGTATGACCTCTATATCGTTTTGCCTGGAGTTGGGAAAACTCTGTGTGGGACTGTAAAGACTCGACTACTACGCTGGCAGTGGGTTTAACCACAGACCGCAAGCGGCACTAGCTGTACGTAACGGTCCCCAGGTAGATGTCGATAAGAAGGCCGATGAGGATACCCATCCGAACTCCTACTGAGCCTGTCCGTGACAATATCCGTGCAGTCCGGTCTGTTCGTCTAAGAGTATCGCATGTATGGTCTAGGGAGGTGGTAAACGTCAGACCCCTAATAACCGTACAAGTCGTGTCGGCATGGCTCAATTACCATCCGAGAATCTACTGATCAGTCTATCAGTAATTCTCAATCAGCCCTGGCCAGGGACTTATGGTAATGACCAACCGATCATCGAGCGATATCAACTCCCTATACCGGGAGAGACGAATCCTTAACAGTCACTCACTGCCTCCACGTGGGTTCCTTCGCTAAAGCTATAGCGCCGTTGTTGTCACAATACAGCGGTATTGGATCAACACTGGTAGGAACCACCTAAAGCTCCGTGAGGAACTTCTTCATCCAGACAGCTTCCTTTGCGGCATCGCAAGCAGCTATGTACTCCGCTTCCATAGTTGAGTCAGCAACGGTTTCCTGTTTGGAGCTCTTCCAGCAAACCGCCCCTCCATTGAGGGTAAAGACATAACCCGACTTGGACTTGGAGTCATCCTTGTCACTTTGGAAGCTGGAGTCAGCAAAGGCCTCGATCTGGAGGTCTTTTCCGCCATACACCAAGAACATCTCCTTAGTCCTTCTCAGGTACTTGAGAATGTTCTTTACTTCTATCCAGTGTTTCTCCCCTGGGTTCGACTGATACCTGCTTACAACGCTTAATGCGTATGCTACATCTGGTCTGGTACACAACATCGCATACATAATAGAGCCTACCGCGGATGCTAGGGTATTGATGACATGCGAGCCCTTTCCAAATCAGTCATGGGAGACATCTCCTTGGAGAGGGTGATTCCGTGACAAGCCGGTAGATTACCACGCTTGGAATCTTCCATACTGAATCGTTTCAGTATGGTGTCGATGTACCTTGACTGTGAAAGTACCAACATCCTTTTAGATCTATCACGATAGATCTGGATCCCCAGAATATAGTTGGCATCGCCCAGGTCCTTCATGGAGAACCTCTGTGACAAGAATCGTTTGACTGACTATAGCATAGGAATATCATTTCCTATTAGGAGAATGTCATCGACGTACAAGACGAGGAATACCACATTTCTCCCTACAATCTTACTGTAAATGCATGGTTCATCTGGGTTTTTGACAAAGTCGAATTCTTTGACAATATCATCAAAGCAGATGTTCCAACTCCGCGATGCCTGCTTCAGTCCATAGATGGACTTGAGCAACTTGCACACTTTACCACTGCTCCCACTCTGATTGAATCCCTCTGGCTGATCCATATAGACGCACTCTTCCAAATTTCCATTTAGGAAAGCCGTCTTTACGTCCATCTGCCAGATTTCATAATCGTAGAAGGCAGCAATGGCAAGAAGGATCCGAATGGATTTGAGCATAGCTACCGGAAAAAAGGTCCCGTCATAGTCCAAACCAGGTCTTTGACGAAAACCCTTTGCAACAAGCCTAGCTTTATAGGTTTCGACCTGCCTATCTACACCAATCTTCTTTCTGAAGATCCATTTGCAGCCTACGGGTTTTACCCCTTCTGGAGCAAAGTCCAAAGTCCACACTTTGTTGGTGTACATGAATTCCATCTCGGTCCGCATTGCATCCAGCCATTTTACCGAGTCACTGCTCTGAATGGCTTGCTGGAAGCTAGTAGGCTCACAATAATCCATAGTGCAATCTCTCTATCCCCGTCTATGAGAAAACCGTAGTATCTCTCGGGCGGATGAGACTGCCTACTACTCCTGCGGAGCGGTGCAGGAATGTCCGGTTCCCCTGAACCTTCTGGTTCTACTAAGGCTTCAGTAATAGCTTGTGGTTCTGGAATTTCTTCCAGTTCTATTGCGCTCCCACTTATCTGATTTTCTAAAAACTCGGTTTCCAAGAAGCGGCCATGACGAGAAACAAAGATTTTTTGCTCCTCTGCGTAATAGAAAAGATACCCCATGGAGTTCTTTAGGTATCCCACAAAATTGCACTGTACTGAGCGTGCCTCAAGCTTGTCCGCATGTTCCTTTTTGACAAAAGCTGGACATCCCCATTTCTTAAAGGGTTTAAGACAGGGTTTCTTCCCACTCCACATTTGATATGGTGTGGTGTAACACCTTAGATTGTGTTTTGTAGCTAATTATATTTTAATATGTGATTTTTTTAATAAAAAGTTTACCAAATTAAGTTTTAAATATTTTATCCTATTTAATGAGTATTTTATTGGAATTTTGTTAGGCTTGCACACACTTGTGCATGATAGCTAGGGTTGTTTTTGGGGTTAAACATGATTAGCAACCATGGTTAACTAACCATTTCTCCCTAATCTAGTTTTAATATTGTTTAAGTGTCATGGTTGTAATTAGTCATGATAGTTTTAAAAGTGAAAAATGAATTTAAAAAGGGGTTTCATTTTGAATTTTTCTTTGGTTCATGGTTGACCTTGAGAGAGAGAGAGAGAGCATGGGGCATCATGGCCTTTGCCATGCCTCATTTAATGAGGAGAGAGAGAGTAGGAAGGGGGTCTTTGTTGTGTTCTCTCATCTCTCATTCTCTTTTCTCTCATTCCCTCACTCTCACAACACACACACTCACTCACTCACCAGCAGCAGAAACAACAGCAACATCAACTACAACAAGATCAACAACAACAACAACAACATCACCAACAAGATCAACAACAACAGCAAGAACAGCAGCAGCAGCCATAGCAACAACAACATCAACAACAAGATCAACAACAACAACAGCAGCAGCATCACCATCATCAGCTCCAGCATCATCATCATCTCAACAACAGCAACAAGTAGCAGAAGCAGCAGCAAGCAGCATCAACAGCATCAGCAAGCAGCAGCAGTGGCAGCAGCAGGCAGCAAGCATCAGCCGCTGTAGCAGCAGCAGCCCAGCACTTGCAGCAGCTCCTTTCACCTCTTCACCTGCTTCTTGGGGGCCTGTAGGGTATAACTTTTGAACCCAATTCCCCCTATTGCCTAGTTGTGTGATTGTTAGCTTCGGTTAGTGTTAAATAGCTAATTTAGTGCTAGTTTTGGTGATTTGTGAGATGTGGTGATAAATTATTGATTTTGTTAGCTACCTTAGGTTAATTTAGTGTCAGTAGGGTCACTCACACTGAGAAATCCCTCGATTTCACTAAAATACTTTAAGGTTTCTATTTTGTGCAAATTAGTGTTTTTAAGTGATATTTGTGATTTCTGTGATCTGCTTGTGACCCGATGCCTTCAGTGTAAAATTGAGAAGACTGGGACATGATACCTAGGTCTAGACACCACCACCAGAGCACGACCCCCTAACTCCCAACCCAGGCCGCCAAATTCCTCATATTGGCCGCAAATTGCGGCCCAGAAGCGGACTGGGGTATTGGGGTTTTGTGTAGGGTTCCCTGCAGTGTTTTCTAGGTCTTTAGTATGTCTAGTTTTGTGATATCTTACCTGTAGGAAAATCTGGGGTCATATATCGTTTTTGGTGTCCGTTGTGTTTGCGCGATACGCGCGATACGTGAGTGGGTTCTGTGATCCAGCGTATCACGGCGTGTCGCGATGGTTTTAGACGCGTACACACACGATTCAGCGTATCGTGCACACGCGCGTTTAGTTCGCGACGCGAGTTTCTCGTTTTGGTTCGATATCGCGTTTCGCGGAATATTTTGGCTTATATATGATGTTCATGTCGTATTTGCAGGTTTGCAGGCAGGAACTACGGACACGGCTACAGGGGGGAGCAGATGGTAGGATTCACCTAGCGTGGAGTGTAGGTGAGTAAATTTAACATCTACAGGGGAATCGCCCGCATGGCGTTATGCGTCTGGGCTAAGATTCAATACCTGTCGCACATTCTACGTCATTGTAGAATTGCGCCTTTACTTTATCTGCTTGATATAGTTATATACCGTGACTAGCAGCCGTAGGACACTGCACACATTATTGACGGTTCATGTTGCACGAGCACGGATTGTATGCTACACACACACCGTCAATAATTGCCATGTCACACACTACCCCTTATAGCTACTATTGCTTACCACACTTGACATCTATCTCATCGTATACCTGTAGTGTATCTTACCTTTAGTGATGGTATATATACTCTTGCGATACAGCTACAGGTATACCATGCATATATCTTAGTTATGCCGGGAGGGATTTCCTACATATGTTACTTATACCCAGGGGGGTATACGACATCAGTTCCTATAGGTAGATACCTGTGCATTGCTACACCTGTATGTTACACACATATTCAGTTGTAGATACCTATTTACTTTTACTGATGTCACTTAGCTGTATCATCTTGATTTCGCATACATCTGGTTCAGCTATATACTTTTGTTTACCTGCTCGCATTCAGATATATCGCATATATTCATTCCTGGCTTTGCGCATTGTTTATTTGGATTTTATACGATGTTTTCGGGATTTGGGAACCGCGGGGGTTCATGAATTTATGCATACATGGAACAACCCGGTTTCCTTGATATGATATTTGCGCGTCCCCCATGAGTTTTATCGGTGCTGATTATATGCTCCATACGAGGTGTAGTTGCCGTATGAGAGTACATGGTGGGGCCCGGTATGGTTCCCCTCGGCAAGAAGATCGATGGGTTTGCCGATTGAGCCTGGAGGTGGGCGAGTACCTACCGGTGATTGGTTGGACCTGGTAGTTGTCCGGAGGATACTGGCCAGAGTCGAGAGATGGATGCGGGATGATCTGCACTGTCGGGGCCAAGGGCCGACACCGCAGATGGACCCCGTGGGCCGATCCGGACTGACGGAGCACGATATACGAGGATTTCTGTGTCGATGCTTGGCACACTGTTTTCATGATATTTCTTTAACCCCTTTTGTATATATAACAGGGGATTTAGCTGTTGTTATATATACCCTTCCACCAATATTAGTGGAATGTGACGCTAATATATGTGTATTGCCCCCATCATACTTATTTCTATGTATTTACCTTTAGGATGTTAGATTCTTACTCGAGATTCGACTTGGGATATAGGTGATTCATTGACATTGGATATTGGATATGAATGAGACTGTTGAATTGTACATTTGAGATATAGGAAAGCTATTTGATATTGTACATTGAGGTGATGTGAGACTTATATGTTGTGAGGGCCCAATGTGGGGGCTGATTTGAGGATTTGGGATTTGAGTGTCTTGATGGATTGTGATCCTGCCATGATGTCAGGTTTCCGTAGAAATGACATATTCCACCCTATACCTCACCCTTACCTATTTTTATGCACAGATTCATATGGTGGTAGTACCTATTAGTGTACCCTTATGATAGTTGCATATTTACATTCTCATATCCTTTTTGCATGGTCATTGCATATTATTGTTATGTTACTATTGCTTCATATATTGATTGTACCTGCTAGTGTACTTACCTTTATTCAGCATTTGCATGACATGGTATTACTGTAACCGCATATCTTAGATTCATGCTGTATGTGCATTCCTGCGATTACCTGCATATGTTTTATACTATTCACAAGTTGGCAACTCACCCCCCTTGTGCCACAGGTGTTTCAGGTTGTTCCCCAGAGTAGTCGAGGCAGGCTATTTCTCTATTCAGCTATTCAGCTACTATCTTTTGCCACAGATACCGCATCAGCTCACAGTATACCGTTTTCCTTAGGTGGGTTAGATGATTATCTGTATTTCCTATTGTACCTTCGTTGTATTTGTACTCTCCATCTACTATTGTATTGTTGACTTAGAGACTTGGTGAGGACGACATGTGTATTATTGTGGATTTGTTGTCTTTTTTTATACAGCTTTCTCTCTACTGTCTTTATTTCTTCGCTGCGGCGTCGTATATTTGTATTGTATTCATCTTGGCTGGGTTTTTACAAAAAGGGGTGTTGCTAAAATTTTAAAGAAGGAAAGTAAGACTTTTAAAGAATTTGGGTTGCGATTTCAAACGTTTCAAAACTTATATTATCTTTTCCGTATTTTATGGTTTAGACTTCTGGGTTTTGGCTTTCTTTTGCTATGTTACGTCTTAGGGCGTTGCGTAGTATTAGGGCCGTCACGGGCCAATTTTGGGTCGTGACAAAGTTGGTATCAGAGTGCTAGGTTTTACCTTTCGGAGTGTAGGATGACCTTAGTATGATGGAGTAGGTAGCTTAAGCAAAGTAACGTAGTGTGTGTATGTCTGCAGCATTCCCACGATGCGGTACTTCGCCTAAAGTGACCTAAGTACAATTTGCTTGACATTCCTTCCTTGATGATTCATATCCTTGAGATTCGATTTGCTTATCCCTATCGAATCTTATCTTATATCTATTTATAGCCTTGCCGCCGATGACTATGGGGACTCAGAGTGATGCAGCGAGGGCCGAGGTCAGAGTTGGCTCGGGTGAGACGAGTACTGACCAGGATGGCACTCTAGTCGCACAGGTGCAGACGGATCAGCCTACGACCTGTGCTATGGATAGACTTTTAGTAGAGATGCAGAACTTCCGCCAGACGATGAGTTCTTTGGTTGATGTCGTTCGGGAGCTACGACAGGAGGTTGTCACCCCTGTCACTCAGTTATCGCTTACGGTCAGCATGCAGCAGTCCGTCACCTACATAGCACCAGTGGTTGCAGCTCCAGTTGACGAGGCGCATATTTCAGAGGCTCAGAGAGTTCCAGGACAGTGGAGGACTCGTACCAGCGTACCAGCCCAGAGACAGAGGTTTGGTCGTCGAGACAGATTTTGTGGCCACTACGGGAGTAGCAGAGGCTTAGGACGAGGACAGTCGTTCAGCTCATATCCCCAGGATGGTCAACTGTCAGCGCGTGGATGTTTTCGATGCGGAAGCCTTCAGCACTTCGTCAGGGATTGTTCCTCAGCACGGCGTCAGGATCGTATTCAGAGAGGCCGTGGACGTGGAAGATTCGCTCAGAGGGCTCAGTCTACCAGAGGAGTTCATCCAGCTGCGAGTAGAGGGCAGACGCAGGAGTTTGCTTCTACTCATCGGGACGCGCAGACGTCCAATGTGGAGTTTTCAGGTACCCTTGATTTATATATTCGTTTGTTTTCTTGCTTGTACCGTGGTTGGGTAGATTAGTCGTAGTGGTGTTAACTTCTGTCAGCGATTCTTTTGTTGCGCGACACGTATTTCAGTTTTGTGCCAATCGGATAGGAGATAGAGATTCGTCCGTCGTTTTGATCCTTCTTGAGATGTTGGATTTGACGTTCTCCTGGGCACGGATTGGTTAATTGCGTGCTAGGCGTCTGTGGACTACCGTGAGGAAACAAGTTGGGTTTTGTTTTCCCCGGCAAGTCAGTTCTTGTTGTGCAGGTGGATAGTTGTGCCGCCTCTCACAGCTTGAATTCATCCTTTTTCGCTAGTCGGCTACTGAGGAGATGTCGTGGATTCTTGGCATTCATTCGTGATACCGGAGCCACAGTGGGATCGTTGGACCGGGTTCCTTTCGTGCGAGAGTTTTTCCGACGTTGTTCCGGATGAGCCGGCGAAGCTTGGGAGCTAAAGGATCAGCTGCAGAGTTGTGGTTTGGGGAGTTTGTGCGTCTGAGTGTTTCGCTTTTGGAAGCTCCTATTTCTGTTCGTCGAGGAGGAAGACGGCAGTTTAGGGTTGGGTATCGACGGATCGTCAATTGAACCGGCTTACGGTGCAGATAGGTATCCTTCACCTCGCCGTGACGATTTCCTCGATCAGCTCCAGAGTGCGAGACATTTTCTAAGTGTGTTTGGGATCAGGTCATCATTATTGCGGATTCGGAGTGATGGCATTCCGAAGACTGCCTTATGCGTGCTACGGGCTTTGTGTGTATCAGTGAGTCGTTGGATTCCCTGATGCCCTAGCAGCATTCGTAGATATGATGAACCAGATTTCTGCAGGCCGTTGCTCGACCAGTTTTTGTTGTGTTATTTACGACACTCTGGTCTACCTAATTTGTCTTGAGGGACAGGAGTAGCACTTGAGGATTTGTTATGCAGATGCTGGGAGAGCACCAGCAGTTGCTAAATTCTCGGAGTGTTTCTTCAGGCTTGTTTGTGTTGACTCCTAGGTCTTGTAGTCACGGGAGACGGCTCCGTATGGTCCCGAGGGAGATCGTGGCCGTACAGCTTAGGCCCAGACTTGTGTGCAGGACGGAGATCCGCAGATGGTTGGTCTTAGCAGGTTTTTACCGCCGTTTCATGCAGGATTGTTAAGGTATTGCTGCACCGTTGACTGAATTGACCAGTAAGGAGGTTTCTTTTCTTTGGACTAAGGCATGTGTACGGAGTTTTCAGCAGTTGAAGATTCAGTTAACAACTGCATCAGTCTTTCTTTGCTTTTGGTTCGGACGACCTTGTTGTCTAACTGTAGTGCTTCTTAAGTGGGATCGATTGTGTACTGAGGTGACACTACAGAGTCATCGCTTTTGCTTCCCTACATTTGGAGGAAGTACGAGAAGGATATTCCACTCATGAGCTGGAGATGGCCGCGGTGGTTTTGCGTTGGGAATTTGGAGACACTACTTGGTTGAGAGTCGTGTCAGATTTTCCACGAACCACTAGAGCTTAATGTACATCCTCCTGCAGCGGGTTTGGATTGTTGTGTTAGTCTTCTGCAGATCTACAGTTTTTGGTGTGATCGTTGAGTATAGCTTTAGTTCGTCTCTACGGAGGGGACAGCTTGCTCATGTCCGCGCCCGACCACTTTCCTTAAATCGTTTTCGCGAGACCCTGCCCGCCGATGCTCGTTCGTCAGTGATACGTGAGCATACTCGGCTGGGTAATGATTCGGAGACCTTGAATTATGACAATGATGTGCTAAGTTAGGGACGCGTTTGTGTACCTGGTTTCATCGGGTAGAGACGTGTAATCCTAGCACCTGCACATCTGTCAACTCTCTATATGCATTCAAGTTCCACCAATATTTAGCGTGACTTGTGAGATGGTTACGAGTGGACAGGATGTATAGAGAAGTTTCAGGTTTCGTTTCAAGGTGTCAGTCTTGTTGTGTGCTTGAGTCGAGCGTCTGAGGCCGGCTGGAGAGTTGCAATCTTTTACCGTTCCGAAGTAGGGATGGGAGCAGATCTCCACGAATTTCGTTATGGTTTCTACCCAAGTTTGGTTAGGGTGTGACTCCATTCGGATTCTTGTCATCCGGTTATACTCAGTTTGCTCAGTTGCTTTTTGTTAAAGTTGAGTGTTTGTGTTGATTGTTGTCAGCAGTTGGGGATCGTCACTCGCCATCGTTAGGGTTCTCCTTCGATAGCTGTTATCAGGAGACACTCCAATTGGCCACCCTTAGGCTTAGGGGTTAGGTCGTGTCGATCACCAGTCTGTTGTTCTTCTGACTCTGCGTAAGTAGGACCTTGGACCCCAGCTATGTCTAGAGACTTCGGAGATAGTCCAGCTATGTTAGGCCAGGATGGGAATTGTCCATTGCGAACCGAAGTCTTATGCCGACTGTGTTGGTCATAGACTCGAGTTCGCAGGGCCAGATCATGTATTCCTATGAACTTTCCGATGAATGACGTGTTGGATTTTGGGAAGCTTATCCCAGGATTTAGGTCCTTCTGAGATCCTATAAGCGAGTTAGTTTCGTTGCCTTTAGTTTGGCACTTCCGCCTAGATTATTGGATTTTCACCCCGTATTCCTTATGATGATACTTTACAATTACCTTCATGACCTTTCCCACATGATTTGGCACCAGACCATTTAGCTGGACGCGATCTTTTGTTCACCAGCAGCCAATTGTGTTAATGGCTCGGCAGGTAGAAGAACATCGGTCAAGGGTCTTGCCATCTGTGAAGGGTTTCCTTGGATGTAGCCGTATGGTGAGTTAGTCACTTGGGAGGCTGCGAGCGAGATTTGAGGATTTTAATCTTCTCTTTGAAGGTATGCGTAGAAGTATATTGTTAAATTCGGGGACGAATTTCTTTTAAGGGGGGGGGGAGATTGTAACACCTTAGATTGTGTTTTGTAGCTAATTATATTTTAATATGTGATTTTTTTAATAAAAAGTTTACCAAATTAAGTTTTAAATATTTTATCCTATTTAATGAGTATTTTATTGGAATTTTGTTAGGCTTGCACACACTTGTGCATGATAGCTAGGGTTGTTTTTGGGGTTAAACATGATTAGCAACCATGGTTAACTAACCATTTCTCCCTAATCTAGGTTTAATATTGTTTAAGTGTCATGGTTGTAATTAGTCATGATAGTTTTAAAAGTGAAAAATGAATTTAAAAAGGGGTTTCATTTTGAATTTTTCTTTGGTTCATGGTTGACCTTGAGAGAGAGAGAGAGAGCATGGGGCATCATGGCCTTTGCCATGCCTCATTTAATGAGGAGAGAGAGAGTAGGAAGGGGGTCTTTGTTGTGTTCTCTCATCTCTCATTCTCTTTTCTCTCATTCCCTCACTCTAACAACACACACACTCACTCACTCACCAGCAGCAGAAACAACAGCAACATCAACTACAACAAGATCAACAACAACAACAACAACATCACCAACAAGATCAACAACAACAGCAAGAACAGCAGCAGCAGCCATAGCAACAACAACATCAACAACAAGATCAACAACAACAACAAAAACAGCATCACCAACATCAGCTCCAGCATCATCATCATCTCAACAACAGCAACAAGTAGCAGAAGCAGCAGCAAGCAGCATCAACAGCATCAGCAAGCAGCAGCAGTGGCAGCAGCAGGCAGCAAGCATCAGCCGCTGTAGCAGCAGCAGCCCAGCACTTGCAGCAGCTCCTTTCACCTCTTCACCTGCTTCTTGGGGGCCTGTAGGGTATAACTTTTGAACCCAATTCCCCCTATTGCCTAGTTGTGTGATTGTTAGCTTCGGTTAGTGTTAAATAGCTAATTTAGTGCTAGTTTTGGTGATTTGTGAGATGTGGTGATAAATTATTGATTTTGTTAGCTACCTTAGGTTAATTTAGTGTCAGTAGGGTCACTCACACTGAGAAATCCCTCGATTTCACAAAAATACCATAAGGTTTCTATTTTGTGCAAATTAGTGTTTTTAAGTGATATTTGTGATTTCTGTGATCTGCTTGTGACCCGATGCCTTCAGTGTAAAATTGAGAAGACTGGGACATGATACTTAGGTCTAGACACCACCACCAGAGCACAACCCCTTAACTCCCAACCCAGGCCGCCAAATTCCTCATATTGGCCACAAATTGCGGCCCAGAAGGGGACTGGGGTATTGGGGTTTTGTATAGGGTTCCCTGCAGTGTTTTCTAGGTCTTTAGTATGTCTAGTTTTGTGATATCTTACCTATAGGAAAATCTGGGGTCATATATCGTTTTTGGTGTACGTTGTGTTTGCGCGATACGCGCGATACGTGAGTGGGTTCTGTGATCCAGCGTATCGCGGCGTGTCGCGATGGTTTTAGACGCGTACACACACGATTCAGCGTATCGTGCACACGCGCGTTTAGTTCGCGACGCGAGTTTCTCGTTTTGGTTCGATATCGCGTTTCGCGGAATATTTTGGCTTATATATGATGTTCATGTCGTATTTGCAGGTTTGCAGGCAGGAACTACGGATACGGCTACAGGGAGGAGCAGATGGTAGGATTCACCTAGCGTGGAGTGTAGGTGAGTAGATTTAACATCTACAGGGAAATCGCCCGCATGGCGTTATGCGTCTGGGCTAGGATTCAATACCTGTCGCACATTCTACGTCATTGTAGAATTGCGCCTTTACTTTATCTGCTTGATATAGTTATATACTGTGACTAGCAGCCGTAGGACACTGCACACATTATTGACGGTTCATGTTGCACGAGCACGGATTGTATGCTACACACACACCGTCAATAATTGCCATGTCACACACTACCCCTTATAGCTACTATTGCTTACCACACTTGACATCTATCTCATCGTATACCTGTAGTGTATCTTACCTTTAGTGATGGTATATATACCCTTGCGATACAGCTACAGGTATACCATGCATATATCTTAGTTATACCGGGAGGGATTCCTACATATGTTACTTATACCCAGGGGGTATAAGACATCAGTTCCTATAGGCAGATACCTGTGCATTGCTACACCTGTATGTTACACACATATTCAGTTGCAGATACCTATTTACTTTTACTGATGTCACTTAGCTGTATCATCTTGATTTCGCATACATCTGGTTCAGCTATATACTTTTGTTTACCTGCCCGCATTCAGATATATCGCATATATTCATTCCTGGATTTGCGCATTGTTTATTTGGATTTTATATGATGTTTTCGGGATTTGGGAACCGCGGGGGTTCATGAATTTATGCATACATGGAACAACCCGGTTTCCTTGATATGATATTTGCGCGTCCCCCATGAGTTTTATCGGTGCTGATTATATGCTCCATACGAGGTGTAGTTGCCGTATGAGAGTACATGGTGGGGCCCGGTATGGTTCCCCTCGGCAAGAAGATCGATGGGTTTGCCGATTGAGCCTGGAGGCGGGTGAGTACCTACCGGTGATTGGTTGGACCTGGCAGTTGTCCGGAGGATACTGGCCGGAGTTGAGAGATGGAAGCGGGATGATCTGTACTGTCGGGGCCGAGGGCCGACACCGCAGACGGACCCCGTGGGCCGATCCGGGCTGACGGAGCCCGATATATGAGGATTTCTGTGTCGATACTTGGCACACTGTTTTCATGATATTTCTTTAACCCCTTTTGTATATATAACAGGGGATTTAGCCGTTGTTATATATACCCTTACACCAATATTAGTGGAATGGGACGCTAATATATGTGTATTGCCCCAATCATACTTATTTCTATGTATTTATCTTTAGGATGTTAGATTCTTACTCGAGATTCGACTTGGGATATAGGTGATTCATTGACATTGGATATTGGATATGAATGAGACTGTTGAATTGTACATTTGAGATATAGGAGAGCTATTCGATATTGTACATTGAGGTGATGTGAGACTTATATGTTGTGAGGGCCCAATGTGGGGGCTGATTTGAGGATTTGGGATTTGAGTGTCTTGATGGATTGTGATCCTGCCACGATGTCAGGTTTCCGTGGAAATGACATATTCCACCCTATACCTCACCCTTACCTATTTTTATGCACAGATTCATATGGTGGTAGTACCTATTAGTGTACCCTTATGATAGTTGCATATTTACATTCTCATATACTTTTTGCATGGTCATTGCATATTAGTGTTATGTTACTATTGCTTCACATATTGATTGTACCTGCTAGTGTACTTACCTTTATTCAGCATTTGCATGACATGGTATTACTATAACCGCATATCTTAGATTCATGCTGTACGTACATTCCTGCGATTACCTGCATATGTTTTATACTATTCACGAGTTGGCAACTCACCCCCGTTGTGCCACAGGTGTTTCAGGTTGTTCCCCAGAGTAGTCGAGGCAGGCTATTTCTCTATTCAGCTATTCAGCTACTATCTTTTGCCACAGATACCGCATCAGCTCACAGTATACCGTTTAGCTTAGGTGGGTTAGATGATTATCTGTATTTCCTATTATACCTTCGTTGTATTTGTACTCTCCATCTACTATTGTATTGTTGACTTAGAGACTTGGTGAGGACGACATGTGTATTATTGTGGATTTGTTGTCTTTTTTTATACAGCTTTCTCTCTACTGTCTTTATTTCTTCGCTACGGCGTCGTATATTTGTATTGTATTCATCTTGGCTGGGTTTTTACAAAAAGGGGTGTTGCTAAAATTTTAAAGAAGGAAAGTAAGACTTTTAAAGAATTTGGGTTGCGATTTCAAACGTTTCAAAACTTATATTATCTTTTCTGTATTTTATGGTTTAGACTTCTGGGTTTTGGCTTTCTTTTGCTATGTTACGTCTTAGGGCGTTGCGTAGTATTAGGGCCGTCACGGGCCAATTTTGGGTCGTGACATGTGGTAGGCACCGTCTTAGTAAGAACTTGGTTCAAGAGATATGCAGCTGTTTCTAGTGCATAACCCCAGAAAGATCGCGGTAACTCAGCATTACTCATCATGGAACGAACCATATCCAATAGGGTTCGATTCCGCCTTTCAGATACACCTTTGTGTTGTGGTGTGTATGGAGGAGTACGCTGAGAGAGAATTCCATTCTCTTTTAAGTAGTCCAGAAACTCGGCACTCAAGTATTCACCACCTCGATCAGATCTTAGTGTCTTTATACTTTTGCCTGTTTGTTTTTCAACTTCATTCTTGTATTCCCGAAATTTCTCAAAGGCCTCGGATTTGTGCTTCATTAAGAAGACATGTCCATACCTAGAGAAATCATCTGTGAAAGTAATGAAGTATGAATAACCACTTCGCGCATGTGTAGACATTGGACCACACACATCACTGTGTATGAGTCCCAAGAGCTCGCTCGCTCTTACTCCGTGCCCAGTGAACGGAGTCTTTGTCATCTTTCCCATGAGACAAGATTCACAAGTGGCATAAGACTGATACTCGAACGGATTCAAGTATCCTCTTTATGCAACTTTGTTAACCGTGTTTCATTAATGTGACCCAGTCTACAATGCCATAAGAAAGCCTGATTTAATTCCGAAGACTTTCTTTTAAGTGTGTTCTGGACACTGAAAATCTGAGCTTGATTCAATACGTATATCCCGTTATTTAATGTACCTGACCCAATCAGAACTTGATTTAGGTGGATGTGTACTACATCGCTTACAAAAGTAAATTCATATCCTTCCTTAGAAAGTAAGGATACAGATATGATATTACAAGTCGCACCTGGTGCATACAAACAGTTACGCAAAATCAATATCTGCCCAGTTGTCAGTCCAAGATGATATTCCCCTATGGATTCAGCATCCATGCTCATTCCGTTAGCAACCCTGAGAGTCATATCACCTTTCCTGATAACCTTACGGTTTCTCAGAGCCTGTAATGAATTACAGATGTGAGATCCTGCTCCGGTATCCAATACCCAGGAAGTAGGGTTAACTGACATACAGTTTTCTATTACAAACACACCCAAAGCCGAAGCCACAACATGCTTCGAATTATGGCTACTGGCTTTGCTAGCCCTGCAATCCTTCTGCCAATGTTCATTCCCGTTTCAATAGGAACGTCCCTCTTTTACTACATCCAGTCCCGAAACTTTTGCCCTTGCTTTTCCTTCTTCTTCCCTGGTTTCCTTCAGGGTATAAGCAGAGGGCAGGGACTGTAGAATCAAGTCAGTATTTGACCCGTTCTCCAACCTGGTCTTCAGGTCCGTGAGCTCAAAATAGCTGGTCTTTGTAAGGACGTTGCCCCCTACAAATGACCCGACAGCCAACCTCGCTTGAAGAAATTCGTTCGAGGTCTCATATATTGCGATATGAGATTGCTCTCCATATAAATATTTGTTATGGAGGAAGATAGAAACTAAGTCCATCTTCTCGTGCTGCCTCTGGTTTGCACCATCAACTGAGGCTAACACGAGGCACTTGGCTTTCACACTGTTTTTTTTCGATGTCTTACTGATGTCAATATCCACGACAGGGGAAACTGGTCCTGAGACGGCAGGGGTTTGATTAGTTAAGAGGTGTCCTAGCTTGTCATGTGCAATAGACATCTGGACAGACCTTTGCCAATCATAACAGTCAGGTTCAGTCATTTTATTATCTAGATGTAACCTATGTGTGGTCACTGGGTCGCTGCAATTAAGAGAGAGAGAAGAAAACACTCAGCATGATGCTCTTGCAAGTTTAGATTGGTTTTTAATTTATCTAAACATGATGGCTCCCACTGTCTCTCGAATCCCTCCTCAAACCAAAAAGGAAGAATTAGTCAGGATCAATCTCACCGTACAATACTTGCTTAAGCGTTCAGCCAGACTAGTGTCGGTACTTCGAGGGAGGTTTTCCAACGCTTTCGCGAAGTTCCTTAATTAAATAACCTCTTTTCCTTGGGGGTGTAGCCCCGCTAACACCTTTCTAGACACCTACTTGGTTTATAGCATTGATCGTTAAGTGAGAAATTTCCCGAGGAGTAGCATATACTCACAGTAGGATCGGGATCCAAATATCATCGCGTGAAAAAACTGAAGGAATCCAACCAGAATCATCACACTCCAAATGATATGCAGCGCTAGCAAGTTTCAGTTCTTTTGAAACTCCCGATGTGGATTTTTGCCCCATGCTCTTATGACCTTGACTAAGGCCAACAAATCATAAGTCACATGTCAAGTTCTACCCGCCGTTGTCCAGGTTGATTTGAACCCACCCGTATATATCCTTGACTATGGACAACAAAGTAATACGACTGTCCCAAACCAACGCATCTATCTATGCAACATATGAATATTCACCAGCTACCAAACACTGTGCCTTGACTAAGGCCAACAGACATAGCTTGAATACCGTTGAATATTCATATGAAACGACGGAGGGCTACAAATGGTTTTGGCGAAACCTTGAACGTAGTGAACTTGATATAATCGAAGGAACCTTGATAGCTTTCAAAAGGAGTAGCTTAAGCTCCGCGTTTTAAAAGTTATTTTTGAAAAGAAACCGAGTGGTTTTTGAAATTGTTCCAACGACTTTTACTTGGTTTATTTTCTTGCATTAATTTTAATGCGTCTCATCAATTAATCCTACCATTGCAGAAAACAACGAAAATATGACGTACGCTTATGCCATCCGCATTTGCCACGGGGCCCCGTCATTACCCGTTAGGTTACTTAACTAACGACAGAGCGGGGGCTGGACTAGCGCGGATGCAAAACATAAGCAACGCCTAAATAGATATCATATATAGATATACACATTCGTCACATGCAATGATAGCCATTCCAGATCACAGATGAACACATTGGATATACTAGGAATCCGCAATCCGTACGAGCCTGTAACGAATAGCGGATTACACGGTCGCGATGAATAGCCAAGACCCCACCCTAGACCCCTACGGGTGCGGAAAATTACCCGCCAAGTACCCGAAGCGAAGCAACCGCCCTCAACACCGTGAGTAGGCCACTCGGCACTTCGAGATACCCGGTAGTTTGTGCACCCCATCTTGGGTCTATCCTAGGAGCAAAAACAGTAAAAGAAATTATACAATGACGGCTACAACCCCATCCCGGTTGTGCGGCCTTATAAATAATATTACATCAATTACAAATTACTGTTGCGCCATGGCAGCGCCCCGGCCTTCTATCCGAGGCCAAAATGCGGAATCAAAATTTTCTTAACTTTTAAACTGGCGCTACCACGGACAATACACCCGGATCGTAACCATTAACCGATACTAGCAAACAAGAGAAGGGGTGAGAGATATACCGAGTGATCCGAGTCCTCCGGTCTTCTCGTCGTCGTCCCGATCTCCCGCGGAAACTCCGGTCGTCGCATCCTTGCCGGAAGGGCACCACATCGTCTGCATCTTTTACGGGCTCCCACCTCAATACCGAGGCAACTCGGGCACGAAGCTGGCTAGTCGACGTGCCCAAGGTTTGCTGTAGAATGTAGTGTAGATGATGCTTGTCTCATATGGGGTTTGAAGTTGCCATGGTGATGGAGGAATCAAGAATGAGCAATGGAGAGAGTTTTTAAACTTTTGCAAGCTAAGCATAAAAATGAGATGAAGCAAATTGCCATACATCAAAAATGAACTTCTCTCTCTCTCTCCCTAATAGTGGCCGGCCATATGATATGAGGAAAATGGTGGAGGGAAAAACCAAACTCATGAAGGGAGGTAAGTGTAGGAAAAGGTGGAGGTGACCATATCATAAAGCAAAGCTCACATCCTAAACCAAATCAATCTCTTCACCATAACCATCATGAATAATGCAAGTGATGTAAAGAGAATAAAATGATGATGGTCATATCATAATCCCACATATGCAAGAAACCCCCTCCCCAAAATGTTATTTGCAAACTTGCAAATAACACCCTCCATCGGAAAAGTTCGGCCGGGAAAGAATAAAGGAAAACCGGCCGGAACGGAATGCGAACTGGCAACTCCAGAAAACTGGTCCCGTAATAAATTACAGGAAAACCCCGATGCTGTGCATACACACCCGCATCTGTATTCCGACCGGATACAAATGCAATGAGACAAAATCTACACAGTACTAAACTAGGACCCGGCTTAAACCAAAGCCGGCTAGTAGTATCCGTCCGATCCTGATCCGTGCAATACCGCACGTATCTGATCGAATCCTGCCATATATCCATACGGCTACTAGTACAAACCGTCCGATCCTGATCCGTGCAATACCGCACGTATCTGATCGGACCCTGCCATATCTCCATACGGCCTCTACAGCGTTTCGCCCGAAAGCTTGAGTAACTGAAAGTGTGGTGGACTCTAAAAACTCGTCAATACTATGGCTGTGGATTTAACTACTAGCACGTCAGAGGTATAAGCTAATACGTGACGGGCCACCAGCTATTGACCAAAAGGGACGTCGATGAGCGAACTCATCCTGACACCCTACTGAGCCTGTCAGTGACAATATCCGTACAGTCCGGTCCGTTCGTCTATGAGTATCGCATGTCGGGCCCAGGGGGTTGGTAAAAGTCAGACCACCAAAAGCGGTACAAGTCGTGTCGGAGTGTAGCCCAGAACGCCCTGAGATACTACTGGAATACCTACCAGTAAATCTCCTGCCTCGGCCGAGGGCTTTGCGTAATGGCTCTCCTAGACACAGCGCGACCTCACCCCCAATACCGAGAGAGACGAACCCCTGAAGATCCGCTCACTGCCTCCATGTGGCTCGGGACTGTACCCAACTAAAACCTGTTTGCACGACTCCTTTGAGCCGTGGTAGGGTAGTAATCAAAGTACAGTGGGAACTCACACGAGACAAATGACGATCCCCAGGTCGATGAACTAACCTGTACACATGTCACCAGGGAACTGCTATCTGATGTCAGGTATAAGACCAACTAGCATGTTCCCTGCGAATCCTGTCCGGTGTACTCATAACCCAATGAGCACCTGTATACATCTTAGGTGAACCAACTGACACCAGTGGCTTGTGAGACCGGCCACCGCCCCTCGTCGGGGTCTCGACTGTATACACTTGTCTACTCTGGAGAATCGATGCCCTGTCTCGAAACTCCCACGACTAGGGACCTTTTAAGGATGTGCTTATAGACCACCAGCTCTCACGTATATGATCGCCATCATACTGCTGGCAGTCAAGCAAGAATCCTAGGGGCTCTATCAGCGTGTAATAGCGACCTGTAAGGTCACCTGAAGCAGTACCCGATGATAAAGGTAAACAAGATAGCATACTATCATCTCGAGTAAGACTGTCCTACCGGGATAGGTCCTCCCTCAATCATTGCAATCACGTGCCTGTGATCCAATAATTGACTCTGAGGGCACTATCTCCAACAATCTCCCACTTGCACTCAAGGCTAATTATTGCGATGTCGCATACTCACAGCCCGTGTGATACCGAACACCCAACTCCTCTACTAGTCAGTCTCACAAAGCTTGTTTGCGAAACTGTTGCATTCGAGGAATAGCCTCAGTGAGTGGATCCGCTGTGATGTTTCTTTCTATGTCTCTCTATATCTCAAGTTCGCAGAGAAAACCATCTCCCGAAATGAGCAATACCTGTCTTAGAGTATGTCTGGATATCTGATGGGACCTAGCTCATAAATGAACTCCAAATCCAAACTTCTTAGACTGTATCGATAACTGAACTTAATCAGTACCCAGCGCCATGCCTCCCTCAGTATTGCCTTGGACCACCTGTCCAAAATACTGCCCCTCGTCAGAAGGAGAAACTATAACTCTGACAGCCACTCTGCCATCCATGTCACCTTGGAAGCCTGGAGTGATAACCGTCTCCTAAAAGAGGCTGTCGTTATCACATCCCTAGAACACGCACTTATGTCCTAAAACTGCTTCCGATTGTTTCTCCAGGATTGGATTAATATCAACTTATTGCATCTACTGCAAGAACAACATCTGGTGTGGTACTTGACATCTCATGATTGACTCAATTGCCTAAGCAAGTGATCTGTCAATCATGCGTATCCCTCTCCCCTTTAGTCTGTAAGACACCTTTAGAGAGGGTGACTCCATTACCTGCAGGTGTACTACCGTGCCAGGAGTCATCCATTCTAAATACTCATAGAATGCTGTCAAGGTACCCAGATTAGGAAACCACCCAAATCTAGATCTAAAACCATAGATCTAGTAACCAGAATGTCTGATATAATATCCAAGTCCTGTGTGGAGAAACCACTGTGTGACAACCAAAGTATAACCGATCGTAGTATAGGAATATCACTTCCTACTCTGTGTATGTCATCCAAATACCAGGACATCACACCCTACTACCTTCTTAACAGATCCATCCCCTATTCTGATGAAGTCAAACCTATGACTGTCACATCAGAAATAGATGATCTATCTCCGCTGTAACTGCTTTAGTCTATAAATAGACATAAGCCTGATGACCACCAATGCTTCCGCTGCTCCCACTGACTACGACAACCCTCTGCCAGAGTCATATAGACGTGCACTTCTAAAGCTAGTTTAGAACGACGCTATACTCATCCTCCTGCCAGGTCTCACAGTCTGGAACAACAACAATGGTAAGTCTGGGTAAACAAGAACCCCCCTGCCACCGTCCTTGAGCATACCGAAGTACCTCTCGAGTGCCTGAGGTTACCCATCATATCTGCGGAGTGGCCAATGGAATGTCAAACCAGATTGAATCTTTAGGTTCCTTATCAAATCTTCAGTAATCGTTTGCGGTTCTGGAATCACTTCCAGTTCTACCATACTCCCACTACTGTATTCTGAAAAATCCATTTCTTTTAAAAATGTGGCGAGTCAAGAACAACATCTCTATTGATCTTCCAGATGGTAGAAAGTCAACCCTCGTCATAGCCTGGGTCAACCCGCAAACAGCCATTACAGAAACGTGCCTTGAGTTGTCCAGTGTCTGGTTTTAATCATAAGCCGGACAACTCCCCGTACCTTAACATCGTTAAGATATGAACTGTTCTATATCCAATATAGAACCAGAGGCACTGATTTAATTGAACCAGATCCAAATCATGCAGCTATCTCCAGTGCTTGTCAACTAAATGGAAGGAGGCAACTTAGGAATGCTTCCAATTATGAGTAACCTGAAAGAGAAGCAATTTTTTTTAATCATTACTATCAACTGAATACCATACACAAGTATCTACATCTTCGATCACTTTGAAGAATCCCGATACTTGCTACACCTGGTTCTCTACTCTATTCAAATACCTATAACTCCTCAAAACTTAGACCCTGTGTTTCTACGAAACACATGTCTAAGAACTAGAGAAGTTAAAAGTAAACAGAATATAGTATGAGGACCAACCCCTCTGTCCTAATGGACACTGGACAACATACAATACTCTGTATAAGTCCGCTGAGTCTAACAACTCTTTCACTGTGTGTCGTAGGTTGAAAACTGTACTTATGGTTAAGAAGAATTACACCGCTGTTTAATGCTCCTTACCTAACCATCCACTGATATAGGTAAATGTCATCGACATAATATCAAAAGGTATATCTCACTCTATGAAAATAGACGTACAGATATATCAATTTGAAATTGGTGCACAACAGCGGATATTCAAAACCAAATATTTGCCGACCGGCAAACAGCCCAGATGATCTCCTCAAATATCACCGATTACAACGAATCCCGATATAATGAGGATGATTACCCTATTCCCAATAACTTACTCCCACTCATCATCTGTAAAACCATATAGATGTGAGAATCAAACCTGGTAAATACATACCCTGGAGCAAGTGTCCAATCGGGAAATCAGTTTTCTTTTAACAGTACACAGCTGAACTGAAACATTGAAATGTTTCGATGGGGTATCCTGGTATTCCTAGTAATGCCTCTACCATTATCCAGATTCACAACTATAACCGTATAATTCTTTGCCACCTCTCCAAATCCCGTTATATGTCTTTAGTCATTACCTTCTGTACACCCCTTTAGGCCAAATGGTTTTCTTCCTTCCCTACCGTTCGGCACCAGCCTATGGTTTGGAAGAAGACTATCCAAAAAGCATAAAAGGTGTACTGTCCTAATCCTATGAGCACTCGCAACGCGAGAGAAGGTGAAGATAAAAGACACCTGAATGTACTTTATTCCTATTTCTCCTGAACCAGGATCCATCCCCGAACTGGAACAAGTTACTTTCGAGTTCGTATATAACCATACGATGGATTATCCAATAAACTGGGATCTTCGTAGTAATACGGAGTGTCCTGGAGAAATACAAAGGTGATTCAGGATTGGCGAAGAAATACTTGGTTTGTTCGTGAATAGTAGTCGCACTTTACTTTGCCCTCTTACTAATCCCTTACTTTGTCTTAACTTAATACCTTCTGTACACCGTTTAGGCTAACTGGTTTTCTTCATTCCCTACCGATCGGCACCAGCCTAAGGTTTGGAAGAACACTATCCAATTTGCGTAATAGGTGTACTACTCCTAAACCAAGGAGTACTCGCAACCTGAGAGAAGGTGAAAAGAAAAGACAACTGAATAGTCCTATCCGTTTTCTCCAGAACCAGAAACCATCCTCGAAGTCCTACGAGTTCGTATATAACCATACGATGGTTTTTTCCAATAGAAGTGGACGTTCGTAGTAATACGGGGTGTCCTGGAGAAAAGGGTAAAAGCAGGAGTGGCAATGAGGTTTGCAACTCTGACAATCCAAAAACCAGTGTTAAGAAGGTTCGGTTAACTTGGTCACTGAATCATAGTCTTAGGGTCGGGTCAATGGTCGCTGCCAAAGAGAGAGAGTAAAGAAACACTCAGCGTGCACTCTAACCTAGATCAGAATGGTTATCACTTTATCTAATCAGGAAACCTCCCACTGTACCTCAAATTCTCCTCCAAACCTGAAAGAAGAATTAGTCGGGGTCACCCGAGGAGTAAACTAACTCATCAGTGGGAATCGGGATCCAACTATCATCGCATGATAACTTGACGGAATCCACTCAAGTCACCATACTCCAGAAGGTATGTGCATGCCTGGCAAGTTTCAGTTCTTTTGAAACTCCCGATGTGTGTTTTTACCCCTAGGACCCAAGTGACCTTGATAATGCCAACAAATCAAAGAGTCCTAGTCAAGTTCTACCCGTCATTATCTTGATTGCGTTAAACCCACCCGTACGAGTCCTTGACAATACTAACAAGACCGTACGACTGTCCTAACCAATCCACTTATCCTTGCGACAGAAAAGCATTACATAGCTACCGAAAACTACGCCACGGCAATGCACGACAAACGCAGCATGAATACTAAGTAATACTAATCTGAAATGACGGAGGGCTACGACTGGTTTTTGGCGAAAAACCTTTAACGTAATGAACTTGATATCGTTGAAGGAACTGGATAACCTTTTTTAGAAAATATAGTGACGAAAACCTTTACTAAAGAGGTCACTCCCGGTGAAGGGATCTCGGCTCTTTCCCCATAGAATGAGGTGCAGGATATTCCAACTGAATACCACGATGCAAAGCAAAAGCAATCGGCTATAGTGAAGTTAATGCCCTGACGCAAACTTCTGTCCAAGGGGTCACTCCCGGTGAAGGGATCTCGGCCCTTGCCTCGTCGACTGAGGAGCAGGATATTCCAAATGAATACCACGATGCAAAACAAAGGTGAACGTCCTTGCAATAACAGCTTTTTGAAAAAGTGTTCCAACAACATCAGAATAGGTTTGTTTGTCTTGCATTGATCCGAATCAACGCAGTCCCATCAATTGATCACACCACAAAGAGCGAAAATATACTGATGCACGTATGTGCCATCCGCATTCGCCACTGGGTCCCGTCATTACCCGTTAGGTTAGCTAACTAACGACAGAGCGGGGACTGGACTAGCGCGGATGTAAAACATATACAACATCTACTAATATATATACCAATATATTATATTCGCTCAAGGTGTGATAAAATGCAACATCACAGAAATGTACAGCATCACAGAACAATACAGATATCTGGGATCCCCGGGTTTCACAGAGCCGCTGCTGAAACCCGACGTTCCCCTGGTCGTGTGGATAGCCTGTGCAATGAAATCCTAGACCCCTACGGGAGCGGCAAGTCACCCGCCAAAACCTGAAGCGAGGCAGCCCCCTTCAGCACCGTGAATGGACCACCCAGCACTTCACGGAATCCGGTAACTTGGGCACCCCTCCTGGGTCAACCTGTACCCCCTACGAGTGCGGCGAATAGCCCGCCAATCCTAGAGTGAAGCCCCCTCCGTCTCAATGTCAGGAGATGCGAGCCCGTTGCCCTCTAGAACCCGGCTATCCGTGCACCCCTCCGCGGGGTAATCCCAGTACAGAAAGTAAAATATACATACAACGGGTACATCGACCGAAACCAGGTCGTGCCCCAAAAGAATAATACAAACAGGCAGTGACGGCAGTCCACATGTCGGACGCTCGCCCCGCAATATCAAATGTACATATAAAACAAAACTGTACTAACATTGCATCCAGGCTATCCCCCACGACCGATCCGCAACATCACAGCATAAACACAAAACATCAATGTGAAAATCACGTTCGCAAATCCGTCTAACCGGGCTATAGCAGTTAGACAGGATTTACCGATCAAGTGATATTCACGGTCGCAGATATAATGTAAATACTGTGAAATAATGTGTTTAAAATATCCAATCGATAAAAAATTAACAAGTGGGCCCCCAAGTAATACTGTAGCACACACAGAAATTCTGGGCCCAATATTAATATTCCAAAACCCTTATCTTAAGCCCAAAAGCCCACTACAAAAAATTGGCAAAATGAAGCGAATACCCTGCGGCGGAACCGCGGCAAAAGAGGGGTCAATGCCGCGGTTCCGCGGTCATCTGGAGAGATCAGCTTACCAAATTTTTTGCAGTTTTCTTAGAATTTCATGTACATCAGTTTTCTACAACCTGAAAAATTTTTCGAGCCCGGAAAAAATCGACAGAAAACTGATGCATGCAAAACGCGGATTTTGGAATTTTGGTCAATCGGATAAGTAAAACGCATTAGAACAAGCTAGGCAAGGTTAATGGCGTGTCTCTGATACCATGTTGCGCCACGGCAGCACCCCGGCCGTCTATCCGAGGCCAAAATGCGGAATCAAAATTTTCTTAACTTTTAAACTGGCGCTACCGCGGACAATACACCCGGATCGTAACCATTAACCGATACTAGCAAACAAAAGAAGGGGTGAGAGATATACCGAGTGATCCGAGTCCTCCGGTCTTCTCGTCGTCGTCCCGATCTCCCGCGGAAACTCCGGTCGTCGCATCCTTGCCGGAAGGGCACCACATCGTCTGCATCTTTTACGGGCTCCCACCTCAATACCGAGGCAACTCGGGCACGAAGCTGGCTAGTCGACGTGCCCAAGGTTTGCTGTAGAATGTAGTGTAGATGATGCTTGTCTCATATGGGGTTTGAAGTTGCCATGGTGATGGAGGAATCAAGAATGAGCAATGGAGAGAGTTTTTAAACTTTTGCAAGCTAAGTATAAAAATGAGATGAAGCAAATTGCCATACATCAAAAATGAACTCTCTCTCTCTCCCTAATAGTGGCCGGCCATATGATATGAGGAAAATGGTGGAGGAAAAAACCAAACTCATGAAGGGAGGTAAGTGTAGGAAAAGGTGAAGGTGACCATATCATAAAGCAAAGCTCACATCCTAAACCAAATCAATCTCTTCACCATAACCATCATGAATAATGCAAGTGATGCAAAGAGAATAAAATGATTATGGTCATATCATAATCCCACATATGGAAGAAACCCCCTCCCCAAAATGTTATTTGCAAACTTGCAAATAACACCCTCCATCGGAAAAGTCCGGCCGGGAAAGAATAAAGGAAAACCGGCCGGAACGGAATGCGAACTGGCAACTCCAGAAAACTGGTCCCGTAATAAATTACAGGAAAACCCCGATGCTGTGCATACACACCCGCATCTGTATTCCGACCGGATACAAATGCAATGAGACAAAATCTACACAGTACTAAACTAGGACCCGGCTTAAACCAAAGCCGGCTAGTAGTATCCGTCCGATCATGATCCGTGCAATACCGCACGTATCTGATCGAATCCTGCCATATATCCATACGGCTACTAGTACAAACCGTCCGATCCTGATCCGTGCAATACCGCACGTATCTGATCGGACCCTGCCATATCTCCATACGGCCTCTACAGCGTTTCGCCCGAAAGCTTGAGTAACTGAAAGTGTGGTGGACTCTAAAGACTCGTCAATACTATGGCTGTGGATTTAACCACTAGCACGTCAGAGGTATAAGCCAATACGTGACGGGCCACCAGCTATTGACCAAAAGGGACGTCGATGAGCGAACTCATCCTGACACCCTACTGAGCCTGTCAGTGACAATATCCGTACAGTCCGGTCCGTTCGTCTATGAGTATCGCATGTCGGGCCTAGGGGGTTGGTAAAAGTCAGACCCCCAAAAGCGGTACAAGTCGTGTCGGAGTGTAGGCCAGAACGCCCTGAGATACTACTGGAATACCTACCAGTAAATCTCCTGCCTCGGCCGAGGGCTTTGCGTAATGGCTCTCCTAGACACAGCGCGACCTCACCCCCAATACCGAGAGAGACGAACCCCTGAAGATCCGCTCACTGCCTCCATGTGGCTCGGGACTGTACCCAACTAAAACCTGTTTGCACGACTCCTTTGAGCCGTGGTAGGGTAGTAATCAAAGTACAGTGGGAACTCACACGAGACAAATGACGATCCCCAGGTCGATGAACTAACCTGTACACAAGTCACCAGGGAACTACTATCTGACGTCAGGTATAAGACCAACTAGCATATTCCCGGCAAAGTCCTGTCCGGTGTACTCATATCCCAATGAGCACCTGTATACATCTTAGGTGAACCAACTGACACCAGTGGCTTGTGAGACCGGCCACCGCCCCTCGTCTGGGTCTCGACTGTATACACTAGTCTACTCTGGAGAATCGATGCCCTGTCTCGAAACTCCCACGACTAGGGACCTTTTAAGGATGTGCTTATAGACCACCAGCTCTCACGTATATGATCGCCATCATACTGTTGGCAGTCAAGCAAGAATCCTAGGGGCTCTATCAGCGTGTAATAGCGACCTGTAAGGTCACCTGAAGCAGTACACGATGATAAAGGTAAACCAGATAGCATACTATCATCTCGAGTAAGACTGTCCTACCGGGATAGGTCCTCCCTCAATCATTGCAATCACGTGCCTGTGATCCAATAATTGACTCTGAGGGCACTATCTCCAACAATTACATGAATTGAAAGAAAAAGAAAACTCTCATCTCACAACCCCCCGGCTATTCATCCGCGACAATCCAATGAATTCATATACACATACCATCAACATTACAGATCACAGATATGTATAACCCCTACTAATCGACGTATAGCAATTAGCAGACGTTCAATACATATATCACATCACAGATATAACCCCGTTAGCCTTAGTCTTTAGAAGTTCGATCAAAATACGGATTCTTAAGCCCCAAAAACAAATTTTGCTTTCTGGAAAATCTGGGCTAAAACACATATAGTAAAAATCCCAAAACACCCAACTGAATAAACTGCATGAAAAATCGCCCACGGCTGAGTCAACTCGGCCGCGGATCCACGGCGGGAGCAAGCTGCCGCCGCGGTTCCGCGGCGAGTTGATCGGTTCAGTGGACCATTTTTCTACAGTTTCTTCTAAAAACCCTGAGCCGAATTTTAAGATAAGATTTATCATTTTTGGAACAGAAAAAAAATTCGGCAGAAAGTTGATTTTTCGGGCGTGTTTCGTGACTTTTTCTCCGATCGAACTTCTAGTTACTTTGCTAACATGTTAGATAGTGTTTAACTAGGCTCTGATACCACTGTAAGTCCACGTTACCTCTCCCGGTACTTACGGGGTTGCGGAAATGTTGAAAAACGATTTTTCAAGAGGTGGTAACATGGACTCAAAATACGGATCTTTGTTAAACAACTATCTAACAAACCTAACAAGAGTTTTACCTACTCGGTTAGGGGGTTATACCTTTCTTGAACTCCTTCGTCTTCAACTCTTTGCGGTGTACGGATCGGCCTCACCTCGTCGTCTCCTTGCGCCGAAGATGGATCCACCTGAAATCTTCTACCTTTGGCTTCTCTTCAAACTAGAAGAAACTAGAACACTTGGTTTGCTAAACCATGTGAACTAGGATGAGTAGAGAAGTGATATGGGTTTTCTTTTATCTCTAAGGCAATGTTTCTCAACTCATGAGAGGGAGTTGCCTTGAGCTAGAGAGAGAGAAAGAGGAAGAGCAAGAGGGAGAGCTCAAGCAAGAGAGAGAAAGCAAATGAGAGAATGAGTAAGTCTTTTGCCATCCAAGCTCTCATAATCCAAAATCATGATAACTCATAATAGTAATTGAGTATTATGTGATGGTTTAAGTCAAAATGGCCATATCATTTCATGCACTCATTTTGCAAAAAGAAACAAGCAAGCAAAAGTCTTTGCAATGAAATGATAGCCATTGTAATGATGATGGTCAACTAGTCCAACCTAGTCAACCGGTCAACAAAGTCAACAAGTCAACAAAGTCAACCACTCATCTCAACCATGACACAATAATACTTAGTTAATATTATCATTAATCATATTTCTTATTCTCATTAGGGTTTAGCAAAAGTCAATGGTCAACAGTCAATAGTCAACAACCCCAATGAAAATCCTCTGCCTCTGTCTCTCTGTCAACTGTGCATACACACCCGCATCCGCGATCTGAGGAACACGAATACAAACGAGATAAAACCAATCCCAAAACGTACTCTAGGATCTGGCTTAAATCAAAGCCTGCTAGTGTTAACTGTCCGGATACTAAACGTGCACAAGTGCACGGATGTGACCGAACCCTGTCGCAAAACCATGCGACCTGTCGCAAAACCATGCGACCTCTACTCTTTTGCCTAAAGGCGAATAGCTTTCTGTGTGGGACTCTAAAGACTCGACACTACGCTGGTAGTGGGTTTAACCACAGACCGCAAGCGGCACTAGCTGTGCGTAACGGTCCCCAGGTAGATGCCGACAAGAAGACTGACGAGGTGAAACCCATCTGAACTCCTACTGAGCCTGATGTGACAATCTCCGTACAGTCCGGTCGGTTCGTCTGATAACACCTCATGGCGGGCCTAGGGGGCGGTAAACGTCAGTCCCCTAATAGCGGTACAAGTCGTGTCAGAGTGTAGCCCAGAACACCCTGAGATAACACTGGAAACCTACCAGTATATCTCGCTTGCCCTGGCCAGGGACTTTGTGTAATGGCTCTCCTAAACACAGCGCGATGTCAACCCCTAATACCGGGAGAGACGAATCCTGTCTAACCGTCACTGCCTCCAAGTGCTTCGGGACTGCACCCAACTACTACCTGTTTGCACGACTCCTTTGAGTCGTGGTAGGGTAGTAATCAAAGTACAGTGGGAACACACTCGAGGCGAAGTGACAGTGTCAAGTCAGCGGACTAAGCTGTACTTATGTTACCTGGAAACTGATAACTGACGATAGGTATAGTACCAACCAACAGTTCCCGACGAGTCCTGTCCAGTGTACTCGTAACCTGATGAGCACCCACATACTATCTCAAGTACGACGTACTGACGGCTGTGGGACAGACCGTCTCCCACACTGGGATAAGAAGCGCATACGCTAGTCTACTCTAGAGTATCAATGCCCTGTCTCGATAGTCCTATGACTAGGACCTGCATAAGGATGTGCTTGTGGATTACCCAGTCCCTACTAGTGTGACTGCCATCACAACGCTGCTAATCAAGCAAAGATCCTAAGGGCTCCACTAATGTGTATAGGTGATATACTAAAATAAACACATGCACACATTAAAGCAGAAACAAACCAAGTAGCATACTACTATTTTGAGCAAGATTGTCAATACAAGGTGAATATCCCAAGCTTCCATTAAGTAATATACATACTACTATGATACAGTAATGGCCTCTAGGGCATATACACTAACATCTTTGTACTTCATCACATTCTCTGATGATCTCTCAAGATTCAGACATATGTTCCTGTTGAAACACAAGTCCGAAGCTTTTGAGATATTCATAGAATATAAGTTAGAAATTAGAGAACCAAAATGGGTATAAGTATTATGTCCTTTGATGTGATCAAGGAGGAGAATACTTGAGCACGGAATTCGTAGATTATTCTAAAGGAGAATGAGATTCTCTCTCAGCATTACTCCTCCGTATACACCACTGTAAGTCGATGAGCAACACCCCACGAGTTGCGGGGAGGCGGAAATATGAAAAACGATCTTGTTCTATAAGCATACATCGACTAACCGAAAATCTTTGCTAAACGATAATTAACAACAACCATAGAAGTTCTTAGCTACTATGAAAAGAGATTATACCTAGTGAATCGTGTCCTTCTTCTTTACGATCTCTTCGTCCTCCTCGTCCTGCTCTAAGTGATAGATGATCCACCCGAGAACCCTAATCCAAGCTTCACCTCAACAACTTGAGGTAACTAAGTTTCTCTAATTGCTAATCAAAGGAACTTAGATCATATAGAGTTAGGTTATGGGATGTTTAATTTTTTCTAATCCTTGTTCTCAACTCATGAGCGGTAGGATTAGAGCTTGAAGAAAGAGTGAGCTTGAGGAGAGAGAAGGTGAACTAGAATCATAAATATGAAATTGTTTCTTACTTGATATATGAAGCATAATGAATAAATCAATAAATCAATAAAAAAGAGATTATTCATCATGCTACATAAATGTATTATGAGTGATTCACTATATGAGTCATTAAGCATTTAATAATGCATTAATGACATAATGAATCACACATTATGAGTCACAATATCATTTAATGACAATGCCACCTTAACCCCTCAAGTCACCATGCTTCTAGAAGCTTCCCGGAAATTACGAGAACGCCCCTCCCATCCGTGAAAACACGGAAAAACTTTAGACTATATAAATCCAATAACCTGATATTAGAATCTGGCTTAAACCAAAGCCGTCTAGTAAATACTGTCCGAATGTCATACGTGCGTTTAAACACATATTCGTCCGAACCCTTGTTGTAAAACCGTACGACCTCTATATCGTTTTTCCTGGAGTTGGGAAAACTCTGTGTGGGACTCTAAAGACTCGACTACTACGCTGGCAGTGGGTTTAACCACAGACCGCAAGCGGCACTAGCTGTACGTAACGGTCCCCAGGTAGATGTCGATAAGAAGGCCGATGAGGATACCCATCCGAACTCCTACTGAGCCTGTCCGTGACAATATCCGTGCAGTCCGGTCTGTTCGTCTAAGAGTATCGCATGTGTAGTCTAGGGAGGTGGTAAACGTCAGACCCCTAATAACCGTACAAGTCGTGTCGGCATGGCTCAATTACCATCCGAGAATCTACTGATCAATCTATCAGTAATTCTCAATCAGCCCTGGCCAGGGACTTATGGTAATGACCAACCGATCACCGAGCGATATCAACTCCCTATACCGGGAGAGACGAATCCCTAACAGTCACTCACTGCCTCCACGTGGCTCGGGACTGTGCGCAACTAAAACCTGTTTGCACGAATCCTTTGAACCGTGGTAGGGTAGTAATCAAAGCACAGTGGGAACTCACACGAGATAAATGACGACCTTAAGTTAACAGACTATCTGCACACATGTCACCTGAGAACTGCTATCTGACGTTAGGTATAAATACCATCCAGTCAGTTCTTGGCAAGTCCTGTCCGGTGTACTCACACCCAGTGAGCATCTGTATACAATCTTAGGTGCACTCCACCAATGGCTGTAGGACCAATCATCGCCCCTCCTCAGGGTCTAAATATGTATACACTAGTCTACTCCGGAGTATCGATGCCCAGTCTCGATACTCCTGCGACCAGGGACATCTAAGGATGTACCTATTGACTATCCAGCTCCCACAAGTATGACTGCCATCACAACGCCGGTAGTCAGGCAAACACCCTATGGGTTTTATTAACATGTATATATATATATGAATACTACGGAAATATATCAAATGTTAAGATAAAGACAAACCAAATAGCGTACTATCATATTAAGCAAGACTGTCATGTACATACATATCCCTAGTATCCTATACAATGAAGGCCTCTAGGGCATATATATCCAACAATCTCCTACTTGCACTAAGGCCTATAATTGGCGCAATGAGTACCCACTGTCTCCACTAGATCCAGTTGTTGGCGTACTGCATGCCCAACATCTCAGACAGCCTCTCGAACTGGACTTGAGGGATGGCCTTGGTGAATGGATCTGCCGTGTTGTCTTTTGTGTCCACTCTCCGTACCTCGATCTCCCGACGATCTACGATCTCCCTGATCAGGTGAAACCGCCTTAAGATATGCCTGGATTTCTGATGGGACCTCGGTTCCTTCGCTAATGCTACAGCACCATTGTTATCACAATACAAAGGTATTGGATTGGCAATGGACGAAATCACTTGAAGTTCATAGATGAACTTCTTCATCCAGACAGCCTCTTTTGCGGCTTCACTAGCAGCTATATACTCAGCCTTCATAGTTGAGTCTGCGACGGTATCCTGTTTGGAACTCCTCCAACATACCGCCCCTCCATTGAGGGTAAACACAAAACCCGAAATGGATTTAGAATCATCTTTGTCACTTTGGAAGCCGGAGTCGGTAAAAGCCTCTACCTGGAGGTCCCCATTACCGTAAATCAAGAACATCTCCTTAGTCCTTCTCAGGTACTTGAGAATGTTCTTTACCGCTATCCAATGCTTCTCACCTGGGTCAGACTGATACCTGCTTACCACACCAAGTGCGTAAGCTACATCTGGTCTTGTACATAACATCGCATACATTATAGATCCTACTGCCGAAGCATAGGGTATAATGCTTATGCGAGCCCTCTCTTCATCAGTCTTTGGAGACATCTCTTTTGAGAGGGTGATCCCGTGACAAGCGGGCATATTACCGCGCTTAGAATCTTCCATACTAAATCTCTTTAGTATAGTGTCAATATACCTGGACTGTGAAAGTCCAAACATTCTATTAGATCTATCACGATAGATCTTAATGCCCAAAATGTAGGTTGCATCACCCAAGTCTTTCATGGAGAATTTCTGTGACAAGAAGAGCTTTACTGATTGTAGCATAGGGACATCATTCCCTATCAGTAGTATGTCATCGACGTACAAAACGAGGAAGACTACTGCTCCTTCTACAATCTTCCTATCAATACATGGTTCATCTGCATTTTTGATAAAGTCAAATTCTTTGACTGTCTCATCAAAGCAGATGTTCCAACTTCGCGATGCTTGCTTTTATCCATAGATGGATTTAAGCAACCTGCACACTCTTCCGCTACTTCCACTGTCTAAGAAACCTTCTGGTTGATCCATGTAAACACTCTCTTCTAAATGTCCATTTAGAAAAGATGTTTTACATCCATCTGCCAGATTTCATAGTCATGGAAGGCAGCAATGGCAAGCAGGATCCGAATGGATTTAAGCATAGCTACAGGTGAAAAGGTTTCATCATAGTCCAATCCTGGTCTTTGATGAAAACCTTTTGCAACGAGTCTAGCTTTGTAGGTTTCCACTTGTCCAAGTGCACCAATCTTCTTTTTGAAGATCCATTTGCATCCAACTGGATTCACCCCAGGAGGAGCAACTTCTAAATTCCATACTTTATTGGTGTACATGGATTCCATTTCGGATCTCATAGCATCCAGCCACTTCACTGAGTCAATACTCGTGATAGCCTGCTGAAAACTAGTAGGATTATCATCATCGATGATGCAATCCTCTCGATCCCCAGCTAGAAGAAAACCATAGTATCTCTCAGGAGGATGAGAAAGCCTACTAGATCTGCGGAGTGGCGTTGGTTCGTCATGTTCTATTGAAATCTGAGGTTCTACTAAGTCCTCGTTAGCAGTTTGAGGTTCTGGAATTTCTCCCTGCTCTACCGCGCTCCCACTAATTTCTTTTGCAAGAAATTCGCTTTCTAAGAAGACAATATGGCGAGCGACAAACACCTTTTGTTCTTCAGTGTGGTAGAACATGTACCCCCTTGAATGTTTGGGGTATCCTACAAACTTGCACAAAACCGATCGTGCCTCGAGCTTGTCCGGTCTATGCTTTTTAACATATGCTGGACACCCCCATATCTTGATATACTTAAGATATGGTCTCTTCCCGCTCCACATTTCATATGGAGTGGTAGGCACAGACTTAGTTGGAACTCTATTCAATAAGTATGCTACCGATTCTAGAGTAAATCCCCAGAAGGAAAGTGGCAACTCAGCATTACTCATCATTGAACGCACCATATCTAATAGCGTGCGATTCCTCCTTTCTGATAGACCATTATGCTGAGGTGTATAAGGCGGAGTAAGCTGAGAGAGAATTCCATTCTCTTTTAAGCATTCAAGGAAACTGGTACTTAATTATTCTCCACCTCGATCAGATCGAAGTGTCTTGATGCTTTTACCAGTTTGTTTCTCTACTTCATTTTTATACTCCTTAAACTTCTCAAAGGCCTCGGATATATGTTTCATTAAGAACACATGTCCATACCTAGAGAAGTCATCAGTAAAAGTGATGAAGTAGGAGTGACCGCTTCTCGCATGTGTAGACATTGGACCACATACATCACTGTGTACAAGTCCCAAGAGTTCTGTGGCTCTTGCTCCGTGTCCGGTGAACGGAGATTTGGTCATTTTTCCTTTGATACATGATTGACAAGTTGCATATGATGAATATTCAAACGGATCTAGATATCCATCTTTATGTAACATAGTCAACCTTGTTTCGTTTATATGACCAAGTCTACAATACCATAGGAAGGCTTGATTTGAATCTGGAGCCTTTCTTTTAAGTGTGTTTTGAATATTGAAAATTTGAGGTTGATTAAGTATGTATATGCCGTTTTCCAGTGTGCCATACCCAATCAGTTCTTGATTTAGGAGAATGTTCATGACATTTCTTTCAAGCGAAAAATTATATACTTCATTAGATAACAAAGATACTGATATAATATTACACAACATACTGGGAATACAACATACTGGGAATACAAAACAGCTGTATAACACCAAAATGTGCCCACTAGTCAACCCTAGGTGATATTCCCCTATTGCAATAGCATCTACATGCATTCCATTGCCCATCCGGAGAGTCATATCACCTGTCCCCAGTACTATACTATTTCTCAGATCCTGCAATGAATTACAGATGTGAGAACCAGAACCGGTATCTAGTACCCATGATGTAGAGTTTACTGAAAGACAATTTTTGATTACGAACACACCTGAAGCAGAAGCAACAGCTTGCTTCTTGTCCTTGGCTTTGAAGGCTATACAGTCCTTCTTCCAGTGCCTTTGCTTGTGACAATAAAAGCATTCGTTTATATCCGCTTTCACCCTTCCTGCCTTGTTCGTTCCCTGCACCTTCTTGACCCCACCCTTCGGTTTGGTGGCTTTCATCTTCTTCTTCCCTTTAGCTTTCGCTTTAGATTTAGAAGAGGATGATTGGCCAACATACAGAACGAGGGTCTTCTCCTTTTTCAAGGAGGTCTCTGCTACCCTCAACATGTTGAGGAGCTTTGGAAGATCAGCTTCCATTTCGTGCATGTTGAAGCTAAGCACGGACTGAGAAAAGGAGTGGGGAAGGGACTGCAAAATCAAGTCGATATACAAATCATTCTCTAGCACGCATCCCAGGTTTGCGGGTTCCTCAATGAGGCTGATCATTTTGAGGACGTGCTCTCCTACAGGAGATCCTGGAGCTAACCTCATTTGGAAGAGTTTCCTTGAGGTCTCGTACCTCGCGATACGGGAGTGCTCTCCATATAATTCCTTGACATGGAGAAAGATGGATATAATATCCATACTCTCGTGCTGCTTCTGGAGTTCATTGTTCATGGACGCCAGCACGATACACTTAGCTCGCTCACAGTCTAGATCCCAGGTTTTGCGAACTTCCTTGTCCACAACTGAGGAATCTGGTCCTGGGATAAGGGGAGGAACAGCGGTGGTAACATATGCTACTTTGTCATAAGTCAGTGCAATGTTGATGTTCCTTAGCCAATCTTTATAGTTCTGCCCGGTCAGTATATTTTTTTCAAGTAATAGTTTTAGTCCTGTCATGATAGCTGCTAGAGAGAGAGAGAAAAGAAAACACTCAGCATATGCTTCTTGCAAGTTTAGATTGGTTATTAGTTTATCTAAACAGGATGGCTCCCACTGTTCCCTCAAATCCTTCTTCAAAACCTAAAAGAAGAACTAGTCAGGATTTAATCACACGTCACAATACTTGCTTAACCTTTCAGCCAGGCCGGTGTTGGTACTTCGAGGGAGGTTTTCCAACGCTTTCGCGAAGTTCCTTAATTAAATAACCACTTTTCCCTGGAGGCATAGCCCCTCTAACACCTTTCTGGACACCTACTTGGTTTATAGCATTGATTGTTAAGTGAGAAAGTTTCCCGAGAGTAATCCTACTCATTAGTGGGATCGGGATCCAACTATCATTGCATGATGTACTAGATGGAAGCCACTCTAGTCACCATACTCCAGAAGGTGTGCTAAATCTGCAAGTTTCCTTTATGTTTGAAACTCCCGATGTGAGTTTTTACCCCAAGCTCTTATGATCTTGACGTAGGCCAACAAATCATAAGATGCAATTCAAGTTCTACCCGTCGTTGTCCTGATTAATTTAAGTACATCGTACATGCCCTTGATGTAGGCTAACAAGGCTATACGTCTGTCCTATACTAATGCATCTATCTATGCAACAAATAAGCAAACACACTGCTACCATCCACTATGCCTTGACGTAGGCCAACAAGCATAGCATGAATACGATGTGCTGTCTATTTGAAACGACGGAGGGTTACGGCTGGTTTTTGACAAAAAAACCGTTAACGTAGTGAACTTGATATGATCGAAGGAACCATGATAGCCTTTATTAAAAGGAGTGGTTTAAGCTCCGCATTTAAAATTTGCTTTTTGAAGAAAACCGAGTGGTTTTGAAATTGTTCCAACGATTCAGTTTAGGTTTTATTTTTCTTTGCATTAAAAATAATGTGTCCTATCTTTAACCTATCATTACAGATAACAACGAAAATACAACGTCCTCTTATGCCATCCGCATTCGCCACGGTGTCCCGTCATCACCCGTTAGGTTACTTAACTAACGGCAGAGCGGGGGCTGGGCTAGTGCGGGTGTAAAACATAAGTGACGTCTAAATAGCTATCATATAGATATTGTACATTCGTCAGACGCAATAATAGGAATTTCAGATCACAGATAAACTTTATTGGATATGCAAGAAATCCGCGTTTCTTTTGAGCCTGTAAGAAAAGACGGATTACACAGTTGTGATGAATAGCCATTACCCCACCCTAGACCCCTACGGGTACGGCAAACTACCCGCCAAGTACCCGAAGTGAAGCGGTCTCCCTCAACAACGTGAGTAGGCCACTAAGCACTTCGAAATACCCGGTAGTTTGTGCACCCCACCTTGGGTCTATCCTAGGAGCAAAAACAGTAAAAAGAAATAATACAACGGTGGCTACAACCGCAACCTGGATGTGCCCCGCAAAATAATATTACAACTTATTACAATTACATCGAATGAATTAATACAATAACCCATCACAAAACCCCGGCTAATCATCACAACAATCCAATACAGTTCATAATCACAAACAGTTAAAAACATTACAGATATGTGCAACCCCCTGCCAACCAACATACTAGCAGTTAGGGGAGGTTTACGAACACATAATACAGTTCACAGATATAATCAAACAAGCAAACATCGTATAATTTCGATCGATCAAACCCATTATATTCTGCTCCAAAACTTTTCTGTAAACCTGAGACCTGAGCAAAAAATAAACATTCCAGAAAAGACAAAATATTCACAGAAGAGTTACTGGGGAGATATAGGGTGAATCGGGCTCAACTCGGCCGTGGATTCCCGGCGGATCGGTGGGATCAGCCGCGGTTCTGCGGTGTGTTGGCCGATTCATGCACCCAAATTTCTCCAGTGTTCTTAGGTTTCTCTGTAGGTTATTATGGAGGTCACTGAAAAATTTTTGGACCTCAATTTAAAATCTACAGAAACTATGTGAATACGATATCTTTTCCGGTTCATTTTGCGTTCGAAATTCATACGACTTTGCAAGTGAGTTAATTATTGTTTAGTGAGGCTTTGATACCACTGTAAGTCGATGTGCAACACCCCACGAGTTGCGGGGAGGCGGAAATATGAAAAACGATCTTGTTCTATAAGCATACATCGACTAACCGAATATCTTTGCTAAACGATAATTAACAACAACCATAGAAGTTCTTAGCTACTATGAAAAGAGATTATACCTAGTAAATCGTGTCTTTCTTCTTTACGATCTTGTAACATTTCAGAAAAATATAATATTATTTTGGGAAAATTCTGGACAAAAATTATGGAAATTCAAAAAAAATGTTATTTAGTGGTAATTGTGTTTAATGTAGGGTTTTTTGGTAAAAAGTTTACCAAAACGGCTTTCAAATATTTTATCTGGTTTTATTGATATTTTATCGGATTTTTATCTGGACTGCACACACATGTGCATGGTAGCTAGGGTTATGCCTAGGGTTGAACCATGCTTAGATGACCATGGTGGGTTGAACCATTTGGTTAATTTAAGTAGGTTAGTTAAGGGTTAGCGTTGTTAAGAATTGGTTAAGATTAAGGTTGACTTGTGTAGGGAGAAAGAGCCATGATGGCTTTGTATCTTGTGAGCATTGTTTCAAGAGAGAGAGAGAGATGGCTAGGGTGTGCCATGATCCATATCATTCTTTATTACCCTTTGTGCTCTTCACACCCCCCTCTCACATCTTCTAACTCTCTCTCACACACTAATACATCAGCAAAAGAGAACAACCCAACACTTCAGCCAACACCTACACACCCTACATCAGCAACAGCAGCTGATGAAACAGCTTCAGCCCCAATGTCTCACATCAGCCCCTGAACAGCTGAAACAAATCCATCAGCCCCCAATCTTGCATCAGCACACCCCAGCAGCAGCTGCATCAGGTCCCTTCACCAACACATCAGCCCCTTGCTGCTGCTACAAGCTGTAACATCAGCCACCTACACACTCACATCAGCCCCTACAATAGCTACAGCAGCTGCAGCCACTAGCCCCATATATATACACCCCCATCAACAACTTCAATACAACAGCAGCAGCAGCAGCATGTTTCAAAACACCAGAAACAGCCCCAGCACCATACCACAACATCACCCAAACCACACCACCATAACTTTAGCAACACAAACACCCCAACAGAAACAACAATAGCCACAGCTACTGCTGCAACAGCAAAAGAAAAGAAAAAGGGATTTACAAGCAGCAACAGCTACTGAAACCAGCATCTGTTGCAACAGCAACTTCAGCCCAGAACTGCTGCAGCAACAACTCTTGGAGCTGCTACAGGGCACTTCAGCAGCCCTTCCACCTCCTCTTTCTTCCCTTCTCCTTCATCTAAAGTCTTTTGAGGTATAATCTCACAACCCAACTCCTTTCTTGCTTGATTATGGTCGTAAGACTGAAATTTAGTGTTATATTTGTGATCTAGTGCTAGTTTTAGTGAATTTGAGTGAGGTTTGGCCAAGAGATGGTTTTGATGGTTGGTATAACCTTATTAGGTGTATTTGAGACCAGTTTAACCAAGATTTCCCCAGATTTCCAGTTAGATACCAGATTTGTTATACTTGGCGTAATTTAGCGATTTTGTCGAGGTTTGGACCTTTCTGGAAACTGCTATCAACCCGGACCTCCTAAAATAAAATTGACTTGGCAGTAGGCTGTGCAGGCACCCTGGAACCATCACCCAAAACCCTAGCCCCCACCTCATTTTTCAGGCCGCAATTTTAATCCCCTTGGCCGCAATTTGCGGCCAGACCTGGATGAAATCGCCTCGTTTTGCGTGCACAGCCCTATTTCATGTATACTTGACCCCTGGTATGTCTAGTTTTGTCTGATCCCAATCAGGGTAGAATCTGGGTTGATTTTCATGAGTTGGCGTATGATTTACGACTTGTTTTCGTATGGATTTTGGGTATTCGATGATTCGTTTCTGTCGAGTGGCGTTTGAACTCCAACGACAGCAGGTTGTTGGCCGTGTTTGCACGCAAGGCTACAGGTTTTTACCTATGAGCGTAGCGCGCACCATTTGGTTTCCGACATGATTTTCATGTGTTTTAGCGTGTGATATCCTTGTAGGTACCCCACGTGGCGTCGAAGCGTTGGAGATGCGAATGGCAACATCGGTACCGGCACGCATAAAGAAAGGTGAGTAGATTTATATCTACGGGGAGAAGTCGGGTGGATGGCGTATAGCACCCCCGCAATTCGTCGTGATGTATACGGATGCGTATACACACTTACATTTAATATATGTCATTTGGGATCAATAATAATGTTAAAATGGATATCAACGTGTTGGATTGATAAAGGTTACGAAATTTAGGTAGTGGGTGCACTACACATACATATTCACACATACATACTTGCATACATCCTTATTACATATGTGGTTATGGGATTCTATATAGATATGTGTTCACGTGGGTATGGGACTACTTGTTCACATGCGGATTTGAGGATGATACTTGGGTTTGAGATGAGTCGATGATATTTGATCCGAGATTATGATGTCGGTGATATGGTATAATTCATATTTGAGATATGTCTTGATGCTTTAGCAGATTTTTGGGATGATGATGCCATAGGAATAGTGATATATACAAAATGATCGACATATGAGTACGTTACGAGATGTGACACGATATGATATGACAAGATTAGTATGATAGGCCGCATTCGGCGATGTTTACTCCTTGTGACGATTTGTGATGATGATATCGATTCATACGAGACTGTTGATCAGTAGTCAGATCATGATGATAGTGATGATATTAGCTTTGTACTAGACGTAGGTCAGTACCCAGATTATGATATTTGATATAGAGAATACTAGATGGATGATATGACGAATGTGGTATTGACCATATCCAGATCTGGGGATGCCGTACGACGGATTTACGTACGAGCTGTAATTTGATGTTTGATCCGCACTCTTGACTTGGGGATAACCGATTATAGCAGTACGGTATCGGATGTGATATTATCGAGGCAGGATCACCGACTATATGTATGTACATGTATCGACTCAGAGGTTAGGTTATTTTCCTTACCTACTGTTAGCTTTAGCTCAGCCTTATAGTGGTGCAGCCATATGACTCTTATGACATTAGATGCATTTTAGTTATCTGGTATTTGGTATTCAGCTCCCGCATATTATTATTGTTGTTCTGCATCGCATACTTATTGTGATTTATATTCTATTGTTGATATCATGCTGTTAGGACACCAGCACTATTACCGATGATGCGTATGTACAACGTACACTTACTTGCCAGTTCACACACATCTTCATCGGTAGTTGCCATGTCACTACACAGTTGTATTATTGCTGCAGGATATGACCCTTGTATGTGCATACTATTATTCCATGTTGCATGATATATTGTTATACTTGCACTTCATTGATATGTCACATAAATCATGTTTTCTGATTATGCGCATTGAGATATGTTGTTCTATGATATTTCTGGATTTGGGAACCGTGGGTATTTCAAAGAGATTATGTAATTGTTGTAAAAACCCGGTTACCCCTGATATGATATTTCAGTGCGTCCACCATGTGTTTTCTCGGTGCTGAGAGCGACATGTGAAACCCGATTCGAGGAGGCGGATGAGGCCGATTGCGGGTACATGGTGGGCCCGGTGCGGTACCCCGAGGCAAGAAGATCGCAGGAGATGGCGTTGAGCCTGGCAGGGGAGCACTACCGACCGGTTATTTTACCCGACACGTCGGATATCCGGAGGATACCGTCGTGGTCTTGAGATTGATGGTAGGGGCCGGTCTGGATTGACGGCGCCCTAGATGGTGAGACTTATCAGAGATATTGAGATTGAGGATATGTTTCGTGCCGATGCTGGGCACAGGTTTCATGATGTGTTTTCATGATTTTGACTATATCCTCATATTTACATGCATGATGCTTATTGTCATTGGGTGATACGTGGACGGGATCCACCTATATACAGATATTGATCACATACAGACTTGATTACATTGATCATACTTTTCATGCATTCATACATCATTCATATGATACATTGCTACCTGAGGCACTGACATTGACACGGGTACATGGGATTACATTTGGGTTAGATAGTTACCCTAGTCATAGTTATAGAATGCTGGTTATATATTTGAGGATTATATTATGATCGTATGACCTAGGATTGCGTCATACATGCGATTTTCTGTTCGTAGATGTGTTTCTATTCACGAGTTGGCAACTCACCCCCGTTGTGCCCCAGTTTCTTGCAGGTGTTGCCGTACGAGTTCCATTACGGCTTTGCGGGCACAGCTTCTTCAGGTGACTTGCTAGTAGGTGGGTTATTTGTATCATACCTATCAGTATACCTTGTATATTATATTTCAGTTGTATCTAGAAGTTCCATTAACCAAACATGTACTTATTTGAGATAAAGACCAGTATTGATCATTCTTTCGACCTTAGAGTCGCACGTTATATTTTTCTGGGTTTCATGCTGTTGAGTTCCCTTTTCTGTTGTGATCCTCGCCTTTAGGCGTTGTATATTATGTTGCAAACTGGTTGATTTACATATGGTTTTTCCTTCTCTCCACTACTTTTCTTGGTTTGGATTTCTCGGCTCGGCTTACTTAGAGCATGTACGCCTTGAGACGTCCGTAGCCTAAGTGCCGGTCATGTTCCGTACTTTCGGGTCGTGACAGAACTCTTCGTCCTCCTCGGCCTGCTCTAAGTGATAGATGATCCACCCGAGAACCCTAATCCAAGATTCACCTCAACAACTTGAGGTAACTAAGTTTCTCTAGTTGCTAATCAAAGAAACTTAGATCATATAGACTTAGGTCATGGGATGTTTAGTCTTTTCTAATCCTTGTTCTCAACTCATGAGTGGTAGGATTAGAGCTTGAAGAAAGAGTGAGCTTGAGGAGAGAGAAGGTGAACTAGAATCATAAATATGAAATTGTTTCTTACTTGATATATGAAGCATAATGAATAATCAATAAATCAATAAAAAGAGATTATTCATCATGCTACATAAATGTATTATGAGTGATTCACTATGTGAGTCATTAAGCATTTAATAATGCATTAATGACATAATGAATCACACATTATGAGTCACAATATCATTTAATGACAATGCCACCTTAACCCCTCAAGTCACCATGCTTCTAGAAGCTTCCCGGAAATTACGAGAACGCCCCTCCCATCCGTGAAAACACGGAAAAACATTAGACTGTATAAATCCAATAACCTGATACTAGAATTTGGCTTAAACCAAAGCCGTCTAGTAAAAACTGTCCGAATGTCGTACGTGCGTTTAAACACGTATTCGTCCGAACCCTTGTCGTAAAACCGTACGACCTCTATATCGTTTTGCCTGGAGTTGGGAAAAATCTGTGTGGGACTCTAACGACTCGACTACTACGCTGGCAGTGGGTTTAACCACAGACCGCAAGCGACACTAGCTGTACGTAACGGTCCCCAGGTAGATGTCGATCAGAAGGCCGATGAGGATACCCATCCGAACTCCTACTAAGCCTGTCCGTGACAATATCCGTGCAGTCCGGTCTGTTCATCTAAGAGTATCGCATGTATGGTCTAGGGAGGTGGTAAACGTCAGACCCCTAATAACCGTACAAGTCGCGTCGGCATGGCTCAATTACCATCCGAGAATCTACTGATCAGTCTATCAGCAATTCTCAATCAGCCCTGGCCAGGGACTTATGGTAATGACCAATCGATCACCGTGCGATATCAACTCCCTATACCGGGAGAGACGAATCCCAAACGGTCACTCACTGCCTCCACGTGGCTCGGGACTGTGCCCAACTAAAACCTGTTTGCACGACTCCTTTGAACCGTGGTAGGGTAGTAATCAAAGCACAGTGGGAACTCACAAGAGACAAATGACGACCTTAAGTCAACGGACTATCTGCACACATGTCACCTGAGAACTGCTATCTGACGTTAGGTATAAATACCATCCATCCAGTTCTCGGCGAGTCCTGTCCGGTGTACTCACACCCAGTGAGCATCTGTATACAATCTTAGGTGCACTCCACCAATGGCTGTGGGACCAATCCATCGCCCCTCCTCAGGGTCTAGATATGTATACACTAGTCTACTCCGGAGTATCGATGCCCAGTCTCGATACTCCTGCGACCAGGGACATCTAAGGATGTGCCTATTGACTATCCAGCTCCCACAAGTATGACTGCTATCACAACGCCGGTAGTTAGGCAAACACCCTATGGGCTTTATCAACATGTATATATATGAATACTACGCAAATATATCAAATGTTAAGATAAAGACAAACCAAATAGCGTACTATTATATTAAGCAAGACTGTCATGTACATACATATCCCCAGCATCATATACAATGAAGGCCTCTAGGGCATATATATCCAACAACCACAGCACGTCGGTGTATCGGGGCGGAGTAATCACACCCTATGTGATAAGGTGTGCTCTATGATGAGTACTACTGAGTTACCTATTTCCTTTTAGGGAATTATGCACTTGTGAAGTTGCATACCTATTGAATAGGGTTTCGATCAAATCAGTTGCCTACCACTTCATATGAGATATGGAAAGGGAAGAGCCCATATCTTAAGTTTGTTAAGAATTGGGGTTGTCCTGCCTATGTCTAAAAGCATAATCCGGACATGCTCGAGGAAAAGTCAGTTCTGTAGAAGTTTGTTGGATATCCCAAGCATACGCAAGGGAATATCTTCTACCAAACCGAGGAACAAAAGATGTTTTATTTCTCAATATGCCACCTTTGTGAAAGGGAATTTCTTGTGAAGAAATTAATGGTCATAAGGTAGAACTGGAAATAGTTCCAGCTATACAAACTGCAGCTGATGATTTGGTAGAACCAAAGGATTCAATAGTAACCAACGAACCTCAGCCTCTCCGCCGATCCAGTAGGGTTCCTCACCCACCTGAGAGATACTTCGGTTTTCTCTATGACAGTGGGAGCGAGGATTGCATTATGAGATGATGACCTAACTAGGCCATCAAGAGTGGGCACTCTGTAAGAATGGCTGGATGCTTAACGATATGAGATGGAATCCTTATACACCAACAAAGTATGGACTTTGGTTGCCTTATCTGAAGGGTTAAATCCCCATCAGGAGCAAGTATATCTTGAGAAGATTACTTGGTGTACATGGAAAAGTTGAGACTTTCAAAGCTATGCTTAAGTCCATACATATCCTACTTGCCACGGCTACATACCATGACTACGATATCTGGCGGTTGGTTGTCATGACTGCTTTTCTAAATGTTGATTTAGAAGAGAGCGTCTATAAGTACACAGCCAGAGGGCTTCATAGATAGTGGGAGCAGCGGAAACGTGTGCAAGATGTTTTATGTGATAAAGCAGGCATCGCGGAGTTGGAACATATGTTTTGATGAGATAGTCAAAGAGTTTGACTTCATCAAAATGGTAGATGAACCTTGTATATACAAAAAGCTAGTAGGGAGTATGGTGGTAATCCTCGTAGGGTACATCGATGACATACTCTTGATAGGGAAGGAGTTTCCTATGCTACGCTCGGTCAATCTCCGCTTATCACAATGATTCTCCATATAGGATCAAAGTGATACCTACTAAATCCTGGGTTTTGGATCTATGAGATAGATCTAATTGGATGTTAGGATACTCACTGGTTGTAGTGAGATGGTATCAATTAATCCTGGGGAGAATCACTGGAAAGGTTCCCGAGTGATAAGGACGACTGAAAGTCAGTCACATGCATTGTCTTTACTCTCAGAAGAGGGACGGTATGTTGGAAGAGTTCCAAGACAGATACCGTGGCATACTAGACGATAAAGGCTAGATACATCGCTACCAAAGATGCTACCAAAGAGGCAGTCTGGGTGTATATTAGTTCATGAGATGAACTTCGTTCCTTCCATTGTGTGGCACTGGAGTTATGGCTTATGCCTAGGAACGCCCGTCCCATCAGTGATCCAGACATATTCTAAGGCAGTATCACCTGATCATGGAGATGGTTGATCTCCAAGGGATCGAGGTCCGGAGAGTAAACTCAGAGGACAACACGGCGGATCCACTCACAAAGGCCTTTTCCCAGAGAGAGACTTTTATGGGATGGTTGAGTATGAGATACTACAACCACTGTTATCAGATGGCCCTAGTGCAAGTGGGAGATTGTTAGTTATATGTATGCCCTAGAGGCCATTACTATACATGAGATGTATATTGTAGTGGATGCTTGAACATATATAGGGAGGACTTTCTTGCTCGACATGATAGTATGCTATATGGTTACTCTTTACCTTAACGTGTACACTGATTGTCTCTCTGTTACATGTTGGTAAAGCCCTTAGGATGTGTACTTGACTACCTGGACTATGATGAGGATCATACTAGTGGGGACATGGTAGTCCATAAGTACATCCTTTAAAGTCCCTAGTCGTGGGTGTATCAAGACGGGGCATCGATATACCAGAGTAGAATAGCGTATACCTTCTCGACCCATATAGATGGGCGATGGATGATCCCATATCCATTGGTGTTTGACATCAGAGATGATATACGGGTGCTCAGTGGAGACTGGGTACACTGGACGGACTCGCCGAGAACTCCCAGATGGTATTATACCTTATGTCAGATGGCAGTTCTCTAGTGACACTGGTACAGGTTAGTCTGTATTCCCGAGATCGTCATAGAGTCTTGTGTGATTCCCACTGTGCTTTGATTTCCACCTTACCACGTCCAAGAGGGCGTGCAAAATGGTGATTTTTAGGTACAGTCCCGAGACACATGGAGGCAACGAGCGATAGGAGGGGTTTCGTCTCTCCCGGTATTTGGGGTTGATGTTGCGCTATGCTCGATTGGCCATAACAGGGAAGTCCCTGGCCAGGGCTGGTTTAGAGATTTACTGGTAAATGTTACCAGTAGTTTCTCGACCCCTTATGAGCCTCATATCGGCATGACTTATCGGTTATTGGGGTCTGACGTTTACCACCCCTAGACTTGATATGGACATATCATACGAGGAGACCGGACTGTACGGTAGTGTCACTGTCAGGCTTTTGCAGGAGCTGGAGCGGGCTTGCTTGCTAATCTTCTGATCGCTCAATACCCGGGTAGCCGTTACGTCTAGCTAGTACCGCTGACGGCTTGTGGGTTCTTGATATGATCATTACTTACTGACGGCTTATTGACGAGTCTTTAGAGTCCTACATAGAGGTTTTACTGGCTCAGGCAAAACGAAATAGGAGCGCATATGTGATATGCGCGGGACCGAGAATAATGAGAGTATGTGATACCGTATTCTATTCTCGCGATGTTTGTATCGATCGGTTATATGCGATATAACCATCTTATCGAATCAAGGGTTGATTCGATAAGTCGATACATTAGATATAGCCGGGTTATCGAATCAAGTGTTGATTCGATAAGTTGGTACATTTTGTGTTAGTCGGTTATATGTGATATAACCGGATTATTAAGTCAAGTGTTGATTTAATAATTTAGTGTATAATTGTATATGTGATATACTAATTTACATTAACTAACATTGGTTCACTTAAGCATTTTTTTTCTCACTTGTGCACAACTTAATATATATGTGATATATATTTATTTGTGTTCATATTGTATCATGGTTGTTGATACAACTTTCATCGGTGTATGAGACTTACACCATGCTATTTGTTATTTTGGGTTTAATGTATTTAAATTATTTACAAAATTAGTGGAAAATTAGAAAATGCATGAAGCTTGTGGAAGCTTGTCGATGCATTAACTAAAGTCCACTAAGTTTGTTTTTACTATGGATTTTTGTTAACCTAACCATCACACTTATCCATGATTAAGTCTCTACATGAGTTAGTATATGATACTCACTCACCATGGTTAGCTCTCTCTCTCTTGATTTAGTTTTCATTCTCATTTTGAGCTCATCTTCTTCCTCCTTCAAATTCTTTCTAGGGTTTGATAAAGAGAGAGAAACATTGTGAGAAAAGAAATTCTAAAGTGTACCCATTTCCTATTTCATCATCCTCTACTAGACTAGCACTTTAGTTTAGGGTGTTTGCTTCACTAATTCTCTAGTTAGTGAAGTAGAAGCTTGAGTTCGTATTCCCTCGACGTAGATCATCTTCGGCCTCGAAGACTTCAAGCAATACCGTTGTAATCTTCTCATGGAGCCGTCCGAGAGTCCGGGATCACAGCGAAAGGACTACAACAAGGAGCTTTAGAAGTGAAGGACCGATCTACAAAGGTTGTATTTCATATTCACTTAGTGATAATTGTTATTTACTAGCATGTGTTACCCTAATTATCTAGCAAAGATCTTGTTTAGAGTTATTCGGCACGGCTAAAATTTTAATCGGGTATGGTTGATGCCTTGTAGAGCCTTCTTAGAGTGCCTAGTAACCCTATAAGGAGGTGCTGCCGAAATTTTTAAGAAAATAACGTAAACTTTAAAGATTTTTACTCGAGATTTCCAAATGTTTTTAACAAATGTTTTCATCACTTACTACTTTTGATGGTTTTGATTTCTGGGATTTCGGCTTACTTAATTGCGTTACGCCTGTAGACGTTACGTGGTTAAGTGCCGATCATGGGCCGAATTTTTGGGTCGTGACATTGTTGTTATTAGAGCCTAGGTTGTACCTTTTGGAGTGTAGGATGACCTTGGTATGATGGAGTAGGTAGCTTAAGCAAAGTGGAGTAGCGTGTGTATGTTCCGCGGCATACTCACGACACGGTACTCCGCCTAAGTGACCTTAGGACTTATTGGTAGGAATTCCTTCGTGATTATATACATCCTTGTGATTCGATTTTCATATTCTTATCGAATCTTGTTTTCATTTCCAGCCATTATGCCGCCGAAGACTACGAGGGCGCAGAGAGCGGCGGCGAGGGCAGAGTTGGCTCGTCTGAGACGAGGACTGATCAGGGCGGTACGCCCGTTGTTCTGCAGCAGATTGATCCACCCTCGCTTGGTCGTAATGCCAGTCTAGAAGCCGGTATGCAGGATTTGCGCCAGATGGTAGGATCACTAGTTGAGGCCAGTAGAGCGCAGCGACTGGAGGTTGTCCCACCTGCTATGGGGACTGCGATGGTACCCACAGTTCAGGCAGTTGCACCTGCAGCTACGGAGGTGATTACAGTATCGTTATCTGAGTTCATGAGGCTGAAGCCTCCAGTTTTCACAGCCACAGATGCAGCTGAGGACCCGCAGTCATATATCGATCGGATGGCCAGGATATGTCGTTCACTTAGATGCTCCGATGCGAGATGGGTGGAGTTCGCGAGCTTTCGTCTGGAAGGTCTTGCGCGGAAGTGGTGCGAGTCTCTAGAGAAGGGCAGAGTCGTAGGTCTTCCTCCTATGACCTGAGCGGAGTTCGTGACTGTGTTTCTTGCCCACTTTCTTCTGCATAGCATCAGGGATGCTCGAGCGCGCAGTTTCGAGTCGTTACGCCAGGCTACGAGTATGATGGCGGCAGAGTACGACATACAGTTTACCGAGCTATCTACGTTTGCCCTGTATTTGGTAGCTACTGAGGAGATGAGGATCAAGAGGTTTGTTCGAAGCTTGCTTACCCAGTTGTTTCTGCCATCAACGCACAACATTGTGATACTTATGCAGCAGCAGTGGATGCGACCCTATTAGTCGAGGAGTGCCTTCCCGAGACGTCAGTCGTTCCGGGACCGAAGAGGGTCCGTACTGATATATCAACATGGGGACAGCCGTTTAGACGCCGAGACAGATTCCGTTCAGATAGCAGAGGCTTGGGACGAGGCCAGTTGTTTAGCTCTTATTCTCAGGAGGGTCAACAGTCGTCGCGTGGATGTTTTGGGTATGGCAGTCCCCATCACCGTATCAGAGATTGTACCGAGATACGCCGGAGAGAGGCAGCGGTGCCACATGTGACTTTACCACCTTCTCCCCCTCAGAGGGCATTGCCTCTTACACCTATTGTTGCTCCGCGTCAGACCTATGCACAGAGAGGTCGTGGTCGCGGAAGGTTCATTCAGAGAGGACAAGGCGACCGAGGCAGAGGACATCCAGTTGCCGGTAGAGGACCGCCAGTCGCAGGTAGAGGGCAGGCATGGGTATTCTCTTTGACTCATCAGGACGCACAGGCGCCCAATGCAGTGGTTTCGGGTACTCTTTCAGTATGTTCTTTTGACGCACACGTGTTGTTTGATCTGGGATCTACGCACTCTTATGTTTCCTCACACTTCGTGCCAAGTTTGGGCAGAGAGTCGTGTTTGTTAGATCAGCCGCTTGTTGTGACCACGCCTGTTGGTGAGTCGTTTATTGCGAGACTCGTGTTCCGGTCGTGTGTTGTCCGTATTGGTGAGAGAGAGTTGTCCGTCGACTTGATCCTTCTTGAGATGTTGGACTTTGACGTTCTCCTGGGCATGGACTGGTTAGCTACGTGCTATGCGTCTGTGGACTACTGTGAGAAGACAGTTAGGTTTTGTTTTCCCGGCGAGTCGGTTTTTGTTGTGCAGGGGGACCGTGGTGCCGCCCCTCACAGTTTGATTTCAGTCCTTCGCGCTAGTGGCTTTTGAGGAGGGGATGTCAGGGATTCTTGGCTTCCATTCGTGATACCGGAGCCACAGTAGATTCATTGGGACCGGGTTCCTATCGTAAGAGAGTTTTCTGACGTCTTTCCCGATGAGTTTCCTAGATTGCCACCAGAGCGTGAGATAGAGTTTTGCATTGATCTGATTCCCGGCACAGGGCCGATTTCTATACCGCCTTACCGGATGGCCCCGGCGGAGCTCAGGGAGCTTAAGGATCAGTTGCATGAGTTGCTAGATAGGGGACTTGTACGTCCGAGTGTTTCTCCTTGGGGAGCTCTTGCTTTTGTTTGTCAAGAAGAAGGACGGCAGTTTGAGGCTGTGCATTGACTATCGTCAATTGAACCGAGTTACGGTGCGGAATAGGTATCCTTTACCCCGCATTGACGATTTATTTGATCAGCTCCAGGGTGCGGAACATTTTTCAAAGATTGACTTGCGATTGGGCTACCATCAGTTGTGGGTTCGGCAGGAGGATATTCCGAGGACGGCTTTTCGCACGCGTTACAGACACTATGAGTTTTTGGTGATGTCGTTCGGACTCACCAACGCCCCAGCAGCGTTTATGGACATGATGAACCGCATTTTTAGGCCGTATCTTGATCGGTTCATCATCTTATTCATTGACGACATCTTAGTGTACTCCCGGAGCCGAGAGGAGCACGAGCAGCACTTGCGTATTACGTTGTAGACCTTGAGGGAGCATCAGTTGTTCGCTAAATTCTCCAAGTGCGCATTTTGGCTCGACAGTGTTGACTTCTTGGGTCACATAGTGACGAGAGATGGCATATGTGTGGACCCGAAGAAGATCGAAGCCGTTCGGCGTTGGCCCAGACCGGTATCAGTTACAGAGATTCGCATCTTTCTAGGACTGGTCGGCTACTACCGACGATTTGTTCAGGACTTCTCCAGTATCGCTGCACCGTTGACCGGGTTGACCCGGAAGGGAGTCCTTTTTGTTTGGACGGAGGCGTACGAGTACAGCTTTCAGCAGTTGCAGACTCGTTTGACTACGGCGCCGGTGTTATCATTTCCCTCGGGATCGGGCGATTTTTGTAGGTCCACGTTGCTCACCCCGGTTCTTACGGGGAGGCGGAAACGGTAAAAAATCAATTTTTAGTGCAAAGGCAACATGGACTAAAAGAAGGATCTTTACTAAACTACAAACTAGCAAACTACTAAAGGTTCTATTTACTATGCCGTAGAGATTATACCTCATGATACCGGTCCTTCGGGTCTCCATTCCGCTGTCCGGCTTGTCCATCCACGCTCCGAGGGTCGATCCGGATCTTGATCACCTCCGCGGCCTTCATGAGTCGAAGACGATCCACCCGAGAGATGTACTCCGAGCTCCACCTCGAGACGAGGCAACTAGGGCAACAAGATCGCTAGTCTTGATTTCCTAGGATATGTAGAAGAGATAGATGGAAGTGTTTGTCTATTTGGATCCCTTTTCTCTCAACACATGAGATCAAAGGAAGAATCAAGAGGAGGAAGAAGAAGGAGAACAACCATGGAGCTTTCTCATTTCTTTTCTAGAGAAAGAATGAGAAATGAATTATTGTGTTAGAGAGAATGAACCATGGTTGCAATAATACACCACTATCATCATTACTAATCTTTTCAAGATTAAGTTGATGGCATCAATTGACTTGACCATTATCATAACCCAAAGAATAAAAAGAAAAAAAGAAAACCAAAGAAAACTCTAGACCTCTCATGAAGGTCCAAGTCAACTTTTGGTCAAATAGTCAACAAAGTCAAGTATGGTCAAATGGTCAAAGCAATTAGCCATCGCATAATAATCACTAAAAAGATTAGTAAATAATGTCCCCGGCTCATTATGGTTTTGACCGAACGAACTGCCAAAACCCTAATGAGTCCGCCTCATTATGGCTTCGACCAAATCAACTGTCAAAACCCTAATGAGGCACCTCCTTCCTCTTCGCTCCTCACAACTGTGCATACACACCCGCATCCGCATTCCGTAGAATGCGAATGCACAGAAGACAAAACAAATCCATCCGTGCAATACTAGGATCCGGCTTAAACCAAATCCCACTAGTATTGCCTGCCCGAACAGCATACGCACACAAGTGCACGTAAGTGATCGTAGCCCTGCCGTAAAGCCATACGGCCTCTACACGTTTCGCTCAGTGAAGGGAAACTCTCTGTGTGGGACTCTAAAGACTCGACACTACGCTGGCAGTGGGTTTAACCACAGACCGCAAGCGGTTCTAGTTGTACGTAACGGTCCCCAGGTAGATGTCGATAAGAAGGCCAATGAGGTAAACCCATCCGAACTCCTACTTAGCCTGTATGTGAAAATCTCCGTACAGTCCGGTCTGTTCGTCTAAGAATATCGCATGGCGGGCCTAGGGGGCGGTAAACGTCAGTCCCCTAATAGCGGTACAAGTCGTGTCGGAGTGTAGCCCAGAACACCCTGAGATAACACTAGAAACCTACCAGTATATCTCGCTTGCCCTGGCCAGGGACTTTGTGTAATGGCTCTCCTAGACACAGCGCAATATCAACCCCCAATACCGGGAGAGACGAATCTTGTCTAACCGTCACTGCCTCCAAGTGCTTCGGGACTGCACCCAACTACTACCTGTTTGCATGACTCCTTTGAGCTGTGGTAGGGTAGTAATCAAAGAACAGTGGGAACATGCTCGAGGCGAAGTGACAGTGTCAAGTCAACGGACTAAGCTGTAGTCATGTCACCTGGGAACTGATAACTGACGATAGGTATAATACCAACCAACAGTTCCCGACGAGTCCTGTCCAGTGTACTCGTAACCTAACGAGCACCCGCATACTATCTCCAGTACGACGTTCTGATGGCTGTGGGACAGACCATCTCCCCTGCTGGGATGAGAAGCGTATACGCTAGTCTACTCCGGAGTATCGATGCCCTGTCTCGATAGTCCTATGACTAGGGACCTGTATAAGGATATGCTTATAGATTACCCAGCCCCCACAAGTTTGACTGCCATCACAACGCTGGTAATCAAGCAAAGATCCTAAGGGCTCCACTAATATGTATATAAGCGATATGCTAAAAGAAACACATGCACATATTGAAGTAGAGACAAACCAAGTAGCATACTACCATTTTGAGCAAGATTGTCTATACAACTGTGAATATCCCAAGCTTCCATTAAGTAATATACAAGCTAGTATGATACAGTAATGGCCTCTAGGGCATATACACTAACAATCTCCCACTTGCACTAAGGCCATGTACGGGCGTATCGAAGACCTATCATCTCGATCAGCCGCTCAAACTGAGTCTGGGGCAGGGCCTTCGTGAGTGGATCTGCAGTGTTATCCTCCGAATTTACTCTCTTCACCTCGATCTCCCAGCGATCTGCGATCTCCCTGATCAGGTGGTACCGCCTCAAAATATGCCTGGACTTCTGATGGGACCTGGGTTCCTTCGCTAAAGCTATAGCTCCATTGTTGTCACAATACAGCGGTATTGGATCAACAATGGTAGGAACCACCTGAAGCTCCGCGAGGAACTTCTTCATCTAGACAGCTTCCTTTGCGGCATCGCAAGCAGCTATGTACTCCGCTTCCATAATTGAGTCAGCAACGATCTCTTGCTTGGAACTCTTCCAGCAAACCGCCCCTCCATTGAGGGTAAAGACATAACCCGACATGGACTTGGAGTCATCCTTGTCACTCTGGAAGCTGGAGACAGCAAAGGCCTCGATCTGGAGGTTTTTTCCGCCATACACCAAGAACATCTCCTTAGTCCTTCTTAGGTACTTGAGAATGTTCTTTAGTGCTATCCAGTGTTTCTCCCGTGGGTCCGACTGATACCGGCTTACAATGCTCAATACGTATGCTACATCTGGTCTGGTGCACAACATCGCATACATTATAGAGCCTACCGCAGATGCGTAGGGTATAGATGACATGCGAGCCCTTTCCAAATCAGTCTTGGGAGACATCTCTTTGGAGAGGGTGATTCCGTGACAAGCCGGTAGATTGCCGCGCTTGGAATCTTCCATACTGAATCGTTTCAGTATGGTGTCGATGTACCTGGACTGCTAAAGTCCCAACATCCTCTTAGATCTATCACGATAGATCTGGATCCCCAGAATGTAGTTGGCATCGCCCAGGTCCTTCATGGAGAACCTCTGTGACAAGAATCCTTTGACTGACTGTAGCATAGGAATATCATTTCTTATTAGGAGAATGTCATCCACGTACAAGACGAGGAATACCACAGTTCTCCCTACAATCTTACTGTAAATGCATGGTTCATCTGGGTTTTTGATAAAGTCGAATTCCTTGACAGTATCATCAAAGCAGATGTTCCAACTCCGCGATGCCTGCTTCAGTCCATAGATGGACTTAAGCAACTTGCACACTTTACCGCTGCTCCCACTCTGAATGAATCCCTCCGGCTGATCCATATAGACGCACTCTTCTAAATTTCCATTTAGGAAAGCCGTCTTTACGTCCATCTGCCAGATCTCATAATCGTGGAAGGCAGCAATGGCAAGAAGGATCCGAATGGATTTGAGCATAGCCACTGGAGAAAAGGTCTCGTCATAGTCCAAACCAGGTCGTTGACGAAAACCCTTTGCTACAAGTCTAGCTTTATAGGTTTCAACCAGCCCATCTACACCAATCTTCTTTCTGAAGATCCATTTGCAGCCTACGGGTTTTACACCTTCTGGAGAAAAGTTCAAAGTCCAAACTTTGTTGGTGTACATGGACTCCATCTCGGTCCGCATTGCATCCAGCCATTTTACCAAGTCACCGCTCTGAATGGCTTGCTGGAAGCTAGTAGGCTCACCATAATCAATAGTACAATCCTCTCTATCCCCGTCTATGAGAAAACCGTAGTATCTCTCGGGCGGATGAGACTGCCTACTACTCCTGCGGAGTGGCGCTGGGATGTCCGGTTCTCCTGAACCTTCTGGTTCTTCCAAGCTTTCAGTAATAGCTTGTGGTTCTGGAATTTCTTCCAGTTCTATTGCGCTCCCACTTATCTGATTTTCTAAAAATTCAGTTTCCAAGAAGTGGGCATGCTGAGAAACAAAAACCTTTTGATCCTCTGCGGAATAGAAAAGATACCCCCTGGAGTTTTTTGGGTATCCTACAAACTTACACAGTACTGAGTGTGCCTCGAGCTTGTCCGCATGCTGCTTCTTTACTAAAGCTGGACATCCCCATGTCTTATGATACTTAAGACAGGGTTTCTTCCCACTCCACATCTGATATGGGGTGGTAGGCACAGTCTTGGTTGGAGCCTTGTTCAAGAGATATGCAGCTGTTTCTAGTGCATAACCCCAGAAAGATCGCGGCAACTCAGCCTTACTCATCATGGAACGAACCATATCCAATAAGGTTCGATTCCGCCTTTCCGATACACCATTGTGTTATGGTGTGTATGGAGGAGTAAGCTGAGAGAGAATTCCATTCTCTTTTAAGTAGCCCAGAAACTCGGCACTCAAGTATTCACCACCTCGATCAAATCTTAGTGTCTTGATACTTTTGCCTGTTTGTTTTTCAACTTCATTCTCGTATTCCCGAAATTTCTCAAAGGCCTCGGATTTATGCTTCATTAGGAAAACATGTCCATACCTAGAGAAATCATCTGTGAAAGTAATGAAGTATGAATAAACACTTCGCGCATGTGTAGACATTGGACCACACACATCACTGTGTATGAGTCCCAAGAGCTCTCTTGCTCTTTCTCCGTGTCCAGTGAACGGAGTCTTTGTCATCTTTCCCATGAGACAAGATTCACAAGTGGCATAAGACTGATACTCGAATGGATTCAAGTATCCCTCTTTATGTAACTTTGTTAACCGTGTCTCATTAATGTGACCCAGTCTACAATGCCATAAGAAAGCCTGATTTGTTACCGAAGACTTTCTTTTAAGTGTGTTCTGGACACTAAAAATCTGAGCTTGATTTAATACGTATATTCCGTTTTCTAATGTACCTGACCCAATCAGAACTTGATTTAGGTGGATGTGGACCACATCGCTTACAAAAGTAAAATCATATCCTTCCTTAGATAGTAAGGATACAGATATGATATTACAAGTCGCACCTGGTACATAAAAACAGTTACGCAGAATCAATATCTGCCCAGTTGTCAGTCCAAGATGATACTCCCCTACGGATTCAGCGTACATGCTCATTCCGTTAGCAACCCTGAGAGTCATATCACCTATCTTGATAACCCTACGGTTTCTCAGAGCCTGTAACGAATTACAGATGTGAGATCCTAATCCGGTATCTAATACCCAGGAAGTAGGGTCAACTGACATACAGTTCTCTATTACAAACACGCCCGAAGCCGAATCCACAACATGCTTCGAATCCTGGCTACTGGCTTTACTAGCCCTGCAATCTTTCTTCCAATGTTCATTCCCAAAATAATAGGAACGTCCCTCTTTTACTACATCTAGTCCCGAAACTTCTGCCCTTCCCTTTCTTTCTACTTCCCTGGTTTCCTTCAGGGTAGAAGGTAGAGACTGTAGAACCAAGTCAGCATCTGACCCGTTCTTCAACGTGGTCTTCAGGTCCGTGAGCTCAAAATAGCTGGTCTCTGTAAGGACGTTGCCCCCTACAGATGACCCGATAGCCAACCTCGCTGGAAGCAATTCGTTCGAGGTCTCACATCTTGCGATACGAGATTGCTCTCCATATAAATCTTTGTTATGGAGGAAGATAGAAACTAAGTCCATCTTCTCGTGCTGCCTCTGGTATGCACCATCAACTGAGGATAACATGAGGCACTTGGCTTTCGCACAGTCCTTTTCCGATGCCTTGCGGATACGAATATCCGTGACAGGGGAAACTGGACCTGAGACGGCAGGGGTTGGATCAGTCAAAAGGTGTCCCAGCTTGTCATGGGCAATGGACATCTGGACAGACCTTTGCCAGTCATAACAGTCAGATTCAGTCATTTTATTATCTAGATGTAACCTATGTCTGGTCACTGGGTCGCTGCAATTAAGAGAGAGAGAAGAAAACACTTTAGCATGATGCTCTTACAAGTTTAGATTGGTTTTTAATTTATCTAAACAGGATGGCTCCTACTGTCTCTCGAATCCCTCCATAAACCATAAAGGAAGAATTAGTCGGGATCAATCTCACCGTACAATACTTGCTTAACCGTTCAGCCAGGCTGGTGTCGGTACTTCGAGGGAGGTTTTCCAACGCTTTCGCGAAGTTCCTTAATTAAGTAACCTCTTTTCCCTTTGGGTGTAGCCCCGCTAACACCTTTCTAGACACTTACTTGGTTTATAGCATTGATCGTTAAGCGAGAAAGTTCCCGAGGAGTAGCATATACTCACAGTAGGATCGGGATCCAAATATCATCGTGTGATAAAACCGAAGGAATCCTACCAGAATCATCACACTCCAAATGGTATGCAGCACTAGCAAGTTTCAGTTTCTTTAGAAACTCCCGATGTGGATTTTTGCCCCATGCTCTTATGACCTTGACGAAGGTCAACAAATCATAAGTCACATGTCAAGTTCTACCCGTCATTGTCCAGGTTAATTTGAACCCACCCGTATATACCCTTGACGAAGGTCAACAAGATAATACGACTGTCCCAAACCAACGCATCTATCTATGCTATATATGAACACCCAACAGCTACCAATCACTATGCCTTGACGAAGGTCAACAAACATAGCTTGAATACTATTGAATATTTATACGAAATGACGGAGGGCTACGAATGGTTTTAGCGAAACCGTGAACGTAGTGAACTTGATATAATCGAAGGAACCTTGATAGCTTTTAAATGGAGTGGTTTAAGCTCCACATTTTTAAAAGTTTTCTGTTTTGAAAAGAAACCGAGTGGTTTTGAAATTGTTCCAACGACTTTTACTTGGTTTATTTTCTTGCATTAATTTTGATGCGTTCCATCAATTAATCCTACCATTGCAGAAAACAACAAAAATATGACGTACGCTTATGCCATCCGCATTTGCCACGGGGTCCCGTCATCACCCGTTAGGTTACTTAACTAACGACAGAGCGGGGGCTAGACTAGCACAGATACAAAACATAAGCAACGCCTAAATAGATATCATATATAGATATATACATTCGTCAGATGCAATGATAGACATTCTAGATCACAGATGAACACTTTGGATATACTAGGAATCTGCGTTTCGTTCGAGCCTGCAACGTAAGACGGATTACACGGTCGCGATGAATAGCCAAACCCCACCCTAGACCCCTACGGGTGCGGCAAACTACCCGCCAAGTACCCGAAGCGAAGAAACCTCCCTCAACAACGTGAGTAGGCCACTCGGCACTTCGAGATACCCGGTAGTTTGTGCACCCCACCTTGGGTCTATCCTAAGAGCAAAAATAGTAAAAAGAAATAATATACAATGGCGGCTACAACCACATCCCGGATGTGCGGCCATAAAATAATATTACATCAATTACAAAATTTTACATGAATGAAAGAAAAAGAAACTCTCATCTCACATCCACCCGGCTATTCATCCGCGAAAATCCACCGAGTTCATATACACAAACCATAAACATTACAGATCACAGATATGTATAACCCCCACTAATTGACGTATAGCGATTAGCAGACGTTCAATACATATATCACATCACAATAATATCCATTAGCCAAAGTCTATGGAACTTCGATCAAAATACGGATTTGTAACCACCCCAAAAACAAATTTGTTCTCTGGAAAATCTGGGCAGAAACAAAATATACTAAAAATCCCAAAACATCCAACTAAGAACACTGCACTAAAAACGGTCCACGGCCGAGTCAACTCGGCCGCGGATCAGCGGCAAGATGCATGGTCTTGCCGCCGAAACTCGGCGCTTTGACCGAGTCAATGGATCGTTTTTGGTGGGTTTTTTTAGAAAACCCTGAGCCGATTTTTCATGTATGTCAAATAATTTTTAAAGCAGTATAAAAAATCGGCAGAAAGTTGATTTTTTCGGACATGTTTTGTGAATTTTTTCCGATCGAGATTCTAAATACTTTGCTAACATGCTAGTTTAAGTTTAGCTAGGCTCTGATACCACTGTAGGTCCACGTTGCTCACCTCGGTTCTTACAGGGAGGCGGAAACGGTAAAAAATCAATTTTTAGTGCAAAGGCAACATGGACTAAAAGAAGGATCTTTGCTAAACTACAAACTAGCAAACTACTAGAGGTTCTATCTACTATGCTGTAGAGATTATACCTCACGATACCGGTCCTTCGGGTCTCCATTCCGCTGTCCGGCTTGTCCATCCACGCTCTGAGGGTCGATCCGGATCTTGATCACCTCCGCGGCCTTCTTGAGTCGAAGACGATCCACCCGAGAGATGTAGGGTTCCTAGGCACACTAATGAAGTCTCACAAGTGATCAAACATGGCCAATTAAAATTTTACAAGTGCCTACAAACCCTAATACGGATCGTTAACTAGATAATGAGGCAATGCAAGCATGTAAACGAATTAAATGCTAAAGGAAAGAAGCTACAACCTTTGTAGATCCGGTCCTCCACGTCCTAGGCTCCGCGACGCTGTCCATCCGCTGTCCAAGTCGGATCCCGAACTCTACCATTGGCTTCATCGAAGAAATGGGCGGGCTTGATCGTCGGCTTCGATGCCGAAGATGATCTACGTCGAGGCATCACAAGATCAAACTCCGACTTCACCAAGTCATGAAAATTGTGAAGAAAACACCCTATACTACTTGGCAAGAGGTAGAGGATGAAGAAATAGGAAGTGGGTTCACTTTGGAATTGGATTTCTCACTTGTTTTCATCACTTGCCATTGATGTAGCAAGCTTTTCTTCATGGAAGAAGAAGATGAAGAAGAAGAAGAAGATATCTTAAGTGTTAAATAATTAGATAAATAAATCAATACTTATCATATCTTCAACCATGGTTTAGTGTAGAGATTTAACTAAGGTTAGATGAGTGCTTAGGGTTAGAGAAGAGACAAGAATGGTGGACTTGTTCAAAGCTTCAAGAAGCTTCAACAAGCAAACAAAACAAGCCACCATTCTCTTTTCTTCTTTTCTAAAATAAATAAATAAACAATTAGATAAAAGAATAAGTAAAAGAAATGAAACCCTAACCACTAACCAACCATGGTTTAATCCTTTACACAAACCCAAGCTAGAATGTATCATCAAACATGATACAATCATGTGCACAAAATATATCACATATACAATGTGCATTTCAAGTGAGAAAATCCATTTAAAGTGAACCAATACTAGTTAATGCAAAGTAATATATCAAATATATAATTATGCATTAAATCATTGAATCAATGCTTGATTTAACGATCCGGTCATATCGTATATAACCGACTAGTATCCTATGTATCGGCTTATCGAATCAATCCTTGATTCGATAACTAGGTTATATCGCATACAACCATTCGACACATACATCGCGAGAATGAAATACGATGTCACATACACGCATTATTCTCGGTCCCGCACATATCCCATATGTGCTCCTATTTCGTTTCGCTTGAGCCAGGAAATCTCTGTGTAGGACTCTAAAGACTCGTCAATACGCCGGCAGCAGATGATGATCATATCAAACACCCACAAGCTGCAAGCGGTCTGCTAAACGTAACGGCCACCCGGGTATTGAGCGATCAGAAGATCGACGAGCAAGCCCGCTCACACTCCTGTGAATCCAACCAGTAACACTTACCGTATAGTCCGGTCTGTTCGTCTGATATGTCGCATATCTTGCCTAGAAACGTCAGACCCCAATAGCTCGATAAGTCATGCCAACGTAAGGTCCATAACATTCGTGAAACTACTGATAACTCTTACCAGTATATCACTGCAACCCTGGCCAGGGATTTCCTGTTATGGCCAGTCGAGCATAGCGCAACATCAACTCCCAATACCGGGAGAGACGAATCCCCTCCTATCGCTCATTGCCTCCATGTGAATCGGGACTGTACCCAAAAACCACCTGTTTGCACAACTCAGTAGAGCCGTGGTAGGGTGGAAATCAATGCACAGTGGGAGACACACAAGACTCTATGACGATCTCGGGTCAACAGACTAAGCTGTACCAGTGTCACCAGAGAACTGCCATCTGACGTGAGGTATAATACCATCTGGGAGTTCTCGGCGAGTCCGTTCAGTGTACCCAGTCTCCACTGAGCACCCGCATACCATCTCCGATGTCAAACACCAATGGATATGGGATCATCCATCGCCCATCATATGGGTCGAGAAGATATACGCTAGTCTACTCTGGAATATCGATGCCCCGTCTCGATATTCCCTCGACTAGGAACATTGACGGATGTACTCATGGACTATCCAGGCCCCACTAGTATGATCTGCATCACAGTCCTGGAAGTCGAGTACACATCCTAAGGGCTTTATCAACATGTAACAGAGAGACAGAAAGTATACACGTTAAGATAAAAAGCCACCAGATAGCGTACTATCATGTCGAGCAAGAAAGTCCTACCTATATATGTCCCAGCATCCACTACAATATACATCCAATGTACAGTAATGGCCTCTAGGGCATACATATAACTAACAATCTCCCACTTGCACTGGGGCCATCTGTAGCAGTGGTTGCAGTATCACATACTCAACCATCCCCTAAAAGTCTCTCTTTGGGAAAAGGCCTTCGTGAGTGGATCCGCCGTACTGTCCTCTGAGTCTACTCTCATAACCTCGATCAACCTGGAGATCAACTATCTCCATGATCAGGTGATGCTGCCTCAGAATTTGTTTGGGTCACTGATGGGACCAGGGTTCCAGGGCCGAAGCCACACTTCCATTGTCATACAATGGCAGGAACCTAGTTCATCTTATGAACCAATATACACCCAAATTTCTTCTTTGGTAGTATCTTCAATAGCGATGTTACCAGCCTTTATCGTCTAGTTTGCCACGGTATCTAGCTTGGAACTCTTCCAACATACCGTCCCTTTACTGAGGGTAAAGACAGTGCCTGTGACTGACATTCAGTCGTCTTTATTACCCTGGAACTCTTCCAGTGATTCTCCCCAGGATCGATTGATACCATCTCACTACATCTAGTGAGAATCCTAGCATCCAATTACATCTATCTCATAGATGAAAACCCAGGATTTAGGAGGTATCACTTTGATCCTATTTGGAGAATCCTTGTGATAATAGGAGATTGACCGATCGTAGTATAGGAAACTCTTTTCCTCTCAAGAGTATGTTGTCTACGTACAATACGAAGATGACCACCTTACTCTCTACTACCCTTTTGTATATACAAGGTTCGTCTACCATTTTGATGAAGTCAAACACTTTGACTATCACATCAAAACAGACGTTCCAACTCCGCGATGCCTGCTTCATTATGTAAAGCAACTTGCACACGTTTCCGCTGCTCCCACTGTTTACGAAGCCCTCTGGCTGTGTTCTTATAGACGTTCTCTTCTAAATCATTATTTAGAAAAGTAGTCATGGCACCCAACCACCAGATATCGTAGTCATGGTATGTAGCCATGGCAAGTAGGATCTGGATGGACTTAAGCATATTCCCTGGAAAAGGTTTCATCATTATCCGTGCCTGGTCGATGACGAAAACCTTTAACAAGTCTAGCTTTGAAAGTCTCAACTTTTCCATCTATACCAAGTAATCTTCTCAAGATATACTTGCTCCTGATGGGGATTTAACCCTTCAGATATCGCAACCAAAGTCCATACTTTGTTGGTGTATATGGATTCCATCTCAGATTGCTAAGCATCCAGCCATTCTTACAGAGTCCCTACTCTTGATGGCCTGCTCGAAACTAGTTGGGTCATCATCTCATGATGCATTCCTCGCTCCCACTGTCATCGAGAAACCGAGGTATCTCTCAGGCAGGTGAGGAACCCTACCAGATCGGCGGAGAGGCTGAGGTTCGTCGGGGACTATAGAATCCTTTGGTTCTGTCAAATCATCAGCTGCAGTTTTGTATAGCTGGAACCTTTCCAGTTCTACAGAACTGACCTTGCCTTGATTTTGTCCGGATTTTGCTTTTGACATAGGCCAGACAACCCCAAATCTTAACTCGCTTAAGAGATAGGCTCTTCCCATACCATATCTTATATGGAATGGCAGGCAGTGATCTGATTGGAACCTAATTCAATAGGTATGCAGCTTCTCAAGCGCATAACTCCAAAAAGGAAATAGGAAACTCAGTAGTACTCATCATAGAGCACACCATATCTAATATTGTGCGATTGCTCCACCCCGATACACCGTTGTGCTGTCACTACTACAAATAGGGGTTGCCCTTACGGATTTATCCGTAGGGGCAACCCACTGCCCCTACCGATATATACGTAGGGGCGAAAAAATACCCCGTAGGTGCAAAGGCCGCAGGTGCAAGTTGAGGCCCTGAACTTGCCCCTACGGGCAAATTCTTGCCCCTACGGATATCTGTGTAGGTCCTGTTGCCCCTACGGATTAAGCCGTAGGGTATAAGATTTTATATTATTTACGGTTTATTTTAATAAATTACTTGGCCCTACGGATATACCCGTAGGGGCATGTACTACCCCCTACGGATATATGCGTAGGTACGTTTCCGTAGGGGCATAAATTCAGGATTCCTGATATTTTGCCCCTACGGATAACGCCGTAGGGGAGAGTCAGTGGCCCCTACGGATATATCCGTAGGGGCTTTCCCAACCCCCTGGTACTGAGATCTGGGGGAAATATCAGTTACTGCTGATATTTTTCCCCTACGGACATATCCGTAGGGGTAACATGTTTGCCTACGGATTAATCCGTAGGTACATATTGTCTGAAATTTTTTTTAAAAAATGGGCTGTTTGATTTTTTCCCGCCCTGTGCACAATAATATATACATCAATCAAATCATATATTGCAGTATTCATAATCACATCTCACACATATATATAATATACAAAGGAAACACAAAAACTGAATATGATATAAATACAAACCAATATCAATATCGTTTCAAAATGTAGTACAATGTGTATGATATAAATAAATACATGTTTAAAAAAAAAAGAACCAAAAATCTACCCTAGCTCGGTCCAGCTCCACCTCTGAATAACGATAGAATAACGCGCGCCTGCTCCTCGGTCAATAAACTATGCAATTTGTTGCGAGCGGGAGTCTGAGCGGCATGTGGAGCCGGCGATGTGGTCTGCGTAGCCGCCGTCGAGGTAGTCGCTTGCGGAGCCGCGGCTGCGGGAGTCTGAGTGGGCGGTGGAGCTACAGGAGCTGTCTGCGGAACCGCAGCCGATGTAGTGGCTTGCGGAGCCGCAGCCGAAGGAGTTGCGTGTGGAGGCTCGGCCGATCTACCCTGTCGCGTCTGGATATAACGTGTGTAAGAAGCGTGTAAGAACTGTTTATTATTCGAATTCGTATCATTATTAAGTTATTTCGAAACCCTGTTTGGATATCTAGTTTGGAAAAGCGTTGTTTATTTCAATTACATATGTATGTATGATTAATCAAACTTAAGTCTAAAACCAAATAAGCTCAAGCTACGTACTAATTATGGATATGTTGATATGTATATAATATGAAATGATATTTTACTATAAAGTAGTATACATACCAGCATCTCCTTCAACTCCTGAACGCTGGCCCTCAAGCTATCCAGTTCATGATGGATACGTCGCTCACTGGAGACGGAGGAAGTAACCACTGGGGTGGAGTCCAACCTCATATGGGCCCTGCTAGAGCCCAGTCCTCGGCCTCTCTCCCAACCTCCGTGGTGCCGTCCGTGTGCGGCGTCCAGGACTGGGGTCAGCAGCCTCGAATGTTGCCTTCCCCCTAGCAACTGTCAGAACATTATATTTAGCACATACTGGTCTATAAAATTGACAAGAAACACCAAAATCAACAAATTCAAAGCCTTACCTACAGAGATAGAAGATGTGCGCCTCTGGTATCTGCATGTATCAAAATTTGAATAATATTAATTAATTTCAGTACATACATACTAACAAGGTAAACTCGCATATAGCGCTGCTTACACATATGACAGGGAGTGAACAAGCTCTTGTAGATCATCAGGCGCAAATCTAATCTCATCAAGCAGCCCATGATAATGAGTTGGACGACTAAGAGCAAAAGAAATGTGTGTATATTTATGATATAGCATTCTAAATCAATATACATGCCCTATATAATATATAAACATACCTGGAGGAACGGGAGTGGCCTCTGTCCCTGATATGGACGCATCACCAACAACTAGACAATCAAACATTGACAATATAAGTAATTTTGACATAAACAGGCATGGATATCTATAATATTACATTCAAAATGGATATTAGATAGCGCACCTGCAGTGAGAAGTGGTAAAAGTATCACCCAACTAGGGTGTAATTTACAGAATCAGTTGAGACTCTTAAAAGTCATAGAAGAACCCGACCTGCACAAATCTGATGTATGCTTTCCATTTGACACTAAGAAGTCTCTAAAGGGAAAAGCCTATGTGAAAGCCATCATTAGTTCATATCAGAGGATTGATGCTGAAACAGAGAACGAGGAATGTCATTTTTTTCTTCTTCCGCCACATTACTGTCTTCTTCTTCTGCCACATTACTGTCTTCTCCTTCTTATTATGTGCGCGTGCAAATTCAATGACTATATTGAGAATATGGATTAATAGTGGGTAGGAAAAGTATTTCTCAAATGGCTTTTGCGTCTTAAAACCATAAACTACTAAGTAATGACATACATAATTTTTTTAGTATAAAGGTTGTTATTTTAAGTTTTCCCTTATAGAGATATGATCTAACTGCATCTATCAACTATAAGTGTGCAGAAAATTATGATAAGAAATCATAAGAAAGGGTCGTAGCCATGCATAACCTTGAATCTACATACCAAATCATGCAAAAGCATGCACTTATTGTCACCTTGCCTTGGAATATAAAATATCTTAGAAGACTATAAGCGAGCATTTAAATCTTGTTAGCTTTTGACTTCAACATATATTTTTCTCAAGTACCATGAAATATACTTGCTCCGTATAAACCGTTTTCAGGAAGATGGATTAATAATGACAAATTATCCATTGTGGCTCACTAGGTTAGCATTTTCTCTTCTATTGACCATCTTTCTAATCTGCTTGGTAAATTTATTCGGAACCGGCTGTGAATCATTAAAAGACATGCATAAGAAAGAAAGCTAAAATACAGATATATAGCATACCGATACATCGAAACTTCATAGTTGCGATGGCAATCCAGAGATATTTATTTCTACACACGTGGTGCGCGTGCGAATGCGTCAGGCATCATGGACAAATATTTCAGAACATGGAAAGTATTATTCGTATAAAGTAATTAAAACTTTTAAACAGCTTGGGTAGAGATATTTTCTTAGGTGATGCAATCATATCATGAGGATTAAATTTAAGCTATTATATATATGCATATGTATTTTTCTAACCTAAAATATCATACACACACACACAGAAAGAGAGAGAGAGAACACCTGGTAGGTAAAAAAATCAGGTAGCAGGATCCTGAAGAAATGGAGTCCATAGCATTGCTCATCATCATCATCCATGATCCCTTTGATAATATTTTTTCAAAGGGATCACGGATGATGATGATGAGCAATGCTATGGACTCCATTTCTTCAGGATCCTGCTAACTGATTTCTCTATCTACCTGGTATTCTCCCCCCCCCCCCCCTCTCTCTCTCTGTGTGTGATATATTAGATTAGAAAAATACATAAGCAAATGTATAATAGCTTAAATTTAGTCATCATGATATGATTGCATCAACTAAGAAAATATCTACCCAAGGTGTTTAAAAATTTTAATTACTTTATATGAATAATACTTTTCATGTTCTGAAATATTTGTCCATGATGCCTGATGCATTCGCACGCGCACCACGTGTGTAGAAATAAATATCTCTGGATTGCCATCGCAACTATGAAGTTTCGATGTATCGGTATGCTATATATCTGTATTTTAGTTTTCTTTCTTATGCATGTCTTTTAATGATTCGCAGCCGGTTCCGAATAAATTTACCAAGCAGATTAGAAAGATGGTCAATAGAAGAGAAAATGCTAACCTAGTGAGTCACAATGGATAATTTGTCATTATTAATCCATCTTCCTGAAAACGGTTTATACGGAGCAAGTATATTTCATGGTACTTGAGAAAAATATATGTTGAAGTCAAAAGCTATCAAGATTTAAATGCTCGCTTATAGTCTTCCAAGATATTTTATATTCCAAGGCAAGATGACAATAAGTGCATGCTTTTGCATGATTTGGTATGTAGATTCAAGGTTATGCATGGCTACGACCCTTTCTTATGATTTCTTATCATAATTTTCTGCACACTTATAGTTGATAGATGCAGTTAGATCATATCTCTATAAGGGAAAACTTAAAATAACAACCTTTATACTAAAAAAATTATGTATGTCATTACTTAGTAGTTTATGGTTTTAAGACGCAAAAGCCATTTGAGAAATACTTTTCCTACCCACTATTAATCCATATTCTCAATATAGTCATTGAATTTGCACGCGAACATAATAAGAAGGAGAAGACAGTAATGTGGCAGAAGGAGAAGACGGTAATGTGGCGGAAGAAGAAAAAAATGACATTCCTCGTTCTCTGTTTCAGCATCAATCTTCTGATATGAACTAATGATGGCTTTCACATAGGCTTTTCCCTTTAGAGACTTCTTAGTGTCAAATGGAAAGCATACATCAGATTTGTGCAGGTCGGGTTCTTCTATGACTTTTAAGAGTCTCAACTGATTCTGTAAATTACACCCTAGTTGGGTGATACTTTTACCACTTCTCACTGCAGGTGCGCTCTCTAATATCCATTTTGAATATCGATAATATTACATTCAAAATAGATATTAGAGAGCGCACCTGCAGTGAGAAGTGGTAAAAGTACCACCCAACTAGAGTGTAATTAACAGAATCAGTTGAGACTCTTGAAAGTCATAGAAGAACCCGACCTGCACAAATCTGATGTATGCTTTCCATTGGACACTAAGAAGTCTCTAATGGGAAAAGCCTATGTGAAAGCCATCATTAGTTCATATTAGAAGATTGATGCTGAAACAGAGAACGAGGAATGTCATTTTTTTCTTCTTCTGCCACATTACTGTCTTCTCCTTCTTCTTCTGCCACATTATTCTCTTCTCCTTCTTATTATGTGCGCGTGCAAATTCAATGACTATATTGAGAATATGGATTAATAGTGGGTAGAAAAAGTATTTCTCAAATGGCTTTTGCGTCTTAAAACCATAAACTAATAAGTAATGGCATACATAATTTTTTTAGTATAAAGGTTGTTATTTTAAGTGCGCGTGCAAATTCTATGAAAGTTAGATTTGAGGATACCCATGTATGAGTTGTATTCTATATATGTGTGTTTCGATTTATGATTTCGCTTAAGTGTAGGGTTGTTTTTACTTAAAGAAGTATCACCATCTACTATATATAAAAAAATATAGCAAACTAGGATTGGTATTCAAATCCCAGTCCAGATTGGTATTCAAAATTTATTTAATTAGTTTGTGATCCACATCATTTGATTCGTTGCTTGAGGCATCAATGTAGGCACAAATATCGGCGACGAGGAACTCGACGAGGAAGAACGAGGGCGGTGGCGGGCTGAGAACGGAGGGCGCGCGGTGGCGACGAAGAGAAAATTGGAGACGCGGGAACGAGAGAAAATTTTGGGAACGAGAGGGAAAGATATCGAGGCGTAGGGCATTTCTGTGCCTTTTTTAATTAAATTCCCATTTAGGTGCCCGTAGGGCCAAACAACAAATTAAGATATAATATTTTTAAATTAAAATGTCGGGCACCGTAGGGACAAAGTGGCGCTTTTAGTTTCATATATGAGTATCGATGGGAATATGAAGGTTTCATATTATCATCGAGTATCATATATTGGTTTTAACCTGAATATCTTGAGTCGCTCTCTAATTATGCGTTTGTTGTGCATTCGTGTTGTATGTGTAACATGATTTTAAACCATTGAGATCAAGATTGATAGAACTGATCATCCTACATTGCAATAGCATTCATCGACCAAAAACTATTATTGCAATGGTATTCATCTATAACAATCAACAATTAAAACTACAAATGTGGGATACTGATATCATAAAGCGTTATACGCAACATTGATAGAACTGATAAATAAAAAAACGAAACACAAACCGTATTAAGATTTAACAACTTTGATTATGTCATATACGCGGGCCGATATTTTCATATTAGCCAATAGGCAAAAATAGATTGCGGTCTGGATATGGCATATTGGCAGATGTTACCTATATGCATAAATCTTATGTCTAATGACCATAAGATTGTCGGAGAAAGTTTTGATGTTTTGTGGGTTTGGTTTTATACTTGGGACAATCCAATGTTGACACACACACATAAATAACAAATTAAAGTAAACTAACTAAGAGGCATGTTTGAGTTTTATACTGGGATCACAAATAGCATGATGGCTGCAAACAGGTTGCTTGAATACTTGCAGACAATCCAATGTTGCCTCGCCATTTCTATAAATTTTAAACTCCCTGGAAAATTATCATCACTCAGGATTACTTTAGGGCCAGTTTGGCTGCTTCTTGCTTGTGATTCAACATTCAGCTTTTTGTTGATTTGGAACTCAGAGAGTGTTGCAAAACAAATCCAAAACTAAATAAACCTCAAACTAGCTACAGAGAAGGCAAACAACAAACCCTATGAAGTTTGGCTTTCAAGGGTTTTCCCACTAAAATACACTTAGATGCAGCACTTTAAGGAAGCTTGCAGCAATATAAAAACTTTTAGGTAGTTTAGTGAAAAACTGCAGTGCTTCAAGATTGTTTAAGTTTTATGTGTGCTTAAGCTGTCATACAGAAATTATCGTTGCAAAAATGTTCGCAACCCTAGCTTTTCCAGCAACGATACTGGAATACGAGCCTCAGATATGCCAGCTTAAGAATCAAAATAAGAAAGAGATTTGGGGTTATCCTAAGTCCAAAGTCAAACGGGCTCGAGAAATATATAAACCCAAAAAAATGACTGCATAAAGATCTCATAAAGATGAAAAGGATGTTATGCAAGCTCTGAACAAATCTTGAACGGAACTTTCACAAGAATTTACAATACCCGACCAGAATCCAATCCTGAGTTTGATGAAGCTTCAGGCCTTCAGCTTCCCCACAGAAAATAGTTAGGGCAAACCCTTTGCAAAACCATAGCTTTCATGCAGAGATGACGCTCAGAACATACCAGCTTCCAAACACATTGAATAATACATAATCTCCCATACTCTCTCTCTCTCTCAATCAGACAATTTATATTTGGATTTGAATTTAGGAAAAGAAATAAGATGGCTACAAACCAGCTTGCCTCGCCAATCTCATAACTATAAAGCTCATAAAAGTGGAAGCTTGAGGGCAAGCCATCATCGCCTCCATTCAATTGAAGCCAAATCATCCACAAAAAATAGAAATAAATATAATAATTGATCGATAGGCAAAATTGCAAGAAACCTATTCAGATTTTTGCATGAAAAAATAAGAGATGTAAAATAAGTAAAAGATTACCAAATGAAATTATCCCATCACTTGAACCCCCTCTCAAGACATTTTAGGAAAAATTCCCCCAGTAATTTTCTTCGGTTTAACCGTTTTATATCATAGAAGAAAGATAAATTTCAAATGTATATACATGCATACACACACACACATCATATACACAGTTTTTGAATGTTGCTAGAATTTCAACGGTAATTCTAGATTTTTCCAAACTCTGAAGGCTTCACAAAAATTTTAAATACAGATAATAATATGATTGAAGAGATCAATCACCAATTTTTTAATGAGGATCAACTGAAACCCCAAACAGAGCAAGCAAATTACAAAGATCCCAAAACCCCGCGTGGCCCAGCCCCAGCCCCAGCCCCCAGCCCCAGCCCAACCCTAACCCCAGCGTGGCCAGCTAAACCCCAACACCAACCCTAAGGCAAACCCTAACCCCAGCCCCACCCCAGCAGCAGCCGAACCCCAACCCTAACCCTACCCTGACCCCGACCCCGACCGCGACCCCTGCCCAACCCCAACTCGCGCGCGCAACCCCAGACCCAGCCATGAACCCTAAGCCCAAAATAATCCAAAAATTCTTTAATTTACCTCGAGATTTACTCACCTGAACGGCTGCTGCTGGGGCTGGGGCGACGACCTGAACCGCGGTGGCGACGAGAACTGCGGTGGCGACGAAACCGGCGGTGGCGACGAGGAGAACGACGGTGGCGACGACAGCGTGGCGATTTGGGGATTTTTCTCGCGCCCGATCGAGAGTGAGAGAGAGAAAGTGAGCGTAGGCGATCGGTCTGGGGTCTTATTAAATCGATATTTACTTGTCCCTACGGATATACCCGTAGGTCCTTTGTTTGCGGCTCCGTATGGGCAAACACCAAATTAAGAATTAATATTTTAATTCTTGAACGTCTGTGCCCGTAGGGGTAACCCTTTAGCCCTACGGATTAATCCGTAGGGCCAAGTTAAATCTGCCCCTACGGATTCCAATATCCGTAGGGGCAACCCCTTTTTTTACTAGTGTGTGGTGTATTCAGAGGGGTAACACTGAGAGAGAATCTCATTCTTCTTTAGAATAGTCCAGGAATTCTATGCATAAGTATTCTCCTCCCTGATCTCATCATGGGACATAATACTTATACCCGGTTATTGGTTCTCTACTTCTGACTTATATTCTGTGAATACCTCAAAAGCTTCGGACTTATGTTTCAACAGAAACATATGACTGAATCTTGAGAGATTGTCAGAGAATATAATGAAGTATAAAGAACCAGTCCTGGCATGTGTAGACAGGAGACCTTACATACATCATCATGTATCAGTCCCAAGAGTTTACTAACTCTTTCTCTGTTTCGATAAACAGGGCTATGGTCATCTAATCTTTGTGACATGACTGGAAAGTTTCACAAGATGTAAATTCAAACTGATTTAAATATGCATCTATAATGTAACTTCAGCCAGTCGGGTCGCATTGATGTGACCTAGTCTACAATGCCTCAAGAAGGATTCGTTCATTTCTGAACTCTTCCTCTTATGTGTGTTCTGTATACTAGGAACTGTAGTTTGATTTAGAACTTCAATGCTTTTAGATAACGTGCCTGAACCGATCAACTTTTGATATAGGAAATGTTCAAAACATTATCCAACAATACCAAATTTTATCATTTCTTTACTAATAAAGAGACTGATATGATTTTGTATATCAGGTTCGGTATCTAATAGCATTTGTTCAGAATCAATGTATTGGTAATACAGGGTGACAGTGACCAACAGACTTGGCTGCAACACTTGCCCCGTTTTCTGTCTCATGAAACTTATCACCCGTTCTCAGTTTTCTACCTTTTTGTAGCCCTATGTAACAGATTACATATCTGGGATCCTGATCCGGTATCAAATACCCAGGATTCAGAGGATACTGAGAAACAGTTCTTTATAATGAACACACCCGAAGGAGATGCATCATATGCACTTTCTTCGTTTGGGCGGCATAGGAAATCTGGTATTCCCCTATTTCCTGCTCCGTCTTATAACAATTATAAGTTGGAGCGGGACCAACGTTCCCCAGCTCAGTATAACAAGCGGGTTCGGTCAGTACATCCATATTATTATCTTAATTAAGGCGTGATATGGTCGCTACCTGGAGAGAGAGAGAAGAAAACACTCAGCGTGCGCTTTTGCAAGATCAGATTGGTTATTTATTTTATCTAATCAGGATGGCCCCCACTGTTTTTATCAAATCTTCCTTCAAACCCTAAAAGGAAAGACTAGCCGGGATTAATTACACTCTACAAGTTCGCCAATCTTTCAGCCAGGCCAGTGTCGGTACTTTGAGGGAGGTTTCCCGTGCTTTCGCACGGACCTAATTACAGTAAACCTCGTTTTCCCAGAGGCGTAACCCCGTTGACACCTTTCTAGACACCTACTTGATCGGCTAATTGCAAAGTGCAAAACTCTCCCAGGAGTAACAATTACTCGCAGTGGGTATCGGGATCCAACTATCATATAGATGATATGCAATCTCATTGCAAATTTCAACACTTGAAACTCCCGATAAAGGTTTTTTACCCCTAGCACCTATGACCTTAACTATGGTCAACAAATCATAAGTACTAGTCAAGTTCTACCCGTCATTTCGTGATTAATTAGACCCACCCACATGACCCTTAACTAAGGTCAACAAAGTCACGCAACTATCCTAACTAATCGCATCATATGCGGTGTAGGAAGACATCACTTAGCTACCGTACACTGTGCCTTGACTATGGTCAACAAACACAGCACGAATACTAAGTACTCTACTTCCTAAAATGACGGAGGGTTGCGAATGGTTTTTGTGAAAACCTTTAACGCTTTGAACTTGATCTCGTGCGGAATCAAATAGTTTTTAAATGGATTGTTTTTGAGGCTTTTCTAGTTTTGCTAAAGGGGTCACTCCCGGTGAAGGGATCGTCGGCCCTTTCCTCGTCGAATGAGGTGAGGGATATATCATATATATCACTGTGCAAAGCAGAAACTATAGAAGCGATCAAAAGACAAACCGAGGGTTGTTGCATCTGCCAGTTATTGCTAAAGGAGTCACTCCCGGTGAAGGGATCTCGGTCCTTTCCTCATCGAATAAGGTGCAGGATGTTCTACAAGGAACACCGCGATGCAAAGCAAGAACTGTAGCTACCTGTTTATTTTTAAATTTGATTCCACAACATCAATTAGGTTTATTTTCTTTCATTAATCTCATTAATGAATATCCCATCATTTAAGTTACCTAAACATCACAGATAAATATGACGTACACTTATGCCATCCGCATTCGCCTCGATGTCCCCTCGTGCACCGTTAGGTTAGGTAACTAACGGCAGAGCGGGGCAGGGCTAGCGCGGGTGTAAAACATAAGTAACGTCTATATAATATATCATATATACTATATACTGTATCTATCATAGAACATCACATAATCACATCACAGATATCGCGGCAGAAGAATCATATGAAATATTGGATATACTAGGACGTCCGTGTTTTCAATACGAGCCAGTATAAAACACGGATTCCACGGTCGTGATGAATAGCCAATCCCACACCCCTAGACCCCTACGAGAGCGGCAAGCAACCCTACCAATTCTAGGGTTAGGAGACCCGGACTCGACTCCTCGAGTTGGTCTCCCACTGGACCCCAGAACCCGGTTACTTGTGCTCCCCTCCTTGGGTCTATCCTAATGCGGAAATGTAAATAATATACAAACGGTGACATCTTCCGCAACCTGGAAGTGCCCCAATAAAAGAATATTACATACAAGTTTTTACATGAATGAAAATGAAAAACACTCATCTCACATAAAAAAAACCGGCTATTCAAACACGACGATCCAATATAACTATCCAGCAACACATAACATCACATGTCATCAACGTAAGTAAATATGTGCATCCCAATTGTCGTTGACGTATAGCAAAGAAACCGGCGATATCACACATTACACTTACGGTCACAGAAAAGAAAGTGTAAAACTACAACAGTTGGAATCCGCAACTTCTTTAGACATCGCATGCCTAATCAAATGAAATACTTAGACATCGCATGCCTAACAATTATAAACCTCGCATTTTAGTCTCATTATCGAAAACACTTTTCAATATCAAGTCGGGTAATTCAACAAGATTCCCGAAAAACTGATCGAATGCTCGTCGCAAACTTTAGTGGGCGGCCGCACCCCTGATACCGTCGACGAAGTGCACCAAGGCGGAACACCGCTGCCGCGAGCACCCGGACGGATGCTTTCGGCGATGGGGTTCTCCTACAGTCACTTGGTCGGGGCTATGGGACGAGGCTGTCTATTAAGTTTACCCGGCGAGTATCCGCGTACACTACGTGATTGCGACGGACTTTTGATCACATCAAAATTCCGTGGCAACCGATCAAGTGAGACTAAACTGCTATGTTTAGAACATTCATCCAGTCATCTCATAACTACTTGTGAATTCCAAATGTTGTATCACATTCCGGATAAATAGAAAATGCTAAACTTTTCGATCGAACAATCGAACACCCAAGTTTTCCCGATACAGTCCAACACATGAAATAAGTCTAAAAACATTCAGTTCGTGCCTCAGTACCAACGGTCCAGCCGTAGAAGAGTTAAGCCAACGCCTCACATGTGGCACGCCGTACTGCCCCAAACCCTAAGGTTCAAAGGGCAGTCGAAGACGGTCACATAATCGAGTTAAGGTTTGTTGTCTTCTAGAGGGTCCATCGCGTTACTTGCACTACTTAGAACGTCGTTAAACTACGGAAAAATCCAACAATTGGAAATTTCCCGGCAGGGGAAAAATTGGGTATTTATATCCGGTCGAACTTTTTAACATATTCAAAAAATTATCGGGAAAAACACATAGACAAAATTTGATAATCCGATCGAATCTACGAACTCCTAATACAACCCAGAAAACTTAACTCTTGAGTTCAGATTAAAAATTCCCAGGAAAACCAGAATTACAAAATAGGAGTTACTGTGCAAAGAAAATTGGGCAAAGAGACAATTCAGCCGCGGAACCGCCGCACGAGCCACGCTCGTGCCGCGGAACCGCGGCGGTTTGATCGAATTGGTTCATCGAATTTCACAGTAACTCTTAAAAATGCCTGCTAGATTTTCTGCATATTTTTAATGTGGAAAAATGCACAGTTTTGAAAAAAGTACAGAGAACAAGTTTGGAGTTAGGGTTTTGGTTCGATCGGACTTCAAATTCCGTCTACGCATCGCCTAAGGCTCTAGCTAGTCTCTGATACCACTGTAGGGTTCCTAGGCACACTAATGAAGTCTCACAAGTGATCAAACATGGCCAATTAAAATTTTACAAGTGCCTACAAACCCTAATACGGATCGTTAACTAGATAATGAGGCGATGCAAGCATGTAAACGAATTAAATGCTAAAGGAAAGAAGCTACAACCTTTGTAGATCCGGTCCTCCACGTCCTAGGCTCCGCGACGATGTCCCTCCGCTGTCCAAGTCGGATCCCGAACTCTACCATCGGCTTCATCGAAGAAATGGGCGGGCTTGATCGTCGGCTTCGATGCCGAAGATGATCTACGTCGAGGCATCACAAGATCAAACTCCGACTTCACCAATTCATGAAAATTGTGAAGAAAACACCCTATACTACTTGGCAAGAGGTAGAGGATGAAGAAATAGGAAGTGGGTTCACTTTGGAATTGGATTTCTCACTTGTTTTCATCACTTGCCATTGATGTAGCAAGCTTTTCTTCATGGAAGAAGAAGATGAAGAAGAAGAAGAAGATATCTTAAGTGTTAAATAATTAGATAAATAAATCAATACTTATCATATCTTCAACCATGGTTTAGTGTAGAGATTTAACTAAGGTTAGATGAGTGCTTAGGGTTAGAGAAGAGACAAGAATGGTGGACTTGTTCAAAGCTTCAAGAAACTTCAACAAGCAAACAAAACAAGCCACCATTCTCTTTTCTTCTTTTCTAAAATAAATAAATAAACAATTAGATAAAAGAATAAGTAAAAGAAATGAAACCCTAACCACTAACCAACCATGGTTTAATCCTTTACACAAACCCAAGCTAGAATGTATCATCAAACATGATACAATCATGTGCACAAAATATATCACATATACAATGTGCATTTCAAGTGAGAAAATCCATTTAAAGTGAACCAATACTAGTTAATGCAAAGTAATATATCAAATTTATAATTATGCATTAAATCATTGAATCAATGCTTGATTTAACGATCCGGTCATATCGTATATAACCGACTAGTATCCTATGTATCGGCTTATCGAATCAATCCTTGATTCGATAACTAGGTTATATCGCATACAACCATTCGACACATACATCGCGAGAATGAAACACGGTGTCACATACACGCATTATTCTCGGTCCCGCACATATCCCATATGTGCTCCTATTTCGTTTCGCTTGAGCCAGGAAACCTCTGTGTAGGACTCTAAAGACTCGTCAATACGCCGGCAGCAGATGATGATCATATCAAACACCCACAAGCCGCAAGCGGTCTGCTAAACGTAACGGCCACCCGGGTATTGAGCGATCAGAAGATCGACGAGCAAGCCCGCTCACACTCCTGTGAATCCAACCAGTAACACTTACCGTATAGTCCGGTCTGTTCGTCTGATATGTCGCATATCTTGCCTAGAAACGTCAGACCCCAATAGCTCGATAAGTCATGCCGACGTAAGGTCCATAACATTCGTGAAACTACTGATAACTCTTACCAGTATATCACTGCAACCCTGGCCAGGGATTTCCTGTTATGGCCAGTCGAGCATAGCGCAACATCAACTCCCAATACTGGGAGAGACGAATCCCCTCCTATCGCTCATTGCCTCCATATGAATCGGGATTGTACCCAAAAACCATCTGTTTGCACAACTCAGTAGAGCCGTGGTAGGGTGGAAATCAAAGCACAGTGGGAGACACACAAGACTCTATGACGATCTCGGGTCAACAGACTAAGCTGTACCAGTGTCACCAGAGAACTGCCATCTGACGTGAGGTATAATACCATCTGGGAGTTCTCGGCGAGTCCGTTCAGTGTACCCAGTCTCCACTGAGCACCCGCATACCATCTCCGATGTCAAACACCAACGGATATGGATCATCCATCGCCCATCATATGGGTCGAGAAGATATACGCTAGTCTACTCTGGAATATCGATGCCCCGTCTCGATATTCCCTCGACTAGGAACATTGAAGGATGTACTTATGGACTATCCAGGCCCCACTAGTATGATCTGCATCACAGTCCTGGAAGTCGAGTACACATCCTAAGGGCTTTATCAACATGTAACAGAGAGACAGAAAGTATACACGTTAAGATAAAGAGCAACCAGATAGCATACTATCATGTCGAGCAAGAAAGTCCTACCTATATATGTCCCAGCATCCACTATAATATACATCCAATGTACAGTAATGGCCTCTAGGGCATACATATAACTAACAAGAGATGTACTCCGAGCTCTACCTCGAACCGAGGCAACTAGGGCAACAAGATCGCTTGTCTTGATGTCCTAGGATGTGTAGAAGAGATAGATGGAAGTGTTTGTCTATTTGGATCCCTTTTCTCTCAACACATGAGATCAAAAGAAGAATCAAGAGGAGGAAGAAGAAGGAGAACAACCATGGAGCTTTCACATTTCTTTTCTAGAGAGAGAATGAGAAATGAGAAATGAATTATTGTGTTCGAGAGAATGAACCATGGTTGCAATAATACACCACTATCATCAATACTAATCTTTTCAAGATTAAGTGGATGGCATCAATTGACTTGGCCATTATCATAACCCAAAGAATAAAAAGAAAAAGAAAACCAAAGAAAACTCTAGACCTCTCATGAAGTTCCAAGTCAACTTTGGTCAAATGGTCAACAAAGTCAAGTATGGTCAAATGGTCAAAGCAATTAGCCATCACATAATAATCACAAAAAAGATTAGTAAATAATGTGTAAGTCTACGGTAGCGCCCCGGCCGTCTACAGACGCCAAATGCGAAACAAAAACTTTTAACTGGCGCTATCGTATACTATTGTTAGGTCCACGTTACCTCTCCCGGTACTTTCGGGGTTGCGGAAACGGTAAATCAAAATTTTTCTAAACTTTGTAACATGGACCGTAAAAGCCGGATCTTTGCTAAACTAAACTAGCATACTTGCAAAGAAGAGTTAACTACTCGGCAAAGTGGTTATACCTCAACTTGAACTCCTTCACTTCTTGTTGTTGTTCTTCTTTGATGTTTTTCTCTTCTTGTTGTTCTTCTCATTGCTTGCTCAATGGTTGATCCGGACTTCGGTCACCTCCGCGGCCTCCTTGAGTCGAAGACGATCCACCCGAGAGATGTACACCGAGCTCCACCTCAAGCCGAGGTAACTAGGGCAAGGAGATTGCTAATCTAGAAGCCCTAGGTTGTGTAGAGAGGATGTATGGATGTGTTTGTCAAGTAGAATCCTTTTTCTCTCAACACATGAGATCAAAGGAGAAATCAAGAGGAGGAAGAAGAAGGAGATTTTCTAGCAACCATGGAGCTTCTCATTTCAAGAGAGAGAATGAGAATAAGCAAATGAAAAGCTTAACCAAGAGAAAAGCTAACCATGGTTGCAATAATGCACAAACATTATCATTACAAATCCAATCAAGATAAAGGTGATGGCTACAAATGACATGACCATTATCATAACTAAATAAAAAGAAAACCAAAGAATACTTTAGATCTTCTAAGAAGATCCAAGTCAACTTTGGTCAAAAGGTCAACAAAGTCAAGATGGTCAAATGGTCAATGTAATTAGCCATAACAAAATTATCAATGAAAGGATTAGTAAATAATGTCCCCGGCTCATTATGGTTTTGACCAAACGAACTGTCGAAACCCTAATGAGTCCGCCTCAAAATGGTTTTGACCGAATCAACTGTCAAAACCCTAATGAGCCTGCCACATAAAGGTTTTGGCCGAACCAACTGCCAAAAACCCTAATGAGGCACCTCCTCCTTCATCGCTCCAGAAAACTGTGCATACACACCTGCATCCGTATTCCGTAGAATGCGGATGCGCAGAAGACAAAACAAATCCATCCATGCAATACTAGGATCCGGCTTAAACCAAAGCCCACTAGTATTGCCTGCCCGAACACCACACGCACACAAGTGTACGTAAGTGATCGCAGCCCTGCCGTAAAACCATACGGCCTCTACACGTTTCGCTCAGTGCAGGGAAACTCTCTGTATGGGACTCTAAAGACTCGACACTACGCTGGCAGTGGGTTTAACCACAGACCGCAAGCGGCACTAGCTGTACGTAACGGTCCCTAGGTAGATGTCGATAAGAAGGCCGATGAGGTAAACCCATCCGAACTCCTACTGAGTCTGTATGTGACAATCTCCGTACAGTCCGGTCTGTTCGTCTGATACATCGCATGTCGGGCCTAGGGGGGCGGCAAGCGTCAGACCCCTAATAGCGGTACAAGTCGTGTCGGAGTGAAGCCCAGAACACCCTGAGATAACACTGGAACCTACCAATATATCTCGCTTGCCCTGGCCAGGGACTACTCGTGTAATGGCTCTCCTAGACACAGCGCGATGTCAACCCCCAATACCGGGAGAGACGAATCCTGTCTAACCGTCACTGCCTCCAAGTGCTTCGGGACTGCACCCAACCACCACCTGTTTGCACGACTCCTTTGAGCCGTGGTAGGGTAGTGATCAAAGTGCAGTGGGAACACACTTGAGGCGAAGTGCCAGTGTCAAGTCAGCGGACTAAGCTGTACTCATGTCACCTGGGAACTGATAACTGACGATAGGTATAATACCAACCACCAGTTCCCGACGAGTCCTGTCCAGTGTACTCGTAACCTAACGAGCACCCGCATACTATCTCAAGTACGACGTACCGACGGCTATGGGACAGACCGTCTCCCGTGCTGGGATGAGAAGCGCATACGCTAGTCTACTCCGGAGTATCGATGCCCTATCTCGGTACTCCCATGACTAGGGACGTGTATAAGGATGTGCTTGTAGATTGCCCAGCCCCCACGAGTGTGATCGCCATCACAACGCCGGTAATCAAGCAAAGATCCTAAGGGCTCTACTAATGCATATAGGTGATATAATAAATAAACACACATGTACACATTAAAGCAGAGACAAACCAAGTAGCATACTACTATATTGAGCAAGATTGTCTGTACAACTGTGAATATCCCAAGCTTCCATCAAGTAATATACATGCTAGTATGATACAGTAATGGCCTCTAGGGCATATACAGTAACAATCTCCCACTTGCACTAAAGCCATGTACTGGCGTATCGAAGACCTATCATCTCGATCAGCCGCTCGAACTGAGTCTGGGGTAAAGCCTTTGTGAATGGGTCCGCAGTGTTGTCCTTTGTGTCCACTCTCCGCACCTCGATCTCCTGTCGATCAATGATCTCCCTGATCAGGTGATACCGCCTTAAGATGTGCCTGGATTTCTGATGGGACCTTGGTTCCTTCGCTAAAGCTATAGCCCCATTGTTATCGCAATACAAAGGTATTGGGTCAACAATGGACGGAACCACCTGATGTTCACTAATGAACTTCTTTATCCAGACTGCCTCTTTTGCGGCATCGCTTGCAGCAATGTATTCAGCCTCCATCGTCGAGTCTGCGACGGTATCCTGCTTGGAACTCCTCCAACATACCGCCCCTCCGTTGAGGGTAAACACAAAACACGAGACAGACTTGCTGTCATCTTTGTCACTCTGGAAGCTTGAATCGGTAAAGGACTCGACCCTGAGGTCTCCATTACCGTAAACCAGGAACATCTCCTTAGTCCTTCTCAGGTACTTGAGAATGTTCTTCACTGCTGTCCAGTGGTCCTCCCCTGGGTCTGACTGATACCGGCTTACCGCGCTCAACGCGTAAGCTACATCTGGTCTTGTATATAGCATCGCATACATTATAGATCCTACCGCCGAAGCGTAGGGTATAGTGCTCATGCGAACCCTCTCCTCGTCAGTCTTAGGAGACATCTTCTTGGAGAGGGTAATTCCGTGCAATGCGGGTATGTTACCGCGCTTGGAACCCTCCATACTAAATCTCTTTAGTACGGTCTCTATGTACCTGGACTGCGAAAGTCCCAATAGTCTCTTGGATCTATCTCTATAGATCTTGATCCCCAGAATGTACGAGGCATCACCCAGGTCCTTCATGGAGAACCTTTGTGACAAAAACAGCTTGACCGATTGTAGCATAGGAATATCATTTCCTATCAAAAGAATGTCGTCCACGTACAAGACTAGGAATACGACAGTTCGTCCTACAATCTTCTTATATACACAGGGTTCATCTTCGTTCTTGATGAAATCAAATTCCTTGATTGCCTCATCAAAACAGATGTTCCAGCTCCGCGATGCCTGCTTTAATCCATAAATGGATTTAAGCAACTTGCACACCCTTCCGCTGCTCCCACTGTCTACGAAACCTTCTGATTGATCCATGTAAACGCACTCTTCCAAACAACCGTTTAGGAAAGCCGTCTTAACATCCATCTGCCAGATTTCATAGTCATGGAAGGCAGCAATGGCAAGTAAGATCCGAATGGATTTGAGCATAGCCACCGGAGAAAAAGTCTCGTCATAGTCCAAACCAGGTCTTTGACGAAAACCTTTTGCAACGAGTCTAGCTTTATAGGTTTCCACCTGCCCATCTACACCAAGTTTCCTTTTGTAGATCCATTTGCATCCAACGGGTTTTACCCCAGGTGGAGCAATATCCAAGGTCCACACTTTATTGGCGTACATGGACTCCATTTCGGATTGCATTGCTTCCTGCCACTTATCAGAGTCCCTACTGATAATGGCCTGCCTGAAACTGGTAGGGTCATCTTCTTCCAAGATGCAATCCTCTCGATCCCCTTCTATGAGAAAACCGTAGTATCTCTCGGGCGGATGGGAAATCCTACCAGATCTGCGGAGTGGCTGAGGTTCGTCTGGGGTTATAGAATCTAGCGGTTCCTCCAAATTTTCAGTTACATTTTGTGGTCGCTGAATTTCTTCCAGTTCTACCGAACTCCCACTAGTTTCTTTTGCAAGAAACTCCCTTTCTAAGAAGGTGGCGTGGCGAGATACAAACACCTTCTGTTCCTCAGTATGGTAGAACAGATATCCTAGTGAGTCTTTAGGATATCCCACAAATTTACAGAGAACTGACCGTGCCTCTAACTTGTCCGGTTTCTGTGTTTTTACATAGGCCGGACAACCCCATATCTTAATAAACTTCAGACATGGTTTCTTACTGCTCCATATTTCATACGAAGTTTTAGGCACAGATTTGGACGGAACTTGATTCAAAAGGTATGCCGCTGTCTGAAGCGCATGTCCCCAGAATGAAAGAGGTAACTCAGCACTACTCATCATGGAGCGAACCATATCCAATAAGGTACGATTCCTCCGCTCCGATACACCGTTGTGCTGTGGTGTATAAGGAGGAGTAAGCTGAGAGAGAATACCATTCTCTTTTAAGTAATCTAAGAATTCCGTGCTTAAGTACTCCCCTCCCCTGTCAGACCGGAGGATCTTGATACTTTTGCCTGTCTGGTTCTCTACTTCCTTTCTGAATTCCTTGAATTTCTCAAAAGCTTCAGATTTGTGTTTCATCAGATACACATATCCGAACCTAGAGAGATCATCAGTGAATGTGATGAAGTACGAGAACCCACCCCTTGCATGTATAGACATCGGACCACATACATCACTATGTACGAGTCCCAAGAGCTCTGCTGCTCTTTCTCCATGTCCGGTGAACGGAGATTTGGTCATCTTCCCTTTGAGACAAGAATGACAAGTTTTATAAGATGAAAACTCGAACGCATCCAAGAGTCCATCTTTATGCAACTTACTCAGTCTTTTCTCTCCGACATGACCAAGTCTACAATGCCACAAGTAGGATTCATTCGTATCTGAATTCTTCCTCTTGCGTGTGTTTTGTATATTGAGAACTGTATTCTGATTTAGAACGTAGATACCATTAAACAGTGTACCCTCTGCAACCAGTACCTTATCAAGGTAAATGTTCATGATATTCTTTTCAAGAACAAACTTATATCTATCTTTATCGAGTAAAGAAACTGATATGATGTTGCAAACCATGGAGGGTACATAGTAACAATCGTTCAAAATCATAGTTTTGCCATTTGGCAATACTAGGTGATATTCACCGACGGCTGCCGCATTAACTTGTGCTCCGTTCGCTACTCTGAACGACATATCACCCGGTGCAACTTTCCTACTTTTTCTCAGTCCTTGCAATAAATTACTGATATGAGATCCTGATCCGGTATCAAGTACCCAGGAGGTAGGGCTGACCGTAAAACAGTTCTCAATTACAAGAACACCTGAAGTAGATGCAAAACCATGCTTCTTTTTCAACTGGGTATCCTGGAAATCCATACTTTCCTCTTTCCCATTCTCATACTCATGACTGTTGTCACAAGTTAGAGCTGAACCAACTTTCCCCAGTCCCGAATAAGAATTCGGTTCGGTCAAGCGATACATTTTATTATCTTGATTGGGGCGTGAAAAGGTTGCTGCCTGGAGAGAGAGAAAAGAAACACTCAACGTATGCTCTTGCAAGATTAGATTGGTTTATTAATTTATCTAACCAGGATGTCTCCCACTGTTTCCTCAAATTCTTCTTAAAACCTTTTAAAAGAAGAACTAGCCGGGTTTTAATTCACGTCACAATACTTGCTTAACCTTTCAGCCAGGCTAGTGTCGGTACTTTGAGGGAGGTTTTCCAACGCTTTCGCGAAGTTCCTTAATTAAAGAACCTCTTTTCCCTGGGGGCGTAACCCCGCTAACACCTTTCTAGACACCTACTAGGTTTATAGCATTGATCGTTAAGTGAAATAATCTCCCGAGAGTAAACCAACTCATCAGTGGGATCGAGAACCAACTGTCATTGTGTGATAACCTAGATAGAATCCACTCTAGTCACCACACTCCAGAAGGTATGCTAAATCTGCAAGTTTCAGTTCTTTTGAAACTCCCGATGTGGTTTTTGCCCCTAGGACCCAAGTGACCTTGACGAATAATCAACAAATCAAAAGGTCCTAGTCAAGTTCAACCCGTCGTTATCCAGGATTGCATTAGACCCGCCCGCATGATCCTTGATGAATAATCAACAAAATCATGCGACCGTCCTAACCAATCGCATCTATCAGTGCAACAGAGAATTATTACTCAGCTACCGTTCACTGTGTCTTGACGAATAATCAACAAACGCAGCACGAATACTAAGTATTAATTATCCGAAACGACGGAGGGCTACGGCTGGGTTTTTGGCGAAAAACCCGTTAACGTAATGAACTTGATATCGTTGAAGGAACCTGATAATATTTTTGAAAATATAGTGGCGAAAACTTTTGCTAAAGAGGTCACTCCTGATTGGTGTGATTTAGCGTACTTGCGCTTTCTAAAAGATAGATCAAAAATAATTGTAACCGCAATCAAGAACGGCGTCGCTTTGCAGCTAGCCGGTGAGTACGGGTCGGTCCACAGGGATGTTGTGAATTTTCTAATCGCGCTAACGAGTTAATTCCGAAGGGTGTTCGGATTGATTATTAAATCTAAAAACTGAATTAATCTATATCTAAATCTTGCTAGGGTTAGGTCTAGGTTAAGTTTGGAAAGTCAATAAATCTCACCGCTTTCTATACCCATATGAAGATCTAATTAGCTGTTATGGTAAATCTTAACAAAAGGGATTAGGATGATTGGGAAGATTGATTCTTCCTCTAGATCCTTGTCCTTCCTTTCTTAATCTTTACCCGAACCTCCATGGAAAACCTTAAGATCCGGGCCTTTAGACTATGGTATCACCGCTACCTCGAGGGATAGAGTGCCGTAGGGAGCGGAATAAAAAGGTATGCATGAAGTCCTATGAAAATATATGACGGGCAAGAAAGGGGATGAGAGATCTTCGTCTCTTAAACCTTCCGCAGATCTAACCCTAACAAGCGAGGAAACTACTCACTCATTAGGGAATTGAAGAACATTTATCTATGGCAGAGAATAAAAATTACCTAGGGCAAGAATTGAAATCTAAACTAGAGCAAGAAATTAAATCTACTTACAGATGCATCTCTCCAAACATCAACGCAGGGTTGTCAGATCTGAATTCATGAATTAAAGAGAGGCACCGATGCTCTCCAAAAGATTTCTAAATTTTATTCATTAAAGGGAGGCATGAGAAATTACAATGAGTAGAGTTCCTATTTATAGAGAATAGGAAACCCTAGGTTACAATTGATATGCATGTCTACATTTACCAAAATATCCTTAGGAAGACCTAGTCAAAGTAGACTTCAAGCTTTGGTAAAATTTTATGTCTCTTTAAAAGAAAGTATTGGGCCTTGGATCTTTGGGCTTCCTTATTATTTGGTTCTTTGTTAAAATAGCTTCTATGTTTCTTCCAGATCTCCAATGAATAATTGCGGTGAGCTTTTAACCGTTCGCTTTGTAATCTTGGACCTTGCATTGCCTTGTACTCTGTGAATTTTATGTTTGATGTAGGCTTGATCAAGAGTCTTCTATTTGTTGGTCAAAGTCCACTTTTTGTATCATCTTTTGTCTTTTTCACTGTTTTCGCTTCAAGAACCTGTAACCTGTAATATGTAGCAGACATGCATCAAAAGCACCTGTTTATCATTGTAAAATGCATAAGAATGGGGAATAGAAAATGCGATATTATGGTATGAACAAATACCCCCAAACTTATCTTTTGCTCGTCCTCGAGCAAACTTATTTTATTCTCTAAAAAACCTAACCGCACTTTCGCAGGGAAACGCGATTGCACTGAGCTCGTGCAATAAGCCGTTAAACCTCTAGGTGTCCCTAGTAGGAGGAGTGTTGTCTCCTGAGGGTTTTCAGCGGATACTACCCACAAAATCCTATCAACTCGGCCCATTGACTTTTGTTCTCCAATTAGGTTTTCTAACTAAGGAATTCTATTATCTTTTACTCGCAAATTATCCACCCATATTCTTCACACTTCCTCATCATCTAACTTAAGATTATATATGTTCTGCAGACCTACTTAGCTTTCGGCATCTCCTAAGTTTTCCTTCTAGGGTTACATCTCCACTTAGGAATTTCTATCAACTCTACTAAAGATACAAGTTCTATTCTTCATTCCTTTCTCTTATCTAAACTCTAATCACATATCCCCACGTGTGTGTAAATATCACCCCTACACTTGGAAATTCAAATCAAGCAATCGTACTCCCGTCCATTGTCTAAAGTACTCATTAGTAGGTGAATTTTTAAATGAAATTTGCTTGCACATCCTTCATGCGACCGTTAATACTTCTTGAGGTACCAACGACCGATTACCAAATGCGTTTGCATTTTAAAGCGTACTTCCTAGTCTTTGCAACACCCAAGGCTTTAGCAGTGACTCCCAAACCAGTTGGTCTAAGGCACTAGGTGATGAAGCACCCTCGCTAAATATTTTTCTATTTTTGCAGCCTTAAATAATCACAAAAACCAGTGTCCATTTTTTTTTTATTCACACTTTTTCATACTAAGGACTTTAGACAAGAGCATTTCAAGGTCTCTTCTACTATTCCAAGTTTCAAGGTGCGTGATTGTGCAAATTGTAGGGTATACGTTTTCAGAATCTAGACTTAAGCTAGGAACTATTTTTCAAACTTATACTCTAATAAGAACATCAATACTCTTCCCTTGTTTCGACTTAGCCCAAGAAGTGAACCCAAAATTTTCCTATTTCCAAATAAACTACAAGGCATATACTTTCTACCGCTAAACTTTAAGGAATGTTATTTTTAGGGTTTTTAATTCACTAAGTCTAAGATCTAGTTGTTCCTAGCCAGTTAACCTATTTATCAAACTCGAGTTAATTAGCCAAAATTGAATACAATAATTTTTATAATTTTTTTGAATTTTTCAATTTTTATGGGTTTTCAAATAAGTATGCAAATGCAAAAATATGTACAAATGAATGCGAAGGAAGAAGACGTACCGAGTATACCCCCAAACTTAAACTTGACAGTGTCCTCACTGTCATGCTAAACCAAGAGTGTCAAAATGTCGGCACTCCCCTGTTTATTTATTTACAATTTTTATATTTTTAATGTTTTGAATTTTTTTTTATTTTTTTATAGAAAAGAAAACAAAAAATATATACATATATACAAAGATTCCCCCAAACTTAAGCTTGGCCTTGCACAAGCCAAAAGTTAGCACCAACCATTCAAAAATCTTATCGTGGAAATGGTATAGTTGGTGCAAGAAAATGAGAAGTACGCGAGACCGTGTGGAAAGAAGAATGGTAGAATATGGTCTCGGTGGGGGAGAAGAATGGCGAAAAGAAAAAGGAAGTGGAGTACGATCTTGAGGGTGTAAATCGAGTGAATAAATTAGCGCAATATGGGATGACCGAGATGTTAAAAGCGATTGCGCTAACCTATCAACTCGTCGAGAAATGGGATCAAATCCCTCAAGATTCGCAAGAAAACATGGGTACACCGAACTTGGTATAGGAGATGAAAGCGTAACGGTCATTTGTTCGGTCGGAACAATGGGAAAGACGAAAGGGAGTGAATTAGGGATAGTATAATTCTCACCGTAGTAAACTGTGTCGAACTGGAAAGATTCCATCAATGGTTCGAAACGACTGTAAGCAACCGAGTCTGAAGGATTAACTAATTCATCTGAAAATGCAAAGGACTCAAACTCAGACGGTGAGACATCAACATCGTCCGAAAAAGTAAAACACTCGTAAGTGTCATCGGCTGTGGGAACTGTGTCAGATTCAAAGGAAAAGTTTTCAAACTCACAGTCGTCAAGCGTGAAATGAGGCGTGGTCGGAACGATGGAAAAAAGGGAGGGTGGTTTAGGTAAAGGTTCAAGAGGATGAATTGGAAAATCCGACACATCAAAGAAAAATGGTTCAACCTCAATATGATCCTCACCACTCTCCTCAATATTATCCTCATAATTTTGCCTATCCATGCCAATATCATCAAAATCAAGACGCATATGAGATTCGGGAGAAACATTTAATAACTCGGGATGTTGATTTGAACATAAAATTTCAATTAAATCGACAGGTTCATCATCCGAAATATTCCCGGCGTCTATATCCTCAATCAAGTGAAAGTCAATTTCTTTAGACACCTCCTCAAAAGCATGGATGTTTATCAATGTAGGTTCAAGAGTGGAAGTGTAAAGGTCGAAAGGATTAGGTGCGGTTTCACTCGAAAGGGGTTCTTCAAAATCTGGCAAATCAAACACTACAAAATCACACAACTCATTTTTATTTTCAACTTGTGAATCATTTGGGACAATCGATGGAAAACTGGAGTTGTGGGCTTCAATTGGGTAAGGGTAGGTTTGATTTGAAAATCCTCTCTCATTCTCACTCTGTCCAACTGCCGCCTCATACATTGAAAAATTTGGAGCTAGCGGGAAACTAGCTACCGGTTCAGCAGGTTGCATAAGGGCGGCCACGGACGCTTCCACATTCCTAACCATTTTATTTGTTGCTGCGATATACGCCTCCAACGCCTCTTCCAAACTAGACTTCGGTGGTGAGGGGGTTTCAGTAAAAGATTCGAAATTGTTTGGATATGTGAAACTCCCTAATGGCTGTGTCGAAACAGTGTCTAGTGAAGGTGGGAAGGTTGGGTATGACTGGTAGGAAGTGGGTGGTTGGGTAGGGGTAGGGTCAACATATGGATAAAAAGGTGAATAATCGTGCGGATCCCTAGAACTAGATGAGTGGAGAGGGATGAAAGATCGACTGCGAGATTGAGCAATATGCTCAGCAATTGACATCGGCCTAGGAGTGACAGAAGGACTTGAAAAAGTGGTGTCAACATATAGAGGTGGTGAAGGTTGACTAGGTTGACACAAAGTGGGTTGAAAAGTCAAACTGTTTCTCCTAGACTCCTCTATGTGATCTTTTAGAGATTTTTTAGGCATGGAAGGATCGTCTTTAAATTGACCGAACACATTAACATACGACGCAAAATTAGGTTCGGGATACCAAAGTTCGGCTAATGATTTTTTATGTGGGGTACCCATGTTGTAAGAAAGGGGAAAGAAAGAATGTTTGTGGTGCAAGGTTCGGGATACCAAAGTTCGGCTAATGATTTTTTATGTGGGGTACCCATGTTGTAAGAAAGGGGAAAGAAAGAATGTTTGTGGTGCAAGGATTTATTTGGGGCTAAAGTTTGCAAGTTCTCTAATAAAAATTTTCCTTTTTTCTTTTTCTTTGTTTGAAAATTTGTTGCGAAAAGATTTTAGAGAAAAGATATGCAACAACAAGATGTTACTTGCAATTGGTTATTATTTGAAGAATATCACAAGAATCTTTATTTGGAAAGAATTAACAGCAAAATATTTCTTGCAATCAATTTAGTTCAAGCGAGGCCCAAAAATCCTGCACAAGATTGTTATTTGGAAGGGAATATATTTTTAAGGCGCACAAAATCCTGCAGGAATATTTCAGAAACGATATAGCTAGATCTGCATAGAAAGACCAGAGAAGCTTACAGAGAAATTTTTACCTGACGACGTCACTGTGGAGCCGCCTTTCCGCGGCAAATCCTCGTTCCCACCGCGGTTCCGCGCTCCTTTTGATGGCACAGATCCCCAAAAATTTTTTGGTGCAACGAATCGTCAAGACGGCCGCGTTTCCGCGGCCTAAGGTGGGTATTAGCCGCGGAAGCGCGGCGGGTTGGGGAGTTTGGGGCTTCAAAATTTTTCTGCCTCTCTGTTTTGAAAATCCCCCTCTGTTCCGATATTTTGTTTCCTGTTTTGCTTTCGGGAAATCTCCAGATCCGAATTTGTATATCCTGCAAAAATTCAACCACAAAGTATCCCTTCTAAAAATAACAAATGATATATTTTTATAATTTTTTGAATTTTTTTATTTATGATTTTTTAAATTTTATGATTAACCCGAAATTACGAAAAGAAAATTCTACGCCATCCCCGGCAACGGCGCCATTTGATTGGTGTGATTTAGCGTACTTGCGCTTTCTAAAAGATAGATCAAAAATATTTGTAACCGCAATCAAGAACGGCGTCGCTTTGCAGCTAGCCGGTGAGTACGGGTCGGTCCACAGGGATGTTGTGAATTTTCTAATCGCGCTAACGAGTTAATTCCGAAGGGTGTTCGGATTGATTATTAAATCTAAAAACTGAATTAATCTATATCTAAATCTTGCTAGGGTTAGGTCTAGGTTAAGTTTGGAAAGTCAATAAATCTCACCGCTTTCTATACCCATATGAAGATCTAATTAGGTGTTATGGTAAATCTTAACAAAGGGGATTAGGATGATTGGGAAGATTGATTCTTCCTCTAGATCCTTGTCCTTCCTTTCTTAATCTTTACCCTAACCTCCATGGAAAACCTTAAGATCCGGGCCTTTAGACTATGGTATCACCGCTACCTCGAGGGATAGAGTGCCGTAGGGAGCGGAATAAAAAGGTATGCATGAAGTCCTATGAAAATATATGACGGGCAAGAAAGGGGATGAGAGATCTTCGTCTCTTAAACCTTCCGCAGATCTAACCCTAACAAGCGAGGAAACTACTCACTCATTAGGGAATTGAAGAACATTTATCTATGGCAGAGAATAAAAATTACCTAGGGCAAGAATTGAAATCTAAACTAGAGCAAGAAATTAAATCTACTTACAGATGCATCTCTCCAAACATCAACGCAGGGTTGTCAGATCTGAATTCATGAATTAAAGAGAGGCACCGATGCTCTCCAAAAGATTTCTAAATTTTATTCATTAAAGGGAGGCATGAGAAATTACAATGAGTAGAGTTCCTATTTATAGAGAATAGGAAACCCTAGGTTACAATTGATATGCATGTCTACATTTACCAAAATATCCTTAGGAAGACCTAGTCAAAGTAGACTTCAAGCTTTGGTAAAATTTTATGTCTCTTTAAAAGAAAGTATTGGGCCTTGGATCTTTGGGCTTCCTTATTATTTGGTTCTTTGTTAAAATAGCTTCTATGTTTCTTCCAGATCTCCAGTGAATAATTGCGGTGGGCTTTTAACCGTTCGCTTTGTAATCTTGGACCTTGCATTGCCTTGTACTCTGTGAATTTTATGTTTGATGTAGGCTTGATCAAGAGTCTTCTATTTGTTGGTCAAAGTCCACTTTTTGTATCATCTTTTGTCTTTTTCACTGTTTTCGCTTCAAGAACCTGTAACCTGTAATATGTAGCAGACATGCATCAAAAGCACCTGTTTATCATTGTAAAATGCATAAGAATGGGGAATAGAAAATGCAATATTATGGTATGAACAACTCTCTGCGAAGGGATCTCGGCTCTTTCCTCGTCGAATGAGGTGCAGGATATTCCAAACTGAATACCTCGATGCAAAGCAAGAATAATCGACTATAGTGAAGTTATTACCCTGACGCAAACTTTTGTCCAAGGGGTCACTCCCGATGAAGGGATCTTGGCCCTTGCCTCGTCGACTGAGGTGCTGGGCATTCAGAACCGAATACCGCTATGCAAAACAAAAATGAACGTCCTTGCAATAACAGCTTTTTGAAAAACTTGTTCCAACAACGTCTTTTAGGTTTATTTTCTTGCATTAGTTCTTTTAATGCGTCCCATCAATTAAATCCTACCATTGCAGAAAACAACCAAAATATGACGTACGCTTATGCCATTCGCATTCGCCACGGGGCCCCGTCATCACCCGTTAGGTTACTTAACTAACGACAGAGCGGGGGCTGGGCTAGCGCGGCTGTAAAACATAAGCAACGTCTAAATAGTTATTATATATAGATATACTGCAATGATAACCAATCCAGATCACAGATGAGCACTTTGGATATACTAGGAACCCGCGATTCGTTCGAGCCTGCAACGAAAAGCGGATTACACGGTCACGATGAATAGCCAATACCCCACCCAAGACCCCTACGGGTGCGGCAAACTACCCGCCAAGTACCCGAAGCGAAGCAACCTCCCTCAATGCTATGAGTAGGCCACTCGGCACTTCGAGCTACCCGGTAGTTTGTGCACCCCCTCCATGGGTCTATCCTAGGAGCAAAAACAGTAAAAAGAATTATACAATGACGGCCACAACCCCGACCCGGTTGTGCGGTCAAACAAATAATATTACATCAATTTACAAATTTATTACATGAATGAAAGAAAAAGAAACTCTCATCTCACATCCACCCCGGCTATTCATCCGCGACAATCCAACGAGTTCATATACACAAACCAATATCAAACACAGATCACAGAGATGTATAACCCCGACTAATCGACTTATAGCGATTAGCCGACGTTCAATACATGCAAACATCACAGATATAACCATCATAGTCAAAGTGCAGTGAAGTTCGGAAAAAATACGGAATTATAGGACCCCAAAAGTAAATTTCTGTTCTGGAAAATCTGGGCACATATAACATATTTTAAAAATCCCAAAACCAACACAGAGACACACTGCACGAAACACGATCACCAGAAGACATTAAACGGCGGCGGATCCGCGGCTCTAAGAATAGGTGAGGCCGCGGATCCGCGGCGATTTTAAGGAATTAGGGGATCGTTTTTCTTGGGTGTTCACACAAAACCCTGAGCCGAATTTAGGTGTATAACAAATCTTGTTTTGACCAGAAAAATTTTTAACAGAAACTAGGATTTTGTAAAAGTTTGGTTTTTTGGATTTTTTCGGTTCCGAACTTCGTTACACTTCACTACCAAGCTAGTTTAAGTTTAGTTAGGCTCTGATACCACTGTTAGGTCCACGTTACCTCTCCCGGTACTTTCGGGGTTGCGGAAACGGTAAATCAAAATTTTTCTAAACTTTGTAACATGGACCGTAAAAGCCGGATCTTTGCTAAACTAAACTAGCATACTTGCAAAGAAGAGTTAACTACTCGGCAAAGTGGTTATACCTCAACTTGAACTCCTTCACTTCTTGTTGTTGTTCTTCTTTGATGTTTTTCTCTTCTTGTTGTTCTTCTCATTGCTTGCTCAATGGTTGATCCGGACTTCGGTCACCTCCGCGGCCTCCTTGAGTCGAAGACGATCCACCCGAGAGATGTACACCGAGCTCCACCTCAAGCCGAGGTAACTAGGGCAAGGAGATTGCTAATCTAGAAGCCCTAGGTTGTGTAGAGAGGATGTATGGATGTGTTTGTCAAGTAGAATCCTTTTTCTCTCAACACATGAGATCAAAGGAGAAATCAAGAGGAGGAAGAAGAAGGAGATTTTCTAGCAACCATGGAGCTTCTCATTTCAAGAGAGAGAATGAGAATAAGCAAATGAAAAGCTTAACCAAGAGAAAAGCTAACCATGGTTGCAATAATGCACAAACATTATCATTACAAATCCAATCAAGATAAAGGTGATGGCTACAAATGACATGACCATTATCATAACTAAATAAAAAGAAAACCAAAGAATACTTTAGATCTTCTAAGAAGATCCAAGTCAACTTTGGTCAAAAGGTCAACAAAGTCAAGATGGTCAAATGGTCAATGTAATTAGCCATAACAAAATTATCAATGAAAGGATTAGTAAATAATGTCCCCGGCTCATTATGGTTTTGACCAAACGAACTGTCGAAACCCTAATGAGTCCGCCTCAAAATGGTTTTGACCGAATCAACTGTCAAAACCCTAATGAGCCTGCCACATAGTGATTTTGGCCGAACCAACTGCCAAAAACCCTAATGAGGCACCTCCTCCTTCATCGCTCCAGAAAACTGTGCATACACACCTGCATCCGTATTCCGTAGAATGCGGATGCGCAGAAGACAAAACAAATCCATCCATGCAATACTAGGATCCGGCTTAAACCAAAGCCCACTAGTATTGCCTGCCCGAACACCACACGCACACAAGTGTACGTAAGTGATCGCAGCCCTGCCGTAAAACCATACGGCCTCTACACGTTTCGCTCAGTGCAGGGAAACTCTCTGTGTGGGACTCTAAAGACTCGACACTACGCTGGCAGTGGGTTTAACCACAGACCGCAAGCGGCACTAGCTGTACGTAACGGTCCCCAGGTAGATGTCGATAAGAAGGCCGATGAGGTAAACCCATCCGAACTCCTACTGAGTCTGTATGTGACAATCTCCGTACAGTCCGGTCTGTTCGTCTGATACATCGCATGTCGGGCCTAGGGGGGCGGCAAGCGTCAGACCCCTAATAGCGGTACAAGTCGTGTCGGAGTGAAGCCCAGAACACCCTGAGATAACACTGGAACCTACCAGTATATCTCGCTTGCCCTGTCCAGGGACTACTCGTGTAATGGCTCTCCTAGACACAGCGCGATGTCAACCCCCAATACCGGGAGAGACGAATCCTGTCTAACCGTCACTGCCTCCAAGTGCTTCGGGACTGCACCCAACCACCACCTGTTTGCACGACTCCTTTGAGCCGTGGTAGGGTAGTGATCAAAGTGCAGTGGGAACACACTTGAGGCGAAGTGCCAGTGTCAAGTCAGCGGACTAAGCTGTACTCATGTCACCTGGGAACTGATAACTGACGATAGGTATAATACCAACCATCAGTTCCCGACGAGTCCTGTCCAGTGTACTCGTAACCTAACGAGCACCCGCATACTATCTCAAGTACGACGTACCGACGGCTGTGGGACAGACCGTCTCCCGTGCTGGGATGAGAAGCGCATACGCTAGTCTACTCCGGAGTATCGATGCCCTATCTCGGTACTCCCACGACTAGGGACATGTATAAGGATGTGCTTGTATATTGCCCAGCCCCCACGAGTGTGATCGCCATCACAACGCCGGTAATCAAGCAAAGATCCTAAGGGCTCCACTAATGCATATAGGTGATATAATAAATAAACACACATGTACACATTAAAGCAGAGACAAACCAAGTAGCATACTACTATATTGAGCAAGATTGTCTGTACAACTGTGAATATCCCAAGCTTCCATCAAGTAATATACATGCTAGTATGATACATTAATGGCCTCTAGGGCATATACACTAACAACTATAATCCGGATCTGCCATTATTGCTAAACTAATAAACTGTAAAGAGGGTAGAAAGGTTATACCGAACGATACGAGTCCTTCGTTCTTTAACCATCATCCCACGCTTTGTTGTGGCTGCTCCGATCTCGTCGATCTCCGATCTCCTCGTCCAGGTGGCACCACGTCAACGGATCTTTAAACGGGCTCCCGTCTCTGACTCGAGGCAACTCGGTCGTCAAGTTTGCTAAAAGAGACGACCAAGAATGATGTAGAGAATGAGTAGAATACTTTGTCTCACTTTGTCCAAAGCCATGGACGAACGGTTAATGAAGTTGCCAATTAATTCGGGTGATGGAATGAAATAAGCTATGAAATTTCCATACACCCCAAAACTATCATAATCTTTTAACCAAATGAATCAATCAAGTAAATGAGAGAGAGGAGGGGGCCGGCCACATATAAGGAGGTGGGGGGTGAGTGTAGGAGGAGAGAAGGTGACTACAAGGATAAATATCATGAACAAATATCCTAAGGTTAACAAGAAACATTAATGCTAAAGCATGATTCATTAAAACCAAGTGTGAACATAACGAATGAAACAAATGAGTCATGAAGCCTAGTCACCATCCTAGTCACCTCTTCTAGAAACTTCTAGAACCTTTCACACTCATCTCAAAAAAAGATAAATCCGTCTTTAACCGAATGTTAAAAGACGGGCGATAGAAAACTGGAAACTGGCAACTTACAAAAGTGATCCTGAAACGAATTTCAGGATAACCCCGAAACTGTATAAATATACCAGCATTTGTATTACGACCCAATACAAATGCAACTGAGACAAAGATATTATATCTACTCAATATAATACTCGGATCCGGCTTAAACCAAAACCCACCAGTATTATCTTCCCGAAAAATGACACCTGCGTAAACGCACGTGCATTTTCCGAACCCTGCCATAAAACCATACGGCCTCTACAACGTTTCGCCCGAACTTGGGAAACTGTCTGTGGGGGACTCTAATGACTCGTCAGTACCCTGGCAGTGGTTTTAACCACAAGCCGTCAGCGGCACTAGCTGTGCGTAACGGCTGCCCATGGAATGACCTCAAGGGAGGCCGATGAGCGAACTCATCCAGAAACCCTACTGAGCCTAACAGCGACAATGTATATACAGTCTGGTCTGTTCGTCTATGAGTATCGCAAATCTGCCTAGGGGGCTAGTAACGTCAGACCCCCAATAGCAGTATAAGTCGTGTCGGAGTGAAGCCCAATAACACCCTGAGATACTACTGGAGTACCTACCAGTAAATCTCCTGCCACGGCCGTGGGCTTTGTGTAATGGCTCTCTTAGACACAGCACGATCTCACCCCCAATACCGGGAGAGACGAATCCCCTGCCGATCCGCTCACGTGCCTCCATGTGGCTCGGGACTGTACCCAAAAACTACCTGTTTGCACGACTCCTTTGAGCCGTGGTAGGGTAGAAATCAAAGCACAGTGGGAACTCACACGAGACAAATGACGACCTCAGGTCGATGAACTAACCTGTACACATGTCACCAGGGAACTGCTATCTGACGATTTGTATAATACCAACTAGCAGGTTCCCGGCGAGTCCTATCCGGTATACTCATAACCCAATGAGCACCTGTATATATCTTAGGTGATCCAACTGACACTAGTGGCTTGTGAGACCGGCCACCATCCCTCGTCGGGGTCTCGACTGTATATACTAGTCTACTCCGGAGCATCGATGCCCTGTCTCGAAACTCCCACGACTAGGGACCACAATTAAGGATATGCTTATAAACCACCCAACTCTCACATATATGATCGCCATCATACTGTTGGTAGTAAAGCAAAATCCTAAGCGCTCTATCAAAGTGTAACAATGATCAGTCACTTGAACCTGTACACGACTGATAAAGGCAAACCAGATAGCATACTATCATCTCGAGTAAGACTGTCCTACCGGTATAGGTCCTCCGCAATCATTGCAATCACGTACCTGTGATCCAATAATTGACTCTGAGGGCACTATCTCCAACATAATGTCCCTGGCTCATTATGGTTTTGACCGAACGAACTGCCAAAACCCTAATGAGTCCGCCTCATTATGGCTTCGACCGAATCAACTGTCAAAACCCTAGTGAGGCACCTCCTTCCTCTTCACTCCTCACAACTGTTCATACACACCCGCATCCGCATTCCGTAGAATGCGAATGCACAGAAGACAAAACAAATCCATCCGTGCAATACTAGGATCCGGCTTAAACCAAACCCCACTAGTATTGCCTGCCCGAACAGCATACGCATACAAGTGCACGCAAGTGATCGTAGCCCTGCCGTAAAACTATACGGCCTCTACACGTTTCGTTCAGTGCAGGGAAACTCTCTGTGTGGGACTCTAAAGACTCGACACTACGCTGGCAGTGGGTTTAACCACAGACCGCAAGCGGCACTAGCTGTACGTAACGGTCCCCAGATAGATGTCGATAAGAAGGCCGATGAGGTAAACCCATCCGAACTCCTACTGAGCCTGTATGTGACAATCTCCGTACAGTCCGGTCTGTTCGTCTAAGAATATCGCATGGCGGGCCTAGGGGGCGATAAACATCAGTCCCCTAATAGCGGTACAAGTCGTGTCGGAGTGTAGCCCAGAACACCCTAAGATAACACTGTAAACCTACCAGTATATCTCGCTTGCCCTGGCCAGGGACTTTGTGTAATGGCTCTCCTAGACACATCACAATATCAACCCCTAATACCGGGAGAGACGAATCCTGTCTAACCGTCACTGCCTCCAAGTGCTTCGGGACTGCACCCAACTACTACCTGTTTGCACGACTCCTTTGAGCCGTGGTAGGGTAGTAATCAAAGAACAGTGGGAACACACTCGAGGTGAAGTGATAGTGTCAAGTCAATGGACTAAGCTGTACTCATGTCACCTGGGAACTGATAACTGACGATAGGTATAATACCAACCAACAGTTCCCGACGAGTCCTGTCCAGTGTACTCGTAACCTAACGAGCACCCGCATACTATCTCCAGTACGACTTAGTGATGGCTGTGGGACATACTATCTCCCCTGCTGGGATGAGAAGCGTATACGCTAGTCTACTCCGAAGTATCGATGCCATGTCTCGATAGCCCTACGACTAGGGACCTGTATAAGCATGTGCTTATAGATTACCCAGCCCCCACAAGTGTGACTGCCATCACAACGCTGGTAATCAAGCAAAGATCCTAAGGGCTCCACTAATATGTATATAAGCGATATGCTAAAAGAAACACATGCACATATTGAAATAGAGACAAACCAAGTAGCATACTACCATTTTGAGCAAGATTGTCTATACAACTGTGAATATCCCAAGCTTCCATTAAGTAATATACAAGCTAGTATGATACAGTAATGGCCTCTAGGGCATATACAATAACAATTTTGTGGTATATTGTGATGCTTCTTGGGTTGGGCTAGGCTGTGTATTGATGCAGCACGGTAGGGTTATCACGTACGCTTCTCGGCAGCTGAAGAAGCACGAGCAGAACTACCCCACTCATGATTTAGATATGGCTGCAATGGTATTTGCACTAAAGATCTGGAGACATTACCTATACGGAGAGTCGTGCCAGATATTCACGGACCACAAGAGCTTGAAGTACATATTTCAGCAGCGAGACTTGAACCTGAGACAACCCCGTTGGATGGAACTAGTGAAGGATTACGATTGCGAGATTTTGTATCATCCGGGCAAGGCGAACGTAGTGGCAGATGCTTTGAGTCGGAGGCCCGGAGATAGTTTATTTTGTTTAAGCTCAGTTCCGAGGCATTCGTCGGCAGATTGGCAGATTCTATGCGACAGCCGAGTGCAGTTCGAGTTCACTCCGACTGGGGGACAGCTTGCGCATATCTGTGCACATCCACAGTTGCTTGACCATATCCGTAAGGAGCAGCCCAGTGATGACCGTATTTCAAAGATCAGGGAGCAGGATAGACAGGACAGAGACTCCGAGTTCGTGATCGATGATCAGGGAGTACTGCGATTTAGGACTCGACTGTGCAAACCAGATTCTGAGGGACTGAGGCGTGAGATTCTCGAGGAGACGCATCGATCGGTATACAATGTTCATCCAGGTTCCACCAAGATGTACCATGATCTGAGAGATGTTTACTGGTAGGAAGGGATGAAGAAGGACGTCACAGACTTCGTTTCGAGATGCCTGATGATCATTTTTCCAAGAGGCTCTCGGCCCTTATTTATAGTCCCAGAGACAGAACCCTAGCTGCCTAATTTGGAAGCCAGAGGTTAAGATCCTAACCACCAAAATCCTAACTCCCAACTCATCAAAAGCGCGGCGGATCCGCGGCCAATAGGTGGGTTTGGCCGCGGATCCGCGGCCAAGTAGGGGAATCTTGGGCTCATTCTTCTTGTGACTTCTTCTGGTGACACGGGGTGATTTTTTAAATCTCTGGAAACTGAAAATCTTTTCTACGTTACTGCCGGAATTGATTTCTTTAGTTTACTTTCTTAATTAGGCAGGTCTGTTTTAACAACACTGATTTCCTCGATTTCATCCCTGCAAATTCTGCACAATAACTCAACAAATAATATTAGTAGAGTTTGTTTTATTGAGATATTTAACTTAACCATTAAGAATAGGTTAAAGGCTTTTAATAAGGTAAGCATATTTAAATGGGCCAAATGTCACATGAATATTATATGCTTACTTTTTCCTACCAAATGTTAATTATAATATATAAACACATGAAAATAGTATTTTTACAGATAAACCCTCACATGTATCATATATTATAATAAACACCTTTTATTATATAAAAATAGTAGGAAAAATGTCATATTAAATGTGCAGTTTTATCAACTGAACAAATACCCCCAAACTTATCTTTGATCGTCCCGAGCAAACTAGTTTATTCAAGAGAAGGAGAAAAAGAAAGGAGAAAGCTAAGCACACTTTCGTAGGCAACACGATTGCACTGACCATGTGCAACAAACCGTTAACCTCTAGGTGTCCCTAATAGGAGGAGTGTTGTCTCCTGAGGATTTTCAGCGGATTACACCCACAAAATCCTATAATAAAAGAGAGATGGTGAAAGTTACATATAAAGATAAGAACCATAAAAGAAGGACTTTGAAAACTTAGAGTTTCCAACTACCCTAGCTTTTCAGTTGTTATGAGCCCTATCTTAATAGTCATGAAAAGATGTTAGAGATCACATCATCCCTCAATAAAACATCGTCTTTATTCTTCATTCCTACCTTTCATCCAACATCAATCATATACCCCTATGTGTGTGTATAAATCATCCCTACACTCGGAGAATTCAATTCAAGCTATCATACTCTTGTCCATCTACCTCAGTACTTTTTAATTTGATGAATATTTGGATGGATTTGCTCGCACATTTTTCATGCGACCGTTAATACTTCTTGAGGTACTAACCGACCGATTACTCATGTGCTTGCTGATTAGGTGTATTAGTATTTTCCTCATCTTGCACCACCTAAGGCTTAGCAGTGACTCCCAGACCAGTTGGTCTAAGGCACTGGGTGATGAAGCACCCTCACTATATTTTTTTATTGATGCCTCGGTGATAACAAAACCAGTGTTCATTTTTCTTCACCATTTTAGTTTTTATTCATTTTTTTACTTCCTTCATACTTTTGTTTTTAGACAAGAGCATTTCAAGGTATCCTCTACTATCCCGAGTTTCAAGACGTGTGTAAGTGCGTATAGTAGGGTATCAACATTCAAATGTTTGGCTTCCAGAATAGGAACTATTTTTCAGACTTATTTTTATCCTCAGATTAGTGACTTCTTTCATCTTGCTAACCATTGGGACAACGGCTCATAACTATTTATTACTAGTACGTTTAAGAAAACTTCTAATTTTCTTTGTTTTCTCAAACTATTCTTATCTTTTAAATATAATTTTTCACTTTCTATTCTTTTGTTATAAAATTTTTTTGAATGCCCAGTGTCAAAGATAATTCAGTGAATACAAACCTCCTCATTTGATTGATGTGTATTTATGTAGTAGTGTAACTGCAATCAATAACAGTGTCGCGTGTAGCTAGATCGAGATGAGTACGGGTCGTCCTCTGGGAAACGTTGAATATTTTATTCTTATTTTAGGCGTGTTGAGAAAGAAAGGAGGAAGAATAAAGAATGGTTGTAGGATCTAGATCTATATTAAACACGGATGTAAAATATAGATCATGATTAATTATGGATGTAAGTTTATATAAAAAGGGGCTTGTAGGGTTCATTAGGATTTAGTAGTTATGGATGATTAATTAAAAATTACTCTTTTTATCCTTTAATAGATTTAAAACTAGAATGACAGTGATGCATGTAGATTAGGGTTTCTCGAGAGAAAAGGGTTCCCACTCTTAACCCCTATCTCGACATGGAACTCCGTTCATATCTAGCCTTTACCAAAACAATCATTAATCTAATCTCTAATCGCGGTCAAGACTAGAAATAAATTGGTAGTGTTCCCGATTAGGATGTTAATGATTCTTTTGGTAAAATTTATAAACTTTATAGGACGTAAAAAGAGTTTAAGGATCTTCATCATCCATTAATCTACCATAATCCTACGAACCCTAACAAGCGGAGAATTACTCGCGCATGTTGGGAGAAGAAGAGATGGAGAGAGAAATCATATTGAAACTACAAAGAAATAGAATAAGAAAAAGAACTACCTTTATTAATCAACAAAATTCATTTACACTTTATTTTCTTAGAAAATGATTACAAATGCTAGTTTGCTTCTCGGTCTCTTCTAAGGAGGTAGACGAACAGTTGATGATCAGCCTGGATGCGTGAACCGTCTTGGACTTCGTGATCTCTTCAGCTTGATCATTTTTCGAAGAGGCTCTCGGCCCTTATTCATAATCCCAGAGCCAGAACCCTAGCTGCCTAATTTGGAAGCCAGAGGTTAAGATCCTAACCACCAAAATCCTAACTCCCAACTCATCAAAAGCGCGGCGGATCTGCGGCCAATAGGTGGGTTTGGCCGCGGATCCGGGGCCAAGTAGGGGAATCTTGGGCTCATTCTTCTTGTGACTTCTTCTTGTGACACGGGGTGATCTTTTGAATCTCTGGAAACTAAAAATCTTTTCTACGTCACTGCCGGAATTGATTTCTTTAGTTTACTTTCTTAATTAGGCAGGTCTGTTTTAAAAACTTTGACTTCCTTGATTTCAGCCCTGCAAATTCTGCACAATAACTCAACAAATAATATTAGCAGAGTTTGTTTTATTGAGATATTTAACTTAACCATTAAGAATAGGTTAAAGGCTTTTAATAAGGTAAGCATTTTTAAATGGGCCAAATGTCACATGAATATTATATGCTTACTTTTTCCTACCAAATGTTAATTATAATATATAAACACATGAAAATAGTATTTTTACAGATAAACCCTCACATGTATCATATATTATAATAAACACCTTTTATTATATAAAAATAGTAGGAAAAATGTCATATTAAATGTGCAATTTTATCAACTGAACAAATACCCCCAAACTTATCTTTGATCGTCCCGAGCAAACTAGTTTATTCAAGAGAAGGAGAAAAAGAAAGGAGAAAGCTAAGCACACTTTCGTAGGCAACACGATTGCACTGAGCATGTGCAACAAGCCGTTAAACCTCTAGGTGTCCCTATTAGGAGGAGTGTTGTCTCCTGAGGATTTTCAGCGGATTACACCAACAAAATCCTATAATAAAAGAGAGATGGTGAAAGTTACATATAAAGATAAGAACCATAAAAGAAGGACTTTGAAAACTTAGAGTTTCTAACTACACTAGCTTTTCAGTTGTCATGAGCCCTATCTTAATAGTCATGAAAAGATGTTAAAGATCACATCATCCCTCAATAAAACATCGTCTTTATTCTTCGTTCCTACCTTTCATCCAAACATCGATCATATACCCCTACGTGTGTGTATAGATCATCACTACACTCGGAGAATTCAATTCAAGCTATCATACTCTTGTCCATCTACCTCAGTACTTTTTAATTTGATGAATATTTGGATAGATTTGCTCGCACATTTTTCATGCGACCGTTAATACTTCTTGAGGTACTAATCGACCGATTACTCATGTGCTTGCTGATTAGGTGTATTAGTATTTTCCTCGTCTTGCACCGCCTAAGGCTTAGCAGTGACTCCCAGACCAGTTGGTCTAAGGCACTGGGTGATGAAGCACCCTCGCTATATTTTTTTATTGCTGCCTCGGTGATAAAAAAACCAGTGTTCATTTTTCTTTACCATTTTAGCTTTTATTCATATTTTTTACTTCCTTCATACTTTGGTTTTTAGACAAGAGCATTTCAAGGTATCCTCTACTATCCCGAGTTTCAAGACGTGTGTAAGTGCGTATAGTAGGGTATCAACATTCAAATGTTTGGCTTCCATAATAAGAACTATTTTTCAGACTTATTTTTATACTCAGATTAGTGACTTCTTTCATCTTACTAACCCTTGGGACAACGGCTCATAACTACTTATTACTAGTACGTTTCAGAAAACTTCTAACTTTCTTGGTTTTCTCAAATTATTCTTATCTTTTAAATATAATTTTTCACTTTCTATTCTTTTGTTATAAAAAATTTTTGAATGCCCAGTGTCAAAGATAATTCAGTGAATACAAACCTCCCCCCAAACCTGTTTTCCGCAGTGTCCTCACTGATGTTGTCTTTTGAGAGAATGGACCTGTATACTTGGGGAGAGATAAAAGGGTTAAAATAATAGTTAAATGAAAACTACCCCCAAACTTGTTCTTTGGCACGCACAGATATTCAGTTAAGTCCATTTTCACACACCTCCATTCTTAAAATGAGAAAATGTTACCATAACATGGAGGTGAGGCGGAGGAAATTTAGTTCAGATAAAGCGGCTCCTGTAAAAACAGGAGCTCCTCCGCTGGGTCAGCAGAGAAATACAGTTTTAATCTATGCCCATTTACTTTAAAAATTGAACCGTTTTTCAAATTTTCAACTTCTACAGCCCCGTGCGGGTGTACATACTGCACCACAAATGGTCCTTTCCAACGAGATTTAAGCTTACCCGGATGAAGATGGAGACGGGAATCGTAAAGAAGGACTTGTTGCTCCGATTTGAAAGTTTTTGTAAAAAGGTTTTTATCGTGGAACACTTTAGTCCGGTTCTTTACTATCACCGCATTATCGTAAGCTTCATCGCGGAGTTCGCTTAGCTCATTCAATTGCAGCTTCCGATAGCTGCACGTTTGATCAAAATCGAAGTTAAGCTCTTTAATAGCCCACAATGCTTTATGTTCGATCTCGACAGGAAGGTGGCATGCCTTCCCAAACACAAGGCGGTATGGAGACATACCAAGATCGGTCTTATAAGCGGTGCGAAATGCCCAAAGAGCATCCGTCAATTTGGTTGACCAATCTTTATGGTTCTTAGAAACCGTCTTCTCCAAGAATTGTTTGATCTGCCTATTTGAGATCTCAGCCGGCCCGCTTGTTTAGGGATGATAGGGTGTAGAAAGTTTTTGAGTGATTGAATATTTCCGCATCAATGCCCCAAAAGACCGATTACAGAAATGTGTCCTGTTGTCGCTAATTATAGCGCGAGGGTGTCCGAATCGCGAAAAGATATTTTCTTTAAGGAACTTAATGACAACTTTGTTGTCATTAGTGCGACACGGTATTGCTTCCACCCATTTCGAGACATAATCAACCGCTAACAAGATATAAAAATTCCCAACGGAATTGGGAAAAGGGCCCATAAAATCAATACCCCAAACATCGAATATTTCCACAACCAATATAGGTTGGAGCGGCATCTCGTTTCTTCGTGAAATCCGACCCAAATGCTGACATCGCGGACAAGTTTTGCAATGTTCATATGCATCTTTAAATAATGTTGGCCAATAAAAGCCACATTGCAAAACATTCTCCGCCGTTTTTTGATGACCAAAATGACCGCCGCATGCCTGATCATGACAAAATGACAACACACTCTTGAATTCATCGTTAGGGACACACCTGCGAATGATTTGATCAGAACAATACTTAAACAGATAAGGTTCATCCCAGTAAAAGTATTTTACTTGGGATAGAAATCGAAGTTTGTCTTGTTTCGACCAATCGCTCGGAATAAGTCCCGTCGCAAGATAGTTCACAATATCCATGAACCAAGGTTCGTAGGATACAGTCAAGAGCTGTTCGTCAGGAAATGAGTCATTTATTGGCACGGTCAAAGTTGGTGAAGAAGTGATACGTGAAAGATGGTCGGCTACAACGTTTTCACATCCACTCTTGTCTCGGATGACAAGATCAAATTCTTGTAACAATAGGTTCCAACGTATTAGCCTAGCCTTAGCATCCTTTTTCGATAAAAGGTGTCGTAGGGCAGAGTGATCAGTGTAAACCACAATTGGCGAGCCAATCAAGTAGGGCCTGAATTTTTCTAATGCAAATACAACTACGAAGAGTTCTTTCTCGGTAGTTGTGTAATTTATTTGTGCATCATTCAAGGTCCTACTTGCATAGTAAATTACATGTGGCATCTTATCAATGTGCTGTCCTAAGACCGCCCCAATAGCAAAAGCTGATGCATCACACATAAGCTCGAATGGGTGGTTCCAATCCGGAGATGATAGAACGGGGGCTGTAGTGAGCGATCCTTTAAGTGATTCAAAAGCAGACTCCCAATCCGAATCAAAGTGAAATGTAGTATCTTTGGTCAATAGAAGGGTTAAGGGTCTATCAATTTTGCTAAACTCCTTAATAAATCTCCTATAAAATCCTGCAGGACAAAGGAAGGATCGTATATCTTTAACGCATTTGGGACGAGGGAGGTTATGGATTACATCAATTTTAGCTCTGTCAACCTCAATACCTTTTCGTGAAATTATATGTCCAAGGAAAATACCTTCTTGGACCATAAAATGGCATTTTTCCCAATTCAAAGTTAAGTTCTTATCCTTACAGCGGGTAAGAACCGCGTCAAGATTACGAAGGCAGTCCTCAAAGGAGTCCCCAAAAATGGAGAAATCGTCCATAAAAATTTCCAGAAAATTCTCCACCATATCTGAGAATATCCACATCATACACCGCTGAAATGTAGCGGGAGCGTTGCATAAGCCAAAAGGCATGCGTCTATAAGCAAAAGTACCGAAAAGACAAGTAAATGTGGTTTTATCTTGATCCTTTTCGGCGATGGGGACTTGGTTATAGCCAGAGTATCCGTCCAAGAAACAATAGTATTCGTGTCCAGCTAATCGTTCTAACATCTGGTCAATGAAAGGTAGAGGGAAGTGATCTTTCCTCGTCGCGGCATTGATTTTTCTGTAATCAATACATACGCGCCACCCAGTTTAGGTGCATGTTTGGATTAACTCATTAGCCTCATTAGTTATGGCCGTGATGCTAGACTTTTTAGGGACTACATGAATTGGACTTACCCATTGGCTATCAGATATAGGGTAGATTATTCCACTATCAAGGCACTTGACGATTTCTTTCTTTACCGCCTCCTTCATAACGGGATTTAACCGTCTTTGTGGGTCTCGGGTTGGTTTGGCTTCATCCATCAGATGTATATAATGTTCAACAATTAAGGGACTAATCCCTTTGATATCAGCCATTGTCCAACCAAATGCTTGCCGATTCGATCTCAACACTGCCAAAAGTGTGTTCTCTTGCTCTAAGGCTAGATAAGCGGATATAATCACTGGAAAAATCTCATTCTCACCTAAATATGCATATTTAAGTGTTAGGTTTACCTAGCACCTCATGAAGGGTTTGGAAGCATCACATGTCTCAAAATAAAAAATTTTAAGGTGCTAAGTGAACATATAAAGAATCATCACTAGAAAATTAGGGTTTCATTACAAAGACAACATCACAAGTAATAAAGGCTAGGGTTTTAAGAGTACAACCTTTGTAGCTCCCTACGCTAGACTCCTTGGCTACTTGAGGGTTGGAAAGAGGTTCGCTAGAGGTCTTCTAAGTCCACGCCGATCCACCCGAAGCTCCTTTGCCCAAAGCTCCTTACTTTACCCGATGTATCAATGGAGTAGAGCAAACACCCTACACAAACTGGCTAGATGTGTGTAGTATGATGATGTGGTTTGTATTCTTTGATCAAAACTCTTTCTTTTTATTAACCTCACTTAAGAAAATAATCAAGAGAGGAAGAAGAAGATGGTGGCTTTGCTTTCTCACAAAAGAAAAGAGATGAGAGAGTGAATAATTGAAATCCTTTCTCACTTCAACCATGGTTAGAATCATCTAGATTTTTATCAGATGGGTTAAAGATGAAAGGATAATTAACTCAAGGTTAAATGGTGGTTGAAGCATGGTCAAAGATGATAAGAATAAACCTTGTGTGAATTATCCCTTTTCTTTTTCTAAATGATAAATAATATAGATAATTCTACAATGTGAGTCTTGCATTGCCACCAAACATGTATCAACAACCATGATACAATGTATGTATGTATGTATCCATGCACATCATCATGTGCATACATGCATGCATACAAAAATAGAAAAAGAGTTTGATTAAAGAATTAATCTAAAAGTCATTTGTTAAATCAACACTTGATTTTGCAAACCGGTCATATCACATACGACTGACCAATAGAAAATGCCAGATTAATATACAGTATCACATATCCTTATTTAATCGGGTCCCCGCGCATATCTCATATGCACACCACATCTTTTCGCCTGAGCCAGGAAACTTCATTGTGGGACTCTAAGACTCGTCAATACACCGGCAGTAGGTAATGATCATATCAAATGCCTACAAGCCGCAAGCGGTCAGCTAAACGTAACGGCCACCCGGGTATTGAGCGATCAGAAGAAAACAAGCGAACCTGTTACAACTCTCGTCGAGCCAACCGGCAACACTACCGTACAGTCCGGTCTCTTCGTCAGATATGCTGCATATCGAGTCTAGGGATGGTAACGTCGACCCCAATAACTCAATAAGTCGTGTCGATGAAAGGTCTATAACAGATCGAGAAACTACTGATAACACTTATCAGTAAATCTCAACAGCCCTGGCCAGGGACTTACTGATATAGCCAATCGAGCAGAGCACAGCATCAACTCCCAATACCGGAAGAGACGAAACCCCTTCTATCGCTCATCGCCTTCGTGTGTCTCGGGACTGTACCCAACGGCCACCTGTTTGCACGACTCAGTAGAGCTGTGGTAGGGTGGTAATCAAAGTACAGTGGGAGAACACATAAGACTCTATGACGATCTCGGGTCTACAGACTAACCTGCACCAGTGTCACCTGAGAACTGCTATCCGACGATAGATATAATTCCATATAGGAGTTCTCGGTGAGTCCGTCCAGTGTACCCAGTCACCACTGAGCACCCGTATACGATCTCGATGTCAAACATCGATGAATGTGGGAACATTCATCGCCAATCATATGGGTCTAGTATCATATACGCTAGTCTACTCTGGTATATCGATGCCCCGTCTTGATACACCTACGACTAGGGATATTCCAGAATATGCTTATAAACTACAGATGTCCCACTAGTATGATCTCCATCATAATCACAGTAGTCAAGCCTATATCCTCAGGGCTTTATCAACATGTATGAATGAATAAAAGCATGATCAAATCAACATGTCAGACAAAGAAGAACCAGATAGGATACTATCATGTCGAGCAAGAATGTACACTGAATATATATATATATATATATATATATATATATATATATATATATATATATATACATGTATAAATACATCCACTATCATATAATGGCCTCTAGGGCATACATATATCCAACAATCTCCCACTTGCACTAAGGCCAGTTATTGGCGTATCTCATACCCAACATCTCAAAAAGTTGCTCATGTTGTGGCTGAGGGAGGGCCTTGGTGAGTGGATCCGCGGCGTTATTCTTTGTGTCTACTCTCTTAATCTCGATCTCGCGGCGATCAACAATCTCCCGGATCAAATGAAAGCGCCTCAGGATGTGTCTGGATCGCTGATGGGACCTGGGCTCCTTGGCTAACGCCATAGCCCCATTATTATCACAATACAATGGTATTGGATCAATAATGGTCGGAACTACTCCTAGCTCCGAGATGAACTTCCTCATCCAGACGGCTTCCTTGGCGGCATCATTTTCAGCAATGTACTCAGCCTCCATCGTAGAGTCTGTAACGGTATCCTGTTTGGAACTCTTCCAACTTACCGCCCCTCCATTGAGGGTAATTACAAACCCTGAGATAGATTTGCTGTCGTCCTTATCGCTCTGGAAGCTCGAATCGGTAAAGGCCTCCATTTGGAGATCTCCATTACCATACACCAAGAACAATTCTTTAGTCCTTCGCAAGTACTTAAGAATGTTCTTCACAGCTATCCAGTGATTCTCTCCTGGGTTGGATTGATACCTGCTTACAACACTAAGTGCATAAGCTACATCTGGGCGTGTACATAACATCGCATAGATTATAGATCCTACTGCCGAAGCATAGGGTATAATGCTCATGCGAGCTCTCTCTTCATCGGTCTTTGGGCAAGAGTCCTTGGAGAGAGTGACTCCATGGCAAGCCGGTAAGGCACCCCGCTTGGAGTCTTCCATACTAAACCTTTTTAGGATGGTGTTGATGTACCTGGTTTGGGACAATCCCAATAACCTCTTGGATCTATGCCTATAGATCCTTATGCCCAGAATGTATGTGGCATCACCCAGGTCCTTCATGGAGAACCTTAGTGATAAGAAAGATTTGACCGACTATAGCATAAGAATATCATTTCCTATCAGAAGAATGTCATCCACGTACAATACGAGTAATGTGACAGCTCTCCCTACAGCCTTCTTATAAACACAAGGTTCATCTGGATTTTTGATGAAATCAAACTCTTTGATAACATCATCGAAACAGATGTTCCAACTCCGTGATGCCTGCTTTAACACATATATGGATTTAAGCAATCTACATGCTTTCCCGCTGCTCCCACTGTCAATGAAGCCCTCTGGCTGATCCATATAAACGCATTCTTCTAAATCTCCATTTAGAAATGTCGTTTTAACGTCCATCTGCAAGATTTCATTGTCGTAGTGAGCAGCAATAGCAAGTAGGATCCGAATGGATTTAAGCATGGCTACGGGCGAAAAAGTCTCGTCATAGTCCAAACCTGGTCTTTGACGAAAACCCTTCACCACAAGTCTTGCCTTATAGGTCTCTACCTGCCCATCTACACCAATCTTTCTTTTAAAGATCCATTTGCACCCCACAGGTTTTACCCCAGGGGGTACAACGTCCAAAGTCCATACTTTGTTGGTGTACATAGACTCCATTTCAGATCTCATGGCATCCAGCCACTTCACAGAGTCTCCACTCGTGATAGCTTGCTGAAAACTGGTAGGATCATCATCCTCTATGATGCAGTCTTCTCTGTCACCATCAATGAGGAAACCGTAGTACCTCTCCGGTGGGCGAGAAGTCTTACCAGACCTACGGAGTGGCCGAGGTTCCTCAGTTTCTATTGCAACAGCCGGTTCAACTAAGTCGTCATTTGTAGTTTGTGTCTCTAGAACCTCTTTTAGATCCACCACTTTGCCATCATCTTTTTCTGTGAAAAACTCCTTTTTCCAAGAATGTGGCATGCTGAGAAACAAACACCTTTTATTCTTCCTTATGGTAGAATAGATATCCATAAGAGTTCCTTGGATATCCTACAAAGTTACACATGATCGACCGTGTCTCGAGTTTGTCCGGATTCTGCTTTTTAACATAGGCCGGGAAACTCCAAATCTTAATTCTCTTAAGAGATGGTCTCTTCCCATGCCATATCTCATATGGCGTGGTAGACACGGTTTTGGTTGGAACCCTGTTCAGCAGAAACGCTGCAGTCTCCAATGCATGCCCCCAAAATGAGACAGGTAACTCAGCATCACTCATCATGGATCGGACCATATCTAATAGGGTCCTATTCCGTCGTTCAGACACACCGTTATGCTGTGGTGTGTAAGGAGGAGTGAGTTGAGAGAGAATCCCATTCTCTTTTAGGAAGTTTGCAAATTCTGTACTGAAGTACTCCCCACCTCGATCTGATCGAAGCATATTGATACTCAAGCCGGTTTGTTTTTCTACTTCTTGTTTATATTCAGTGAATTTCTCGAAAGCTTCGGATTTGTGCTTTAATAAAAAAACATGACCGAATCTTGAGAAATCGTCAGTGAAAGTAATGAAGTAAGAAAAACCGCCTCTAGCCTGTGTAGACATTGGCCCACATACATCACTATGTATGAGTCCTAGGAGCTCGGTAGCTCTTTCTCCGTGTCCGGTAAACGGAGTTTTGGTCATTTTACCCTTGATACAAGACTGGCAAGTCGCATAATATTTATATTCAAAAGGGTTTATATATCCATCTTTGTGTAACTTGTTTAGTCTTGTTTCGTTAATATGGCCAAGTCTACAGTGCCAAAGAAAAGCTTCATTTATTTCTGAAAATTTTCTTTTATTAGTGTGTTGTATGCTGAAAACCGTGTGTTGATTTAGGACGTATATCCCGTTATTAAGTGTACCATACTCAACCAACATTTGATTCAGGTGAATTTTCATAACATTGTTCTGCAATATAAAGTTATATCTTTCATTGTCTAACAAAGAAACATATATTATATTACAAAGCATACTTGGTACAAAATAACATGGGTTCAAAACCAATATAAACCCAGATGGCAACCCCAAGTGATACTCTCCTACTTCGACTGTATGTACATTGTAACCATTTCCAACGCGGAGAGTATGGTCACCTGTCTTCAAAACCTTGCTATTTTTCAGCCCCTGCATAGAATTGCAAATGTGAGAACCTGAACCGGTATCTAATACCGAGGAAGCAGAGTTTATTGAAAAACAATTTTCTGTCACAAACACACCTGAAGCGGAAGCATCCCCATGCTTCTTCTTGAGATTTAAGTACTCGGTACAGTTGCGCTTCCAATGTCCTGTTTTGTGGCAATGAAAACATTCCCCTTTCCCCGATTCTCCAGCTTTGGACTTTTCCTTCCCCTTAACCTTTTTAACTCTACCCTTAGGATTGGTGGGCTTCTTCTTTTTCTTTCTCTTGGCCTTAGCCTTTGGGCGAGAAGAGGAAGATTGTCCAACAGTCAAAACGGGAGTTTTCTGTAACATTTCCAAATAATAAAATATTATTTTTGGGAATTTTTATAATTTAATATTATTTTAATGAATATTTTAATATTCCGGTATAATTAAATACAAATAAATGGGGAAAAATTAAGGAAAATTCTAAAATAGGGTATTTTATGGAATTATGCCATTTTAAAGTTTTTATGATTAGTTTGACACTAATTTAGTGCTAATCGCGATTGAAAATCGCTAATCGGATTTTTGGCATTTTTTGTGCAAAACATGCACATATCATTTTGGACTTGTGATTACATTATTCTTACCATGGCTTTTACTTTGTGTCTACTATTTGAATGAGAAGGTTTTGGAAAATAAAAGAAAAGGATTTTGAATAAAGAAATAGGTATGGTGAGAATGAGGGTAGGTGAGAGTGTTGACCTAGCCATTTCCTCTCATTTCTTCATCACATTTCTCTCACCCTCCTCTCTAGAGCTGTTGCTGCTCCTGCTCTTCCCTTTCCCTCCATCACCTTCAATCCCCCAAAACACTACAAAAATCATCTCAAAACCCCATTCTCTCTTCACAAAACTTGCTCACAAGCTCGAGAGGAACGCATTGGACTAAGGAAGAGTGGATCTAGAGGACCTTGAGCAACTCAAGAAAGTTCTTGAGTTTCCAAAGGAGGTAATTTCTGCAACCTTAGAGTAGTATTTCATTTCCTTGTGCATCTATGCTAGTTTCATATCGATATGGTGTCGTTTGGTGGATTTGTGAAAACATCAAGTTAGGGTTTAGGGTTTGATCTGAAATCAAAGTGAAATTGAGGCTTGTGGTGACCCTAGAACCCCTTGTGTGATGTTATATTGGACCAAAACCTGGAACTAGAACCAGAATACGGATTTATAAAATCAATATCGGGGAAAACTGGAAATCTGTCACTGTTTTTATTGATCTGCTTTAACCCGAGACACCTGAAAATAAAATTGACTTGACAGTGAGATGTGCAGGCACCATGGAACCAACACCCAAAACCCTAACCCCTATCTCTTTCCCCAGGTCGCAGATTTAATCCTTCTGGCCGCAATTTGCGGCCAGAGCAGGGTGGTTTTGCTTCGTTTTTGGTGCAGGGCCTTATCTCAAGTAAACTTGACCCCTAGCATGTATAGATTTGTCTAATTTGACCTAGGGTGAAATCTGGAGCCTATTTCCTATGTTGCTGGTTTGGATTCGTGTTTCTGTATTTCCGTATTGTGAATTCTGAGTTTGCGTACTCGACTACTTGGCGTTTATACGACGATATCGAGGGTTGTTGATGGTTTTGGAAGCGTTTTCCATAGGTTCTCACCTATAGATCATAGCGTATCGTTTTGGGTTTCGAATGCCATTTTAGTCTTGAATTGGTTTTGATACGCGTTTGCGATACGTTAATGTGTAGGTACCCATGAAGCCTTCGGGACGACAAGCAAAAGCGTGGTGACGTCGATCGATAAAGATGCAAGGTGAGTAGATTTATATCTACGGGGAGAAGTCAGGTGGATGGCGTATTGCACCCCCACAGTCCGTGGTGGTGTATACGAATACGTATACACACATATATTTATTATGCGTTGTTTGGAATTATTGATGATAATGATGCATTGGTGTAGTATAGTGCGAAACCATAGAGTAGTGGTTGCACTCACACATACACGTACACATATACTTGCATACATTCTTTCATTATCTGTGCGCATATGGAGGTGTGTATATCTACACATGGGTATGGGACTATGTGTTCATATACGGGATTTGAGGATGATACGTGGGATTACGATGAGTCGATGAGATTTGACCTGAGGCCGTGATATTCGGCGATATGTCAGAGTTTGTATTTGAGATGCGGCATGATGGTTTTAGCGAGCCTTTGGGCATGTGTTTTACCCCACATTCATATTTATATAGATGGTATCGATGGTACTATACTAAGAGTTGTACCCTAGATTATGTGATATGATGGTAGTGATACGTGATATGTGATGAGATAATGTGATATTGACCCTTACCCAGTTATTGGGATGTCGTACGACGATTTACCGTACGAGCCTATATTGATGATTGATCCGCACTCATGACATGAGGATTGGCATATGATATACTGTATCGTACGCGATACTATTGAGGCAGGATCACCTACTATTATATTATATATATATATATATATCGACTCAGATTTAGGTGGTTTCCTTACCCCTCCTGATGGACTGGGCTTAGTAGATGTTAGACTAGACCCGAGTCATATCTATTTCAAAACTAACGAATCGGGAATATCTTAAGGACAAGTAAAGGGATTCTACGGGTATTTTTTTAAAGACGCATCTATTCTTAAAAACACCGTAACCCTTGTTTTGCTAAAACCCCGATTCGTCTTATTTCAAATGGCACCACTGCATGACATATACATATCGGTGTAGATTATTCACTATTGCGTTGATTTATTCGATTCCGCATCTCATTGTATGTGCATACTATTATTCCATGTTGCATGATATTCTGTTATACTTGCATTTCATTTATATGTCACATACATCATGTTTTCTGATTATACGCATCGAGATATTCGTTTTCATGATATTTCTGGATTTGGGAACCGTGGATAATTTCAAAGGAAAGTATGTACTTATTTGAAAAACCCGGTTTCCTTGATATGATATTTGCGCTGCCATCATGAGATTTATCGGTTCTGATTTTATACCCCTTACGAGGAGTGAGTGCCGTATGAGGGTACATGGTGGGGCACGATATATGAGATAGTGGGGCTGACCCGGACTGACGGATGCCCGATATATGAGATAGTGGGGCTGTCCCGGACTGAAGGATGCCCGATATATGAGATAGTGGGGCTGACCCGGGCTGACGGATGACCGATATATGAGATAGTGGGGCTGACCCGGACTGACGGATGCCCGATACATGAGAGAGTGGGCTGACCCGGACTGATGGATGCCCGATATACGAGAGAGGGGGTTAACCCGGACTGACGGATGCCCGATATATGAGGATTTACATGCCGATGCTAGGCACAGGTTTTCATGATATTTTCGAGTGTCGATGCTAGGCACTCAGGTTCCATGCTTTTGGTTATATCCTTATATTTCCATGCATATGCTGATGATATTTACATGCATGATGGTTATTGTTATTGGGTGACGAGTGGACGGGATCCACGTACATGCAGATTTGATTACACTGATTTTGCCTCATATTCATGATATGCTATTACATGAGGCATTGGCATGAGCACTTGGCACTACACTCATGTATAGAGATTACATTGCCAGTTTAGCATGCTTCAGACTTGTTCATATTGAGGTTTATATATCTGATTGTATTGACCTAGGATGGGTCATACATTCGATCTCTGCTTGTAGATATTTTCTATTCACGAGTTGGCAACTCACTCCCGTTGTGCCACAGTTCTTGCAGGTTTTTGCCGTACAGATTCCATAGCGGCATTTCTGGCACACTTCTTACTCATGGGTGACTTGCTTGGGTAGGTGGGTTCTCTTTTATCAGAACCGCCATTGTTCCTGTATTATTCATTGTATCTAGAAATTCCATCAACCAAAACTTGTATATTGTTTCAGACTTAGAGACAGTGATGTATTATTTCGACCTTAGAGTTGCGTTTGTAGTTTTATGGTTTTCTGGCTGTTTTGAGTTTCTTTTTGGGTTTGATCCTCGCCCTTTAGCGTTGTATATTATTATTGCTTGCGTGATTTTGACCGTCGATTGACGAAGAGCTAGCTCCCGCTTGGGGATGCCTTTTATCATTGCATATATATTGTTCTTATTGTACCCCGTTCGGGGCCAGTATTTACAAAAGAAACTCTGCCGAAATTTTTAGAAAAGACTTTACATTTAAAAATGCATATTCGGCTTAGTTATTTAAAAACCTTGACTTCAAACATGTTTTTCTTCAAACCAGTTTTCTTTACTTGCTCTTAAAATGGTTTTAAATTTCTGGGCTTTTGGCTTACTTGGATCAGATGGAGTCCTATAGATTTCATATGGTTCAATGGCCAATCACGTGCTCTTTTGGGTCGTGACAAAGTGGGTATCAGAGCGCTAGGTTGACCTTGGTTCGAGTCTAAGTTTGACTATGTGGAGCCTAGGGCGTTATCTATATACGGAACTTAGGCTTGACCTTACCAAACATAGACTTAGTCGTGGGGGTATTATACCCGAACTTTCGTCGCATCGGATGACCCTTGGTTGATGGAGTAGGTAGCTTGAGTAGAGGGACGTACCGTACGTATGTTCCGCGGCATACTTACGATACGCCACTCCGCTTAAGAAACCTTAGGATGTACATTTCCTTGTACAGTATTATATTCCTTCCTATGATCTATCCTTATCGATACTGGTTATGGTTTTGTTGCCACGATTGCACGGGCAGAGTGAGCTACGGCTCGAGTTGCGTCAGCATGAGCTCATCGTGTACGAGGACTGACCAGGACGTGTTTCCAGAGGCATATGATTGCATGTTGAGGCGTCGTCTTATTGTGCTTTCGCGCCATGGGCGTTGGACTGATCGCTTTTGCGAGATTTCTCGGGCGTACCGATCGGTACCGGAGGATTGATCCACTGATAGAGGCCAGCCAGGATGTGATGGCATTGATATGTTGCTTATTCATGATGATTGAGGCGCTGTTCAGCGTACGGACGAATGAGCCAGTTGTTGCTGCGAATGATGAGATATCGCCCAGATTATTGGAGCTACTGCAGCATGAGCATACTTAGAGATATGATGGTGAGTCGCTAGTCACCGAGGATGAATGACTAGGACATGTGGTTCGTTCGCTTACCCCGATGCGAGGTCATCAGGTAGATCGATTCCAGCTAGAGACGACTTCACGTAGATTCGTTGAGAGTCGATTGAGACGATCGAATGTCAGGAACCCATTTTCCAAGTTTAAAGTATTCGGAAAGACATGCAAGCGATTCTATGGACCCTCTAGAAGAATGAAACCCTAACTCGACATAATGACCGTGTGAAAGCCTTTGAACCTTAGGGTTTGCGGCAGTTCCGCGGCGCCATTAGTGAGGCTTGGGTCTGCCCTTCTACGGCTGGACCACCGATGCTGTGGTATGTACTCGATACTATTAAACTGCACCCAAGGTGTTGAGATCTTGGGGGATTATGAGGTTCTGACGAGTCGATCGGATGGTTCGACATCTTTCGGATATTGTTATGGGACACACTGTTTGGGAGACTCCAGATACAAGCATAGGCGTTGGAGCGCAGTCCGTGCAGCCACGATGAGATGAGTCCGAATCAGTCGATATTGAAGCAGAGTGGAGTAAAGAGTTCGCATGAGATTTCGACGAGATGACGTTCCACTCCACCGACATCAGAGATGTGATATGCACGCTGAGGACGTGTTTGGCTAGATATCTTCTACTGAGTGATGAAGATAACGAGTTCGTGATTTCGAGTCCATGTGAGGGACTTCGGATGGACCGTAGCCGAGGACATTGCAGTGCGCAGATAGAGACGCGACGTCGAAATGGACGATGATACAGACAAGCGGGACAAGAAGTTCGTGCGAGATGCAGACGAGATGTTACTACTCCCCGTTAAGATTAAAGGTCGGATATGCATACAGAGGCGATAGGATGCGACCAGCTTTCGAGTAGATGTTGTACTAAGGACGCAGATGTCCAGAGAGTGAGAAAAGATTATGCCAGAGTACCAGCCTCCGTACAATTTGGCTTAGGCAAGATCAGAAGAGACCTTGAGCAGGATTCCTTCCAGTACACTGCTGCAATAAGATTTGCACCAGGAACAGATGTGTGATGTGCATTCAGAGGACCAGAGGTCGGCGCCAGGGATGTAATGCCTCACGAGTGGTCGTGAGAATTGACCGAGAGATGACCAGAGAAGTACCAGAACGGAATCGTTCCCGTTAGCACACCTGATAGGCCGATGAGCCGATGGATTGCGAGATTGGTAATCCACAGGGAAGATAAGGAACCAGAGGCAGAGGACGCCAGCTGCGAGCAAGAGGTAAGTAGATATCTTGCGCCGCTAGCATTGGATGTACCGGCACCTTCTCGACTTTGAAGGAGGATATACCGACGACGGTATTTGTGATTTATGAATTGTGATTTTGTGATTTGACTATCACGTATCCATCACTTTAGATTTCGGTATTTTGGGCGATCTATTCGCATGATTTAGTCTTGATACTGGGTTCCATGATATTTGATTTTGTGCACTATGGTTGCACCTGCTGGGTATTTATACCTGGCGCATAGTTATTATTCTTGAGGTATTGACTGTGATTTCATGCCTACTTTATGACGGTGATTTGATTTACGCTTCCAGCATAGTTTTCATTCACTTTTTAGTGTTTTGAGTTGTTTTGTGCACGCAGTTGCACACGTTTATGATTTCCTTTATACCTGGGTACACTTGGTGTTGCTGCTTACGCATTTAGTTATTGCTTGGTATTTGTGCATAGGATGCACCAGTTCTATACTTCGTGCGTTTGTCGCACCAGTTTTATGTTTCTTGCGTTTATCGCATCAGATTTACATTTCGTGCCTTTGTCGCACCGGATTTACATTTTTGTGCACTACGGTTGCACCTGACTTCGATTTGATGTCATTCGATATGTCGATTTTGACCCTGATATTGATGATTGATTCTTACACTCCGTGCTTTTTACTGGACTTACGCATGTTCGGCATTGCTATTGGATTTTGTGATTCCGAGCATGTTGAGTGCACAGGGTTTAGATTTTTATTTGTGCACGATGGATGCACCGATTTGGATTTTCGCGCATGTTTGGCGCAGGTTTTGAGATACGATTTTGGTGCACACCAGATGCACTAAATCGAGATTCTTCGTGCATGTCTGATGCATTTGTTTTGGCTGTCAGGCACACACGTTGCCTATGACAGATACTTCGTGCACACTCGTTGCACCTAGATGTCGTTTTGTGCACCTGTATGGCACATATATGGATTTTGATTTCCGTACGCACCAGACGCACAGGGTGCTGTTATGTGCATTTTGGGATTTATTCCTTTTGGAGCAGTACATTTTTATGATATTTGATATTCGTTTTGTACGGAGCAGGACTAGTCAGAGGACAGTACCTGGATATATTTGGCATACATTTACTTCAGCTATTCACATGTATAGATTGGATGTCTACATGTATAGTTCTGATATATATCATATTGGTTTTGTTTTGGATTTGACATTTGTGTCTTACCATGACTCCGATGATTGCGGGATGCTCGACGGAGTTTTGCTTTTGAGTTATCTGCTCATTGCTCATGCGCATGCATTGCGCTATGATGTTATATGTATTGATGATTCAGAGCCCCGACGACTTGGAATTTGTATCGAAATGTTTTAGTATTTGGGGGTTTAAATTTAAATTCGGGGACCGAATTTCTTTAAGGGGGGTAGATTGTAACATTTCCAAATAATAAAAAATTATTTTTTGGAATTTTTATAATTTAATATTATTTTAAGGAATATTTTAATATTCCGGTATAATTAAATACAAATAAATGGGGAAAAATTAAGGAAAATTCTAAAACAGGGTATTTTATGGAATTATGCCATTTTAAAGTTTTTATGATTAGTTTGACACTAATTTAGTGCTAATCGCGATTAAAAATCGCTAATCGGATTTTTGGCATTTTTTGTGCAAAACATGCACATATCATTTTGGACTTGTGATTACATTATTCTTACCATGGCTTTTACTTTGTGTCTACTATTTGAATGAGAAGGTTTTGGAAAATAAAAGAAAAGGATTTTGAATAAAGAAATAGGCATGGTGAGAGTGAGGGCAGGTGAGAGTGTTGACCTAGCCATTTCCTCTGATTTCTTCATCACATTTCTCTCTCCTTCCTCTCTAGTGCTGCTGCTGCTGCTGCTCCTGCTCTTCCCTTTCCCTCCATCACCTTCAATCCCCCTGAACACTACAAAAATCATCTCAAAACCCATTCTCTCTTTCACAAAACTTGCTCACAAGCTCGAAAGGAACGCATTGGACTAAGGAAGAGTGGATCTAGAGGACCTTGAGCAACTCAAGAAAGTTCTTGAGTTGCCAAAGGAGGTAACTTCTGCAACCTTGGAGTAGTATTTCATTTCCTTGTGCATCTATGCTAGTTTCATATCGATATGGTGTCGTTTGGTGGATTTGTGAAAACATCAAGTTAGGGTTTAGGGTTTGATCTGAAATCAAAGTGAAATTGAGGCTTGTGGTGACCCTAGAACCCCTTGTGTGATGTTATATTGGACCAAAACCTGGAACTAGAACCAGAATACGGATTTATAAAATCAATATCGAGGAAAACTGGAAATCTGTCACTGTTTTTATTGATCTGCTTTAACCCGAGACACCTGAAAATAAAATTGACTTGACAGTGAGATGTGCAGGCACCATGGAACCTACACCCAAAACCCTAGCCCCTATCTCTTTCCCCAAGCCGCAGATTTAATCCTTCTGGCCGCAATTTGCGGCCAGAGCAGGGTGGTTTTGCTTCGTTTTTGGTGCAGGGCCTTATCTCAAGTAAACTTAACCCCTGGCATGTATAGATTTGTCTAATTTGACCTAGGGTGAAATCTGGAGCCTATTTCCTATGTTGCTGTTTTGGATTCATGTTTCCGTATTTCTATATTGTGAATTCTGAGTTTGCGTACTCGACTACTTGGCGTTTATACGACGATATCGAGAGTTGTTGATGGTTTTGGAAGCGTTATCCATAGGTTCTCACCTATAGATCATAGCGTATCGTTTTGGGTTTCGAATGCCGTTTTAGTCTTGAATTGGTTTTGATATGCGTTTGCGATACGTTAATGTGTAGGTACCTATGAAGACTTCGGGACGACAAGCAAAAGCGTGGTGACGTCGACCGATAAAGACGCAAGATGAGTAGATTTATATCTAAGGGGAGAAGTCGGGTGGATGGCGTATAGCACCCCCGCAGTCCGTGGTGGTGTATACGAATACGTATACACACATATATTTATTATGCGTTGTTTGGAATTATTGATGATAATGATGCATTGGTGTAGTATAGTGCGAAACCATAAAGAAGTGGTTGCACTCACACATGCACGTACACATATACTTGCATACATTCTTTCATTATCTGTGCGCATATGGAGGTGTGTATATCTACACATGGGTATGGGACTATGTGTTCATATACGGGATTTGAGGATGATACGTGGGATTACGATGAGTCGATGAGATTTGACCTGAGGCCGTGATATTCGGCGATATGTCAGAGTTCGTATTTGAGATGCGACATGATGGTTTTAGCGGGCCTTTGGGCATGTGTTTTACCCCACATTCATATTTATATAGATGGTATCGATGGTACTATACTAAGAGTTGTACCCTAGATTATGTGATATGATGGTAGTGATACCTGATATGTGATGAGATAATGTGATATTGACCCGTACCAAGTTATTGGGATGTCGTACGACGATTTACCGTACGAGCCTATATTGATGATTGATCCGCACTCATGACATGAGGATTGGCATATGATATACTGTATCGTACGCGATACTATTGAGGCGGGATCACCGACTATTATATTATATTATATATATATATATATATATCGACTCAGATTTAGGTGGTTTCCTTACCCCTCCTGATGGACTGGGCTTAGTAGATGTTAGACTAGACCCGAGTCATACCTATTTCAAAACTAACGAATCGGGAATATCTTAAGGACAAGTAAATGGATTCTACGGGTATTTTTTAAAGACACATCTATTCTTAAAAACACCGTAACCCTTATTTTGCTAAAACCCCGATTCGTCTTATTTCAAATGGCACCACTGCATGACATATACATATTGGTGTAGATTCTTCACTATTGCGTTGATTTATTCGATTCCGCATCTCATTGTATGTGCATACTATTATTCCATGTTGCATGATATTCTGTTATACTTGCATTTCATTTATATGTCACATACATCATGTTTTCTGATTATACACATCTTGATATTCGTTTTCATGATATTTCTGGATTTGGGAACCATGGATAATTTCAAAGGAAAGCATGTACTTATTTGAAAAACCCGGTTTCCTTGATATGATATTTGCGCTGCCATTATAAGATTTATCGGTTCTGATTTTATACCCCTTATGAGGAGTGGGTGCCATATGAGGGTACATGGTGGGGCCCAATATATGAGATAGTGGGGCTGACCCGGACTGACGGATGCCCGATATATGAGATAGTGGGGCTGACCCGGACTGACGGATGCCCGATATATGAGATAGTGGGGCTGACCCGGACGACGGATGCCCGATACATGAGAGAGTGGGCTGACCCGAACTGACGGATGCCCGATATATGAGAGAGGGGGCTGACCCGGACTGACGGATGCCCGATATATGAGGATTTACGTGCCGATGCTAGGCACATGTTTTCATGATGTTTTCGAGTGTCGATGCTAGGCACTCAGGTACCATGCTTTTGGTTATATCCTCATATTTCCATGCATATGCTGATGATATTTACATGCATGATGGTTATTGTCATTGGGTGACGAGTGGACGGGATCCACGTACATGCAGATTTGATTACACTGATTTTACCTCATATTCATCATATGCTATTACCTGAGGCATTGGCACGAGCACTTGGCACTACACTCATGTATAGATATTACATTGCCAGTTTAGCATGCTTCAGACTTGTTCATATTGAGGTTTATATATCTGATTGTATTGACCTAGGATGGGGCATACATTCGATCTCTGCTTGTAGATATTTTCTATTCACGAGTTGGCAACTCACCCCCGTTGTGCCACAGTTCTTGCAGGTTTTTGCCGTACAGATTCCATAGCGGCATTTCTGGCACACTGCTTACTCATGGGTGACTTGCTTGGGTAGGTGGGTTCTCTTGTATCAGAACCGCCATTGTTCCTGTTTTATTCATTGTATCTAGAAATTCCATCAACCAAAACTTGTATATTGTTTTAGACTTAGAGATAGTGATGTATTATTTCGACCTTAGAGTCGCGCTTGTAGTTTTATGGCTTTCTGGCTGTTTTGAGTTTCTTTTTGGGTTTGATCCTCGCCCTTTGGCGTTGTATATTATTAATGCTTGCGGGATTGTGACCGTAGATTGACGAAGAGCTAGCTCCCATTTGGGGATGGCTTTTATCATTGCATATATATTGTTCTTGTTGTACCCCGTTCGGGGCCAGTATTTACAAAAGAAACTCTGCCGAAATTTTTAGAAAAGACTTTACATTTAAAAATGCATATTCGGCTTAGTTATTTAAAAACCTTGACTTCAAACATGTTTTTCTTCAAACCAGTTTTCTGTACTTGCTCTTAAAATGGTTTTAGATTTCTGGGCTTTTGGCTTACTTGGATCAGATGGAGTCCTATAGATTTCATATGGTTCAAGGGCCAGTCACGTGCTCTTTTGGGTCGTGACATTTTCACTGATTTCAGTGTGCTCTCTGCACTCCTTAACATATTAAGGAGTTCAGGTAGTTCCCTCTTCATGTTGTACATGTTGAAGTTAACTATGAATTGAGCAAAGGTGGAGGGGAGGGACTGCAGAATAATATCCGTATATTGTTCATTGTCCATCGTCCATCCAAGGTCCTCAAGCTCTTCTATAAGAGCTATCATCTTCAGAACATGGTCTCCTACCGGTGTGCCAGAGGCCATTCGCATCTTAAACAATTTCTCTGATGCTTCGTATCGTAACACGCGGGATTGCTCTCCATACAACTCCTTTGTATGGAGGAATATGGCTTGAATGTCCATATTCTCGTGCTGCTTTTGATGTGTGTTGTCCATCGATGCAAGCGCGAGGCATTTGGCTGTGGCACAGTCAGCATCCCATGTCTTGCGGACTTCTTTGTCCGCAACTGAGGATTTTGGACCTGGGACGGGCGGGGCTGAAGCCGTGAGGACATATGATACTTTATCATAAGTCAAGGCTATTTTCAGATTCCTCAGCCAGTCTTTATAATTGGTCCCATTCAGTTTATTTTTATCTAGTAGAAGCTTGAGTCCAGTCATTGGTATCTGCCATTAAGAGAGAGAAAAGAATACACTCAGCGAAAGCTCTTGCAAAGATCAGATTGGTTATTATCTTGTCTAATCGATGTCTCCCACTGCTTTAATCAAGTTTTTCTTTCAAACCTTTAAAAAGAAAACTAGCCAGGATTAATTTCAGTCTACAACTTCGCTAACCGTTCAGCCAGGCCAGTGTCGGTACTTGAGGGAGGTTCCTCGTGCTTTCGCACGGACCTAATTAAAGTAAACCTCGTTTTCCCAGAGGCGTAGCCCCGTTAACACATTTCTAGACACCTAATGAGTTAGCAAATTGTAAACTGCAAAACTCTCCTGGGAGCAACTATTGCCCACAGTGGGACCGGGATCCAACCGTCATATGGAAGGTATGCAATCTCATTGCAAATCTCAACACTTGAAATTCCCGATATGATTTTGTAAGTCTACGCTAGCGCCCCGGCAGTCTACAGACGCCAAATGCGGAACAAAAAACTTTTAACTGGCGCTATCGTATACTTTAACCCGGATCTGCCATTATTGCTAAACTAACAAACTGTAAAGAGTGTAGAAAGGTTATACCGAACGATCCGAGTCCTTCGTTCTTTAACCATCATCCCACGCTCCGTTGCGGCTGCTCCGATCTCGTCGATCTCCGATATCCTCGTCGAGGTGGCACCACATCGACGATTCTTTAAACGGGCTCCCGCCTCTGACTTAAGGCAACTCGATCGTCAAGTTTGCTAAAAGAGACGACCAAGAATGATGTAGAGATTGAGTAGATGACTTTGTCTCACTTCGACCAAATCCGTGGACGATCGGTTAATGAAGTTGCCGAGGGAATCGGGTGATGGAATGAAATGAACCGTAAAATTCCATGCACCCCAAATACTATCATATCTTTTTTCCAAATGAAATCAGCCATTAAATGAGAGTGTGAGAGGGGGCCGGCCATATATAGATGGGGGGGTGAGTGTAGGAGGAGGGAGAGAGTAACCATAAGCAAAAGATCTTTAACTAATATCTTTCATGCAAACAAAAGGAATTAATGGTAAAGGGTGACTCATAAAACACATCATCAAAAACCATTAATACACTAATGAGTCATGAAGCCTAGTCATCATCTAGAAGCACCTAGAACCATCCACACACTCATGACTCACCTCAGAGAAGAAAAGATAAATCCGTCTTTAACCGAATGTTAAAAGACGGCTGATAGAAAACTGGAAACTGGCAACTTCCAAAAGTGATCCTGAAACGACTTTCAGGATAACCCCGAAACTTTATAAATATACCCGCATTTGTATTACGACCGAATACAAATGCAACTGAGACAAAGATATTATACCTACTCAATATAATACTCGGATCCGGCTTAAACCAAAGCCGACCAGTATCATCTGCCCGAAAAATAACACGTGCGTAAACGCACGTGCATTTTCCGAACCCTGCCATAAAACCATACGGCCTCTACAACGTTTCGCCCGAACTTGGGAAACTGTCTGTGGGGGACTCTAATGACTCGTCAGTACCCTGGCAGTGGGTTTAACCACAAACCGTCAGCGGCACTAGCAATGCGTAACGGCTGCCCATGGACTGACCTCAAGGGATGCCGATGAGCGCACTCATCTGGAAAACCCTACTGAGCCTAACAGTGAAAATGTATATACAGTCCGGTCCGTTCGTCTATGAGTATCGCATATCTGCCTAGGGGGCTAGTAACGTCAGACCCCCAATAACAATATAAGTCGTATCGGAGTGAAGCCCAATAACACCCAGAGATACTACTGGAGTACCTACCAGTAAATCTCCTGCCATGGCCATGGACTTTGTGTAATGGCTCTCCTAGACACAACACGACCTCGCCCCCAATATCGGGAGAGACGAATCCCCTGCCGATCCGCTCACGTGCCTCCATATGGCTCGGGACTGTACCCAAAAACTACCTGTTTGCACGACTCCTTTAAGCCGTGGTAGGGTAGAAATCAAAGCACAGTGGGAACTCACACGAGACAAATGAAGACCTCAGGTCGATGAACTAACCTGTACACATGTCACCAGGGAACTGCTATCTGACGGTAGATATAATACTAACTAGCAGATTCCCGGCGAGTCCTGTCCGGCGTACTCATAACCCAATGAGCACCTGTATACATCTTAGGTGATCCAACTGACACCAGTGGCTTATGAGACCGGCCACCGCCCCTCGTCGGGGTCTCGATTGTATACACTAGTCTACTCCGGAGTATCGATGCCCTGTCTCGAAACTCCCACGACTAGGGACCACAATTAAGGATATGCGTATAAACCACCCAACTCTCACGTATATGATCGCCATCATACTGTTGGTGGTAAAGCAAGATCCTAAAGGCTCTATCAAAGTGTAACATGTAATCAGTCACCTGATCATGTACACGACTGATAAAGGCAAACCAGATAGCATACTATCATCTTGAGTAAGACTGTCCTACCGGTATAGGTCCTCCGCAATAATTGCAATCACGTACCTTTGATCCAATAATTGACTATGAGGGCACTATCTCCAACAATCTCCCACTTGCACTCAAGGCTAATTATTGCGATGTCGACTACTCACAGCCCGTGTGAAACCGAACATCCAACTCCTCTACTAATCAGTTTCACAAAGCCCGTTTGTAAAACTATTGTGTTCGAGAAATAGCCTTAGTGAGTGGATCCGCCTAGAAGTTTCTTTCTATATCTCTCTAAATCTCAAGTTCGCGGAGAAAGCCATCTCCCGAATCGAGTAATACCTGTCTTAGAATATGTCTGGATATCTGATGGGACCTTGTTCATAAATGAACTCCAAATCCAAACTTCTTAGACTGTATCGATCACTGAACCTAATCAGTATCCGGCACCATGCCACCCACAGTATCCTCTTGGACCACCTGTCCATAATACCGTCCCTCTTCGTCAGAGGGAAAAACTATAACTCTGACAATCACTCTGTCATCCATGTCACCTTTGAAGCCTGGAATGATAACCGTCTCCCGAAGGAGGCTGCCGTCATCAAATCCGTAGAACATGTACTTATGTTCTAAAACTGCTTCCTTATATTTCTCCAGGATTGGATTAATACAAACTTATTGCATCTAGTGCAAAACCAACATTTGGTGTGGTACTTGACATCTCATGATTGACTCAATTGCCTAAGCAAGTGATCTGCCAATCATGCACATCCCTCTCCCCTTTAGTCTGTAAGACACCTTTAGAGAGGGTGACTCCATCACCTGCAGGTTCACCACCATGCTAGGAGTCAACTATTCCAAAAACCATTAGAATATCTGTCAAAGTACCCACATTGGGAAACTACCCAAACCCAGATCTAAAACCATAGATCTAGAAACCAGAATGTCAAATATTATATCAATATCCTGTCTGGAGAAACAACTGTGTGACGACCACAGTACAACCGATCGTAGTATAGGAATTTTACTTCCTACTCTGTGTATGTCATCCAGATACCATGACATCACACCCTACTACCTTCTTAACTGATCCATCCCCTATCCTGATTGAAGTCAAAAACCATGACTGTCATATCAAAATTAGATGATCTATCTCCGCTATAACTGCTCAAGTCTATAAATAGATATAAACTACTTGCCCACTATGCTTCCGATGCTCCCACTGACTACGACAACCCTCCTACCGGGTCTCATAACCTGGAACAACAGTAGTGTCAAGTCTTGGTAGATAAGAACCTCCCTGTCACCGTCCTTGAGCCTACCGAAGTACCTCTCGGGTGTATGAGGTTACCCACCATATCTGCGGAGTGGCTATTGGAATGTCAAACCTGATTGAATATATAGGTCCTATTAAATTTTCCGTAATCGTTTGCGGTTCTAGAATCACTTCCAGTTCTACCATACTCCCACTACTGTTTTCTGAAAAAGATCCATTTTTACTAAAACTGTGGCAAGTCAAGAACAATATCACTATTGATCTTCCAAATGGTAGAATATCAACCCTCGTCATAGCCAGGGTCAACCCACAAACAGCCATTACAGAAACGTGCCCTGAGTTATCCAGAGTCTGGTTTTAAGCATAAGCTGGACAACTCCCCGTACCTTAATATCTTTTAAGGTACGAACCATTCTATATCCAATATAGAAACTTTGGCACTAATTTAATTGGAACCAGATTCAAATCCTGCAGCTGTCTCCAGTGCATATCAACTTAATGGAAAGAGGCTAATCAGCATTACTCAACTTAGGAATCCATCCAATTATGAGCAACCTGAAAGAGAAACACGTTTCTCAAAACCATCACCATCATCTGAATACCAATCACAAGAATCTACATCTTTGATCTCTTTGAAGAATCCCGATACTTGTGATACCTGGTTCTCTACTTTATTCTTATACACACAACTTCTCAAAACTTAGACCTTGTATTTCTACGAAACACTCGTCTAAATACTAGAGAAGTTATAAGTAAACAGAACATAGTACGAGGACCTACCCCTTTGTCCTGATGGACACTTGGACAACATACAATACTCTGTATAAGTCCGCTGAGTTAAACAACTCAAAACCTGTGCGTCGTAGGTTGAAAACTGTACCCTGGCGATTTCCTCAAATATCACCAATTACAACGAATTCCGATATAATGAGGATGATCACCTAATTCCCAATATCTTACTCCTAATCATCATCTGTAAAAACCATACAGATATGAGAATGAAACCTGGTAAATACATACCCTTGGAGTAAGTGTCTAATCGGGAAAACAATTTTTCTTTAACAATGCACTGAAACATGAAAATGTTTCGTAGGGGTATCCTGGTATTCATAGCAATGCCTCTTCCATAATCCAATTCATGACTTCAACCGTATATTTTATTGCCATCTCTCCAAATCCCTTTATTTGTCTTTAGTCGTTACCTTCTGTACACCATCGTTAGGCTAAATGGTTTTCTTCCTTCCCTACCGTTCGGCACCAGCCTATGGTTTGGAAGAAGACTATCCAGTAAGCATAATAGGTGTACCCTCCTAAACCAAGGAGTACTCGCAACTGAGAGAAGATGATGATAAAAGACAACTGAATAATACCTTATTCTTTTAAAGGTGAAATAGGAGTGGCGATGAAGTACGCGGTTTTGGTAGTGAATGATATCAGTCGCAATTTACTTTGCCCTCTTTCTAATCCCTTTATTTTGTCTTTACATATTACCTTCTGCACACCCTACTTAGGCTAATTGGTTTTCTTCATTCCCTATCTTTCGGCACCAGCCTATGGTTTGGAATAAGACTATCCAATAAGCGTAATAGGTGTACTCGCCTAAACCAAGGAGTCCTCGCAACCTGAGAGAAGGTGATAATAAAAGACAACTGAATAAACCAATTCTATTTCTCCTGAACCTGGATCCATCCTCGAAGAAGTCCCTTCGAGTTCGTATATAACCATACGATGGATCTATCCAATGGAAGTGGATATCCGTAGTAATACGGGTGTTCTGAGAAATTCAAAGGGTAAAAGAAGGAGTGGCAATGACTTATGCAACATAGACAATCCAAAAGCCAGTATTTTAAGAAGGTTCGGTCAACCTGGTCACTGAGTCATAGTCTAGGGTCGGTCAAAGGTCGCTGCCAAAGAGAGAGAGAAAAGAAACACTCTGCGTGCACTCTAACCTAGATCAGAATGGTCATCATTTTATCTAATCCGGAAACCTCCCACTGTCCTGTCAAATTCTCCTCCAAACCTAAAGAAGAATCAATCGGGATCACCCGAAGAGTAAACCAACTCATCAGTAGGAATCGGGATCCAACTCTCATCGCATGATAACGTGATGGAATGCATCCACGTTACTCATACTCCAGAAGGTATGCGCATACTTGGCAATTTTCAGTTTCTTTAGAAACTCCCGATATTGTTTTTGCCCCATGCTCTTATAACCTTGGTGTTAGGTCAAAATGTCATTAGTCACATGCCAAGTTCTACCCATCACTATCTTGTTAATTTGAACCCACCCGCACATGCCCTTGGCGTTAGGTCAAAATGGCAGAACGGCTGTCCCAAACCAACTCATCTATCTATGCAACAATTGAATACCCAGCAGCTACCAAATACTATGCCTTGGCGTTAGGTCAAAATACATAGCTTGAATACTACTGAATACCCAAAAGAAGTGACGGAGGGCTACGGCTGGTTTTTGGCGAAAAACCTTTAGCGTAGTGAACTTGATATCGCTGAAGGAACCTGATAGCCTTTTAAAATATAGTGGCGAAAACCTTTTGCTAAAGAGGTCACTCCCGATAAAGGGATCTCGGCTCTTTCCTCGTGGAATGAGGTGCAGGATATTCCACTGAATACCGCTATGCAAAGCAACTTGTAATCGACTATAGTGAAGTTATTACTCTGATGCAAACTTCTGCCCAAGGGGTCAGTCTCGGTGAAGGGATATCGGCCCTTGCCCCGTCGAATGAGGTGCAGGATATTCCACTGAATACCGCTATGCATAACAAAAGGAAACGTCTTTGCAATAACACCTTTTAAATTTGTTCCAACAACTGTAAACATGTTTGTTTTACTTTGCGTTGATCAGAATCAACGCAGTCCCATCAATAATCACACCAGAAAAGAACGAAAATAAAATGTACGTATATGCCATCCGCATTCGTCACTGGGTCCCGTCATCACCCGTTAGGTTACTTAACTAACGACAGAGCGGGGACTGGACTAGCGCGGGTGTAAAACATATACAACATCTAATAGTATATAAACCAATATACAATAATCGCTCCAGGCGTGATAGTATGCAACATTACAGAAAAGTAATAAGCATCACAGAATAATACAGATATCTGGGATCCCCGGGTTTCACAGAGCCGCTGCTGAAACCCGACGTTCCCCTGTCGTATGGATAGCCTGTGCAATGAAACCTAGACCCCTACGGGTGCGACAAGTTACCCGCCAAAACCTGAAGCGAGGCAGCCCCCTACAGCATAGTGAATGGACCACCCTGCACTCCACGGAATCCGGTAATCTTGGGCACCCCTCCTTGGGTCAACCTGTACCCCCTACGAGTGCGGCGAATAGTCTGCCAATTCTAGAGTGGGACCCCTCTGCCTCTCAAAGCCATGAGATGCGGACCCGTTGCCCCCCAGAACCCGGCTATCCGTGCACTCCGTCTCGGGGCAAAACCTAGTACAGTAATGAAAAATAGTACAATAGGTACATCGACCGCAACCTGGTCGTGCCCCAAAAGAATATTATACAACAGGCAGTGACGGCAGTCCACAAGTTGGACGCTTGCCCCGCAATATCAAATGTATAAATAAACACAAACTGTACTACCATTGCACACTGCTATCCACCACGAAAAATCCGCAACATCACAGCACAACACAGAACATCAACGCGAATGTCACGTTCGCAAACCCGTCTAAAAGAACTATAGCAATCAGACGCGGTTTACCGATCAAATGACATTCCCGGTCGGAGATATAATGTAAGCACTGTAAACTTACATGTTTAAATTTCGATCGACCAAATATCAAAAAGTGGGCCCCACGACTTACTGGTGAACAGTAACAAAATCTGGGCCAAAACGATATTTACCAAAAACCCCAAAATCCAACAGAGAACCCACTGTACAAATTTGGGAGCATGATCTCACCAAGTGGCCGCGGATGCGCGGTCAAACCATGGGTTTGACCGCGTTTCCGCGGCGGTTTGGTGGGGTCACGAGCCCAAATTTTGTCGTCGTTCTAATAAATGCCTGCACAGTTTTCTGAGATGTGTAGAAAAATTTTAGGACACCATTTAAAATCAACAGAAACTGTCAAATTGAAATTTTGTAGTTTTCGATTTCCGGTTCGATCGATGTTTTAAACGCGTTAGCACAAGTTAGCATAGCAAAATGGTTAGGCTCTGATACCACTTTAAGTCTACGCTAGCGCCCCGACAGTCTACAGATGCCAAATGCGGAACAAAAAACTTTTAATTGGCGCTATCGTATACTTTAACCCGGATCTGCCATTATTGCTAAACTAACAAACTGTAAAGAGTGTAGAAAGGTTATACCGAACGATCCGAGTCCTTCGTTCTTTAATCATCATCCCACGCTCCGTTGCGGCTGCTCCGATCTCGTCGATCTCCGATATCCTCGTCGAGGTGGCACCACATCGACGATTCTTTAAACGGGCTCCCGCCTCTGACTGGAGGCAACTCGATCGTCAAGTTTGCTAAAAGAGACGATTAAGAATGATGTAGAGATTGAGTAGATGGCTTTGTCTCACTTCGTCCAAATCCGTGGACGATCGGTTAATGAAGTTGCCGAGGGAATCGGGTGATGGAATGAAATGAACTGTAAAATTCCATGCACCCCAAATACTATCATATCTTTTTTCCAAATGAAATCAACCATTGAATGAGAGTGTGAGAGGGGGCCGGCCATATATAGATGGGGGGGTGAGTGTAGGAGGAGGGAGAGAGTAACCATAAGCAAAAGATCTTTAACTAATATCTTTCATGCAAACAAAAGGAATTAATGGTAAAGGGTGACTCATAAAACACATCATCAAAAACCATTAATACACTAATGAGTCATGAAGCCTAGTCATCATCTAGAAGCACCTAGAACCATCCACACACTCATGACTCACCTCAGAGAAGAAAAGATAAATCCGTCTTTAACCGAATGTTAAAAGACGGCTGATAGAAAACTGGAAACTGGCAACTTCCAAAAGTGATCCAGAAACGACTTTCAGGATAACCCCGAAACTGTATAAATATACCCGCATTTGTATTACGACCGAATACAAATGCTACTGAGACAAAGATATTATACCTACTCAATATAATACTCGGATCCGGCTTAAACCAAAGCCGACCAGTATCATCTGCCCGAAAAATAACACGTGCGTAAACGCACATGCATTTTCCGAACCCTGCCATAAAACCATACGGCCTCTACAACGTTTCGCCCGAACTTGGGAAACTGTCTGTGGGGGACTCTAATGACTCGTCAGTACCCTGGCAGTGGGTTTAACCACAAACCGTCAGTGGCACTAGCAATGCGTAACGGCTGCCCATGGACTGACCTCAAGGGATGCCGATGAGCGCACTCATCCGGAAAACCCTACTGAGCCTAACAGTGACAATGTATATACAGTCCGGTCCGTTCGTCTATGAGTATCGCATATCTGCCTAGGGGGCTAGTAACGTCAGACCCCCAATAACAGTATAAGTCGTGTCGGAGTGAAGCCCAATAACACCCTGAGATACTACTGGAGTACCTACCAGTAAATCTCCTGCCATGGCCATGGACTTTGTGTAATGGCTCTCCTAGACACAGCACGACCTCGCCCCCAATACCGGGAGAGACGAATCCCCTGCCGATCCGCTCACGTGCCTCCATATGGCTCGGGACTGTACCCAAAAACTACCTGTTTGCACGACTCCTTTGAGCCGTGGTAGGGTAGAAATCAAAGCACAGTGGGAACTCACACGAGACAAATGACGACCTCAGGTCGATGAACTAACCTGTACATATGTCACCAGGGAACTGCTATCTGACGGTAGATATAATACTAACTAGCAGATTCCCGGCGAGTCCTGTCCGGTGTACTCATAACCCAATGAGCACCTGTATACATCTTAGGTGATCCAACTGACACCAGTGGCTTGTGAGACCGGCCACCGCCCCTCGTCGGGGTCTCGACTGTATACACTAGTCTACTCCGGAGTATCGATGCCCTGTCTCGAAACTCCCACGACTAGGGACCACAATTAAGGATATGCGTATAAACCACCCAACTCTCACGTATATGATCGCCATCATACTGTTGGTGCTAAAGCAAGATCCTAAGGGCTCTATCAAAGTGTAACATGTAATCAGTCACCTGATCATGTACACGACTGATAAAGGCAAACCAGATAGCATACTATCATCTTGAGTAAGACTGTCCTACCGGTATAGGTCCTCCGCAATCATTGCAATCACGTACCTGTGATCCAATAATTGACTATGAGGGCACTATCTCCAACAGATTTTTACCCCTAGCACTCATGACCTTGGCTATTGATTGAATGAAAAATTCGAGACTGTGTAGTGTGTATCAACTCAAATGATCCCCGATAACAGTTTCATTTGATCGATATGAGTTTCTTGTTTGTGTCGGTATGAAAATTGAATAAAATTCACAATCAAAGAATTATATTTGACCGCAATCAATTACGGCATCGGTTGTAGATTGTAAGTGAGTGCGGATCGTCCACAGGGATTGTGCGATTCGTTTCTATATTTGATTTGTTTGAATTAAAAAGTTAATCGAAAAGAAAAGAAAACATGATTCAAGATTTTATCGATTGATTCAAGTGTCACTAATCTAATCAAGAATCAAGAAAATGATAAACAATCGAGAATTGGGTTTCGATGATATTTCCAACCAAAATGTCAAGAATCTAAATGAGGCTCGTAGGAATCGGTCGGATCTATAGATGTGATATAATCTCAAGATATCGTGTTCTTGTCCTTTGAAGAATTGATACTAGATCGATGATGATCGACGAGAGTTAGGGCTTCCTCGTGAAACTAGGGTTTCATCATTTAACCCTTGTTCTTTCATCGATATCATTCACATTCTAGCCTCTAGCAATTTCAAGAAACGATCGTAACTCCCCAATTTCGAGCGATATCAATCAAGAAAGCATCGCAACGAAATGGGTCGTCGGTTCTTGAACTTGCTAGGGTTTACAAAACTCGTAGGAATCAAGAATCGTTTTCAGATATATTACATCATCATTCTATTGATCGTCTCGACTCCTCGACGAGCGGAGTATTACTCAAACATCACAACAAGAACCACAACTAGAAATTGAGATCGAATCATGATGCAAGAATTTAAAGAAAACAGGATAAAAGAATATCACCTTTTATTTATATCAACAATTTGATTACAGTCGCTCAAGAACTACAAGAGGAAGAACTAAATTGTCGATCTGGCGTCGCTTTTCTCCATGAGTCGTGGATCGGCTTGGACCACTTGCTCTGTTGAAGATCGGCTCCGCTCATAAAAGGTTGCAAGGCTTCTTGCTTGATGGGGTACTCGGGATCTTGGCTTTTGATTGGAATTAGGGTTAGGGTTTCACACAAGCCTTGTCACTAGACTTGTGGAAGAAGAAGATGAAGAAAGAGGTAAGAGATTGAATGGCTCTAGATTGTAGATTCTAGATACAATGATCCTCCCTCACCCTAGGTCTAGGCTTCTATTTATAGACTTCCCAAACCCTAGGTTTAGGTTTGAAATTACAATTCCCTCCAAAAGTTTGTTGAGGAGTTTCTAGAAAGAGTTTGTTAGGAGCTAGCTTAGGTTTTAAGCTAGGATTAATTAAGCATATAAACCCTAGTTTGCTGAACTGGCAGAAGTCTCTGGAGTCTTCTGGAATTTGTCATGTCTTTCTGAAGTGTAGCCACTGGGAGAAGCATTGTGCACCAAATTTTGATGGCTGACGTGGCAGCGCCGCCGCGGAACCGCGGCTCAAGCCGGATCCCGCCGCGGTTCCGCGGCCAAGTAGTGGCTTCATGGCTTGGTCTTTCTGTCACATGCTTGGGATGGCATATAGGGCTTTATCTGATGTGTTGATTTGTATTTGACCCTTTGGATTGCTACCAGAACTGAAATCATTGAGTTGGCGTAATGTTTGATCAGTACCATGTAAATTTTTGGCTTTTCTTCTGGGTTTTCCTGCATAGATCTCAAAACAAGTGTTGCGCAATATAGGGATGATGCGATGCCATGAAATGCCGTCAATTTCCTTTATAGTGCCGGTTTTAGAGTCTAACACATGCAATCTGATATTTAACGACTGATTTGCTAATATGTGAAATATGAATACCGTACACTTCTAAATGAATGCAAATGATAGGGAAATTGCCGGTTAAAAGATGTAGTATTTTCGACTAATCAGCTATGGTCAACAAATCACAAGCACTAGTTAAGTTCAACCCGTCATTTCTTGATTAATCAGACCCGTTTACATGACCCTTGGCTATGGTCAACAAAGTCATATGCCCATCCTAATTAATCTGCATCATATGCATTGTAGGAAGACATCACTTAGCTACCGTACACTACGCCTTGGCTAAGGTCAACAAACGTAGCATGAATACTAAGTACTCTACTTCCTAAAATGACGGAGGGTTGCGAATGATTTTTAAGAAAATCTTTAACGCTTTGAACTTGATATCGTTGTAGAATCAAATGGTTTTCAAAAGGAGTGGCTTGAGCTCCGCAGTTTTGAAATATAGCTTTTTCATAAAGAGCCGAGTGGTTTTCAAATCCGATTCTACAACATCTTTTTAGGTTTATTTTCTTTACATTAATCATATTAATGTAGTCCCATCATTTAAGTCCTTAAGCCAATCACAGAAAAGAAACGAAAATACAACGTACGCTTATGCCATCCGCATTCGCCGCAATGTTCCGTTATGCACCGTTAGGTTACTTAACTAACGGCATACCGGGACGGGACTAGCGCGGGTGTAAAACACAAGCAACGTCTACTATATATCTCATATATAATATATCATTCGTCTCAAATATCACAGAACACAGGCAACAGAAACACAGATATAATGTGGGATATACTAGGACGTCCGTATTTAGTATTTAGCCAACAATAGAAAATACGGATTCCACAGCCGCAATGAATAGCCAAGCCCACACCCCTAGACCCCTACGAGAGCGGCAAGCGACCCTACCAATCCTGGAGTTTAGGAGACCCGGTCTCAACTCCTCGAGATGGCCTCCCACTAAACCCCAAAACCCGGTCACTTGTGCTCCCCTCCTTGGGTCTATCCTAATGCGGAAAAGTAAATAATATACAACACTGGTGACATCAACCTCAACCCGGAAGTGCCCCAAATAAAAGAATATTACATTACATTTGAATTTTACATGAATGAAAATAAAACTCTCATCTCACATAAAACCCCCGGCTATTCAATCGCGACAATCCTGCACATCATATCTCAGCAACACATAATATCATATATCATCAGCGTAAGTATGCATGCGTACCCCGATTGTCGTTGATGTATAGAAACGAAACCGGCGATAAACGACATACTACACTTACGGTCACAGAAAAGAAAGTGTAAAACTACAACATTTGGAATCCACATTCTCTTTAGACATCGTAAATCCGAAATATCACATACTTCGCATTTCATGCCTAACTATATGAATTCCACATATTGTATCACAATCCAGATAAATAGACAGTATTAAACATTTCGATCGAATAATCAAATACCCAAAATTTCCTAAATCTCAACACTTGAGCGGAGTTCAAAAAACCCGGAATGTGCCACAGTAGTAGCGGTCCAGCCGTAGAAGGGTCAAGCCAACGCCTTACATGTGGCACGCCGTACTGCCTCAAACCTAAGGTTCAAAAGGCAGTTCAAGACGGTTACATAATCGAGTTAAGGTTTGTTTTCTTCTAGAGGGTCCACCACAAAACTTGCACGTATTTCCGAAAGATTTAAACTCGAGAAAAGATTCAACACTTGAAAATTTTTCGTGTCGGGAAAAAGTGAGTTAATGATATCCGTTCGAACTTTTTAATACTTTCTAAATTATCCGAAAAAGGCAATAAATTAAAATTCCGATTGAATCACTGAATCCAAAACCATCCCCAGAACATTCAAGACTTGAATCAGATTAAACATACCAAAAAATGTATACAAGCAGGTAGGAACATTACTGTATAAACACGAGCCAATGATTCCTCTGTACGGTCGCGGAGCCGCGGCCCAAGCAAGCTATGGCCGCGGTTCCGCGGTGGGATGTATGGTTCATTGCTTCGTCTTTTACAGTATTGCTTAGATTTGCCTGCTGAATTTTTTACGTATTTTTAATTCTGAAAATAACACGGTTTCAAAAAATGTCCAGAGAGGGTTGAAAATCCGTATTTTTTTGTTTGATTGGAGTTTTAACTTCGCTAAAGCGTCGCCTAAAGTTCTAGGTCGGCTCTGATACCAATGTTAGGTTTACCTAGCACCTCATGAAGGGTTTGGAAGCATCACATGTCTCAAAATTAAATTTTTTAAGGTGCTAAGTGAACATACAAAGAATCATCACTGGAAAATTAGGGTTTCATTACAAAGACAACATCACAAGTAATAAAAGCTAGGGTTTTGAGAGTACAACCTTTGTAGCTCCTTACGCTAGACTCTTTGGCTACTTGAGGGTTGGAAAGAGGTTCGCTTGAGGTCTTCTAAGTCCACGACGATCCACCCGAAGCTCCTTTGCCCAAAGCTCCTTGCTTTACTCGATGTATCAATGGAGTAGAGCAAACACCTTACACAAACCGGCTAGATGTGTGTAGTATGATGATGTAGTTTGTATTCTTTGATCAAAACTCTTTCTTTTTATTAACCCCACTTAAGAAAATAATCAAGAGAGGAAGAAGAAGATGGTGGCTTTGCTTTCTCACAAAAGAAAAGAGATGAGAGAGTGAATAATTGAAACGAGAAAAGAATAATATATCTTAATCCTTTCTCACTTCAACCATGGTTAGAATCATCTAGATTTTTATCAAATGGGTTAAAGATGAAAGGATAATTAACTCAAGGTTAAATGGTGGTTGAAGCATGGTCAAAGATGATAAGAATAAACCTTGTGTGAATTATCCCTTTTCTTTTTCTAAATGATAAATAATATAGATAATTCTACAATGTGAGTCTTGCATTTCCACCAAACATGTATCAACAACCATGATACAATGTATGTATGTATGTATGTATCCATGCACATCATCATGTGCATACATGCATGCATACAAAAATAGAAAAAGAGTTTGATTAAAGAATTAATCTAAAAGTCATTTGTTAAATCAACACTTGATTTTGCAAACCGGTCATATCACATACGATCTGACCAATAGAAAATGCCCGATTAATATACGGTATCACATATCCGTATTTAATCAGGTCCCCGCGCATATCTCATTTGCACACCACATCTTTTCGCCTGAGCCAGGAAACTTCATTGTGGGACTCTAAGACTCATCAATACACCGGCAGTAGGTAATGATCATATCAAATGCCTACAAGCCGCAAGCGGTCATCTAAACGTAACGGCCACCCAGGTATTGAGCGATCAGAAGAAAACAAGTGAACCTGTTACAACTCCCGTCGAGCCAACCGGCAACACTACCGTACAGTCCGGTCTCTTCGTCAGATATGCTGCATATCGAGTCTAGGGATGGTAACGTCGACCCCAATAAATCAATAAGTCGTGCCGATGAAAGGTCTATAACATATCGAGAAACTACTGATAACACTTATCAGTAAATCTCAACAGCCCTGGCCAGGGACTTACTGATATAGCCAATCGAGCACAGCACAACATCAACTCCCAATACCGGGAGAGACGAAACCCCTCCTATCGCTCATCGCCTTCGTGTGTCTCGGGACTGTACCCAACGGCCACCTGTTTGCACGACTTAGTAGAGCCGTGGTAGGGTGGTAATCAAAGTACAGTGGGAGAACACACAAGACTCTATGACGATCTCGGGTCTACAGACTAACCTGCACCAGTGTCACCTGAGAACTGCTATCCGACGATAGATATAATTCCATATAGGAGTTCTCGGTGAGTCCGTCCAGTGTACCCAGTCACCACTGAGCACCCGTATACGATCTCGATGTCAAACATCGATGAATGTGGGAACATCCATCGCCCATCATATGGGTCTAATATCATATACGCTAGTCTACTCTGGTATATCGATGCCCCGACTCGATACACCTACGACTAGGGACATTCCAGGATATGCTTATAAACTACAGATGTCCCACTAGTATGATCTCCATCATAATCACAGTAGTCAAGCCTATATCCTCAGGGCTTTATCAACATGTATGAATGAATAAAAGCATGATCAAATCAACATGTCAGACAAAGAAGAATCAGATAGCATACTATCATGTCGAGCAAGAATGTACACTGAATATATATATACATGTATAAATACATCCACTATCATATAATGGGCTCTAGGGAATACATATATCCAACAATAAGATGAGAAGGTAGCGGTTTGAGATCAAGTATTGGCGGAGTGACAATAGAAGGTGGGGTAAGGGAATGATATTCGGACTCCCTATGAGGATCAAAACTTGCATAGGATATTGACTTAGAAAGTGCTACAGACTTTTGCGACGAGTCAACTGATTCAAACTTAGGGGTGGACTCATCGAACATATCCTCACTATGAAGTTGTGCAAGATCAAACGATGTCTCGCTAGTGTTGTCAAGATCATCAAAGCAAAGTTCCTCATCCATGCAGCTTTCGGGAGCTATCTCGTGGATGGAACAAACATCCAGCAAATTAGCAGAAGGTTCCGATGGTTGACTTCCTAGCTTGTAAATATTAAACTCAATTGTCATTTTCCCGAAGGATAAGTTCATAGAACCGTTACGACAATTAATTACAGCGTTAGAAGTTGCTAGGAAGGGTCGACCGAGTATCACCGGGATTTGATTGCGTGGGTTTGCCACAGGCTGTGTGTCTAAAACAATAAAGTCCACAGGGAATATGAATTCCCCGACTTTAATTAACACATCCTCTAGTTCACCTCATGGTTTGGTGATTGATCGGTCTGCCATCTGGAGAGTACAATGGGCGGGTTTCAACTCTCCAATCCCTAACTGCTCGTATTCTGAATAAGGAAGCAAGTTAACGCTAGCACCAAGGTCGAGTAAAGCACGATTAATATTTTTACCCCCAATAGAAATAGAGATGGTAGGAAAGCCAGGGTCCTTACGTTTCTTTGGTATTTGCTGGGTAAAAGCTGTGCTAACATTACTCGTCATGAAAACCTTCTTAGGCACTTGAGTTTTTCTCTTCCTAGTGCACAAATCTTTAAGGATTCTTGCATAAGATGGGACTTGTTGAATAGCATCTAGGAGAGGAATATTTATGTTAACTTGCTTAAACATTTCCACAATCTTCTCCATTTGTGGGTTAGGTCTGTTGGCCCTTAATCTGTTTGGAAACGGAGCTTGATCAATAAGTTTTGGGTCCAACATTTTTGGAGAAGATTGTGAGGACGGATTCGATCTCAAAATTGGAGTGGGAATCGTCTTAGATAGATTAGGCGAAGTGTTCGAGCCTTGGGGAAAACGGAGAATAGGCTCGGATGAAGGTGGGAGACTAGACGAATTAGGGAAAGAAGTATAAGCCGGGGTATCATTGGTATCACTAACATCATCAAATTGCTCACCCACTCTGTTATTTAGCACTTTTCCCGATCTCAACGTAGTAACGGCATTCACATTATGATTTTGTGAGTGGCTAGGATTCGGTAGGAGTTGAGATGGGAGTTTCCCTTTCTCTATCGCACTCATTGTGGCGTTCAATTGTGCAATTTGGTTTTCTATTGATTTAATACTCTCATCGTGGGAGGCGGAGTCTTTCTTTATGGTATCAATAGAATACTTCATATCAGCCGACATTTGAATGGAATGTTTCATAAACAAGTCCAAAGTTTGTGCGAGTGAAGAGTTATCAGTACCGGCTAGTTGTGGTGCGGAAGTGTTGGATGGATTTTGAAAATTTTGTGACTGAAAGGGGTGCTGACTTTGTGGTTGTGGTTGCTGTGGAGGAGGTCTTTGATAATTGCTTTGGAACCGGTTTTGATTTTGGGGTTGGTTTTGGTTCCTAGCAAAATTAGGATGATTCCTCCATCCTTGATTATACGTGGAAGAATAAGGATCGTTTCTAGGTTGCTGCTGAAAAGCGGCATTAGATTGCTCGTGACCTTGAAACGGTGCATTCATAGGACATTCTTCCGTTAAGTGTGAAGGATCTGAACAGAAACTACACACGGTCTTGGGAAGCGTTACCTGATTTAGGGAGTCTGATGAGAATTTGTTCTCAATAGTGTCGAGTTTCTTCTGCATCGTTGCCATTTCGGCTTTTACTGCGATGGAAATATCGAGCTAATGAATACCTCCCCTAGATGAAGGTGGTCTTACGCTTTCCTACTGCAAAGTGTTTTCAGCGAGATCGTCCAGATATTTCCAAGCTTCGCCATCGTCTTTGGACATGAAATTGCATTGACACATTGTTTCAAGCATCTGCTTTGTCGCTGGATTAATGCCCTCATATATAATTCGGCATAAATCCCATCTTTGTATTCCATGATGAGGACATTGGACAAGCAGATCCTTGAAACGTTCAAAGCATTTCCAAAATGGTTCATTGGGAAGCTGGGTGAACAGGTTGATCTCGCTCCTAATATGGGCGGTCTTATGGTTTGGGTAAAACTTCTTAAGAAATGCTATTATGAATTCATCCCAATTAGTGATAGAGTGTGCGACAGTATTATAAAGCCATTTTTCTGCCAAGTCGCACAGAGTGAATGGGAGAAGACGCAAGCGCATAGCATCCACAGTTAGTTGTGAAGTACCCATCATTGCGCATACGTTTTCGAATTTAGTGATGAAAACGTATGCGTTTTCAGACTCAAGCCCGTGAAATTTGGGCAACAGATTAATGTAGTGGGGTTTAATTTCAAAATTATCCCCGTTAGCTGGTGGAATAGATAGACAAGTAGGAAGGGGACCACGGATAGGATAGCATCTCTCTTGGAGAGAGATGCGCGGTGGATTCTGCGCACCTACGGACGGTGGCAGCGTTGTGTTATAATCTGATGGAGTACCATCCATCTCGGCTGATGTGGTGTGTGGTGGGGGAAAAGAAGATAAAGAAGCACCGACTTCGGAGTCGATAGCAGGAACGCGGACAAGACGGGCACTAGAATCCCGTGTCCAGCCAAGCATGCACTAAGCGGGTTTAGCGCAAGTGGTAGCGTGTGTGTGATTTAAAATTGGTCTATTTTGAAAAAGTGGGACTTAAGACAAATCACACAAAAATGCACAAACAACCCTAGAACTAAGGTTACCTAGGTCAAGTCTCTAGACCGCTCCTAAACTTCCAAAGGACAAGCCGTAGGATCAATTCTCTACCACCTCTTTACTACTCTTATGGCCAGGTAAGTGCCAAATAAGTGGGAGGTATCCACTACGTAAGAAGTGGGCCTAATTAAGTAACCACTTGCCTTAGACACACTTGCCTAGACACCACAAAAGTAATGCGGATAAGTGATAGATTACCCACGACCTTCCTCTGTCCTTATTGAGCACGACAGTTCTTAGAGTCTTGTCTAGATATTTTTTAAATTAATATAAGGTTGATGCAGATGCTCGGTTTGTGATTTTCGGGGCTTAGGAAGGGTGATAAAATCCCCACCTAATCTGGATTTGGTCGTTGCCCCTTAAAGTCCGTATTAAAGTATGCAAAACAAACCAATCACAAAACTTTGCAAAAAGATTTTTGAGCGACGATATTTTGCAAAGAATCCTACAGAAAAGATATTTTATTGGATTTCATAGGAAAGAGAAGGAGTTAAAAATCTTACCAGAGAAGTTACGACCCCTAATCCCTCAAATCATCCGCGCTTTCGCCGCCAATAAGCTCCTTCTGCCGCGGTTCCGCGGCAAGAACGATGGATCAGGTGTAGAATTTTGTTACATGGCCTCCTGTACTCCTCTGGATCTCGATGAACGTCTTTGTCTTTCTGTTTCCTCAAGTCTATGACTCCAGATCTCCATGCAAAAATTCACACACTTCGTTAAATATATGATTTGCAGTTTTTTTTAATTATGATATAGATCGAATAAGAATTAAACACAAATAGTAAGAATAAAAAATTACACACGTATCCCCGGCAACGGCGCCATTTGATTGATGTGTATTTATGTAATAGTAGTGTAACCGCAATCAATAACGGTGTCGCGTGTAGCTAGATCGAGATGAATACGGGTCCTCCTCTGGGAAACGTTGAATATTTTATTCTTATTTTAGGCGTGTTGAGAAAGAAAGGAGGAAGAATAAAGAATGGTTGTAGGTTCTAGATCTATGTTAAACACGGATGTAAAATATAGATCAAGATTAATTATGGATGTAAGTTTATATAAAAAGGGGCTTGTAGGGTTCATTAGGATTTAGTAGTTATGGATGATTAATTAAAAATTACTCTTTTTATCCTTTAATAGATTTAAAACTAGAACGATAGTGATGCATGTAGATTAGGGTTTCTGGAGAGAAAAGGGTTCCCACTATTAACCCCTATCTCGACATGGAACTCCGTTCATATCTAGCCTTTACCAAAACAATCATTAATCTAATCTCTAATCGCGGTCAAGACTAGCAATAAATTGGTAGTGTGCCAGATTAAGATGTTAATGATTCTTTTGGTAAAATTTATAAACTTTATAGGACGTAAAAAGAGTTTAAGGATCTTCATTATCCATTAATCTGTTGGATATAGTGCCCTCAAAGTCAATTATTGGATCGTAGGTACGTGATTGCAATGATTGAGGAGGACCTATACCGGAAGAGCAGTCTTACTCGAGATGATAGTATGCTATCTGGTTTGCCTTTATCAGTCGTGTAAAGGTTCAGGTGACTGATCACTGTTACACGTTGATAGAGCCCTTAGGATCTTGCTTGACTACCAACAGTATGATGGCGATCATATACGTGAGAGTTGGGTAGTCTATAAGCACATCCTTAAAAGTGGTCCCTAGTCGTGGGAGTTTCGAGACAGGGCATCTATACTCCGGAGTAGACTAGTGTATACAGTCGAGACCCCGACGAGGGGCGGTGGCCGGTCTCACAAGCCACTGGTGTCAGTTGGATCACCTAAGATGTATACAGGTGCTCATTGGGTTATGAGTACACCGGACAGGACTCTGCAGGAACCTGCTAGTTGGTATTTATACCTAGCGTCAGATAGCAGTTCCCTGGTGACATGTGTACAGGTTAGTTCATCGACCTGAGGTCGTCATTTTTCTCGTGTGAGTTCCCACTGTGCTTTGATTTCTACCCTACCACAGCTTAAAGGAGTCGTGCAAACATGTCCTTTTTGGGTACAGTCCCAAGACACATGGAGGCAAGTGAGCGGATCGGCAGGGGATTCGTCTCTCCCGGTATTGGGGGTGAGATCGCGCTGTGTCTAGGAAAGCCATTACACCAAGTCCTTGGCCAAGGCAGGTGAGAATTACTGGTAAGTATTCTAGTAGTTTCTCAGGGTGTTCAGGGCTTGTCTCCGACACGACTTATACCGCTATTGGGGGTCTGACGTTACCAGCCCCTTAGGCCCAATATGCGATACTCATAGATGAACAGACCGGACTGTATATATATTGTCACTGTTAGGCTCAGTAGAGTTCCAGGATAAGTTCGCTCATCGGCTTCCCTTGAGGTCAGTACATGGGCAGCCGTTACGCACAGCTAGTGCCGCTGACATGCTTATGGTAAAACCCACTGCCAGGGTACTGATGAGTCATTAGAGTCCCCCACAGATAGTTTTCCATGTTCGGGCGAAACGTTGTAGAGGCCGTATGGTTTTATGGCAGGGTTCGGAAAATGCACGTGCATTTACGCACGTGTCAAATTTCGGGCAGATAATACTGGTGGGCTTTGGTTTAAACCGGATCCGAGTATTATACTGTGTAGATATAATATCTTTGTCTCGGTTGAATTTGTATTCGGTCGTAATACAAATGCGGGTATGTTTATACTGTTACGGGGTTATCCTGAAATTCGTTTCGGGATCGCTTTTTGAAGTTGCCAGTTTTCTATCACCCGTCTTAAACATTCGGTTTAATGCGGATTTATCATTTCTTCTTTTGGGTGAGTCATGAGGTGAGTCATGAGTGTGGAAGGTTCTAGAAGTGGTGACTAGGTTTATGAATCATTGTTTGCATTAAATGAATGGATGACTAGGTTTAGTGAGTCATTCATTGCATTAATGTGGTTTTGTTCTTGCTAAGATATTTCTTCATGATCTTTTATCTTATGGTCACCTTTTCTACTCCTACACTCACCCCCTCCTCTATATTGTGGCCGGCCCCTCTTTTGGAAAGGAATATGGTTGTTGATTAAAAAGATTATGGAATTTGGTTCATAGAAATTAGATGTGCTCATTTCTCATTTCATTCCATTCAAAAGGCAACTTCATTAACCGTTCATCCATGGCTTTGGATGAAGCGAGACAAAGTGTTCTACTCATTCTCTACATCAATCTTGGACATGTCTGAAAGGTTCCTAGGCACCCCAAGGAAGTCTCACAAGGCATCAACCATGCCAATTTCAAATTTTAACGGTGCCGAGAAACCCTAGACTAGATCGTTAACTAGATTTTTAGGCGAAAAAGAAACTAGTTTACAACTAAACTAAAAGAACGGAAATACAACCTTTGTAGATCCGTTTCTCCACCTCCATACCTCCATGATGAAGTCCTCTCCGCTGTCCAAATCGAACCATGACTCTTGCATCGGCTTCATCGGAGAAAAAGCGGGCTAGGTCATCGACGACGATGCCGAAGATGATCTACGTCGAGGCATCACTAGATCAAGCTCCACCTTCACCAAGCCTTGAAAACTTGTGAAGGAAACACCCTATACTACTTGGCAAGAGGTAGAGGATAATGAAATAGGAAGTGGGTTCACTTTAGAATTGGATTTCTCACATGATTTCATCACTTGCCATTGATGAGGCAAGCTTTTCTTCTTTGAAGATGAAGAAGAAGAAGATGATAATATTATGATAAGTTGTTATCAAAAAAGAAAAGAAAATCAAAACATATCATCATATAACCATGGTCAAGTGTAGAGAATAAACTAGGGTTAAATGGAGTGGTTAGGATTAAGCATGAGACAAAATGGTCACCATGGTCAAAGCTTCATGAAGCTTCAACTAGAAAACAAAGTTAGCCACCATTTTCTCTTAATGCTTATCTTTTTCCAAATGAATAACTAAATAAGATAAATGAAAAAAGAAAACAAAACCCTAACCATTCATATAACCATGGTTTAATCTTTACACAAACTCAAGTGAGCAAGTATCATCAAACATGATACAAACTTCTGTACAAAAGTATATCACATATACAATGTGCACAAAGCAAGTGAGAAAATCCATTTAAAGTGAACCGATACTAGTTAATTCAAAGTAATATATCAAATATATAATTATACATTAAGTCATTAAATCAACACTTGATTTAATGATCCGGTCATATAGCATATAACCGACTAGTATCATCAGTAACAACTTATCGAAACAACACTTGATCCGATAACCCGGCTATATCGCATATAACCGAGCAATGTCACATATCGCGAGAATCAAATACAGTATCACATACTGGTATCATTCTCGGTCCCGCACATATCTCATATGCGCTCCTATTTCGTTTCGCTTGAGCCAGAAAACCTCTGTGTAGGACTCTAAAGACTCGTCAATACGCCGGCAGCAGGTGATGATCATATCAAACACCCACAAGCCGCAAGCAGTCTGCTAAATGTAACGGCCACCCGGGTATTGAGCGATCAGAAGATCGACGACCAAGCCCGCTCACACTCCAGTGAATCCAACCAGTAACACTACCGTACAGTCCGGTCTGTTCGTCTGATATGTCGCATATCTTGCCTAGGGGTGGTAAACGTCAGACCCCAATAGCTCGATAAGTCGTGTCGATATGAGGTCTATAACAATTCGAGAAACTACTGGTAACACTTACCAATAAATCTCAGCAACCCTGGCCAGGGATTTCCTGTTATAGCCAATCGAACGCAGTGCAACATCAACTCCCTATACCGGGAGAGACGAATCCCCTCCTATCGCTCATTGCCTCCATGTGACTCGGGACTGTACCCAAAAACCACCGTTTTGCACGCCCTCTTGGACGTGGTAAGATGGAAATCAAAGCACAGTGGGAACCACACAAGACTCTATGACGATCTCGGGTCAACAGACTACTCTGTACCAGTGTCACCAGAGAACTGCCATCTGACGTAAGGTATAATACCATCTGGGAGTTCTCGGCGAGTCCGTCCGGTGTACCCAGTCTGTACTGAGCACCCGTATATCATCTCTGATGTCAAACACCGATGGATATGGGTTCATCCATCGCCCATCTATATGGGTCGAGAAGGTATACGCTAGTCTACTCTGGTATATCGATGCCCCGTCTCGATACACCCACGACTAGGGACCTTGAAGGATATACTTATAGACTACCATGTCCTCACTAGTATGATCCGCATCATAGTCCAGGTAGTCAAGTACACATCCTAAGGGCTTTACCAACATGTAACAGAGAGACAATCAGTGTACACGTTAAGGTAAAGAGTAACCAGATAGCATACTATCATGTCGAGCAAGAAAGTCCTCCCTATATATGTCCCAGCATCCACTACAATATACATCCTATGTACAGTAATGGCCTCTAGGGCATACATATAACTAACAATCTCCCACTTGCACTAGGGCCATCTGTATAGCAGTGGTTGTAGTATCTCATACTCAACCATCCCATAAAAGACTCTCTCTGGGAATAGGCCTTCGTGAGTGGATCCGCCGTGTTTTCCTCTGAGTCTACTCTCCTAACCTCGATCTCCTTGGAGATCAACCATCTCCATGATCAGGTGATACTGCCTTAGAATATGTCTGGATCACTGATGGGACCGACGTTCCTTGGCATAAGCCACAACTCCATTGTCTCACAATTGTAGGAACGTAGTTCATCTCATGAACCAATATACACCCAAACAGCCTCTTTGGTAGCATCTTAAGTAGCGATGTATCCTGCCTTTATCGTCTAGTATGTCACGGTATCTAGCTTGGAACTCTTCCAACATACCGTCCCTTTACTGAGGGTAAAGACAATGCCTGCGACTGACATTCAGTCGTCTTTATTACCCTGGAACCCTTCCAGTGATTTTCCCCAGGATCAACTGATACCATCTCACTACAACTAGTGAGTATCCTAACATCCATTTAGATCTATCTCATAGATCCAAAATCCAGGATTTAGTAGGTATCACTTTGATCCTATGTGGAGAATCATTGTGATAAGCGGAGATTGATCGAGCGTAGCATAGGAAACTCTTTCCCTATCAAGAGTATGTCATCCACGTACTCTACGAGGATCGTCACCATACTCCCTACTACCTTTTTGTTTATAAAAGGTTCATTTACCATTTTGATGATGTCAAACTCTTTGACTAACACATCAAAACAGACGTTCCAACTCCGCGATACCTGCTTTATCCTATAAAGCATCTTGCACATGTTTCCGCTGCTCCCACTGTCTACGAAGCCCTCTGGCTGTGTACTTATAGACGCACTCTTCTAAAACATCATTTAGAAAAGCAGTCATGACACCCAACCACCAGATATCGTAGTCATGGTATGTAGCCGTGACAAGTAGGATCTGGATGGACTTAAGCATAGCTACTTGAAAAGGTTTCATCATTATCCACACCTGGTCAATGATGCAAACTTTTAACAAGTCTAGCTTTGAAAGTCTCAACTTTTCCATCTACACCAAGTAATCTTCTCAAGATATACTTGCTCCTGATGGGGATTTAACCCTTCAGATATAGCAACTAAAGTCCATACTTTGTTGGTGTATAAGGATTCCATCTCAGATCACTAAGCATCCAGCCATTCTGACAGAGTCACACTCCTGATGGCCAGCTCGAAACTAGTTGGGTCATCATCTCATGATGCAATCCTCACTCCCACTGTCATAGAGAAAACGAAGTATCTCTCAGGTGGGTGAGGAACCCTACTAGATCGGCGGAGAGGCTGAGGTTCGTTGGAATCTATTGAATCCTTTGGTTCTATCAAATCATCAGCTGCAGTTTGTATAGCTGGAACCTTTCCATTTCTACTCAACAGACCTTTCCTCGAGCGTGTCCGGATTTTGCTTTTAGACATAGGCCGGACAACCCCAAATCTTAACTAACTTAAGACATGGGCTCTTCCCATTCCATATCACATATGAAGCGGTAGGCAACTGATTTGATTGGAACCCTATTCAATAGGTATGCAACTTCTCAAGTGCATAACTCCCAAAAGGAAATAGGTAACTCAGTATTACTCATCATAGAGCACACCTTATCACATAGGGTGTGATTGCTCCGCCCCGATACACCATCGTGCTATGGTGTATACAGAGGAGTAATGCTGAGAGAGAATCTCATTCTCCTTTAGAATAGTCCAGGATATCCGTGCTCAAGTATTCTCCTCCTTGATCACATCAAAGGACATAATACTTATACCCGTATTTTGGTTCTTTACTTCTAACTTATATTCTGTGAATATCTCAAAAGGTTCGGACTTGTGTTTCAACAGGAACATATGTCTGAATCTTGAGAGATTATCAGAGAATATAATGAAGTATAAAGAACCAGTCCTGGTATGTGTAGACAGGGGACCTACATACATCAACATGTATCATCCCAAGAGTTCACTAACTCTTTCTCTGTTTCCAATAAACAGAGCTATGGTCATCTTATCTTTGTGACATGACTGGCAAGTTTCATAAGATGTAAATTCAAACTGATTTAAATATGCATCTAAATGTAACTTAGCTAGTCGGGTCGCATTGATATGACCTAGTCTACAATACCTCAAGAAGGATTCGTTCATTTCTGAAGGATTCGTTCATTTCTGAACTCTTCCTCTTGTGTGTGTTCCGTATACTAAGAACTGTAGTTTGATTTAGAACATCAACGCTTTTAGATAACGTGCCTGAACCGATCAACTTTTGATATAGGAAATGTTCAAAACATTATCCAACAATACAAAATTTTATTATTTCTTTACTAATAAAGAGAGTGATATGATTTTGTATATCAGGTTCGGTATCTAATAACATTCGTTCAGAATCAATGTATTACAATACAGGGTGACTGTGACCAACAGACTTGGCTGCAACACTTGCCCCGTTTTCTGCCTCATGAAACTTATCACCCGTTCTCAGTTTTTCTACCCTTTTGTAGCCCTATGTAACAGATTACATATCTGGGATCCTGATCCGGTATCAAATACCCAGGATGCAGAGGATACTGAGAAACAGTTCTTTATAATGAACACACCCGAAGATGATGCATCAACATGCACTCTCTTCGTTTGGGCGGCACGGGAAATCTGGTATTCCCCAATTTCCTGCTCTGTCTTATAACAATTATAAGTTGGAGCGGGACCAACGTTCCCCAGCTCAGTATAACAAGCGGGTTCGGTCAATAATCCGTATTATTATCTTGATTAAGGCGTGATATGGTCGCTACCTGGAGAGAGAGAGAAGAAAACACTCAGCGTGCGCTCTTGCAAGAATAGATTAGTTATTATTTTATCTAATCAGGATGGCTCCCACTGCTTTTTATCAAATCTTCCTTCAAACCCTGAAAGGAAAGATTAGCCGGGATTAATTACACACTACAAGTTCGCTGATCTTTCAGCCAGGCCAGTGTCGGTACTTTGAGGGAGGTCCCCCTTGCTTTCGCACGAACCTAATTAATGTAAACCTCGTTTTCCCAGAGGCGTAACCTCGTTGACACCTTTCTAGACACCTACTTGATCGGCTAATTGTAATGTATAAAACTCTTCCAGGAGTAACTCTTACTCGCAGCGGGTATCGGGATCCAACTATCTCATAGAAGGTATGCAATCTCATTGCAAATTTCAACACTTGAAATTCCCGATAATATTTTACCCCTAACGTGCTATGACCTTGACGAAAGCCAACAAACCATAGCCCGCTAGTCAAGTTCAACCCGTACATTTCTTGATTGAATTAAACCCACCCGCACGACCCTTGACGAAAGCCAACAAAGCCGCACGACTACCCTAATCCAATCACATCGTATGCAGCAGATAAGCTGCAGATAGCTACCGCACACTACACCTTGACGAAAGCCAACAAAAGTAGCACGAATACTATATACAACTTATCTGAAATGACGGAGGGCTACGACAGGTTTTTCTGAAAACCTATTGCGTAATGAATTTGATATCGTTGTAGGATTGAATGAATTTTGAAATGGAGTGCTTTTGAGGCTTTTCTAGTTTTGCTAAAGGAGTCACTCCCGGTGAAGGGATCATCGGTCCTTTCCTCGTCGGATGAGGTGCGGGATATATCATATATATCACTGTGCAAAGCAAAAACTCTTAAAAGCAATCAAAAGACAAACCGAGTGTGTAGCATCGACCAGTTATTGCTAAAGGAGTCACTCCCGGTGAAGGGATCTCGGTCCTTTCCTTATCGAATAAGGTGCAGGATATATCATATATACCACTGTGCAAAGCAAGAACTGTAGCTACCTGTTTTATTTTGAAATTCGATTCTACAACATCTTAGGTTTATTTTATTTCATTAATCATATTAATGAAGTCCCATCATTGAAGTTACCTAAATATCACAGATAAATACGACGTACACTTATGCCATCCGCATTCGCCTCGATGTCCCCTTGTGCACCGTTAGGTTAGGTAACTAACGGCAGAGCGGGGCAGGGCTAGCGCGGATGTAAAACATAAGTAACGTCTATATAATATATCATATATACTATATACTGTATCTATCACAGAACATCACATGATCACATCACAGATATCGCAGCAGAAGAATCATATGAAATATTGGATATACAAGGACGTCCGTGTTTTCAATACGAGCCAGTATAAAACACGGATTCCACAGTCGCGATGAATAGCCAAACCCACACCCCTAGACCCCTACGAAAGCGGCAAGCAACCCTACCAATTCTAGAGTTAGGATACCCGGACTCGACTCCTCGAGTTGGTCTCCCACTGGACTCCAGAACCCGGTTACTTGTGCTCCCCTCCTTGGGTCTATCCTAGTGCAGAAAAGTAAATAATATACAAATGGTGACATCTTCCGCAACCTGGAAGTGCCCCAATAAAAGAATATTACATACAAGTTTTTACATGAATGAAAATGAAAAACACTCATCTCACAAAAAACCCCCGGCTATTCAAACACGACGATCCAATATAACATATCCAGTAACACATAACATCACATGTCATCAACCTAAGTAAATATGCGCATCCCAATTGTCGTTGACATATAGCAACGAAACCGGCGATATCACATATTACACTTACGGTCATAGAAAAGAAAGTGTAAAACTACAACAGTTGGAATCCGCAATCTACATAGACATCGCACGCCTAATCAAATGAATTTCTTAGACATCGCATGCCTAACAATTATAAACCCCGCATTTTAGTCTCAAAATCGAAAACTCTTTTCAATATTAAGTCGGGCAATTCAACAAGATTCCCGACATCCTGATCGAATGCTCGTCGCAAACTTCAGTAGGCGGCCGCACCCCCGACGCCGTCGACGAAGTGCACTAAGGCGGAACACCGCTGCCGCGAGCAGCTGAACGGATGCTTTCGGCGATGGGGTTCTCCTACAGTCACTTGGTCGGGGCTAAGGGATGTAGCTGTCTATTAAGTTTATCCGGCGAGTATCCGCGTACGCTACGTGATTGCGACGGACTTTTGATCACATCAAAATTCCGTGGCAACCGATCAAGTGAGACTAAAGTGCTACGTTTATAACATTCATTCAGTTATCTCATAACAAACTTGTGAATTCCAATTGTTGTATCCCATTCCAGATAATTAGAAAATGTTAAACTTTCCGATCGAACATTCAAACACCCAAGTTTTCCCGATACAGATCAACACATGAAATAAGTCTAAAAACATTCTGTTCATGCCTCAGTACCAACGGTCCAGCCATAGAAGGTTCAAGCCAACGCCTCACATGTGGCACGCCGTACTGCCCCAAACCCGAAGGTTCAAAAGGCAGTTCAAGACGGTCACATAATCGAGTTAAGGTTTGTTGTCTTCTAGAGGGTCCATCGAGTTACTTGCACTACTTAGAACGTCTTTAAATCATGGAAAAATCCAACACTTGGAAATTTCCCGACAGGGGAAAATTGGGTATTTATATCCGGTCGAACTTTTTAACATATTCTAAAAATAATCCGGAAGCCACATAGACAAAATCAGACAATCCGATCGATACACCGAGTCCCCAACACAACCCCAGAAAACTCAACTGTTGAGTGCAGATTAAAACTTCCCAGAGAACATAGGAAACAGATACGGGCATTACTGTACCAAAACGACACCCCAATCATTACAGACGGCCGCGGAACCGCCGCAAAAGGAGGCTACTGCCGCGGTTCCGCGGCGCATTGGTTGAGTTAGGGGCTCGTTTTTTACAGTAACTCTTATAATTTCCTGCCCTATTTTCTGAGAATTTTTAATTCACAAAAATCCCTGTTTTTGAAAAAAGTCCAGAGAGCAAGAAAAAATTGGGGTTTCGGGTTCGATCGGGTTTCAAACTTCGTCTACGCATCGCCTAAGGCTCTAGCTAGGCTCTGATACCAATGAAAGGTTTCTAGGCACCCCAAGGAAGTCTCACAAGGCATCAACCATGCCAATTTCAAATTTTAACGGTGCCGAGAAACCCTAGACTAGATCGTTAACTAGATTTTTAGGCGAAAAAGAAACTAGTTTACAACTAAACTAAAAGAACGGAAATACAACCTTTGTAGATCCGTTTCTCCACCTCCATAGCTCCATGATGAAGTCCTCTCCGCTGTCCAAATCGAACCATGACTCTTGCATCGGCTTCATCGGAGAAAAAGCGGGCTAGGTCATCGACGACGATGCCGAAGATGATCTACGTCGAGGCATCACTAGATCAAGCTCCACCTTCACCAAGCCTTGAAAACATGTGAAGGAAACACCCTATACTACTTGGTAAGAGGTAGAGGATGATGAAATAGGAAGTGGGTTCACTTTAGAATTGGATTTCTCACATGATTTCATCACTTGCCATTGATGAGGCAAGCTTTTCTTCTTTGAAGATGAAGAAGAAGAAGATGATAATATTATGATAAGTTGTTATCAAAAAAGAAAAGAAAATCAAAACATATCATCATATAACCATGGTCAAGTGTAGAGAATAAACTAGGGTTAAATGGAGTGGTTAGGATTAAGCATGAGACAAAATGGTCACCATGGTCAAAGCTTCATGAAGCTTCAACTAGAAAACAAAGTTAGCCACCATTTTCTCTTAATGCTTATCTTTTTCCAAATGAATAACTAAATAAGATAAATGAAAAAGAAAGCAAAACCCTAACCATTCATATAACCATGGTTTAATCTTTACACAAACTCAAGTGAGCAACTATCATCAAACATGATACAAACTTGTGTACAAAAGTATATCACATATACAATGTGCACAAAGCAAGTGAGAAAATCCATTTAAAGTGAACCGATACTAGTTAATGCAAAGTAATATATCAAATATATAATTATACATTAAATCATTAAATCAACACTTGATTTAATGATCCGGTCATATAGCATATAACCGACTAGTATCATCAGTAACAACTTATCGAAACAACACTTGATCCGATAACCCGGCTATATCGCATATAACCGAGCAATGTCACATATCGCGAGAATCAAATACAGTATCACATACTGGTATCATTCTCGGTCCGCACATATCTCATATGCGCTCCTATTTCGTTTCGCTTGAGCCAGGAAACCTCTATGTAGGACTCTAAAGACTCGTCAATACGCCGGCAGCAGGTGATAATCATATCAAACACCCACAAGCCGCAAGCGGTCTGCTAAACGTAACGGCCACCTGAGTATTGAGCGATCAGAAGATCGACGAGCAAGCCCGCTCACACTCCAGTGAATCCAACCAGTAACACTACCGTACAGTCCGGTCTGTTCGTCTGATATGTCGCATATCTTGCCTAGGGGTGGTAAACGTCAGACCCCAATAGCTCGATAAGTCGTGTCGATATGAGGTCTATAACAATTCGAGAAACTGCTGGTAACACTTACCAGTAAATCTCAGCAACCCTGGCCAGGGATTTCCTGTTATAGCCAATCGAACGCAGTGCAACATCAACTCCCTATACCGGGAGAGACGAATCCCCTCCTATCGCTCATTGCCTCCATGTGACTCGGGACTGTACCCAAAAACCACCGTTTTGCACGCCCTCTTGGATGTGGTAAGATGGAAATCAAAGCACAGTGGGAACCACACAAGACTCTATGACGATCTCGGGTCAACAGACTACTCTGTAACAGTGTCACCAGAGAACTGCCATCTGACGTAAGGTATAATACCATCTGGGAGTTCTCGGCGAGTCCGTCCACTGTACCCAGTCTGTACTGAGCACCCGTATATCATCTCTAATGTCAAACACCGATGGATATGGGATCATCCATCGCCCATCTATATGGGTCGAGAAGGTATACGCTAGTCTACTCTGGTATATCGATGCCCCGTCTCGATACACCCACGACTAGGGACCTTGAAGGATATACTTATAGACTACCATGTCCCCACTAGTATGATCCGCATCATAGTCCAGGTAGTCAAGTACACATCCTAAGGGCTTTACCAACATGTAACAGAGAGACAATCAGTGTACACGTTAAGGTAAAAAGTAACCAGATAGCATACTATCATGTCGAGCAAGAAAGTTCTCCCTATATATGTCCCAGCATCCACTACAATATACATCCTATGTACAGTAATGGCCTCTAGGGCATACATATAACTAACAATGTCGGCTAGCAAACTTCATGTCCGAGTTGCCTCGGTATAGAGGCGGGAGCCCGTATAAAGATCCGTAGATGTAGTGCCACCTCGACGAGGAGCCAGGATATCAGAGCAGCCACAACGGAGCGTGGGATGATGGTTAAAGACCGAAGGACTCGGATCGTTCGGTATAGCCTTTCTACCCACTTTGTAGTTTGTTAGTTTAGCGTTAATGGCAGATCAGGGTTATAGTATGCGATAGCGCCAGTTAAAAAGTTTTTGTTCTGCGTTTGGCGTCAGATTGACGGCCGGGGCGCTACCGTAGACTTACATGGTATCAGAGCCACGCCATTAAGCTTTACTAACTTGTTCTAACGCGTTTAAAACATCGATCGAACGAAATTTCCGTAACCGCGATTTTCAGTGTAAAATTTCTGTCGAATTTTTAAACAGGTCTAAAAATTATTTTGAGCATCTCAGAAAATCGTGCAGGCTTTTTTATGAATTCTGGTGAAATTTGGTCAACTGAAGCTTCCAAAGCGCCACAGAACCGCCGCACAAACCCTAGTTTGGCCGCGGTTCCGCCGCCGTTTTAGAGCTACAGTAAACCATTTTTCTACAGTAGATTCTTCATGGTAAATTGTGGTTTCTGGAATATTTCTTTTGGGCCTAGATTTTATTACTGTACTTCAGATGTACGTGGGGCCCACTTCGGGAAGTTTTGTCGATCGAAATTTTAAACTTGTTAGTTTACAGTACTTACATTATATCTCCGACCGTTAATGTCATTCGAGCGGTAAATTGCGTCTAATTGCTATAGTCCTTTTAGAAGGATTTGCGAACGTGACATTCGCGTTGATGTTCTGTGTTGTGCTGTGATGTTGCGGATTTGTCATGGTGGATAGCAGTGTGCAATGGTAGTGCAGTTTGGATTTATTTGTACATTTGATATTGCGGGGCGAGCGTCCAACATGTGGACTGTCGTCACTGCCTGTTTGTATAATATTCTTTTGGGGCACGACCGGGCTGAGTCGATGTACCCGTAGTAGATATTTTTCATTTCTGTAATAGGTTTACCCCGCGACAGAGTGCACGGATAGCCGGGTTCTGGAGGGCAACGGGTCCGCATCTCATGGCTTTGAGAGGCAGAGGGACCTCACTCTAGAATTGGCAGACTATTCGCCGCACTCGTAGGGGGTACAGGTTGACCCAAGGAGGGGTGCTCAAGTTACCGGATTCCGTGAAGTGCGGGGTGGTCCATTCACTTTACTGTAGGGGGCTGCCTCGCTTCAGGTTTTGGCGGGTAACTTGCCGCACCCGTAGGGGTCTAGGTTTCATTGCACAGGCTTTCCACACGACCAGGGGAATGTCGGGTTTCAGTAGCGGCTCTGTGAAACCCAGGGATCCCAGATTATCTGTATTGTTCTGTGATGCTTATTATTTTTCTGTAATGTTGCATTTATCACGCCTGGAGCGATTATTCTATATTGGTATATATACTAGTAGATGTTGTATATGTTTTACACCCGTGCTAGTCCAGTCCCCGCTCTGTCGTTAGTTAATTAACCTAACGGGTGATGACGGGACCCAGTGACGAATGCGGATGGAATATACGTACATTATATTTTCATTCTTTTCTGGTGTGATTAATTGATGGGACAGCGTTGATTCTGATCAATGCAAAGGAAAACAAACCTGTTTGGATGTTGTTGGAACAGTTTTAAAAAGTGTTATTACAAAGACGTTTCCTTTTTGTTTTGCACAGTGGTATTCGGTTGGAATATCCTTCACCTCATTCGACGAGGCAAGGGCCGAGATCCCTTCACCGGGAGTGACCCCTTGGGCAGAAGTTTGCGTCAGGGTAATAACTTCACTATAGTTGATTACATGTTGCTTTGCATCGCGGTATTCAGTTGGATTATCCTGCACCTCATTCCACGAGGAAAGAGCCGAGATCCCTTCGCCGGGAGTGACCTCTTTAGCAAAGGTTTTCGCCACTATATTTTTATAAAAAGCTATCAGGTTCCTTCAACGAGATCAAGTTCATTAAGTTAAAGGTTTTTCGCCAAAAACAAGTCGTAGCCCTCCGTCATTTCTTTTGGGTATTCAGTAGTATTCAAGCTATGTATTTTGACCAAAGCCAAGGCATAGTGTTTGGTAGCTGCTGGGTATTCATTTGTTGCATAGATAGATGAGTTGGTTGGGATAGTCGTTCTGCCGATTGGCCAAAGTCAGGGGCATGTACGGGTGGGTTCAAATTGACAAGAAAATTATGGGTAGAACTTGGCATGCGACTTATGGCATTTTGGCCAAAGTCAAGGTCATAAGAGCATGGGGCAAAAATCATATCGGGAGTTTCTAAAGAAACTGAAACTTGCCAAGTATGCGCATACCTTCTGGAGTGTGATAACATGAGTGGATTCCGTCACGTTATCATGCGATGAGAGCTGGATCCCGATTCTCACTGATGAGTTGATTTACTCTTCGGGTGATCTCGATTAATTCTTCTTTCAGGTTTGGAGGAGAATTTGACAGTACAGTGGGAGGTTTCCGGATTAGATAAAGTGATAACCATTCTGATCTAGGTTAGAGTGCACGCAGAGTGTTTCTTTTCTCTTTCTCTTTGGCAACGACCTTTGACCGACCCTAGACTATGACTCAGTGACCAAGTTGACCGAACCTTTTTAATACTGGCTTTTGGATTGTCCGAGTTGCATAAGTCATTGCCGCTCCTTCTTTTACCCTTTGCATTTCTCAGAACACCCCGTATTACTACGAACATTCACTTCCATTGGATAGATCCATCGTATGGTTATATACGAACTCGAAGGGACTTCTTCGAGGATGGATCCAGGTTCAGGAGAAATTGAATTGGTTTATTCGGTTGTCTTTTATTATCACCTTCTCTCAGGTTGCGAGGGCTCCTTAGTTTAGGAGAGTACACCTATTACGCTTATTGGATAGTCTTCTTCCAAACCATTGGCAGGTGCCGAAAGGTAGGGAATGAAGAAAACCAATTAGCCTAAGTAGGGTGTGCAGAAGGAAATATGTAAAGACAAAATAAAGGGATTAGAAAGAGGGCAAAGTAAATTGCGACTGCTATCATTCACGACCAAACCGCGTACTTCATCGCCACTCCTATTTCGCCTTTGCTTTTTTCCCCAGTTCGGGAGAAATAGAATATGGTATTATTCAGTTGTCTTTTATCATCACCTTCTCTCAGGTTGTGAGTAATCCTTGGTTTAAGAGGGTACACCTATTACGCTTATTGGATAATCTTCTTCCAAACCATAGGCTGGTGCCAAACGGTAGGGAAGGAAAAAAACCATTTAGCCTAAACGAAGGTGTACAGAAGGTAACGACTAAAAAAATTAAAGGGATTTGGAGAGATGGCAAAGAAATATACGGTTACAGTCATGAATAGGATTATGGAAGAGGCATTACTAGGAATACCAGGATACCCCTTCGAAATATTTTCATGTTTCAGTTACACTATGCATTGTTAAAGGAAAACTGTTTTCCCGATTAGATACTTACTCCAGGGTATGTATTTACCAGGTATGATTCTCATATCTGTATGGTTTTACAGATGATGAGTGGGAGTAAGTTATTGGGAATAAGGTGATCATCCTCATTATATAGGAATTCGTTGTAATTGGTGATATTTGAGGAAGTCGCATGGGTTTTTGCCGGACGGCATGTATTTGGTTTTGAGTATCCGTTGTTATGCACCAATTTCAAAATGATATATCTGTACGTTTATTTTTATAAAGTGAGATATAACTTTTTGAAATTATGTCTGTGACTTTTACCTATATCAGTTGACGGTTGGGTAAGGAGTATTGAACAACGGAGTAGTTCTTAACCATAAGTACAGTTTTCAACCTACGATGCACAGGTTTTGAGTTATTCAACTCAGCAGACTCATACAGAGTATTGTATGCTGTCCAGTGTCCATCAGGACAAAGGGGTTGGTCCTCGTACTATGTTCTGTTTACTTGTGACTTCTCTAGTTTTTAGACAAGTGTTTCGTAGAAATACAAGGTCTAAGTTTTGAGAAGTTGTGGGTATAGGAATAAAGTAGAGAACCAGATGTCGCAAGTATCGGGATTCTTCAAAGAGATCGAAGATGTAGATTCTTGTGATTGGTATTCAGTTGATAGTAATGGTTTTGAGAAACTTGTTTCTCTTTCAGGTTACTCATAATTGGATGGATTCCTAAGTTGAGTAATGCTGATTAGCCTCTCTCTATTAAGTTGATATGCACTGGAGACAACTGCATGATTAGAATCAGGTTCCAATTAAATAAGTGCCAAAGTTTCTATATTGGATATAGAATGGTTCATATCTTAACGATGTTAAGGTACGGGGAGTTGTCCAGCTTATGCTTAAAACCAGACTCTGGATAACTCAGGGCACGTTTCTGTAATGGCAGTTTGTGGGTTGACCCGAGCTATGTCGAGGGTTGACTTTCTACCATTTGGAAGATCAATAGTGATAATGTTCTTGACTCGCTACGGTTTTAGTAAAATGGATTTTTTCAGAAAACAGTAGTGGGAGTATGGTAGAACTGGAAGTGATTCCAGAACCGCAAACTATTACGGAAAATTTAATAGGACCTAAAGATTCAATCAGGTTTGACATTCCATTAGCCGCTCCGCAGATATGGTGGGTAACCTCAGGCACCCGAGAGGTACTCCCGGTAGCCTCAAGGACGGTGATAGGGAGGTTCTTGTTTACCCAGACTTAACACTACTGTTGTTCCAGACTATGAGACCCGGCAGGAGGTTAAGTATAGCATCGTTCTAAACTAGTTTTAGAAGTGCACGTATATATTATTCTGCCAGAGGGTTGTTGTGGTCAGTTGGAGCAGCGGAAGCATAGTGGGCAAGCAGCTTATGTCTATTTATAGACTTAAGCAGTTATAGCGGTGATAGATCATCTATTTTTGATATGACAGTCATGGGTTTGACTTCATCAGAATAAAGGATGGATCTGTTAAGAAGGTAGTAGGGTGTGATGTCCTGGTATTTGGATGACATACACAGAGTAGGAAGTAAAATTCCTATACTACGATCGGTTGTACTGTGGTTGTCACACAGTTGTTTCTCCAGACAGGATATGGATATAATATCAGACATTCTGGTTACTAGATCTATGGTTTTAGATCTAGATTTGGGTAGTTTCCCAATTTGGGTACTTTGACAATATTCTAGAAGTATTTAGAATAGATGACTCCTGGCATGGTGGTGTACCTACAGGTGATGGAGTCACCCTCTCTAAAGGTGTCTTACAGACTAAAGGGGAGAGGGATGTGCCTGATTGGCAGATCACTTGCTTAGGCAATTGGGTCAATCATGAGATGTCAAGTACCACACCAAATGTTGTTTTTCCACTAGATGTGATAAGTTTATATTAATCCAATCCTGGAGAAACATAAGGAAGCAGTTTTAGAACATAATTGGATGTTCTACGGATTTGATGACGGCAGCCTCCTTCGGGAGACAGTTATCATTCCAGGCTTCAAAGGTGACATGGATGACAGAGTGATTGTCAGAGTTATAGTTTTCCCTCCGACGAGGGACAGTATTATGGACAATTGGTCCAAGAGGATACTGTGGGAGGCATGGTGCAGGATACTGATTAGGTTCAGTTGACGATATAGTCCAAGAAGTTTGGATTTAGAGTTCATTTATGAACTAGGTCCCATCAGATATCCAGACATATTCTAAGACAGGTATTACTCAATTCGGGAGATGGGTTTCTCCGCGAATTTGAGATTAAGAGAGACATAGAAAGGAACATCGGGGCGGATCCACTCATTGAGGCTATTTCTCGAACACAAGAGTTTTACAAACGGGCTTTGTGAAACTGATTAGTAAAGGAGTTGGGTGCTCGGTATCACACGGGCTGTGAGTATGCGACATCGCAATAATTAGCCTTAAGTGCAAGTGGGAGATTGTTGGATATAGTGCCCTCAAAGTCAATTATTGGATCGCAGGTGTTACTGTATATGCCCTAGAGGCCATTACTGTATCATACTAGTTTGTATATTACTTAATGGAAGCTTGGGATATTCACCTTGTATACACAATCTTGCTCAAAATAGTAGTATGCTACTTGGTTTGTTTCTACTTCAATGTGTACATGTGTTTATTTTAGTATATCACCAATACACATTAGTGGAGCCCTTAGGATCTTTGCTTGATTACCAGCGATGTGATGGCAGTCACACTAGTGGGGCTGGGTAATCTATAAGCACATCCTTATGCAGGTCCCTAGTCGCAGGACTATCAAGACAGGGCATCAATACTCCGGAGTAGACTAGCGCATGCGCTTCTCATCCCAGTGTGGGAGACGGTCTGTCCCACAGCCATCAGTACGTCGTACTTGAGATAGTATGCGGGTGCTCGTTGGTTACGGGTACACTGGACAGGACACGTCGGGAACTGACTAGTCGGTATTATGCCTATCGTCAGTTATCAGTTCCCAGGTGACATGAGTACAGCTTAGTCCGCTGACTTGACACTGTCACTTCGCCTCGAGTGTGTTCCCACTGCACTTTGATTACTACCCTACCACGGCTCAAAGGAGTCGTGCAAACAGGCAGTAGTTGGGTGCAGTCCCGAAGCACTTGGAGGCAGTGACGGTTAGACAGGATTCGTCTCTCCCGGTATTGGGGGTTGACATCGCGCTGTGTCTAGGAGAGCCATTACACGAGTAGTCCCTGGCCAGGGCAAACGAGATATACTGGTAGGCTTCCGGTGTTATCTCAGGGTGTTTTGGGCTTCACTCCGACACGACTTGTACCGCTATTGGGGGACTGACGTTTACCGCCCCCTAGGCCCGCCATGCGATGTATCAGACGAACAGACCGGACTGTACGGAGAATGTCACATTCAGGCTCAGTAGGAGTTCAGATGGGTTTCACCTCGTCAGTCTTCTTGTCGGCATCTACCTGGGGACCGTTACGCACAGCTAGTGCCGCTTGCGGTCTGTGGTTAAACCCACTGCCAGCGTAGTGTCGAGTCTTTAGAGTCCCACACAGAAAGCTATTCGCCTTTAGGCAAAAGAGTAGAGTCGCATGGTTTTGCGACAGGTCGCATGGTTTTGCGGCAGGGTTCGGTCACATCCGTGCACTTGTGCACGTAGAGTGTCCGGACAGTTTACACTAGCGGGCTTTGGTTTAAGCCAGATCCTAGTGTACCTTTTGGGATTGGTTTTATCCAGTATGCATTCGTGTTCCTCGGAACACGGATGCGGGTGTGTATGCACAGTTGACGGAGAGACAGAGGCAGAGGATTCTCATTAGGGTTGTTGACCGTTGACAGTTGACTATTGACTTTTTGCTCAACCCTAATGAGAATATGATATGTGATTAACAATTATATTAATTAAGTATTATGGTGACATGGTTGTTGAGGGATTGACTTTGTTGACTTGTTGACTTGTTGACTTGTTGACTTTGTTGACCGGTTGACTAGGCTTGACTAGTTGACCATCATGATAACTATAGCTATCATTTCATGGCAAAGACTTTTGGTTGCTTGCTCTTTTGTGCAAAATGAGTGCATGAAATGATATGGCTATGGTTGCTTAAACCATCACATAATACTTGATTGATATGAGGTGTTATGATTGTTTTGGATTATGAGAGCCAAATGAGAAAAGTCTTCTCTCATTCTTTCATGCTCATTCTCTCTCTTGTTCTTGAGCTCTCATCTCCTTCCTCTTGCTCTCCCTCACTTGGTCTATGGTTCACCTGTCTCATGAGTTGAGAACCAAGAACCATAGATAAAATCTCATACAAACTCTTCTCTATTCACTCTAGTTCACAAGGTTTAGCAAACCGAGTGAACTAGTTTCTTCAAAGTTCGAAGAAAGAGCCAAAGGTTGAAGCTTTCAGGTGGATCTATCTTCGGCGCAAGGAGACGACGGGGAGAAGCCGATTCGGACGACCATCGAAGCTTGAAGACGAAGGAGTTCGAGAAAAAGAAAGGTATAACCCCCTAACCGAGTAGTTAGCAACTCGTAGTTAGGTTGTTAGTTAGATATTTAACAAAGATCCGGGTTTTAAGTCCATGTTACCACCTCTAAGAAAATCGTTTTTTATCAAATTCCGCATGCCCGAAAGTACCTGGAGAGGTAGAATGGACTTACAGTGGTATCAGAGCCAGGTTTAAACTCTATCTAACATGTTAGCAAAGTAGCTAGAAGATCGATCAAAGAAAAGTCGCAAAACGAACCCAAAATTGTCAAGTTTCTGCCGAATTTTATTCTGTTCAAAAGTTCATAAATTTCATCTTAAAAATCGGCTCAGGCTTTTTATAGAATAACCACCAAATTTGGTCCCACGATCGATTCAAAGCGCCGCGGAAACGCGGCGGGAGCACGCTCCCGCAGCGGTTCCGCGGCCGAGTTGACTCGGCCGGGGTCCATCTTTGGTGCAGTGTTTTTCTGGGGTTGTTTTGGGATTTTTGGAATATGTGTTTTCAGCCCAGATTTTCCAGAACGAAAATTTTGTGTTTGGGGCCTAAAAATCCGTATTTTTGATCGAACTTCTAAAAGACTTTAGCTGACGGGTTTTTCTGTAATGTGATATTTGTATTGAACGTCTACTAATCGCTATATGTCGATTAGTGGGGGTTATACAAATCTGTGATATGTAATGTTGCTGGAATGTGTATATGAATTCATTGGATTGTCGCGGGTGAATAGCCGGGGGTTGTGATACGAGAGTTTTCTTTTCTTTCAATTCTTGTAAATTTGTAAATTGATGTAATAATTATTTGTATGACCGCACAACCGGGTCGGAGTTGTAGCCGTCATTGTATAATTTCCTTTTACTGTTTTTGCTCCTAGGATAGACCCATAGAGGGGGTGCACAAACTACCGGGTATGCCGAAGTGCCGAGTGGCCTACTCACTGGGATGAGGGAGGTTGCTTCGCTTCGGGTACTTGGCGGGTAGTTTGCCGCACCCGTAGGGGTCTTGGGTGGGGTATTGGCTATTCACCGCGACCGTGTAATCTGCTTTTCGTTACAGGCTCGTACGAATTGCAGGTTCCTAGTATATCCAATGTGTTCATCTGTGATCTGAAATGTCTATCATTGCAATATATCTATATATGATATTATTTAGGCGTTGCTTATGTTTTACATCCGCGCTAGCCCAGCCCCCACTCTGTCGTTAGTTAAGTAACCTAACGGGTAATGACGGAGCCCCGTGGCGAATGCGAATGGCATAAGCGTACGTCATATTTTGGTTGTTTTCTGCAATGGTAGGATTAAATGATGGGACGCATTAAAAGAACTAATGCAAGAATATCACGCATTAAAAGAACTAATGCAAGAAAATAAACCAAGTAAAAGTCGTTGGAACACTTTCGAAAAACCACTCGGTTCTTTTCAAAACTAACTTTTAAATGCGGAGTTTGAGCCACTCCTTTTAAAAGCTATCTCGTTCCATCGACTATATCAAGTTCACTACGTTCACGGTTTCGCCAAAACCATTCGTAGCCCTCCGTCGTTTCACATAAATAGTCAATAGTATTCAAGCTATGTATGTTGGCCAAAGTCAAGGCATAGTGATTGGTAACTATTGGGTATTCATGTGTAGCATAGATAGATGCGTTGGTTTGGGACAGTCGTACTGCCATTTTGGCCAAAGTCAAGGGTAGGTACGGGTGGATCCAAATTAACCTGGAAAATGACGGGTAGAACTTGACATGTGACTTATGATATTTTGGCCAAAGTCAAGGTCATAAGAGCATGGGGCAAAAATCCACATCGGGAGTTTCAAAAGAACTGAAACTTGCTAGTGTTGCATACCATTTGGAGTGTGATGATTCTGGTAGGATTCCTTCAGTTTCGTCACGAGATGATATTTGGATCCCGATCCTACTGTGAGTATATGCTACTCCTCGGGAAATTTCTCACTTAACGATCAATGCTATAAACCAAGTAGGTGTCTAGAAAGGTGTTAGCGGGGCTACGCCCACAGGGAAAAAAGGTTATTTAATTAAGGAACTTCGCGAAAGCGTTGGAAAACCTCCCTCGAAGTACCGACACCAGCCTGGCCGAACGGTTAAGCAAGTATTGTACGGTGAGATTGATCCTGACTAATTCTTTCTTTTTGGTTTGAGGAGGGATTCGAGAAACAGTGGGAGCCATCCTGTTTAGACAAACTAAAAACCACTCTAAACTTGCAAGAGCATCATGCTGAGTGTTTCTTCTTCTCTCTCCTAATTGCAGCGACCAATCGACATGACTGGACTTAAGTTACTTCTAGATAAAAACATACTGACAGGGCCAAACTACAAAGATTGGCTCAGGAATGTCAAAATGGCAATCACTTACGACAAGCTGGGGTATCTTCTTACCACCAAAGCTCCCCCTGTCCCTAGTCCCACTTCCAGCGTCGCGGATAAGGAAATCCGTAAGACTTGGGAGATTGATAGCGCGAAGGCAAAATGCCTCGTGCTTGCCTCTATGGACAATGAACATCAGAGGAGGCACGAGAATATGGACCTGGAATCCATATTTCTTCATACAAAAGAACTGTATGGAGAGCAGTCTCGTATCGCAAGATACGAAGCGTCGAAAAAGTTATTTTCGGCAAGGATGGCCGTCGGATCATCAGTAGCAGAACACGTGCTTAAGATGATCGGCTACATTGAGGAGCTCGCGGTCCTAGGGACCACATTGGAGAGTGAGCTCTATACGGACTTAGTTCTCCAGTCCCTTCCTTCCACTTACGCCCAGTTTATACTGAACTTCAACTTGCAAGAAAAAGAAGTTGAACTTTCAGAGCTCCTCAACATGCTGAGGAGCGCAGAGGGCACCCTACAGAAAGGTAGGAAAACATCCACTTTGTTTGTAGGAGGATCATCTTCTTCTAGGTCCAAGGCGAAAGCCCAGGGAAAGAAGAAGAAAGCCCCCGCCAAACCAAGGGGCGGTGTTAGTAAAGTGGATTCGAAGGGAAAAGCTAAAGCAACAAAGAAAGCGGGGAAGCTTGTGGATAAGGAAGAATGCTTCTATTGTCATAAGAAAGGACACTGGAAGAATGATTGCTGGGCCTGGAAGGCCAGAACACAGGAATTGAAGCAGGTTGCAGCTTCAGCTTCAGGTGTGTATGTTATTGAAAACTGTCTTTCAATAAACTCTACTTCCTGGGTATTGGATACCGGATCAGGATCTCATATCTGTAATTCTTTGCAGGCGTTGAGAAACCGTAGGGTTTTGAAGGCAGGTGACATGACCCTCAGAGTTGCGAACGGAGCTAGCATGGATGCTAAAGCCGTGGGGGACTATCACCTGGGAATGTCAGATGGACATGTTTTGGTTTTGCGTAATTGCTTTTTTGTACCCAACGCAACTTGTAATATCATTTATGTATCTTTAGTTTCTAAAGAAGGTTATAAATTTGCGTTTGTAAGTAATGTTGTAAACATTCACCTTAATCAAGTTCTGATTGGGTCAGGTACATTGAGCAATGGAATAGACGTATTAAACCAACCACAGATTTTCAATGTCCAGAATACGCACAAAAGAAAGTCTCCAGAAATCAATCAGGCTTTCTTATGGCATTGTAGACTGGGTCACATCAATGAGAGAAGGTTGACGAAGTTACATACAGAAGGATATTTGAATCCGTTCGAATATCAATCGTATGCCACTTGTCAATCCTATCTCAAAGGAAAGATGACAAAGTCTCCGTTCACTGGACACGGAGTAAGAGCGAGCGAGCTCTTGGGACTCGTACACAGCGACGTGTGCGGTCCAATGTCTACACTTGCGCGAAGCGGTTATTCTTACTTCATTACTTTTACGGATGACTTTTCGAGGTACGGTTATGTCTTCTTAATGAAACATAAGTCCGAAGCCTTTGGAAAGTTCCAGGAATATAAGAATGAAGTAGAAAAACAAACCGGCAAAAGTATTAAGATTCTAAGATCGGATCGAGGTGGAGAATACTTGAGTGCCGAGTTCCTGGATTATTTAAAAGAGAACGGAATTCTCTCTCAGCTTACTCCTCCATACACTCCGCAACATAACGGTGTATCGGAGAGACGGAACCGAACCCTATTGGATATGGTACGGTCCATGATGAGTAACGCTGAGTTACCGCGATCATTCTAGGGGTATGCGCTAGAATCAGCTGCATACCTTTTGAACCGAGTTCCAACTAAGACTGTGCCTACTACACCATATGAAATGTGGTGTGGGAAGAGACCCTATCTTAAGCACATTAAGACATGGGGAAGTCCAGCTTTTGTTAAAAGGCAGCATGCGGACAAGCTCGAGGCACGCTCAGTACAGTGCAAGTTTGTGGGATATCCAAAGAATTCCAAGGGATATTTCTTCTACTGCGAAGAGGAACAAAAAGTTCTTGTTTCTCGTCATGCCCACTTTCTAGAACACCAGTTCTTAGAAAAGCAAATAAGTGGGAGCGCAGTAGAACTGGAAGAAATTCCAGAACCACAGACTATTACTGAAAGCTTAGTGGAACCAGAGGGTTCAAAAGAACAGGACATTCCTATGCCACTCCGCAGAAGTAGTAGGCAGTCTCATCCGCCCAAGAGATACTACGGTTTTCTCATAGACAGGGATAGAGAGGATTGCATCATAGATTATGATGAGCCTACTAGCTTCCAGCAAGCCGTTCAGAGCGTCGACTCGGTAAAATGGCTGGATGCAATGCGGACCGAAATGGAGTCCATGTACACCAACAAAGTATGGACGTTGGACGTTGCTCCAGACGGGGTAAAACCCGTAGGATGCAAGTGGATCTTCAAAAGGAAGATTGGTGTAGATGGACAGGTTGAGACCTATAAAGCTAGACTGGTGGCAAAGGGTTTTCGTCAAAGACCTGGTTTGGACTATGACGAGACCTTTTCTCCAGTAGCTATGCTGAAATCCATTCGGATCCTTCTTGCCATTGCTGCCTTCCACGATTATGAGATTTGGCAGATGGACGTAAAGACAGCTTTTCTAAATGGAAATTTAGAGGAGTGTGTCTATATGGACCAGCTAGAGGGTTTCATTCAGAGTGGGAGCAGCGGAAAGGTATGCAAGTTGCTTAAGTCCATTTACGGACTAAAGCAGGCATCGTGGAGTTGGAACATCTGTTTTGATGAGACGGTCAAGGAATTTGGCTTTATCAAAAATCCAGATGAACCATGCATCTATAGTAGATTTGTAGCGAGAACTGTAGTATTCCTCGTTTTATACGTGGATGACATTCTCTTAATAGGAAATGACATTCCTATGCTACAATCTGTCAAGGGGTTCTTGTCACACAGGTTCTCCATGAAAGACCTGGGTGATGCCTCATACATCCTGGGGATCCGGATCCATCGTGATAGATCCAAGAGGATATTAGGACTTTCGCAGTCCAGGTACATCGACACCATACTGAAAAGGTTCAGTATGGAAGATTCCAAGCGCGGTAACCTACCGGCTTGTCACGGGATCACCCTCTCTAAAGAGATGTCTCCAAAGACTGATTTGGAGAGGGATCGCATGTCTATTATACCCTACGCTTCTGCGGTAGGCTCTATAATGTATGCGATGTTGTGTACCAGACCGGATGTAGCTTATGCACTGAGTGTGGTAAGCCGGTATCAATCAAACCCTGGGGAGAAACACTGGATAGCGGTAAAGAACATTCTCAAGTACCTGAGAAGGACTAAGGAGATGTTCTTGGTGTATGGCGGAAAAGACCTCCAGATTGAGGCCTTTGCTGACTCCAGCTTCCAGAGTGACAAGGATGATTCCAAGTCCATGTCGGGTTTTGTCTTTACCCTCAATGGAGGGGCGGTGTGTTGGAAGAGTTCCAGACAGGAAACCGTTGCAGACTCGACGATGGAAGCGGAATACATCGCTGCATCTGATGCCGCAAAAGAAGCTGTCTGGATGAGGAAGTTCTTGAAAGAGCTTCAGGTGGTTCCGTCCATTGTTGATCCAATACCTCTGTATTGCGACAACAACGGGGCTATAGCTTTAGCGAAGGAACCCAGGTCCCATCAGAGATAAAGACACATCTTGAGGCGGTATCACCTGATCAGGGAGATCGTGGATCGCCAGGAGATCGAGGTTCGGAGGGTCGCTTCAGAAGATAACACTGCAGATCCATTCACCAAGGCCTTGCCCCAGACTCAGTTCGAGCGGCTGATTGAGATGATAGGTCTTCGATACGCCAGTACATGGCCTTAGTGCAAGTGGGAGATTGTTAGTGTATATGCCCTAGAGGCCATTACTGTATCATACTAGTTTGTATATTACTTAATGGAAGCTTGGGATATTCACCTTGTATACACAATCTTGCTCAAAATAGTAGTATGCTACTTGGTTTGTTTCTACTTCAATGTGTACATGTGTTTATTTTCGTATATCACCTATACACATTAGTGGAGCCCTTAGGATCTTTGCTTGATTACCAGCGATGTGATGGCAGTCACACTAGTGGGGCTGGGTAATCTATAAGAACATCCTTATGCAGGTCCCTAGTCGCAGGACTATCGAGACAGGGCATCGATACTCCGGGGTAGACTAGCGCATGCGCTTCTCATCCCAGTGTGGGAGACGGTCTGTCCCACAGCCGTCAGTACGTCGTACTTGAGATAGTATGCGGGTGCTCGTTGGTTACGGGTACACTATACAGGACTCGTCGGGAACTGACTAGTTGGTATTATGCCTATCGTCAGTTATCAGTTCCTAGGTGACATGAGTACAGCTTAGTCCGCTGACTTGACACTGTCACTTCGCCTCGAGTGTGTTCCCACTGCACTTTGATTACTACCCTACCACGGCTCAAAGGAGTCGTGCAAACAGGTAGTAGTTGGGTGCAGTCCCGAAGCACTTGGAGGCAGTGACGGTTAGACAGGATTCGTCTCTCCCGGTATTTGGGGTTGACATCGCGCTGTGTCTAGGAGAGCCATTACACGAGTAGTCCCTGTCCAGGGCAAACGAGATATACTGGTAGGCTTCCGGTGTTATCTCAGGGTGTTTTGGGCTTCACTCCGATACGACTTGTACCGCTATTGGGGGACTGACGTTTACCGCCCCCTAGGCCCGCCATGCGATGTATCAGACGAACAGACCGGACTGTACGGAGAATGTCACATTCAGGCTCAGTAGGAGTTCAGATGGGTTTCACCTCGTCAGTCCTCTTGTCGGCATCTACCTGGGGACCGTTACGAACAGCTAGTGCCGCTTGCGGTCTGTGGTTAAACCCACTGCCAGCGTAGTGTCGAGTCTTTAGAGTCCCGCACAGAAAGCTATCCGCCTTTAGGCAAAAGAGTAGAGGTCGCATGGTTTTGCGGCAGGGTTCGGTCACATCCGTGCACTTGTGCACGTAGAGTGTCCGGACAGTTTACACTAGCGGTCTTTGGTTTAAGCCAGATCCTAGTGTACCTTTTGGGATTGGTTTTATCCAGTATGCATTCGTGTTCCTCGGAACACGGATGTGGGTGTGTATGCACAGTTGACGGAGAGACATAGGCAGAGGATTCTCATTAGGGTTGTTGACCGTTGACAGTTGACTATTGACTTTTTGCTCAACCCTAATGAGAATATGATATGTGATTAACAATTATATTAATTAAGTATTATGGTGACATGGTTGTTGAGGGATTGACTTTGTTGACTTGTTGACTTTTGTTGACTTGTTGACTTTGTTGACCGGTTGACTAGGCTTGACTAGTTGACCATCATGATAACTATAGCTATCATTTCATGGCAAAGACTTTTGGTTGCTTGCTCTTTTGTGCAAAATGAGTGCATGAAATGATATGGCTATGGTTGCTTAAACCATCACATAATACTTGATTGATATGAGGTGTTATGATTGTTTTGGATTATGAGAGCCAAATGAGAAAAGTCTTCTCTCATTCTTTCATGCTCATTCTCTCTCTTGTTCTTGAGCTCTCATCTCCTTCCTCTTGCTCTCCCTCACTTGGTCTATGGTTCACTTGTCTCATGAGTTGAGAACCAAGAACCATAGATAAAATCCCATACAAACTCTTCTCTACTCACTCTAGTTCACAAGGTTTAGCAAACCGAGTGAACTAGTTTCTTCAAAGTTCGAAGAAGGAGCCAAAGGTTGAAGCTTTCAGGTGGATCTATCTTCGGCGCAAGGAGACGACGGGGAGAGGCCGATTCGGACGACCATCGAAGCTTGAAGACGAAGGAGTTCGAGAAAAAGAAAGGTATAACCCCCTAACCGAGTAGTTAGCAACTCGTAGTTAGGTTGTTAGTTAGATGTTTAACAAAGATCCGGGTTTTAAGTCCATGTTACCACCTCTAAGAAAATCGTTTTTTATTAAATTCCGCATGCCCAAAAGTACCGGGAGAGGTAGCATGGACTTACATCAGGTACGTGATTGCAATGATTGAGGAGGACGTATACCGGTAGAACAGTCTTACTCGAGATGATAGTATGCTATCTGGTTTGCCTTTATCATTCATGTAAAGGTTCAGGTGACTGATCACTGTTACACGTTGATAGAGCCCTTAGGATCTTGCTTGACTACCAACAGTATGATGGCGATCATATACGTGAGAGTTGGGTAGTCTATAAGCACATCCTTAAAAGTGGTCCCTAGTCCTGGGAGTTTCGAGACAGGGCATCGATACTCCGGAGTAGATTAGTGTATACAGTCGAGACCCCGACGAGGGGCGGGGGCCGGTCTCACAAGCCACTGGTGTCAGTTGGATCACTTAAGATGTATACAGGTGCTGATTGGGTTATGAGTACACCGGACAGGACTCGCCGGGAACTTGCTAGTTGGTATTTATACCTAGCGTCAGATAGCAGTTCCCTGGTGACATGTGTACAGGTTAGTTCATCGACCTGAAGTTGTCAATTGTCTCGTGTGAGTTCCCACTGTGCTTTGATTTCTACCCTACCACGGCTCAAAGGAGTCGTGAAAACAGGTCCTTTCTGGGTACAGTCCCGAGCCACATGGAGGCAAGTGAGCAGATCGGTAAGGGATTCGTCTCTCCCGGTATTGGGGGTAAGATCGCGCTGTGTCTAGGAAAGCCATTACACCAAGTCCTTGGCCAAGGCAGGTGAGAATTACTGGTAAGTATTCCAGTAGTTTCTCAGGATGTTCGGGGTTATCTCCGACACGACTTATACCGCTATTGAGGGTCTGACGTTACCAACCCCTTAGGCCCGATATGCGATACTCATAGATGAACGGACCGGACTGTATGTATATTGTCACTGTTAGGCTCAGTAGGGTTCCAGGATGAGTTCGCTCATCGGCTTCCCTAGAAGTCAGTACATGTGCAGCCGTTACGCATAGCTAGTGTCGCTGACGTGCTTGTGGTTAAACCCACTGCCGGGGTACAGATGAGTCATTAGAGTCCCCCACAGATAGTTTCCCAAGTTCGGGCGAAACGTTGTAGAGGCCGTATGGTTTTATGGCAGGCTCGGAAAATGCACGTGCATTTACGCACGTGTCAAATTTCGGGCAGATAATAGTGGTGGGCTTTGGTTTAAGCCGGATCCGAGTATTATACTCTGTAGATATAATATCTTTGTCTCAGTTGCATTTGTATTCGGTCGTAATACAAATGCGGGTATGTTTATACTGTTACGGGGTTATCCTGAAATTCGTTTCGGGATCGCTTTTCGAAGTTGCCAGTTTTCTATCACCCGTCTTAAACATTCGGTTTAATGCGGATTTATCTTTTCTTCTTTTGGGTGAGTCATGAGGTGAGTCATGAGTGTGGAAGGTTCTAGAAGTGGTGACTAGGTTTATGAATCATTGTTTGCATTAAATGAATGGATGACTAGGTTTAGTGAGTCATTCATTGCATTAATGTGGTTTTGTTCTTGCTAAGATATTTCTTCATGATCTTTTATCTTATGGTCACCTCTTCTACTCCTACACTCACCCCCTCCTCTATATTGTGGCCGGCCCCTCTTTTGGAAAGGAATATGGTTGTTGATTAAAAAGATTATGGAATTTGGTTCATGGAAATTAGATGTGCTCATTTCTCATTTCATTCCATTGAAAAGGCAACTTCATTAACCGTTCATCCATGGCTTTGGATGAAGCGAGACAAAGTGTTCTACTCATTCTCTACATCAATCTTGGACATGTCGGCTAGCAAACTTCATGTCCGAGTTGCCTCGGTATAGATGCGGGAGCCCGTATAAAGATCCGTAGATGTGGTGCCACCTCGACGAGGAGTCAGGAGATCAGAGCAGCCGCAACGAAGCCTAGGATGATGATTAAAGACCGAAGGACTTGGATCGTTCGGTATAGCCTTTCTACCCACCCCGTGCCGCCCAAACGAAGAAAGTGCATGATGATGCATCTCCTTCGGGTGTATTCGTTACAAAGAAATGTTTCTCAGTATCCTCTGCATCCTGGGTATATGATACCGGATCAGGATCCCAGATATGTAATTTGTTACATAGGGCTACAAAAGGGTAGAAAAACAGAGAACGGGTGATAAGTTTCATGAGGCAGAAAACGGGGCAAGTGTTGCAGCCAAGTCTGTCGGTCACTGTCACCCTGTATTGTAATACATTGATTCTGAACGAATGTTATTAGATACCGAACCTGATATACAAAATCATATCACTCTCTTTATTAGTAAAGAAATGATAAAATTTTGTATTGTTGGATAATGTTTTGAACATTTCCTATATCAAAAGTTGATCGGTTCAGGCACGTTATCTAAAAACATTGATGTTCTAAATCAAACTACAGTTCTTAGTATATAGAACACACACAAGAGGAAGAGTTCAGAAATGAACGAATTCTTCTTCAGGTATTGTAGACTAGGTCAGATCAATGTGACCCGACTAGCTAGAGTTACATATAGATGCATATTTAAATCAGTTTGAATTTACATCTTGTGAAACTCGCCAGTCATGTCACAAAGATAAGATGACCAAAACTCTGTTTATTGGAAACAGAGAAAGAGTTAGTGAACTCTTGGGACTGATACATGATGATGTATGTAAGGTCTCCTGTCTACACATGCCAGGACTGGTTCTTTGTATTTCATTACATTCTCTGATAATCTCTCAAGATTCAGTCATATGTTCCTGTTGAAACATGAGTCCGAACCTTTTGAGATATTCACAGAATATAAATTAGAAGTAGAGAACCAAAATAAGGGTATAAGTATTATGTCCTATGATGAGATCAAGGAGGAGAATACTTGAACACGGAAATTCCTGGACTATTCTAAAGGAGAATGAGATTCTCTCTCAGCATTACTCCTCCGTATACACCATTGCACGATGGTATGTAGGGGCGGAGCAGATACACTCTATTTGATATGGTGTGCTCTATGATGAGTACTACTGAGTTACCTTTTTCCTTTTGGGTGTTATGCGCTTGAGAAGTTGCATACCTATTGAATAAGGTTCGAATCAGATCACAGCCTACCACTCCATATCAGATATGGTATGGGAAGAGTCCATTTCTTAAGTTAGTTAAGATTTGGGGTTGTCCGGCCTATGTCTAAAAGCAAAATCTGGACAAGCTCGAGGCAAGGTATGTAATGTAGAACTGGAAAGGTTCCAGCTATGCAAACTACAGCAGATGATTTGGTAGAACTGAAGGATTCAATAGAAACCAACGAACCTCAGCCTCTCCGCCGATCTAGTAGGGTTCCTCACCCACCTGAGAGATACTTCGGTTTCTCTGAGACAATGGGAGCGAGGATGACATCATGAGATGATGACCCAACTAGCTTCGAGCTGGCCATCAGGAGTAAGACTCTGTAAGAATGGCTGGATGCTTAGCGATCTGAGATGGAATCCTTATACACCAACAAAGTATGGACTTTGGTTGCTATATCTGAAGGGTTAAATCCCCATCAGGAGCAAGTATATCTTGAGAAGATTACTTGGTGTACATGGAAAGGTTGAGACTTTCAAAGCTAGACTTGTAAAAGGTTTTCATCATCAACCAGGCGTGGATAGTGGTGAAACCTCTTCAAGTAGCTATGCTCAAGTCCATCCAGATCCTACTTGCCATGGCTACATACCATGACTACGATATCTGGCGGTTGGGTGCCATGACTCCTTTTCTAAATGATGTTTTAGAAGAGTGTGTCTATAAGTACACAGCCAGAGGGCCTCGTAGACAGTGGGAGCAGCAGAAACGTGAGCAAGATGCTTTATAGGATAAAGCAGGCATCGCGGAGTTGGAACATCTGTTTTGATGGATAAGTCAAAGAGTTTGACATCATCAAAATGGTAGATGAACCTTGTATAAACAAAAAGGTAGTAGGGAGTATGGTGACGATCCTCGTAGAGTACGTGGATGCCATACTCTTGATAGGGAAGGAGTTTCCTATGCTACGCTCGATCAATCTCCGCTTATCACAAGGATTCTCCGTATAGGATCAAATTGATACCTCCTAAATCCTGGGTTTTGGATCTATGAGATAGATCTAATTGGATGTTAGGAAACTCACTAGTTGTAGTGAGATGGTATCAATTGATCTTGGGGAAAATCACTGGAAGTGTTCCAGGGTGATAAAGATGACTGAGAGTCAGTCACAGGCATTGTCTTTACCCTCAGTAAAGGGACGGTATGTTGGAAGAGTTACAAGCTAGATACCGTGACATACTAGACGATAAAGGCAGGATACATCGCTACATAAGATGCTACCAAAGAGGCTGTTTGGATGTATAATGGTTCATGAGATGAACTATGTTCCTACCATTGTGAGACAATGGAGTTGTGGCTTATGCCAAGGAACGCCGGTCCCATCAGTGATCCAGACATATTCTAAGGCAGTATCACCTGATCATGGAGATGGTTGATCTCCAGGGTGATCGAGGTAAGGAGAGTAGACTCAGAGGATAACACAGAGGATCCACTCATGAAGGCCTATTCCCAGAGAGAGACTTTTATGGGATGGTTGAGTATGAGATACTACAACCACTGCTACAGATGGCCCTAGTGCAAGTGGGAGATTGTTAGTTATATGTATGCCCTAGAGGCCATTACTGTACATCGGATGTATATTGTAGTGGATGCTGGGACATATATAGGGAGGACTTTCTTGCTCGACATGATAGTATGCTATCTGGTTGCTCTTTACCTTAACGTGTATACAGATTGTCTCTCTATTACATGTTGGTAAAGCCCTTAGGATGTGTACTTGACTACCTGGACTATGATGCGGATCATACTAGTGGGGACATGGTAGTCCGTAAGTACATCCTTGAAAGTCCCTAGTCGTGGGTGTATCGAGATGGGGCATCGATATACCAGAGTAGACTAGCGTGTACCTTCTCGACCCATACAGATGGGCGATGGATGATCCCATATCCATCGGTGTTTGACATCAGAGATGATATACGGGTGCTCAGTGGAGACTGGGTACACTGGACGGACTCGCCGAGAACTCCTAGATGGTATTATACCTTACGTCAGATGGAAGTTCTCTGGTGACACTGGTACAGAGTAGTCTGTTGACCCGAGATCGTCATAGAGTCTTGTATGGTTCCCACTGTGCTTTGATTTCCATCTTACCACGTCCAAGAGGGTGTGCAAAATGGTGGTTTTTGGGTACAGTCCCGAGTCACATGGAGGCAATGAGCGATAGGAGGGGATTCGTCTCTCCCGGTATAGGGAGTTGATGTTACGCTGTGTTCGATTGGCTATAACAGGAAATCCCTGGCCAGGGTTGCTGAGATTTACTGGTAAGTGTTACCAGTAGTTTCTCGAATTGTTATAGACCTCATATCGACACGACTTATCGAGCTATTGGGGTCTGACGTTTACCACCCCTAGGCAAGATATGCGACATATCAGACGACGAGACCAGATTGTACGGTAGTGTTATTGGTTGGATTCACTGGAGTGTGAGCGGGCTTGCTCGTCGATCTTCTGATCGCTCAATACCCGGGTGGCCGTTACGTTTAGCAGACCGCTTGCGGCTTGTGGGTGTTTGATATGATCATCATCTGCTGCCGGCGTATTGACGAGTCTTTAGAGTCCTACACAGAGGTTTCCTGGCTCAAGCGAAACGAAATAGGAGCGCATATGAGATATGTGCGGGACCGAGAATAATACGTGTATGTGATACCGTATTCTATTCTCGCGATGAATGTATCGAATGGTTGTATGCGATATAACCTAGTTATCGAATCAAGGATTGATTCGATAAGCCGATACATTGGATACTAATCGGTTATATGCGATATGACCGGATCGTTAAATCAAGTGTTGATTTAATGATTTAATGTATAATTATATATATTTGATATATTACTTTGCATTAACTAGTATTGGTTTACTTTAAATGGATTTTCTCACTTGGATTGTGCACATTGTATATGTGATATATTTTTGTGCACTTGTATGTATCATGTTTGATGATGCATGCTAACTTGTGTTTTGTGTAAAGTTTAAACCATGGTTATGTAATGGTTAGGGTTTTCATTTTCATATCTATTTATTTATTTACTTATTCATTTTGGAAAATGATAAGCATATTGCAAAATGGTGGCTTTCTTTGGATGGATGATGAAGCTTCATGAAGCTTTGACCAAGTGACCATTTTGTCTCCATGCTTAACCCTAACCATTCCCACTAACCATGATTTATTCTCTACACTTGACCATGGTTATTATTATGATAAGAATTGATTTTTATATTCTATTCTTATCATAACAATAAACTTATCATAACAATTATCATCTTCTACTTCATCTTCTTCAATGAAGAAACCTTCACTTCATCAATGGTGATTGATGAAAATGAGTGAGAAATCCAATTCTAAAGTCTACTCACTTCCTATTTCTTCATCCTCTACCTCTTGCCAAGTAGTAGAGTGTGTTTTCTTCATAAGTTTCTTGACTTGGTGAAGTTGGAGCTTGATCTAGTGATGCCTCGACGTAGATCATCTTCGGCATCGTCGTCGATGACCTAGCCCGTCCATTCTCCGATGAAGCCGACGCTAGAGCTCGGGGGTTCGACTTGGACAGCGAGGAGACTTCATTGCGGAGCTATGGAGGTGGTGGACCGGATCTACAAAGGTTGTATTTCCGTTCTTGTAGTTAAGTGTTAACTAGTTTCATTTTATCGCCTAGAATTCTAGCCAACGGTCCGTATTAGGGTTTCTCGGCACCGTATTTTTGTAAATTGGCATGGTTGATGCCTTGTGAGACCTCTAGTGTGTGCCTAGGTACCCTACAACTTGTCCTTCGGGTCTTCATCGCTGTCCCTCACTCCTCGTAGGCTCCTTGGAATATCGGCGCCTCAATGGCCTCCTCGAGTCAAAGATGATCCACCCGAGAGCACCTACGCCAAGCTTGATCTCTAACTTGAGATAACTAGGTTGCTCAAAGTGCTAATCTAAGCTACCTAGGGGATATAGAGTGAGCTTATGGATGTATTAGTCTAGCTAACCCTTGATCTCAACACATGAGAGGTTAGGGTTAGGGTTTCAAGAATGAGAGAGCTTGAGGAGAGAGAAGGGGAGCATGAGAATGATATTGAAAAATGAACTCATTAGAATATATCAACCATAACAATTTATCAAATAAATAATATATATGATTAATCATCATGGTTGATGCATTCACCTTGTGTGATTCATCTCATGAGTCATTAGCTCAATAAATGAAGTATTAACTCCATGGATGAATCACACAAATGAGTCATTAAGCAATAAATGCTTATGCCACCTTAACCCCCAAGTCACCATGCTTCTAGAAGCTTCCCGGAAAATTATGAGAACGCCCCTCCAATCCGTGAAAACACGGAAAAACTTTAGACTGTATAAATCCAATAACCTGATACTAGAATCTGGCTTAAACCAAAGCCGACTAGTAAAAACTGTCCGAACGTCGTACGTGCGTAAACACACGTATGTGTCCGAACCCTTGTCGTAAAACCATACGACCTCTATATCGTTTCGCCTGGAGCAGGGAAACCCTCTGTGTGGGACTCTAAAGACTCGACACTACGCTGGCAGTGGGTTTAACCACAGACCGCAAGCGGCACTAGCTGTACGTAACGGTCCCCAGGTAGATGTCGATAAGAAGACAGATGAGGAAACCCATCCAAACTCTTACTGAGCCTGATTTGACAATCACCGTACAGTCCGGTCTGTTCGTCTAAGACTATCGCATATCTAGCCTAGGGGGTGGAAAGCGTCAGTCCCCTAATAGCGGTATAAGTCGTGTCGGAGCATAGCCTTTTACACCCTGAGAAACTACTGGAACCTACCAGTAAATCTCGCTTGCCCTGGCCAGGGACTTTGCGTAATGGCTCTTTGACACAGTGCGATATCAACTCCCAATACCGGGAGAGACGAATCCTGTCTAACCGCCACTGCCTCCAAGTGCTCGGGACTGCACCCAACTGCTACCTGTTTGCACGACTCCTTTGAGCCGTGGTAGGGTAGCAATCTATGAACAGTGGGACACACTCGAGGCGAAGTAGCAGTGTCAAGTCTGCGGACTATGTTGTATGTTAGTTGTATGTATGCCCTAGAGGCCAGTATTGTACAGATGATGTATATTATATTGGATGCTTTGACATATATAGAGAGGACTTTCTTGATCGATATGATAGTATGCTATCTGGTTGCTCTTTACTTTAACAAGTATACATGCCTCTTTATACAGTCTTATAGTTACATGTTGGTAAAACCCTTAGGATGTGTACTTGACTACCTGGACTATGATGCGGATCATACTAGTAGGGACATGGTAGTCCATAAGTACATCCTTCAAGGTCCCTAGTCGTGGGTGTATCGAGACGAGGCATCGATATACCAGTGTAGACTAGCGTATACGCTTCTCGACCCATGAGATGGGCGATGGATGATCCCATATCCATTGGTGTTTGACATCAGAGATGGTATACGGGTGCTCAGTGGAGACTGGGTACACTGGACGGACTCGCCGAGAACTCCCAGATGGTATTATACCTCACGTCAGATGGGAGTTCTCTGGTGACACTTGTGCAGGTTAGTCTGCAGACCCGAGATCGTCATAGAGTTTCGTGTGATTTCCACCGTGCTTTAATTTCCACCTTATCACGTCCATGAGGGCATGCAAAACGGTGGTTTTTGGGTACAGTCCTGAGTCACATGGAGGCAATGAGCGATAGGAGGGGTTTCGTCTCTCCCGGTATTGGGGGTTGATGTTGCATGTGCTCGATTGGCCGTAACAGGGAAGTCCCTGGACAGGGATGATTCAGAGATTTATTGGTAAGTGTTACCAGTAGTTTCTCGACCCGTTATGAGCCTCACATCGGCACGACTAATCGGTTATTGGGGTCTGACGTTAACCACCCATAGACTTGATATGCGACATATCAGACGAGGAGACCGGACTGTACGGGAAGTGTTACCGGCAGGCTTTTACAGGAGTTGGAGTGGGCTTACTTGCTGATCTTGTGATCGCTCAATACCCGGGTAGCCGTTACGTCCAGCTAGTACCGCTGATGGCTTGTGGGTGCTTGATGTGATCATCACCTACTGCCGGCGTATTGACGAGTCTTTGGAGTCCTACATAGAGGTTTTACTGGCTCATGCAAAACGAAATAGGAGCGCATATGTGATATGTGCGGGACCGAGAATAATGCGTGTATGTGATACCGTATTATATTCTTGCGACTTTTTGTATCGGTCGGTTATATATTATATGACCGAGTTATCGAATCAAGTGTTGATTCAATAAGTCTATACGATGAATGTTAGTCGGTTATATGAGATATGACCGGATTATTAAGTCAAGTGTTGATTTAATAATTAAGTGTATAATTGTATATTAGATATACTAGTTTACATTTACTAACACATGTTCACTTAGGGTTTTTTTCTCACTTATATATGATATATATGAAAATGTGTTGTATTTTTGTATCATGGTTGATGATACACTATACATGGGTGTATGAGACTTACACTATGCTAATTTTTATTTTGGGTTTTTAATATCTGAAGTAATTACAAAATCAAGAGGAGGATTAGAAAATGCATGAAACTTGTAGAAGCTTGTGGATGCATTGACTAATTCAACTTGGTTTTGTTTTTACTATGGATATTTCTTAACCCAACCATAAAGATTAGCCTAGGGTTAAGTCTCTACAAGGGTTAGTTTATGATACTCTCTCACCATGGTTAGCCATGACACTTAATCATTATCCTCATTTTCTTTTCTTTAGATCATCTTCTTCTTCATTGATCCAAAGAGAAAAAGAAAACTAGGGTTTGATCCAAAGTGAGAAAGGTTGTGAGAAACAAAAATCCAAAGAGAACCCACTTCCTATTTCTCCATCCTCTACTAGACTAGCACTTTAGTTTAGGGTGTTTACTTCACTAATTCTCAAGTTAGTGAAGTAGGAGCTTGAGTCAGAATTCCCTCGATGTAGATCATCTTCGGCCGCGGAGACTTCAAGCAAGGTCGCATCCTTCGCGTCGTGAAGCCATGCAAGAGCCCGGGAGAACCTTGATCGCAGCGAAGGGACTTCAACAAGGAGCAAATGAAGTGGAGGACCAATCTACAAAGGTTGTATATCGCGTTCCCTTTAGTGTAAAGTTGTTTACTTGCCATTAGTTTCGCCTAAACTCTAGCTAACGATCTTGCTTAGGGTTGTGCGGCACATAAAATTTTAATTTTGGCATGGTCGATGCCTTGTAGAGCCTTGTTAGTGTGCCTAGTAACCCTACAGTGGTATCAGAGCCTAGCTAGAGCATTAGGCGATGTGTTAACGAAGTTAAAACTCCGAACGAACCCGAAAACGTCGAAATCAACCCCTCTCTGTACATTTTTTAAAATCTGGTATTTTTCCAAATTAAAAATGCTTAAAAAAATCTACAGAAAAATATAAGGAAAACTGTGCAAAACGACAAAGAGTGGCGCCCAAAGCGCTGCGGAACCGCGGCACGAGCATGGCTCCTGCGGCGGTTCCGCGGCCATATGGTGATGTCACCCTTGTCGTTTTGCGCAGTAAAGTTCCTATTTGTTTACTGATTTTTTCTGGGTATTTTATATCTGACTCAAGTGTTGAGTAATTTTGGGGTTTATTTTGAAATCGTCGATTCGATCGGAGAATTTAATTTTGTATAGTTATTCCGGATAATTTAGAAAGTACTAAAATGTTCGAACGAATATCATTAACTCAATTTTTCCCGGCAAGAAAAACATTCAAGTGTTGAATTTTTCTTGGGTTTAAATATTTCGGAATAACTTGCATGTGATGCGATGGACCCTCTAGAAGACAACAAACCTTAACTCGATTATGTGACCATCTTGAACTGCCCTTTGAATCTTAGGGTTTGGGGCAGTACGGCGTGCCACATGTGAGGCGTTGGCTTGATCCTTCTACGGCTGGACCGTTGCTACTGTGACGTATTCTGGAATCTTTAAACTCCGCTCAAGTGTTGAGCTATTATGGAAATCTTGAGTATTTGATTATTCGATCGGAAAGTTTAATACTGTCTATTTATCTGGAATGTGATACAATATGTGGAATTCATACAAGTTAGGCATGAAATGCGGAATATGTGATATTTCGGATTTACGATGTCTAAAGAGATTGTGGATTCCAAATGTTGTAGTTTTACACTTTCTTTTCTGCGACCGTAAGTGTAATATGTGATCGCCGGTTTCGTTGCTATATGTCAACGACAAATGGGATGCGCATATTTACTTACGTTGATGACATGTGATGTTATGTATTGCTGGATATGTTATATTGGATCATCGCGTTTTGAATAGCCGGGGGATTTTATGTGAGATGAGAGTTTTTATTTTCATTCATGTAAATTTAAATGTATGTAATATTCTTTTATTGGGGCACTTCCGGGATGAGGTTGATTTCACCTTTTGTATATTATTTACTTTTCCTCACTAGGATAGACCCAAGGAGGAGAGCACAAGTAACCGGGTTCTGGAGTCCAGTGGGAGACCAACTCGAGGAGTCGAGTCCGGGTCTCCTAACTCTAGAATTGGTAGGGTTGCTTGCCGCTCTCGTAGGGGTCTAGGGGTGTGGGTTTGGCTATTCATCGCGACCGTGGAATCTGTGTTTTATAGAGGCTCAAAATAAAACACGGACGTCCTAGTATATCCAATGTTTCATATATTTCTTCTGCTGCGATATCTGTGATGCGATCATTTGATGTTCTGTGATAAATACTGTATATAGTATATATGATATATTATATAGGCGTTACTTATGTTTTACACCCGCGCTAGCCCTGCCCTGCTCTGCCGTTAGTTACCTAACCTAACAGTGCACGAGGGGACATCGAGGCGAATGCGGATGGCATAAGTGTACGTCGTATTTATCTGTGATGTTTAGGTGACTTAAATGATGGGACTTCATTAATGTGATTAATGAAAGAAAAGAAACCTAAAAGATGTTATAGAATCAAATTTTCAAATAAAAAGGGTAGCTACAGTTTTGCTTTGCATAGCGGTATATATGATATACCCTGCACCTTATTCGATGGGGAAAGAGCCGAGATCCCTTCACCGGGAGTGACCTCTTTAGCAAAACTGGCAGATGCTACAACACTCGGTTTGACTTTTGACTGCTTTTGGAGTTTTGCTTTGCATAGTGATGTATATGATATATCCTGCACCTTATTTCATAAGGAAAGAGCCGAGATCCCTTCACCGGGAGTGACCTCTTTAGCAAAACTAATGAAAGCCTCAAAATCACTCCATTTCAAAATTCACGAGATTCTACGACGATATCAAGTTCATTACGAAATAGGTTTTCAGAAAAACCTGTCGTAGCCCCCCGTCATTTCAGATAAGTCCTGCTTAGTATTCGTGCTGCGTTTGTTGACCTTATCAAGGCGTAATGTGCGGTAGCTGACCAGTATTTATCTGTTTATGCATATGATGCAGATTGTTTTAGGGTAGTCGTACGGCCTTGTTGACCTTGTCAAGGGTCGTGCGGGTGGGTTTGATTCAATCAAGACATGACGGGTTGAACTTGACTTACGGTCTATGGTTTGTTGACCTTGTCAAGGTCATAGATCGTTTGGGGAAAAATATTATCGGGAATTTCAAGTGTTGAAATTTACAATGAGATTGCAAACCTTCTATGAGATAGTTGGATCCTGATACCTACTGCGAGTAATTGTTACTCCCGGGAGAGTTTTACACAAGGCAATTAGCCGATCAAGTAGGTGTCTAGAAAGGTGTCAACGGGGTTACGCCTCTGGGAAAATGAGGTTTACTTTAATTAGGTCCGTGCGAAAGCACGGGGAACCTCCCTCAAAGTACCGACACTGGCCTGGCTGAAAGATTGGCGAAGTTGTAGGGTGTAATTAATCCCGGCTAGTCTTTCCTTTTAGGGTAGAAGGAAGATTTGATAAAAACAGTGGGAGCCATCCTGATTAGATAAGATAATAACCAATCTGATCTTGCAAGAGCATACACTAAAGTGTTTTCTTCTCTCTCTCTCCAGGTAGCGACCATATCATGCCTTAATCAAGATAATAATATGGATGTATTGACCGAACCAGCATGTTATACTGTGCTGGGGAACGTTGGTTCCGTTCTTTCTTATAAGAGGTATAGGACTGAACAGGATATAGGGGAATACCAGGATTCCCATGCCACCCGAATGAAAAAAGTACATGTTGATGCATTTTCTTCGGGTGTGTTCGTTACAGAGAACTGTTTCTCCATTTGCTCTACGTCCTGGGTATTAGATACCGGGTCAGGATCCCATATATGTAATCAGTTACATGGGCTTAGAAAAAGTAGAGAACTTGGAGAAGGTGATAAAGACATAAGGGTTGGAAATGGTGCAATTGTTGCAGCTAAAACCGTCGGGGAATATCACCTTGTATTGCCAACTGGCAATACATTGATTCTGAACGAATGCTATTTCATGCCGAACCTGATATGCAACATTATATCGGTTTCTTTGTTGAGTAAAGAGGGATATAATTTTGTATTACAGGATAATGTTATGAACATTTTCCTAAACCAAAAGTTGGTTGGATCAGGCACGTTGTGCAATGGCATTTATGTTCTAAATCAATCAGCAGTTCTGAGCATAACAAACACACATAAGAGGAAGAGTTCAGATCTGAACGAATCCTTCTTGTGGCATTGTAGAATGGGTCACATCAATGCGACACGACTCGCTAAGTTGCATAAGGATGGATATTTGAATCCATTTGAATTTTCATCTTATGACACTTGCCAGTCATGTCTGGAAGGCAAGATGACCAAAACTCCGTTTACGGGACACGGAGAAAGAGTTACCGAACTCTTGGGACTGATACATAGTGATGTATGCGGTCCCATGTCTACACATGCAAGGGATGGTTCTTCGTACTTCATTACATTCACTGACGATCTCTCTAGATTCGGATATGTGTTCCTGATGAAACACAAATCAGAAGCTTTTGAGAAATTTAGAGAATATAAACAAGAAGTCGATAACCAAACCGGAAAAAGTATTAAAATCCTACGATCTGATCGAAGAGGTGAATTCTTGAGCAATGAATTCCTGGACTTCCTAAAAGAGAATGGGATTCTCTCTCAGCTGAGGTTGGGCCGAGCACCAGAGGCCAGCCGGCGAGTTACATCCTTTGCCCATCCCAGAGTGGAAGTGGGAGCAGGTCTCCATGGACTTCGTTGTGGGTCTACCCAGGACCAGTCGAGGGTACGACTCTATTTGGGTGATTGTGGATCGACTGACGAAAGCGGCTCACTTCCTGCCAGTGAAGACCACTTTTGGATTTTCTCAGGGTGATCGAGGTAAGGAGAGTAGACTCAGAGGATAACACGGTGGATCCGCTCATGAAGGCCTATTCCCAGAGAGAGACTTTTATGGGATGGTTGAGTATGAGATACTAACACGATGGATCAGAGGCCAGCCGGACCGGACTGTTCCTTGGCATAAGCCACAAGACCGCTTTTCTAAATGGAAATTTAGAGGAGTGTGTCTATATGGACCAGCCAGAGGGTTTCATTCAGAGTGGGAGCAGCGGAAAGGTGTGCAAGTTGCTTAAGTCCATCTATGGACTGAAGCAGGCATCGCGGAGTTGGAACATCTGTTTTGATGAGACGGTCAAAGAATTTGGCTTTATCAAAAATCCAGATGAACCATGCATCTATAGTAGATTTGTAGCGAGAACTGTAGTATTCCTCGTTTTATACGTGGATGACATTCTCTTGATAGGAAATGACATTCCTATGCTATAATCTGTCAAGGGGTTCTTGTCACACAGGTTCTCCATGAAAGACCTGGGTGATGCCTCTTACATTCTGGGGATCCGGATCTACCGTGATAGATCCAAGAGGATATTAGGACTCTCACAGTCCAGGTACATCGACACCATACTGAAAAGATTCAGTATGGAAGATTCCAAGCGCGGTAATCTACCGGCTTGTCACGGGATCACCCTCTCCAAAGTGATGTCTCCCAAGACTGATTTGGAAAGGGATCGCATGTCTATTATACCCTACGCTTCTGCGGTAGGCTCTATAATGTATGCGATGTTGAGTACCAGACCAGATGTAGCTTATGCACTGAGTGTGGTAAGCCGGTATCAGTCAAACCCTGTGGAGAAACACTGGATAGCGGTAAAGAACATTCTCAAGTACCTGAGAAGGACTAAGGAGATGTTCTTGGTGTATGGCGGAAAAGACCTCCAGATCGAGGCCTTTGCTAACTCCAGCTTCCAGAGTGACAAGGAAGATTCTAAGTCCATGTCGGGTTATGTCTTTACCCTCTATGGAGGGGCGGTGTGTTGGAAGAGTTCCAAATAGGAAACCGTTGCTGACTCGACGATGGAAGCGGAATATATCGCTGCTGCAGATGCCGCAAAGGAAGCTGTCTGGATAAAGAAGTTCCTCACGGAGCTTCAGGTGGTTCCTACCATTGTTGATCCAATACCGCTGTATTGCGACGACAACGGAGCTATAGCTTTAGCGATGGAACCCAGGTCCCATCAGAAGTCCAGGCACATCTTGAGGCGGTATCACTTGATCAGGGAGATCGTGGGTCGCCAGGAGATCGAGGTTCGGAGAGTTGCTACGGAAGATAACACTGCTGATCCATTCACGAAGGCCTTACCCCAGACTCAGTTCGAGCGGCTGATCGAGATGATAGGTCTTCGATACGCCAGTACATGGCCTTAGTGCAAGTGGGAGATTGTTAGTGTATATGCCCTAGAGGCCATTACTGTATCATACTGGATTGTATATTACTTGATGGAAGCTTGGGATATTCACCTTGTATTGACATTCTTGCTCAAAATGGTAGTATGCTATTTGGTTTGTTTCTGCTTTAATGTGTGCATGTGTTTCTTTTAGCATATCGCCTTTACACATTAGTGGAGCCCTTAGGATCTTTGCTTGATTACCAGCGTTGTGATGGCAGTCACACTTGTGGGGGCTGGGTAATCTATAAGCACATCATTATGCAGGTCCCTGGTCGCAGGACTATCGAGACAGGGCATCGATACTCCAGAGTAGACTAGCGTATGCGCTTCTCATCCCAGCTTGGGAGACGGCCTGTCCCACAGCCGTCAGTATGTCATACTTGGGATAGTATGCGGGTGCTCATTTGGTTACGAGTACACTGGACAAGACTCGTCGGGAATTGTTGGTTGGTATTATACCTATCGTCAGTTATCAGTTCCCAGGTGACATGAGTACAACTTAGTCCGTTGACTTGACACTGTCACTTCGCCTCGAGTGTGTTCCCACTGTACTTTGATTACTACGCTACCACGGCTCAAAGGAGTCGTGCAAACAGGTAGTTTTTGGGTGCAGTCCCGAAGCACTTGGAGGCAGTGACGGTTAGACCGGATTCGTCTCTCCCGGTATTGGGGGTTGATATCGCGCTGTGTCTAGGAGAGCCATTACACAAAGTCACTGGCCAGGGCAAGCGAGATAGACTGGTAGGTTCCCAGTGTTATCTCAGGTGTTCTGGGCTACACTCTGGCACGACTTGTACCGCTAGTAGGGGACTGACGTTTACCGCCCCCTAGACCCGCCATGCAATGTTCTTAGACGAACAGACCGGACTGTACGGAGACTGTCACATTCAGGCTCAGTAGGAGTTCAGATGGGGTTTACCTCGTCAGTCTTCTTATCGGCATCTACCTGGGGACCGTTACGTACAGCTAGTGCTACTTGCGGTCTGTGGTTAAACCCACTGCCAGCGTAGTGTCAAGTCTTTAGAGTCCCATACAAAGTGTTATTCGCCTTTAGGCAAAATGAGTAGAGGTCACATGGTATTGCGACAGGGTTCGTTCACATCCGCGCACTTGTGCACGTTTGGTGTCCGGACAGCTTATACTAGCAGGCTTTGGTTTAAGCCGGATCCTAGTATATGATTTGGGATTGGTTTTATCTCATTGTATTCATGTTCCTTGGAACACGGATATGGGTGTGTATGCACAGTTGACTGAGACAGAGGCAGAGGATTTTGATTAGGGTTGATGACTATTGTCATTTTCTTAACCCTAATGTTTATGTGTGAATTATGATATATTGATATTAGTTAATTATAATTGTGCATGGTTAGGGTTGTTGACCATTTGACTATACTTGACTTGTTGACCTAGGTTGACAAGTTGACCATCATCATTCCATATGAAAGATGCTCTTTGATCCTTGTAAAAGCATTTAATGTGAAATGATAATGGTCATTTCTTGATTAACCATGACAATTATCTTGACTAATTATCTAATTATTCATAAATCACATATATGTGAGAAGGTTGAGATATTCTTCTTACTTTATCATTTCCATTCTCTCTCCTCCTCTTCCTCTCTCTCTAGCTCTCCCCTCTCATGTGTTGAGAACCATTTGAGCTTGAGATAATCCCTCCAAAAACACTCTCTACTCTTTCTAAGGTCCTAGGTCTAGCACACCAAGCACCTTAGTTACTTCTAGTTTGAGGTTGGAGCCAAAGGTTGAGGCCCTCGGGTGGATCTTTCTTCGGCAAGAGAAGCGATAAGGAGAACCCTTTTTTTCACACCAAGGAGCAAGGAGAGAAGGACTTGAAGCCCTAGGTATAACCCACTTTCCGAGTAACTAAACTCTTTAGCTTTGTTAGTTAGTTTTGTTTAGCAAAGATCCCTCCTTAACATTGTCCATGTTGCCTAGAGTTGTAAAAATCGAATTTTTCATAACGTTTCCGCCTCCCCGTAAGCACCGGGGTGGGCAACGTGGACTTACAGCTGGGACATATATAGGTAGGACTTTCTTACTCGACATGATAGTACGCTATCTGGTTGCTCTTTATCTTAACATGTATACTTGATGTCTCTCTATTACATGTTGATAAAGCCCTTAGGATGTATACTCGACTTCCAGGACTATGATGTAGATCATACTAGTGGGGCCTGGATAGTCCATGAGTACATCCTTCAATGTTCCTAGTCATAGGAATATCGAGACAGGGCATCGATATTCCAGAGTAGACTAGCGTATATCTTCTCGACCCATGTGATGGGCGATGGATGATCCCATATCCATTGGTGTTTGACATCAGAGACGGTATGAGGATGCTCAGTGGAGACTGGGTACACTGGACGGACTCGCCGAGAACTCCCAGATGGTATTATACCTCACGTCAGATGGCAGTTCTCTGGTGACACTGGTACAGCTTAGTCTATTGACCCGAGATCATCATAGAGTCTTGTGTGTCTCCCACTGTGCTTTGATTTCCACCCTACCACGGCTCTACTGAGTCGTGCAAACAGGTGGTTTTTGGGTACATTCTCGATTCACATGGAGGCAATGAGCGATAGGAGGGGATTCGTCTCTCCCAGTATTGGGGGTTGATCTTGCGCTATGCTCGACTGGCCATAACTGGAAATCCCTGGCCAGGGTTGCAGTGATTTACAGGTAAGTGTTATCAGTAGTTTCATGCTTGTTGTGGACCTTACATCGGCATGACTTATCAAGCTACTGGGGTCTGACGTTTACCACCTCTAGGCGAGATATGCGACATATCAGACGAACAGACCGGACTGTGCGGTAAGTGTTACCGATTGGATTCGCAGGAGTGTGAGCAGGCTTGCTCGTTGATCTTCTGATCGCTCAATACCCGGGTGGCCGTTACGTTTAGCAGACCGCTTTCGGCTTGTGCGTGATTGATATAATCACCACCTACTGCCGGCGTATTGATGAGTCTTTACAGTCCTACACAGAGGTTTCCTGGCTCAAGCGAAACGAAATAGGATATAACCCTTCGAAAATCGTTTTGGCAGTTTTTCGGTAATCGGCTAGTTTTTCGGCTTTTTCCGTAAAAGTCAAAATAGGTATTTTTTTCATTGTAGACCTAATTATACAAAATTTAGATAAGATATTACTATAATTTTGTCACTAAAATATCACTTATAATTTTCTAGTTAAATAAAAAAAAATTCGTAATTAATTATTTTTTTTTTATTATTTTAAGCCTTTTTAAATACATTAAATTAGTGATAAATACAAATTTAATTAGGTAAATTTCATAATTAGGAGTCTTTATAAGCTAAAATATGGTGTTAATAAAATTGTATCATGACTTGCAACATTTTAGTTTTATGGTGGGAAAATTATGAAAAAAATGATGAAAAAGGGGTTTTTTTGGAAAAAGTTGATTTGAAAGGCATTAAATGATAACATGGGGTGTTTATTGACCTAGAAACTTCTTCTAAATTTCCCCATCTCCTCTCCCTTGCTGCTGGCTGGCCTTGAGCTGCAGAAATTCCCTCACATCCCACTTCTTTTTGCTTCTTTTTCTTGCTAAAAATTCAATAAAAATTCACAATTTCCATCTCCATTCAACACTAAACCCTAATCCAATCTCTCTTCAACCCAAATTAGTTCAAAAACTTGATGAAAGGTGGCTTCGTGGTGACTTGATCAAGCTAGGATTCAAGCTTGTGAGGTGAAGATTCTAATCTTTTTGTTAACTTGTAGTTTAATTATGCTAGAATTGAAATTTGAAGTATTAATTTGGTAGTAAATGTTTGTTTAGGAAAATCAAGAGAATGATTTGATTTTGAACTAGGGTTTGAAGCATGGTTGATGGATTAAGTTAGGGCTTTGATTGTCTAATTGATTGGAGTGGTTAATTGTGTTGTGTTATGCTCGCTAAATCGAAAAAAATTTCGATGTTTGTATCGAATCGGTAAGCAAATTGCTTACTAGATTTTTATAAAAATTAGAATGTGATCAAATTGCGTTATGTTAGCGATATAATTAGCTTCGTATAGGACTATTAGAGTGCGCGAACGCGGGGTTTTGTCTAGTCGGGTTTTAGTTTTGCCGATTTCCCCAATATGAATTTTCTAGTTAACGATTAGCGATTTTCGTGCGTTTTCCCGCGCACCGGGTGCATGCTATGTTTAATTCAAGAGCGTTGATAATTGTATATTGTGGCTTGCATCGTTTTAGATTTTGTAATCTTATCCTTGGTGTTGTGCAAATATAGGATCGGTCGGGGAATAATCGAACACGGCGCGTAAAGGAAAGGCGGTGGTCGGATCGGATTAGCAAGGCAACTCAGATGAGTAGATGTATTCATCTATGGGGGAATCGTCTGGATGGCGCGATGCGCCCCCTAGTTAGGATTTCCTTATCTCTTGTAAGATTCATGTTGTTAGTTAGCTTACCCCCCTTCATTGACATTGCATACCCTTATAGTTAATAATATGCTAGATTGCATGGATATTCATATGCACATATGCGATAACACTTCGTAGGGCACGAACACCATTACCATTGGCATCTGTTGCACGCGCACTATTCATGTGACATACACGCCTTTGGTAATTGCCATGCCACGTGCACTAGAAAACCTGTTTAACTTAATATCGCCATTTGCATTCATACATGATATATGAAATTGCATAGCATGCACATACCTCGCATTATCATCATATTTACATAGATTCTAGCAAAAATTCACATCATATACATTGATATCATAGACATTTATTATATATATAACATGTGAACATTATGATTTTCTTGAGGATTTCAGTATTTCTGCGATTTCTGGATTTTTGGGGGAAAACCGCAAGAATTTAACAAAAGCTTATATTCATCATTTTTAAAACAAAGTTGCGGTTTTCTCGTGATGTATGTGTCGTCCACCATGAGTTTTCATGTTTTCTGTTGGATTTCGAGACCCGATTCGAGGAGTGGATGAACCGTTTCGGGTACATGGTGGGCCCGGTATGGTACCCCGGGGCAAGAAGATCGAGTTGTAGACGATGAGCCTGGCAGAGGAAGAGTACCTACCGGTGATGTATGGCGCGGCGGATATCCGGAGGATACCGACCGTTGTCGTGAGATTTATGATATGGGCCGATCCGGACTGACGGAACCCGATATTGAGACAGATATGATTCCTATTTGGTGTCGATACTTGACACGGGTTTTCAGATGATTTCTTGATGGTATTTAGCTATTATACAGATATTCATGTTCTAAAGTGTCACGACCCGAGAATTCGACTCGTGACCGGCACTTAACCACACAACGTCTACAGGCGTAGCGCGGCTAAGTAAGCCGAACCCAGAAATCAAAACCAAAAATTTTAGAGTGATTTAAAACATTTTGTAAAAGCAATCGTACATGTCTGAAAAACTTCCATTTATTTAGTAGAAATCCTTTTTAAGTTCAAAAGTTATGAGTTTTATAATTTTGGTAACATTTCCTTTTTAAAACATTAGCCCCGAAGGTCGGGTAAAAGCAAGGTGTAGCAGAAATAACAAGTGACATGAAATAAGCATCCCAATATGATATACGACGCCGTAGCGAAGAATACACAGTAAAACAAGGACAATATCATAGAAGATGAGACTGCATAAGGTAAAGTCAGCTCACATGCGAGCTCGACACCAGAATATAAAATCATACATATCGTCCTCACAACTGTCTCTAAGTCAATACAGAAGGTAGATGGAGAGTACTAGATACATCAATATATACAACTGAAAGATAACAGATACCGTACAAAACCCACCTATCAGCAAAAGACTATCTCTGCTCAAAAGGGGTATCTGTGCCAAAAGATGAGGTAACAGCCAGCCGTGACTACTCCCAAGGGCAACCTGCAAACACTGTGGCACAACGGGGGTGAGTTGCCAACTCGTGAATAGAGATAACATATAAAGGTAATCGCGAGCATGCACGTACAGCGATACTCTAACAAATGCCAACAGATAATATCCATGCAATGTAACAGTATGCATAATAATAATGCAAGTCCTCTATCAGGTGATATACTACAGGATGAGATGTGATAATGAATGCTGAGCATGGGGATATAGTATCTACATGAAGTATCGAGGTGGACTACATAAGTATATATGCTCTACAAATCCCAACATCACAAACGCCGGTACTCCATCGGCCCTCAAATCCTGCATATTCCTGAAAATCCCGAGTGCCCAGCATCGGCACCCAAATATCATAAATACTCGTGTCTAGCATCGACACGCAAAACATCCTGTATCGGGCCTCCGTCAATCCGGGTCAGCCCTCTCTCAAAGTATATACCGGGAATCCGTCAGTCCGGGTCATCCCTCTCTCAATATATCGGGCGTCCGTCAGTCCGGGTCAGCCCTCTATCAATCCATCGGGCATCCGTCAGTCCGGGTCAGCCCTCTAGCAATCCATCGGGCATCCGTCAGTCCGGGTCAGCCCTCTAGCAATCCATCGGGCATCCGTCAGTCCGGGTCAGCCCTCTAGCAATCCATCGGGCATCCATCAGTCCGGGTCAGCCCTCTATCAGTTCATCGTTACGTGCCTCTAGCACCGAGAAAACACGGGGTGACGCCCCAAAATATCATATCAAGGGAACCGGGTTTTAAAATGATTACTTATTTGAAAAGGCCACGGTTCCCAAATCCAGGAATCACATGAAATCCCAACAATAATACAAGTAACTATGATGTGATAGGTGCATCAAATATGTATATCAAGTATAGATGAGCTACAACAATATACGACAGTATGATCATGGCAGTTCTATCAGTTCTAAGCAATATATATATATATATAACAGGGAATGCAATATGCGATGACAATCCATGGTATGGTATATGCAGTATATAACAATAAGGTCCTATCAGCCCTGACGCATAACGCCATGCGGGCGATATCCCCGTAGATGTGAAATCTACTCACCGTGTCTCGCGCTAAGTGTATCCAACCACTTGCTTGCCCTTCTTTGCAGCGTCCTTCTCACTGGCCTGCGAACCTAGAATCACATAACATATATCACATATAAGCTCATTTCACAAAAACGCGACATTACGGTCCAACTAGACTCTCGTGTCGCAACCAATCGCGCGTGTGCGCGATACGCTAAAACGTGTAAGCACGCGCCACGAAACTACCCCGACGCGCCGCGATACGCAGAAACCCAAACCTACTCACGTATCACGCGTGTCGCGAAGGTTTAGAAAACGGCAAAATAGGTATTTGGTCCCAGATTTTCCTACAGAACTAATCTTACAAAAATATATATATCAAAGGACCCTACACACTAGCAGACACCTACAGAACCCAAAAACACCCAAAACACTTCCTGTCTGGCCGCAATTTGCGGCCAGAATGGTGATTTTGGCGGCCGGAGTGGGGAGTCAGGGGGTCGGGTTTCATCTGGAGTATCAGCACACCACCACCATACTACAGTATTCCCAAAATACTCAGATCACATCGGGTCAAAAGCAGATCCAGGAAAGCTCAAATTGCACAAATACGACGTTTTGCATCGAAATGAAAACTGGTGGTATTTTAGTGTAATCGGGGTTGGACTAGGTTACAATGGTCTCACTAACTCACTAACAAGCTACTGAAACTCAAACACATCACCCTAGCTACAAAGTTCCCACAAAACTCCTCATATCACACTAAAACGCACTAAAATCCAATAACCGAAGCAAAACTACACTAACTAAGCTAACTAGGGAATAAGTTTAGGAAATATACCTCAACTTAGCCCTAGGGAGTTGCAGGAAGGTGGAGGAATGAAGGGAAGAGGCTGCACTAGGAACTGGGGCTGCTGCTGCTGCTCACTGCTGTGCCTGCTGCTGCTGCTGTGCTTGCCTCTGCTTGCTGCTGCTGTTGCTGTGCCTGCTGCTGGTGCTGGGGTTCTGGAGGTAAGTGTGTGTGTGTGTTGAGTGAGTGTGAGGGAATTGCAAAGGAATGGGGGCAATCACTCAAGTCCAAGGTCAACCCTCCTCTCTCTCTCCTCAATAAGGCCAAGCATGGCTGAGCCATGCCTCTCTCTCTCTCTCATGCCAACACAACACAATTTAAAACAAAAGACTTAATTCTAATATTAACCCACCATGGTAAAATTATGGTATTAACACATTTCTAAAACCCTGGTTTACATGCACATGTGTGTGCAAGCTTAGGAAAATTTTGGAAAAATATTTATTAAATTAAGAAAAATATTTAAAACCCAATTTGGTAAACCTTTTTATTAAAAATCATTATTTAATTATAATTATTCACTAACCCTTATCCTAAGGTGTTACAATCTCTCCCCCTTAAAGAAATTCGTCCCCGAATTTCAAAAAAATCTAACTAAGGTTACCTTCAAAAAGATGGGGATACGTCTTCATCATCTCGCTTTCGGTCTCCCAAGTGACCTCTTCACGGTTCTGACCACGCCAAAGTACCTTAACTGATGGAATGTCCTTCGATCTCAGTTTCTTCACTTGCCGATCCAAAATCATCACCGGCTGCTCTGCATAGGAAAGGTCACGCTCAAGCTGGATCGTCGGGTGTTGAATCGCATGCGAAGGATCATGAAGATATCTGCGGAGCATCGAGACATGGAATACAGGGTGCACGTCTGGAAAGCTGGGCGGAAGGGCTAACCGGTAAGCTACTGTACCGACACGCTCGAGGATCTCGAAGGGGCCCACAAATCTGGGACTGAGCTTCCCCTTCTTCCCAAACCTCATCACACCTTTCATTGGGGAGACCCTCAAGAAAACATGATCACCAACAGAAAACTCAAGTCTGCGTCTTCGACGGTCTGCATAAGCCCTCTGCCTACTCTGCGCTGCTCTCATCCTATCGCGAATCAACTGGATCTTCGCGGTCGTCTCCTCAACGATCTGTGGCCCTAAGATACTGCTTTCACTGAGCTCTGTCCAACAAGTAGGCGACCTGCATCTCCTCCCATAAAGAGCCTCAAACGGTGCCATCTGAATAGTCTCCTGGTAGCTGTTATTGTAGGAGAACTCTACTAAGGGCAAATGATGATCCCAGCTACCTCCGAAATCTAGTACACAAGCTCTGAGCATGTCCTCGAGAGTCTGGATGGTCCGCTCTGACTGTCCGTCGGTCTGCGGATGAAATGCCGTGCTGAAACTCAAGCGAGTGCCCAAAGCCTCCTGAAGCCTCTGCCATAGTCTACTGGTAAACTGGGTGCCTCTGTCGGACACAATGCACGTCGGTACTCCGTGTAGTCGCACTACCTCGTCAATATAGATCTGGGCATACTGAGTAAATCCGAAAGTCGTCTTCACTGGTAGGAAGTGAGCCGCTTTCGTCAAACGATCCACGATCACCCAGATAGAGTCATACCCCGACTAGTCCTGGGTAGACCCACAACGAAATCCATCGAAATCTGTTCCCATTTCCACTCCGGAATGGGTAACGGCTGTAGCTCTCCCGCGGGCCTCTGGTGCTCAGCCTTGACTTGCTGGCAAGTCAGGCATCTCGATACAAAATCTGCAATGTCCCTCTTCATTCCGTCCCACCAATAGACATCTCTCATATCATGATACATCTTGGTGGAACCAGGATGGACGCTATACACCGATCGATGTGCCTCCTCAAGAATCTCGCGCCTCAGTCCCTCAGCATCTGGTATGCACAGTCTGACTCCAAACCGCAGTACTCCCTGATCATCGATCATGAACTCGGAAAATCTGCCCTGTCCAATCTGTGCCATGATCTCTGAACATCGGTCATCACTGAGCTGTGCCTCACGTATGCGATCGATCAACTGTGGGCGTGCACGGACATGCGCTATCTGTCCTCCAATCGGCGTGAACTCGAACTGTACTCGACTGTCGCATAATATCTGCCAATCGGCGGATGACTGCTCCTGTACTGCGCTCAAACATGATAAACTACTCCCGGGCCTCCTGCTCAAAGCATCCGCTACCACATTTGCCTTGCCCGGGTGATATAAGATCTCGCAGTCGTAATCCTTCACTAACTCCATCCATCGACGCTGCCGAAGGTTCAGGTCCCTCTGCTGGAATATGTATTTCAAACTCTTGTGATCCGTAAATATCTGGCACGACTCGCCGTATAGGTAATGCCGCCAGATCTTAAGTGCGAAGACTACTGCTGCCATCTCCAAATCATGAGTGGGGTAGTTTTGTTCATGTCTCTTCAATTGTCGCGAAGCATACGCGATCACCCTATCATGCTGCATCAGAACGCATCCCAATCCCACTCGAGAAGCATCACAAAAGACCACAAATCCGCCCGATCCGGAAGGTAAAGATAACACCGGTGCAGTCGTCAGCCGTGTCCGTAACTGCTGAAAACTGTGCTCGCACTCCTCTGTCCAATCGAAGGGAACTCCCTTCCGGGTCAACCCGGTCAACGGTGTAGCAATACGTGAGAAGTCCTGCACAAAACGCCTGTAGTAACCGGCCAATCCCAAAAAGCTGCGAATCTCCGTCACCGATGTGGGTCTGGGCCAACGCTGAACGGCCTCGATCTTCCTCGGGTCTACACATACACCGTCTCGTGAAATCACGTGACCCAAGAAGTCCACGCTGTCTAGCCAAAAAGCACACTTGGAGAATTTCGCATAAAGCTGGTGCTCCCTCAATGTCTGCAATGTAATCTGTAGGTGCTGCTCGTGCTCATCACTACTCCGGGAATACACCAAGATATCGTCAATGAAGACTATGATGAACAGATCCAAATAAGGCCGGAAAATACGGTTCATCAAATCCATGAAGGTTGCTGGCGCATTGGTGAGTGCGAACGACATCACCAAAAACTCGTAATGGCCGTAGCGCGTACGGAAGGCTGTTCGGGGAATGTCCTCCTGTCGAACCCGCAGCTGATGATAGCCCGATCGCAAATCGATCCTCGAAAAGTACCCTGCCCCCTGAAGCTGGTCGAACAAATCGTCGATACGCGGCAAAGGATACCTGTTCCGCACTGTCACCCTGTTCAGCTGGCGGTAGTCGATACAAAGACGCAAACTGCCATCCTTCTTCTTGACGAACAGGACTGGAGCACCCCAAGGAGAAACACTGGGTCGAATAAGTCCCTTGTCCAGCAAATCTTGCAACTGCTCCTTCAACTCTCGAAGTTCCGCCGGGGCCATCCGATAGGGCGGTATAGAAATAGGCCCCGAACCAGGAACCAAATCAATACAGAAAGAAATATCGCGCTCGGGCGGCAACCCAGGAAGCTCGTCAGGGAACACATCAGGAAACTCGCTAACAACCGGAACCTGATCCAATGGAACCTCTGTAGCGCGAGCATCGCAAACATAGGCGAGAAATCCCTGACATCCCTTCCTCAAAAGCTGTCCAGCGCGAAAAGAAGAAATCACACTGTGAGGGGCGGCACCACGGTCCCCCAACACAACAAAAACCGACTCGCCGGGGAAACAGAATCTAACTGTCTTCTCGCGGCAGTCCACGGAAGCATAGCACGTGGCTAACCAATCCATGCCCAAAAGAACGTCGAAGTCCAACATCTCCAGAAGGATCAAGTCGACAGGCAACTCTCTCTCGCCAATGCAGACGGTACAGGATCGGAACACGTGCCTAGCAACAAACGACTCTCCCACAGGAGTAGTCACCACTAGCGGCTGATCAAGCAAGCTGGACTCTCTACCCAAACTCGGCACAAAGTGCGTGGATACGTACGAGTGTGTGGATCCGGGATCGAACAGTACATGTGCATCAACTGAACATACATGGAGGATACCTGAAACCACTGCATTGGACGCCTGCGCGTCCTGATGTGTCAAAGCAAAAACCCTCGCCTGTCCACCACCTGTAACTGGCTGCCCTCTGCCTCGGTCACCTCGCCCTCTCTGAGCAACTCCTCCACGCCCACGACCTCGCTGTGTATGAGTCTGGCGCGGAGCAACGGTAGGTACGATAGGCAACGCTCTCTGGGGTGGTGAAGATGGTAATGTGACATGCGGTGCTGTCGCCTCTCTCCGAGGTAACTCAGGACAATCCCGTACACGGTGGTAAGAACTCCCACAGCGAAAACATCCCGACGACGGCCGCTGACCATCCTGGGAATAAGAACTGAATAACCGGCCCCGCCCTGAATCTCTGCTGCCTGCAATACGTCTATCACGGCACCGAAAAGGCTGTCTCTGTGCTGAAGTATCCGCACGAGCTCTCTTCGGCTCTGGAAGTGCCGAAGTCTCAACAAGGTGCTCCTCGACCACTAGGGCTGCGTCTACAGCTGCTGCGTAGGTCTCGTAGTGCTGCGCGCTGATCGCGAGGAACACTGGTGAAAGCAAGCCTCGAACAAATCTCCGGACTCGCAACTCCTCGGTGGCCACTAAATGTGGGGCGTAGACTGCTAGCTCTGTAAACAGTACGTCATACTCTGCCACTGTCATCCCCGGCGTCTGGCGCAAGGACTCAAACCTGCGTGCTCGGGCATCTCTAACACTCCGGGGAAGGAAACGGGCTAGGAATATGGTCACGAACTCCGTCCAGGTCATAGGAGGAAGACCTGCTGCTCTGCCCTTCTCCACTGAATCACACCACTTCTGCGCAAGACCTTCCAGGCGAAAGCTCGCAAACTCGACCCATCTCGCATCTGCACATCTGAGGGAACGGCATATCCTGGCCATCCTGTCTATGAAAGACTGTGGGTCCTCGGCTGTATCGGTGCCTGTGAAAACCGGAGGCTTCAGCCTCATGAACTCTGATAGCGATACTGTAATCACCTCCGTGGCTGCAGGGGCAACTGGCTGTGCGGTAGGTACCATAGCGGTCTCTGGAACTGGTGGAGCTACCTCTGGTCGCTGCGCTTGAAGCGTCTCAACTAGCGATCCTATCATCTGGCGCATCTCCTGCATACCAGCCCCTAACGTGGCGATCTGCTCTGTCACGGCAGGAACAGCCTGCTCGGGTACAACGGGTGCACTGCCCGGATCAGTCCTCGTCTCGGACGAGTCAACACGAATCCCGGCCCTCGCGGCCGCTCTCTGTGCCCTCGTAGTCTTAGGCGGCATAATGGCTGAAAGAAAATTTGGATTCGATAAGAACACGAAAATCGAATCGCAAGAATATAAGGAGGGATCAAATCAATAAGTCCTAAGGTCGCGTAAGCGGAGTATCGTGTCGTGAGTATGCCGCGGAACATACGCACGCTACGCTACCCTGCCGCAGCTACCTACTCCATCATACCAGGGACATCCTACACTCTGAAGGTAAAACCTACGCTCTGATACCAACTTTGTCACGACCCGAGAATTCGACTCGTGACCGGCACTTAACCACACAACGTCTACAGGCGTAGCGCGGCTAAGTAAGCCGAACCCAGAAATCAAAACCAAAAATTTTAGAGTGATTTAAAACATTTTGTAAAAGCAATCGTACATGTCTGAAAAACTTCCATTTATTTAGTAGAAATCCTTTTTAAGTTCAAAAGTTATGAGCTTTATAATTTTGGTAACATTTCCTTTTTAAAACATTAGCCCCGAAGGTCGGGTAAAAGCAAGGTGTAGCAGAAATAACAAGTGACATGAAATAAGCATCCCAATATGATATACGACGCCGTAGCGAAGAATACACAGTAAAACAAGGACAATATCATAGAAGATGAGACTGCATAAGGTAAAGTCGGCTCACATGCGAGCTCGACACCAGAATATAAAATCATACATATCGTCCTCACAACTGTCTCTAAGTCAATACAGAAGGTAGATGGAGAGTACTAGATACATCAATATATACAACTGAAAGATAACAGATACCGTACAAAACCCACCTATCAGCAAAAGACTATCTCTGCTCAAAAGGGGTATCTGTGCCAAAAGATGAGGTAACAGCCAGCCGTGACTACTCCCAAGGGCAACCTGCAAACACTGTGGCACAACGGGGGTGAGTTGCCAACTCGTGAATAGAGATAACATATAAAGGTAATCGCGAGCATGCACGTACAGCGCTACTCTAACAAATGCCAACAGATAATATCCATGCAATGTAACAGTATGCATAATAATAATGCAAGTCCTCTATCAGGTGATATACTACAAGATGAGATGTGATAATGAATGCTGAGCATGGGGATATAGTACCTACATGAAGTATCGAGGTGGACTACATAAGTATATATGCTCTACAAATCCCAACATCTCAAACGCCGGTACTCCATCGGCCCTCAAATCCTGCATATTCCTGAAAATCCCGAGTGCCCAGCATCGGCACCCAAATATCATAAATACTCGTGTCTAGCATCGACACGCAAAACATCCTGTATCGGGCCTCCGTCAATCCGGGTCAGCCCTCTCTCAAAGTATATACCGGGAATCCTCCAGTCCGGGTCATCCCTCTCTCAATATATCGGGCGTCCGTCAGTCCGGGTCAGCCCTCTATCAATCCATCGGGCATCCGTCAGTCCGGGTCAGCCCTCTATCAATCCATCGGGCATCCATCAGTCCGGGTCAGCCCTCTAGCAATCCATCGGGCATCCGTCAGTCCGGGTCAGCCCTCTAGCAATCCATCGGGCATCCGTCAGTCCGGGTCAGCCCTCTAGCAATCCATCGGGCATCCGTCAGTCCGGGTCAGCCCTCTATCAGTTCATCGTTACGTGCCTCTAGCACCGAGAAAACACGGGGTGACACCCCAAAATATCATATCAAGGGAACCGGGTTTTAAAATGATTACTTATTTGAAAAGGCCACGGTTCCCAAATCCAGGAATCACATGAAATCCCAACAATAATACAAGTAACTATGATGTGATAGGTGCATCAAATATGTATATCAAGTATAGATGAGCTACAACAATATACGACAGTATGATCATGGCAGTTCTATCAGTTCTAAGCAATATATATATATATATATAACAGGGAATGCAATATGCGATGACAATCCATAGTATGGTATATGCAGTATATAACAATAAGGTCCTATCAGCCCTGACACATAACGCCATGCGGGCGATATCCCCGTAGATGTGAAATCTACTCACCGTGTCTCGCGCTAAGTGTATCCAACCACTTGCTTGCCCTTCTTTGCAGCGTCCTTCTCACTGGCCTGCGAACCTAGAATCACATAACATATATCACATATAAGCTCATTTCACAAAAACGCGACATTACGGTCCAACTAGACTCTCGTGTCGCAACCAATCGCGCGTGTGCGCGATACGCTAAAACGTGTAAGCACGCGCCACGAAACTACCCCGACGCGCCGCGATACGCAGAAACCCAAACCTACTCACGTATCACGCGTGTCACGAAGGTTTAGAAAACGGCAAAATAGGTATTTGGTCCCAGATTTTCCTACAGAACTAATCTTACAAAAATATATATATCAAAGGACCCTACACACAAGCAGACACCTACAGAACCCAAAAACACCCAAAACACTTCCTGTCTGGCCGCAATTTGCGGCCAGAATGGTGATTTTGGCGGCCGGAGTGGGGAGTCAGGGGGTCGGGTTTCATCTGGAGTATCAGCACACCACCACCATACTACAGTATTCCCAAAATACTCAGATCACATCGGGTCAAAAGCAGATCCAGAAAAGCTCAAATTGCACAAATACGACGTTTTGCATCGAAATGAAAACTGGTGGTATTTTAGTGTAATCGGGGTTGGACTAGGTTACAATGGTCTCACTAACTCACTAACAAGCTACTGAAACTCAAACACATCACCCTAGCTACAAAGTTCCCACAAAACTCCTCATATCACACTAAAACGCACTAAAATCCAATAACCGAAGCAAAATTACACTAACTAAGCTAACTAGGGATAAGTTTAGGAAATATACCTCAACTTAGCCCTAGGGAGTTGCAGGAAGGTGGAGGAATGAAGGGAAGAGGCTGCACTAGGAACTGGGGCTGCTGCTGCTGCTCACTGCTGTGCCTGCTGCTGCTGCTGTGCTTGCCTCTGCTTGCTGCTGCTGTTGCTGTGCCTGCTGCTGGTGCTGGGGTTCTGGAGGTAAGTGTGTGTGTGTGTTGAGTGAGTGTGAGGGAATTGCAAAGGAATGGGGGCAATCACTCAAGTCCAAGGTCAACCCTCCTTTCTCTCTCCTCAATAAGGCCAAGCATGGCTGAGCCATGCCTCTCTCTCTCTCTCATGCCAACACAACACAATTTAAAACAAAAGACTTAATTCTAATATTAACCCACCATGGTAAAATTATGGTATTAACACATTTCTAAAACCCTAGTTTACATGCACATGTGTGTGCAAGCTTAGGAAAATTTTGGAAAAATATTTATTAAATTAAGAAAAATATTTAAAACCCAATTTGGTAAACCTTTTTATTAAAAATCATTATTTAATTATAATTATTCACTAACCCTTATCCTAAGGTGTTACATAAAGTTAAGAATTCAATACCCTTAGCATTTAAAACACTTAAAGACTTAATAATGACATTGCATACCTGTGCATGCATACTGGAGATATTATATCACATATGGACATGCATGTTGTGGTGCATTGCGTGCATTCTTACGATTGCCTTATTAGATGATATATTTACTCACGAGCTGGCAACTCACCCCCGTTGTGCCACAGTGTCTTGCAGGTCGGACTCATCAGTCTTGTAGCAGCGGCTATCTTATTATCAGCTCCTTTTGCGCAGACTCGCGATATCGCCCGTAGGTGGGTTGCGAGCACACTTTATTTCTTTTGCTTTATCATTGTATCTAGTATTCTCCATCTACCACTTTATATTGTATATGCAACCTAGTGATGAGACTGAGAGATTTGTATATTTGTGGTTTCTTTTGGGTCGAGCTCACTTGAGCCGGCGTTGTGTTTCCTGATATTTTGCGTTTCTTTATGCTCTTTTCTTGATACCGCTATTATATTGCATGTGGTTGTGATCCGCCTTGGGCGAAGAGCTAGCTCCCGCTTGGGGATGCCATTTTATGATTACAGGTTTATTATCTTGTTGTACCCATTTTGGGGGATAGAAAATACAGGGGAGACTCTGCCGAAATCTTCAGAAATTTATGATGTTTTAAAAAAAAAGGATTCTTTGCAACTTAGTTGATTTGAAAATCGTTTTCATTAAAGGTTTTCCTGCACTCTCTTTTGATTTTGGTTTAGATTTTTCTGGGCTTTGGCTGACTTAGGTTACGGTACGCCTTTAGACGTCTCGTAATCTAAGTGCCAGTCACGTTCCGTACCTTCGGGTCATGACAAAGTTGGTATCAGAGCGTAGGTTTTACCTTTCTGAGTGTAGGACGACCTTGGTAGATGGAGTAGGTGACTTAAGCAGAGTGGCGTAGCGTGGGTATGATCCGAGGCATACTTACGATACGGTACTCCGCCTAAGTAACCTTAGGACATAATTGCTTGTATTTCCTTTCTTGATTCCTTGCATTCCTTGATTCAATTGCAATGTCCTTATCAGTCCTGTTTCTTATTCTAGCTTCGATGCCGCCAAAGACTACGAGAGCTCAGCGGGCTGCCGCTAGGGATGAGATTCGGGAGGGCCCGTCTGAGGCGAGGATCGAGCGGGAGGATACGCCTACCCCTAAGGGTCATACTGATCCACCTTATCCTGACCGTATTGCCAGATTAGAGGCCGGCATGCAAGAGTTGCGGCAGATGATGGGATCTTTAGTTGAGTCCAGCCGGGCACAGAGATCCGAGGACGTTCCTTCCACCGCACAGACCACGATCGTACCTACTGCACAGATGGTCACTCCTGCTGCTACTACGGAGACTATCCCTGTTTCACTACAGGAGTTCATGAGATTGAGACCTCCAGCTTTTATCGGTACAGATGCGACAGAGGACCCACAGGCATTTCTTGATAGGATGGCTCGGATTTGCCGTTCGTTGAGGTGTTCTGATGATAGATTGATGGAGTTTGAGAGTTTTCGTTTGGAGGGTCTTGCCCAGACATGGTACGATTCAGTAGAGAGAGGCCGAGCTGCAGGTCTACCTTCTATGACCTGGGATGAGTTTACAGCTGCATTTCTTGCCCGTTTTCTTCAGGAGAGTGTCCGAGATGCTCGAGCCCGTAGTTTTGAGTCTTTGCGCAAGACTCCTGGGATGACGGTGTCGGAGTATGATATACAGTTTACCCAGTTGTCTCGATATGCTCCGTACCTAGTCGACACAGAAGAGAAGAGAATAAAGAGGTTTGTGCGAGGGCTTGATACACAGCTATTCCTTGCCATCGGAACCCAGCACTTTGATACATACGCAGCCGCGATGGATGCAGCCTTACTTTTGGAGGAGCGTATTTCTGAGACTCCGGTCGTTTCTGGGCTGAAGAGGATCCGTACTGATACGCCAGCTCAGTGGCAGATGGGCAGACATCGTGATAGATTATTTCCGGGAGATGGTGGAGGTAGAGGGTTGAGACGAGGTCAGTTATTTGGTTCATATCCACAGACCTAGCAGTCGTCTCCAGGATGTTTTCGGTGTGGGAGTCAGTACCACCGTGTCAGAGACTGTACCATGGGACGCCAGGGCGCAGCGACAGTCCCGCATGTGACTTTACCACCCTCACCACCTTCTCAGAGAGCTTTACTTCCTATTCCTGACGATGCTCCACATCAGTCAGATGCTTCTAGAGGCCGTGGGCGTGGCGGTCCGGTTCAGAGAGGACGAGGCGACAGAGGCATAGGCAGAGGCCGAGGTAGAGGCAGAGGACAGCCAGCTATTAGTGGTGGACAGGCCCGAGTGTTCGCATTGACTCCTCAGGATGCACAGGCATCCAATGCCGTCGTGACAGGTACTCTGCCAGTATGTTCTTTTGATGCACGGGTATTATTTGATCCAGGCTCCACACATTCCTATGTTTCCACGTATTTTGCACCGAGGTTGGGCCGAGAGTCTTCTCCGTTAGATCAGCCGCTTGTCGTTATTACCCCGGTAGGCGAGTCTTTTGTTGCCCGTTTTGTGTACCGATCGTGTTCCGTTCGTATCGGGGAGAGAGATTCTTCAGTTGATTTGATTCTCCTCGATATGCTAGACTTTGAAGTTCTTCTTGGTATGGACTGGCTAGCCACCTGTTATGCATCCGTGGACTGCCGTGAAAAGGCAGTCAGATTCAGTTTTCCTGGTGAGCCGGTTCTTATTATTCAGGGAGATCGTAGCGCTACCCTTCCCATCTTGATTTCTTCTCTTCGCGCTGGTCGGCTCTTGAGGAAAGGGTGTCAGGGATTCTTAGCTTATGTTTGTGATACTAGCTCTACAGAGGTTCCGTTAGACCAGGTCCCTATTGTGAGAGAGTTTCCTGATGTATTCCCTGACGAGCTGCCTGGTCTGCCACCAGAGCGCGAGATTGAGTTCTGTATTGACTTGATCCCCGACACGGGGCCTATCTCTATACCGCCTTATCGGATGGCCCCGGCGGAGCTGAGAGAGCTAAAGGATCAGTTACAGGACTTGCTGGACAAAGGGCTTATCCGACCGAGTGTGTCACCTTGGGGTGCTCCTGTCCTGTTTGTTAAGAAGAAGGACGGAAGTATGCGTTTATGCATTGATTATCGTCAGCTGAACCGGGTTACTGTGCGGAACAGGTATCCCCTACCCCGCATTGATGATTTATTTGATCAGCTCCACGGTGCAGGGTTTTTCTCGAAGGTTGATTTACGGTCAGGTTATCATCAGTTGCGAGTTCGGAAGGAGGATATTCCGAAGACCGCTTTCCGTACTCGTTATGGTCATTATGAGTTTTTGGTGATGTCGTTCGGGCTCACCAATGCCCCGGCAGCATTTATGGATTTGATGAACCGCGTATTCAGGCCGTATCTCGATCAGTTCATCATTGTGTTCATTGACGACATCTTGGTTTATTCTCGGAGCCGGGAGGAGCATGAGCAGCACTTACGTATCACATTGCAGACTTTGAGGGAGCATCAGCTGTTCGCCAAATTTTCTAAGTGCGCATTCTGGTTAGACAGTGTCGACTTCTTGGGTCATGTGGTGACGAGAGACGGTATTTGTGTGGACCCGAAGAAGATCGAGGCAGTTCAGCGTTGGCCTAGACCAGTATCAGTTACAGAGGTTCGCAGCTTTCTAGGTCTGGCCGGCTACTATCGACGTTTCATCCAGGATTTCTCCCGCATTGCTGCACCTTTGACCGGGTTGACCCGGAAGGGGGTTCCTTTTGATTGGACCCAGGCATGTGAGGATAGTTTCCAGCAGTTGAAGACTCGTCTGACTACTGCACCAGTGTTAGCATTGCCTTCAGGATCAGGCGGGTTCGTGGTATATTGTGATGCTTCTAGAGTGGGGCTGGGATGTGTATTGATGCAGCACGACAGAGTTATCGCGTACTCTTCTCGGCAGCTGAGGAAACACGAACAGAACTACCCCACCCATGATTTAGAGATGGCTGCAGTGGTATTTGCACTTAAGATCTGGAGACATTACCTATACGGTGAGTCGTGCCAGATATTCACTGACCACAAGAGTTTGAAGTATATTTTCCAGCAGCGAGATCTGAACCTGAGACAGCGCCGTTGGATGGAGTTGGTGAAAGATTATGACTGCGAGATTCTATACCATCCGGGCAAGGCGAATGCGGTGGCAGATGCTTTGAGTAGGAGGCCCGGAGGTAGCTTATCTTGTTTGAGCGCAGTGCAGATGCAGTCGACGGCGGATTGGCAGGTGTTATGTGACAACAGTGTGCAGTTCGAGTTTACTCCTACAGGGGGACAGCTGGCCCATTTCAGAGCACGCCCACAGTTACTTGACCGTATCCACGAGGCACAGTCCGGCGATGCCCGTACATTAGAGATTATTGAGCAGATTCGGCAGGGCAGAGTTTCTGAGTTCGTGATTGATGATCAGGGGATACTTCGATTTGGGACTCGACTGTGCGTGCCAGATTCAGAGGGACTGAGGCGTGATATCCTCGAGGAGGCACATAGATCAGTATACAGTGTGCATCCAGGTTCCACCAAAATGTACCGTGATTTGAGAGAGGTTTACTGGTGGGACGGGAAGAAGAAGGATATTACAGACTTTGTGTCGAGATGCCTGACTTGTCAGCAAGTCAAGGCCGAGCACCAGAGGCCAGCCGGCGAGTTACAGCCTTTGCCCATCCCAGAGTGGAAGTGGGAGCAGGTCTCCATGGACTTCGTTGTGGGTCTACCCAGGACCAGTCGAAGGTACGACTCTATTTGGGTGATTGTGGATCGACTGACGAAAGCGGCTCACTTCCTGCCAGTGAAGACCACTTTTGGATTTTCTCAGTACGCCCAGGTTTATATTGATGAGATAGTGCGAATGCATGGTGTTCCGACTTGCATCGTGTCCGACCGTGGCACCCAGTTTACCAGCTGATTGTGGCAGAAACTCCAGGAAGCCTTGGGCACCCGATTGAGTTTTAGCACAGCCTTTCATCCGCAGACCGACGGTCAGTCGGAGCGTATGATTCAGACTCTTGAGGACATGCTCAGAGCTTGTGTTTTAGATTTCGGTGGTAGCTGGGATCGTCGTCTGCCTTTGATCGAGTTTTCCTACAATAATAGCTTCCAGGAGACGATTCAGATGGCACCTTTCGAGGCTTTATATGGGAGGAGATGTCGATCGCCTGTATGTTGGACAGAGCTTAGGAAGAGCAATATTTTGGGGCCTCAGATTATACAGGAGACGACCGAGAAGATACAGCTGATTCGGGACAGGATGAGAGCGGCACAGAGCAGGCAGAAATCTTATGCTGACAGGCGCCGTCGCCGACTCGAGTTCGCTGTTGGCGATCATGTTTTCCTGAAGGTCTCTCCGATGAAAGGTGTGATGAGATTTGGGCGGAAAGGGAAACTGAGTCCTAGATATGTTGGTCCTTTCGAGATCCTAGAGCGTGTTGGTCCAGTCGCTTATCGGTTAGCTCTTCTGCCCAGCTTCCCCGATGTTCACCCCGTATTCCATGTCTCGATGCTCCGCAAGTACCTTCATGATCCTTCCTAGGTGATTCAGCACCAAACGATCCAATTAGAGCGTGATCTTTCTTTCACCGAGCAGCCGGTGGTCATTTTGGATCGGCAGGTGAAGAAATTAAGGTCGAAGGTTATACCATCCATCAAGGTCCTTTGGCGTGGCCCGAACAGCGAGGAGGTCACCTGGGAGACCGAGGTCGAGATGAGGAAGAGATATCCCCATCTTTTTGAAGGTACGCGTAGTTAAATTCTAAATTCGGGGACCGAATTTCTTTAAGGGGGGAAGATTGTAACCCTTCGAAAATCGTTTAGGCAGTTTTTCGGTAATCGGCTAATTTTTCGGCTTTTTCCGTAAATGTCAAAATAGGTATTTTTTTCATTGTAGACCTAATTATACAAAATTTAGATAAGATATTACTATAATTTTGTCACTAAAATGTCACTTATAATTTTCTAGTTAAATAAAAAAAAATCGTAATTAATTATTTTTTTTATTATTTTAAGCCTTTTTAAATACATTAAATTAGTGATAAATACAAATTTAATTAGATAAATTTCATAATTAGGAGTCTTTATAAGCTAAAATATGGTGTTAATAAAATTGTATCATGACTTGCAACATTTTAGTTTTATGGTGGGAAAATTATGAAAACAATGATGAAAAAAAGGGTTTTTTTGGAAAAAGTTGATTTGAAAGGCATTAAATGATAACATGGGGTGTTTATTGACCTAGAAACTTCTTCTAAATTTCCCCATCTCCTCTCCCTTGCTGCTGCCCGGCCTTGAGCTGCAGAAATTCCCTCACTTCCCACTTCTTTTTGCTTCTTTTTCTTGCTAAAAATTCAATAAAAATTCACAATTTCCATCTCCATTCAACACTAAACCCTAATCCAATCTCTCTTCAACCCAAATTAGTTCAAAAACTTCATGAAAGGTGGCTTCTTGGTGACTTGATCAAGCTAGGATTCAAGCTTGTGAGGTGAAGATTCTAATCTTTTTGTTAACTTGTAGTTTCATTATGCTAGAATTCAAATTTGAAGTATTAATTTGGTAGTAAATGTTTGTTTAGGAAAATCAAGAGAAGGATTTGATTTTGAACTAGGGTTTGAAGCATGGTTGATGGATTAAGTTAGGGCTTTGATTATCTAATTTATTGGAGTGGTTAATTGTGTTGTGTTATGCTCGCTAAATCGACAAAATTTCGATGTTTGTATCGAATCGGTAAGCAAATTGCTTACTAGATTTTTATAAAAATTAGAATGTGATCAAATTGCGTTATGTTAGCGATATAATTAGCTTCGTATAGGACTATTAGAGTGCGTGAACGCGGGGTTTTGTCTAGTCGGGTTTTAGTTTTGCCGATTTCCCCGATATGACGATTCTAGTTAACGATTAGCGATTTTCGTGCGTTTTCCTGCGCACCGGGTGCATGCTATGTTTAATTCAAGAGCATTGATAATTGTATATTTTGGCTTGCATCATTTTAGATTTTGTAATCTTATCCTTGGTGTTGTGCAAATATAGGATCGGTCGGGGAAACATCGAACATGGCGCGTAAAGGCAAGGCGGTGGTCGGATCGGATTAGCAAGGCAACTCAGGTGAGTAGATGTATTCATCTATGGGGGAATCGTCTGGATGGCGCGATGCGCCCCATAGTTAGGATTTCCTTATCTCTTGTAAGATTCATGTTGTTAGTTAGCTTACCCCCTTCATTGACATTGCATACCCTTATAGTTAATAATATGCTAGATTGCATGGATATTCATATGCACATATGCGATAACACTTCGTAGGGCACGAACACCATTACCATTGGCATCTGTTGCACGCGCACTATTCATGTGACACACACGCCTTTGGTAATTGCCATGCCACGTGCACTAGAAAACCTGTTTAACTTAATATCGCCATTTGCATTCATACATGATATATGAAATTGCATAGCATGCACATACCTCGCATTATCATCATATTTACATAGATTCTAGCAAAAATTCACATCATATACATTGATATCATAGACATTTATTATATATATAACATGTGAACATTATGATTTTCTTGAGGATTTCAGTATTTCTGCGATTTCTGGATTTTTGGGGGAAAACCGCAAGAATTTAACAAAAGCTTATATTCATCATTTTTAAAACAAAGTTGCGGTTTTCTCGTGATGTATGTGTCGTCCACCATGAGTTTTCATGTTTTCTGTTGGATTTCGAGACCCGATTCGAGGAGTGGATGAACCGTCTCGGGTACATGGTGGGCCCGGTATGGTACCCCGGGGCAAGAAGATCGAGTTGTAGACGATGAGCCTGGCAGGGGAAGACTACCTACCGATGATGTCTGGCACGGCGGATATCCGGAGGATACCGACCGTTGTCGTGAGATTTATGATATGGGCCGATCCGGACTGACGGAGCCCGATATTGAGACAGATATGATTCATATTTGGTGTCGATACTTGACACGGGTTTTCAGATGATTTCTTGATGGTATTTAGCTATTATACAGATATTCATGTTCTAAAGTTAAGAATTCAATACCCTTAGCATTTAAAACACTTAAAGACTTAATAATGACATTGCATACCTGTGCATGCATACTGGAGATATTATATCACATATGGACATGCATGTTGTGGTGCATTGCGTGCATTCTTACGATTGCCTTATTAGATGATATATTTACTCACGAGCTGGCAACTCACCCCCGTTATGCCACAGTGTCTTGCAGGTCGGACTCATCAGTCTTGTAGCAGCGGCTATCTTATTATCAGCTCCTTTTGCGCAGACTCGCGACATCGCCCGTAGGTGGGTTGCGAGCACACTTTATTTCTTTTGCTTTATCATTGTATCTAGTATTCTCCATCTACCACTTTATATTGTATATGCAACCTAGTGATGAGACTGAGAGATTTGTATATTTGTGGTTTCTTTTGGGTCGAGCTCACTTGAGCCGGCGTTGTGTTTCCTGATATTTTGCGTTTCTTTATGCTCTTTTCTTGATATCGCTATTATATTGCATGTGGTTGTGATCCACCTTGGGCGAAGAGCTAGCTCCCGCTTGGGGATGCCATTTTATGATTACAGGTTTATTATCTTGTTGTACCCATTTTGGGGGATAGAAAATACAGGGGAGACTCTGCCGAAATTTTCAGAAATTTATGATGTTTTAAAAAAAAAGGATTCTTTGCAACTTAGTTGATTTGAAAATCGTTTTCATTGAAGGTTTTCCTTCACTCTCTTTTGATTTTGGTTTAGATTTTTCTGGGCTTTGGCTGACTTAGGTTACAGTACGCCTTTAGACGTCTCGTAATCTAAGTGCCAGTCACGTTCCGTACCTTCGGGTCGTGACAAAGTAGCAAGCACATGCGGCTCCACCACTCGTGTATAGTTCTGATAACAACTTTGTCACGACCCGAAAGTACGGGACGCGACTGGCACTTAGATTACGAGACGTCTAAAGGCGTACCGTAACCTAAGTCAGCCAAAGCCCAGAAGAATCTAAACCAAAATCAAAAGAGAGTGAAGGAAAACCTTTAATGAAAACGATTTTCAAATCAATTAAGTTGCAAATAATCCCTTTTTCAAACGTCAAAAATTTCCGAAAAATTAGCCGATTACCGAAAAACTGCCTAAACGATTTTCGAAGGGTTACATAGGAGCGCATATGAGATATGTGCGGGACCGAGAATAATACCTGTTAGGGTTCCTAGGCACTCTTGTGAGGGTTCATAAGGCATCAAACATGCACAAATAAAATTTTAGACGTGCCGAACAACCCAAAGCCGGTATCTTTTCAAGATTATTAGGGTTTAACATGCAAGTAAACAACTTTATTACTAAGTATGAGGGATTACAACCTTTGTAGTCCGCTCCTTCGCTTCACAAGCTCCGAGTAGAAGTCCCTTTGCCGCGATCCACGATCTCCCGGACTCAAGAGAGGCTCCACAACTCGAACGATCCATGATAGCTTGTCGTATTCCTTTTCTCCGATGATCTACGTCGAAGTTGCAATAGCTCAAGCTCTCTCACTCTAATGAGGTGAACACCCTAATCTAATGGGCTAGATTAGATGAGGATGATGGAGTAGTATTTATGCTTTCTTTTTATATCATTTTCTCATAAGAAATCATCACAAAAGGAATCACTAGTGAGCTCTTTCCAAAACTCAAGAGAGAAGAAGATGAAGAATAATGAAAGTCATCCTTTTGTGATGAATAGTAGATAAGAATATATGATTGATATGGAACCATGGTCAAGGATGATAGGCTTAACCTTTGTAGAGAATAAACTAGAGCTAGGGTTTGTTTAGGTTAAGAATGAGTCAAGGATAAGTATCAACCATAATATCTTAACCAAGACAAAAGGAAATCCTTCTAGAACAATCAAGAAGGAGCTAACCCTAATCAAACCCTAATCCCTTTTTATCATCCCTAAACATGTTTCATAATAAATCATATCATGTCACAATAATATATATCACATATATATTATATATTTGCAACAAAAGAAAATAATACAATTAACATATATCGCATATATATCAATGTATTAATCCGGTGAGAAAATGAAATAATAAAGCGAGCCAATATTAGATAATGTAATACAATATATCATATATATCATTATACATTAAATCATCGAATCAACACTTGATCCGACGATCCGGCTATATCGAATATAACCGACTAATATCTCATGTACCGATTCATCGAATCAACACTTGATCCTGATGACCCAGTTCTTATCTAAATATCGCGAGAATATAATACGGTATCTCATATCGCATTATCCTCGGTCCTGCACATATCACATATGTGCCTCTACTCCGTTTTGCCTGAGCCAAGAAACCTCTTTGTAGGACTTTAAAGAATCGTCAATACGCCGGTAGCAGGTGATGATCATATCAAACACCCACAAGCTGCAAGCGGTCAGCTAAACATAACAGCCACCCAGGTTTTGGGCGATCAGAAGATCAACAAGCTAGCCTGTCCATTCTCGTGTGAATCCAATCAGTAACACTCCCGTACAGTCCAGTCTATTCGTCTGATATGTCGCATATCTAGTCTAGGGGTGGTATACGTCAGACCCCAGTAACCGATAAGTCGTGTCGATGTGAGGCTTATAACAGGTCGAGAAACTATTGGTAACACTTACCAGCATATCTCTATATCAGCCCTGGCCAGGGACTTCCAGTTATAGCCAATCGAACACAGCATAACATCAACTCCCTATACCGGGAGAGACGAATCCCCTCCTATCGCTCATTGCCTCCATGTGATTCGGGACTGTACCCAAAAGCCACCGGTTTGCACGCCCTCTTGGACGTGGTAAGGTGGAAATCAAAGCACAGTGGGAATCACACAAGACTCTATGACGATCTCGGGTCTACAGACTACGCTGTACCAGTGTCACCGGAGAACTGCCATCTGACGTGTGGTATATCACCATCTGGGAGTTCTCGGCGAGTCCGTCCAGTGTACCCAGTCTCCACTGAGCACCCGTACACCATCCTTGATGTCAAACACCGATGGATATGGGATCATCCATCGCCCATCATATGGGTCAAGATGCGTATACGCTAGTCTACTCTGGTGTATCGATGCCCTGTCTCGATACACCCTCGACTAGGAACAGTTATAGGATGTACTCATCGACTACCATGGGCCCACTAGTATGATCTCATCATAGTCCCAGTAGTCGAGTACAGATCCTAAGGGCTTTATCAACATGTGAGAGAAAGACAGTAAACCAGTACAAGTCAACATGTTAAGATAAAGTGAAACCAAATAGCATACTATCATGACGAGCAAGAAAGTCCTCTCTGTATATATCCAAGCATCCATCATAATATACATCATATGTACAACAATGGCCTCTAGGGCATATACATAACTAACAATTTCCCCCTTGCACTAAGGCCGGCTGCTGTAGTATCTCATACCTAGCATCCCGAATAATCTCTCAAACTGTATCTGGGGAATGGCCTTCGTGAGTGGATCCGCTGTGTTGTCCTTCGTATCTACTCTCCTGACCTCGATCTCCCGGCGATCAACTATCTCCCTGATCAGGTGTTACCGCCTCAGAATATGTCTGGACTTCTGATGGAACCTGGGTTCCTTGGCCAAAGCCACAGCTCGATTGTTATCGCAATACAAAGGTATTGGATGCTCAATGGATGGAACCACACCAAGTTCACTAATGAACTTCTTAATCCAGACAGCCTCTTTGGCAGCATCGTTGGCAGCGGTGTATTCAGCCTCCATCGTCGAGTCTGCAACGGTATCCTGTTTGGAACTCTTCCAACATACCGCCCCTCCATTGAGGGTAAAGACAAATCCCAAGTGCGACTTAGAGTCGTCCTTATCACTTTGGAAGCTGTAATCGGTAAAGGACTCCACCTGGAGTTCTCCGTTACCATACACCAAGAACATGTCTCTAGTCCTTCGCAAATACTTGAGAATGTTCTTCACAGCTGTCCAGTGACTCTCTCCAGGATCTGCTTGATACCGACTCACTACACTTAGTGAGTATGCTACATCGGGTCTGGTACATAGCATCGCATACATGATAGAGCCTACTGCCAAAGCATAGGGTATCCCTTGCATGCGAGCTCTCTCCAAATCAGTTTTGGGAGACATCTCTTTGGAGAGAGTGAGTCCAGAGATCGTGGGTTGGTTCCCACGCTTGGATTCTTCCATACTAAACCTCTTTAGTATGGTGTCAATGTACCGGGTTTGGGACAATCCCAGTATTCGTTTAGATCTATCTCTATAGATCATGATTCCCAATATGCAGGAGGCATCACCTAGATCTTTCATTGAGAATCTTTGTGATAAGAAGAGCTTGACTGATTGCAGCATAGGAATATCATTTCCTATCAATAGTATGTCATCCACGTACAATACGAGAAAGACAACCTTACTCTCTGCTACCTTTTTATAGATACAAGATTCATTTATATTTTTGATGAAGCCAAACTCTTTGACTACAACATCAAAACAGATGTTCCAACTCCGCGATGCTTGCTCCAACCAATAAATGGATTTAAGCAGCTTGCACACCTTTCCGCTGCTCCCACTATCTACGAAGCCCTCTGGCTGAGTCATGTCCATGCACTCTTCTAAATCACCGTTTAGAAAGGCGGTCTTAACATCCATTTGCCAGATTTCGTAGTCATGGTATGAAGCAATGGCAAGTAAGATCCGGATGGGCTTAAGCATAGCCACTGGAGAAAAGGTTTCGTCATAATCCACACCTGGTCGTTGACGAAAACCCTTTGCTACAAGTCTAGCTTTGAAAGTCTCAACTTTTCCATCTACACCAAATTTCTTTTTAAAAATCCACTTGCTCCCAATGGGTTTTACCTCTTCAGGAGCATTTTCCAAAGTCCATACTTTATTGGTGTACATGGATTCCATCTCAGATCGCATTGCATCCAGCCATTTTACAGAGTCACCACTCGTGATGGCCTGCTCGAAGCTAGTTGGGTCATCATCTTCCATGATGCAATCCTCGCTTCCACCATCAATGAGAAAACCGTAGTATCTCTCAGGTGAACGAGAAACCCTACTAGATCGGCGGAGAGGCTGGGGTTCGTCGGGCACTACTGAATCCTGTGGTTCTACTAAATCTTCAGTTGCAGTTTGTGTTTCTGGAACCTCTTCCAGCTCTACCTCTTTGCCACTAATTTCTTTTGCAAGAAATTCCTTTTCCAAAAAGGTAGCATATTGAGAAACAAACACTTTTTGTTCTTCAGCGTGGTAGAAAAAATATCCTTGGGAATTCTTAGGATATCCCACAAACTTGCAAAGAACTGACTGTGCCTCGAGTTTGTCTGGATTTTGCCTTTTAACATAGGCCGGACAACCCCATATCTTAACTCGTTTAAAATATGGTCTCTTCCCACTCCATATCTCATATGGTGTGGTAGGTACAGATTTAGACGGAACTTGATTCAATAGGTATGCTGCTGTCTCAAGCGCATAATCCCAGAAGGAAATAAGCAACTCAGCCTCGCTCATCATAGAGCGCACCATATCTAATAGGGTGCGATTCCTCCGTTCCAGTACACCATTGTGCTGTGGTGTATAAGGAGGAGTAAGCTGAGAGAGAATCCCATTCTCTTTTAGATAATCTAGGAACCCATTGCTTAAGTATTCACCTCCTCGATCAGATCGAAGAATTTTAATACTTTTGCCTGTTTGATTCTCTACTTCGTGCTTATATTCTCTGAATTTCTCAAAAGCTTCGGACTTGTGTTTCATCAGGAACACATGTCCGAATCTAGAGAGACCATCAGTGAATGTAATGAAGTAGGAAGAACCATTCCTGGCATGCGTAGACATGGGACCGCATACATCACTATGTACCAGTCCTAAGAGTTCGGTAACTCTTTCTCCGTGTCCACTAAACGGAGCTTTGGTCATTTTTCCTTTGAGACATGAATGGCAAGTATCATAAGATGATAATTCGAACGGATTCAAATAACCATCCTTATGTAACTTAACCAGTCGTGTCGCATTGATATGACCAAGTCTATAATGCCACAAGAAGGATTCGTTTATTTCTGAACTTTTCCTCTTGTGTGTGTTTTGTATATTGAGAACTGTATTCTAATTTAGAATGAATATGCCATTATGTAACGAGCCTGATGCAATCAAATTTTGATCTAGGAATATGTTCATAACATTATCCTTTACTACAAAATTATATCCTTCTTTACTTAATAAAGAAACTGATATAATATTGCACATCATATTCGGTATATAATAGCACTCAATTAGAATCAGTGTATTACGACTTGGCAATACTAGGTGATATTCGCCAACTGCTTTGGCTGCAATACTTGCACCGTTTCCTACTTGAACGGAATGATCACCTTTTCCCAGTTCTCTACCTTTCCGTAGCCCATGTAACATTTTATATATGTGGGATCCTGATCCGGTATCTAAAACCCAGGACGTAGGGTGAACTGAGAAACAATTTTCAATAACTAACACACCTGAAGAAGATGCATCAACATGCATGTTCTTTTGGGCGGCGTGAGAATCCAGATATTCTCATATTCCCTGTTCAGTCTTATAACTCTTATAAGAAAGAACGGGTCCAACGTTCCCCTGCTCAGTATAATAAGCGGGTTCAGTCAATACATCCATATTATTATCTTGATTATGGCCCGACATGGTCGCTACCTGGAGAGAGAGAGAAGAAAACACTTTAGCGTATGCTCTTGCAAGATTAGATTGGTTATTATCTTATCTAATCAGGATGTCTCCCACTATTTTTATCAAATCTACCTTCAAACCCTAAAAGGTAAGATTAGCCAGGATTAATTACACCCTACAATTTCGTCAATCTTTCAGCCAGATCAGTGTCGGTACTTGAGAGAGGTTCCCCGTGCTTTCGCACGGACCTAATTAAAGTAAACCTCGTTTTCCCAGAGGCGTAACCCCGTTAACACTTTTCTAGACACCTACTTGATCGGCTAATTGTCCTGTGTAAAACTCTCGCAGGAGTAACTCTTACTCGCAGTGGGTATCGGGATCCAACTATCTCATAGGAGGTATGCAATCTCTTTGCAAATTTCAACACTTAAAATTCCCGATAATATTTTGCCCCTAGCAACTTATGACCTTAACATAGTCAACAAATCATAATTGCTAGCCAAGTTCAACCCGTCATTTCCCGATTGAATTAAACCCACCTGCACGACCCTTAACATAGTCAACAAAGTCGTACAACTACCCTAATCCAATCACATCTCATGTTTTAACAGATAAGTACTAATTAGCTACCGCACACTACGCCTTAACATAGTCAACAAACGTAGCACGAATACTAGCTAGTCTTTATCTGAAATGACGAAGGGCTACGCAGGTTTTTCAGAAAACCATGAGCGTAATGAACTTGATATCGTCGTAGAATCATGTGAAATTTTGAAATGGAGTGTTTTTTAGGCTTTCATTAGTTTTGCTAAAGATGTCACTCCCGGTGAAGGGATCTCGGCTCTTTCCTCATCGAATAAGGTGCAGGATATATCATATATATCACTGTGCAAAGTAAAACTCTAAAAGCAATCAAAAGACAAACCGAGTTTTGTAGCATCTGCCAGTTTCGCTAATAAGGTCACTCCCGGTGAAGGGATCTCGGCTCTTTCCTCATCGAATAAGGTGTAGGGTATATCATATATACCGCTATGCAAAGCAAAACTGTAGCTACCCTTTGTATAAAGTTTTGATTCTACAACATCTTTTATGTTTCTTTTCCTTTTATTAATCTCATTAATAAAATCACATCAGCTTATGCTTCCTAAGCATCACAGAAGAAACGAAAGCAGTAATATTTATATATCAGCATATATATATATAGTATAAGCATTCGTCTCAGACAGTAATATGATCTCATCACAGAACATTGCAGCAGAAGAACATATATGAAATATTGGATATACTAGGACGTCCGTATTTTCAATACGAGCCGGTATAAAACACGGATTCCTCGGTCGCGATGAATAGCCAAACCCACATCCCAAGACCCCTACGAGAGCGGCAAGTAACACTGCCAATTCTAGGGTTAGGAGAGCCGGTCTCGACTCCTCGAGATGGTCTCCTACTGGACCCTAGAACCCGGTTACTTGTGCTCCCCTCCTTGGGTCTACCTAATGCGGAAAAGTAAATAATATACAATGGTGACATCAACCTCATCCCGGAAGTGCCTCAATAAAAGAATATTACATACAAACGAATTTTACATGAATGAAAATAAAAAAACCCTCATCTCACATAAAACCCCCGGCTATTCAGAACACGACGATCCAATATAACATATCACAGCAACACATAATATCACATATCATCAACGTAAGTAAGTGTGCATACACCGATCGTCGTTGTCGTATAGCAACGAAAACCGGCAATACAACTACATACTACACTTACGGTCACAGAAAAGAAATTGTAAAACTACAATATTTGGAATCCACAATCACTTTAGACATCGTAAATCCGAAATATCACATACTTCGCATTTCATGCCTAACTCTATGAATTCCACATATTGTATCACATTCCAGATAAATAGACAGTATTAAACTTTTCGAACAGATAATCAAATACCCAAAATTTCCTAAATAGCTCAACACTTGAGCGAAGTTCAAATAATCCCAGAATATGTCACAGTACCAGTGATCCGGCCGTAGAAGGGTCAAGCCAACGCCTCACATGTGGCACGCCGTACTGTCCCAAACCCTAAAGTTTAGAGGCAGTTCAAGACGGTCACATAATCGAGTTAAGGTTTGTTGTCTTCTAGAGGGTCCACTGTGTTACTTGCACATTTTTCCGAAAGATTTAAACCCGATAAAAATTCAACACTTGAAAGTTTTTCCTGCTGGGAAAAAATGAGTTAATATTATCCGTTCGAACATTTTAACAGTTTCTAAATATCCGGAAATAATAACGAATTTAAATATCCCGATCGAATCTACGATTACAAAATAAACCCCAGAATAATCAACACTTGAGTCAGAATAAAAAATACCCTGAAAGTATAAAAGCAGTAAAAGGAATTACTGTGAAAAAATAATTGTCCAATCAAACAGTAGTGTCGCGGATCCGCGGCCCAAGCAAGGTACGGCCGCGGTTCCGCGGCGCTCTGTAGGGATGACGTCATCGTTTTTCACCATAATTCTTGAATTTACCTGCTGATTTTTTTAGGTATTTTTAATTCAGAAAAAAATCACATTTTTGAAAAATATCCAAAGAGGGGTTCATTTTCGTCATATCGGGTTCGATCGGAGTTTTAACTTCGTATACACGTCGCCTAATGCTCTAGCTAGCATCTGATACCACTGTTAGGGTTCCTAGGCACTCTTTTGAGGGTTCATAAGGCATCAAACATGCACAAATAAAATTTTAGACGTGCCGAACAACCCAAAGCCGGGATCTTTGCTAGATTATTAGGGTTTAACATGCAAGTAAACAACTTTACTACTAAGTATGAGGGATTACAACCTTTGTAGTCCGCTCCTTCGCTTCACAAGCTCCGAGTAGAAGTCCTTTTGCCGCGATCCACGATCTCCCAGACTCAAGAGAGGCTCCACAACTCGAACGATCCATGATAGCTTGTCGTATTCCTTTTCTCCGATGATCTACGTCGAAGTTGCAATAGCTCAAGCTCTCTCACTCTAATGAGGTGAACACCCTAATCTAATAGGCTAGATTAGATGAGGATGATGGAGTAGTATTGATGCTTTCTTTTTATATCATTTTCTCACAAGAAATCATCACAAAAGGAATCACTAGTGAGCTCTTTCCAAAACTCAAGAGAGAAGAAGATGAAGAATAATGAAAGTCATCCTTTTGTGATGAATAGTAGATAAGAATATATGATTGATATGGAACCATGGTCAAGGATGATAGGCTTAACCTTTGTAGAGAATAAACTAGAGCTAGGGTTTGGTTAGGTTAAGAATGAGTCAAGGATAAGTATCAACCATAATATCTTAACCAAGACAAAAGGAAATCCTTCTAGAACAATCAAGAAGAAGCTAACCCTAATCAAACCCTAATCCCTTTTTATCATCCCTAAACATGTTTCATAATAAATCATATCATGTCACAATAATATATATCACATATATATTATATATTTGCAACAAAAGAAAATAATACAATTAACATATATCGCATATATATCAATGTATTAATCCGGTGAGAAAATGAAATAATAAAGCGAGCCAATATTAGATAATGTAATACAATATATCATATATATCATTATACATTAAATCATCGAATCAACACTTGATCCGACGATCCGGCTATATCGAATATAACCGACTAATATCTCATGTACCGATTCATCGAATCAACACTTGATCCTGATGACCCGGTTCTTATCTAAATATCGCGAGAATATAATACGGTATCTCATATCGCATTATCCTCGGTCCTGCACATATCACATATGTGCCTCTACTCCGTTTTGCCTGGGCCAAGAAACCTCTGTGTAGGACTCTAAAGAATTGTCAATACGCCGGTAGCAGGTGATGATCATATCAAACACCCACAAGCTGCAAGCGGTCAGCTAAATGTAACAGCCACCCAGGTATTGAGCGATCAGAATATCAATAAGCTAGCCTGTCCGTTATCCTGTGAATCCAATCAGTAACACTCCCGTACAGTCCGGTCTGTTCGTCTGATATGTCGCATATCTAGTTTAGGGGTGGTATACGTCAGACCCCAGTAACCGATAAGTCATGTCGATGTGAGGCTCATAACAGGTCGAGAAACTACTGGTACCACTTACCAGCATATCTCTATATCAGCCCTGGCCAGGGACTTCCAGTTATAGCCAATCGAACACAGCACAACATCAACTCCCTATACCGGGAGAAACAAATCCCCTCCTATCGCTCATTGCCTCCATGTGATTCGGGACTGTACCCAAAAGCCACCGTTTTGCACGCCCTCTTGGACGTGGTAAGGTGGAAATAAAAGCACAGTGGGAATCACACAAGTCTCTATGACGATCTCGGGTCTACAGACTACGCTGTACCAGTGTCACCGGAGAACTGCCATCTGACGTGTAGTATATCACCATCTGGGAGTTCTCGGCGAGTCCGTCCAGTGTACCCAGTCTCCACTGAGCACCCGTACACCATCCTTGATGTCAAACACCGATGGATATGGGATCATCCATCGCCCATCATATGGGTCAAGATGCGTATACGCTAGTCTACTCTGGTGTATCGATGCCCTGTCTCGATACACCCTCGACTAGGAACAGTTATAGGATGTACTCATCGACTACCATGGCCCCACTAGTATGATCTCATCATAGTCCCAGTAGTCGAGTACAGATCCTAAGGGCTTTATCAACATGTGAAAGAAAGACAGTAAACCAGTACAAGTCAACATGTTAAGATAACGTGAAACCAAATAGCATACTATCATGACGAGCAAGAAAGTCCTCTCTGTATATATCCAAGCATCCATCATAATATACATCATATGTACAACAATGGCCTCTAGGGCATATACATAACTAACAATACCAGTATGTGATACTGTATTCTATTCTAGCGATTTGTATCATCGGACGGTTATATGAGATATAGCCGGGTTACCGAATCAAGTGTTGATTCGATATATTGATACACTAGATATTAGTCGGTTATATGAGATATGACCGGATCATTAAATCAAGTATTGATTTAATGATTTAATGTATAATTATATATTTGATATATTACTTTACATTAACTAGTATTGGTTCACTTAAGATTGATTTTCTCACTTGATGTGCACAAGTTGTATATGTGATATATGTTTGTGCACTAGTTCGTATCATGATTGATGATACTTGCAAACTTAGGTGTGTGTATGACTTACACCATATTTAAGAAAATGGTTTGGGTTTTTATTTATTTTGGTAAAACAAAATGGTGGCTTTCTTTGTCTTTGCTTGAAGCTTCATGAAGCTTTCAAGTATCTTTGACAAAGTCCACTAATTTTGTTTTGCATAAGATTTTCATTAACCTAACCATTACCTCAAACTATGGTTTAGTCTCTACAAAGGTTTACTCACCCATGGTTGCATTATGATAGACTTCACTTGATTATTCAATTTAGATAATTCATTTTTATTCTTATTCTTTTCTTTCTTCTTCTTCTTCTTCAAGAAGAAGAAAAGCTTGCTAGAAAAATTTCAAGTGAAGAAATAGAGTGAGAAATCCAAATCCAAAGTGAACCCACTTCCTATTTCATCATCCTCTACTACTTGCCATTTAGTTTAGGGTGTTCTCTTCACAAAGTTCTTGACCTAGTGAAGATGGAGCTTGAGTTTGAGTCTCCTCGACGTAGATCATCTTCGGCCTCGAAGTCAACGACCTAGCCCGCTCATTTCTCCGAGGAAACATCACCCGAGTCCGGGATCTCGATGATCGCAGCGAAGGGACGTCAACACGGAGCTTTAGAAGTGAAGGACCGGATCTACAAAGGTTGTAATCCCTTTCACTTAGTGTTAAAGTTGTTTGCTTGCTAGTTTTCGCATAATCTCTAGTATACGATCTTGGTTAGGGTTGTTCGGCACGGCTAAATTTTTGAATCGGGCATGGTAGATGCCTTGTAGAACCTTGTTAGAGTGCCTAGGAACCCTACAGTATGGTTTTACGACTGGGCTTCGATCACTTACGTGTACTTATGCACGTATGATGATTGGGCGGATAATACTAGTGGGCTTTGGTTTAAGCCGGATCCTAGTATTATATTGATGGATTATTTTCGTCTCTTTGTATTCGTATTCTTCGGAATACGGATGCGGGTATATATATACGAATGAGGGGCGTTCTTGTAATTCTTGCGGGAAAGCTTCTAGAAGGGACACCTCATTTAGGGTTTGTTTTCTTTTATGGATTAAACATAATGAGGTGTAGAAAATGAGATGGAGATATTTCTTGGATGGTTATGACTCATCACTTGACAAAAGAGATATTTTGTGATCCATGGTTGATATTTGTGAGATATTTATTTATCTCATAAATTATCACATGATTCATTATTCATCACAAATGAGAAGTCATTCTTCATCCAAGTTCTTCTTCTCCTCTCTCATTTTCTTCAAGTGACCTTCTTCTTCCTCATAACCCTAAACCTTTCATGAGTTGAGAAACCTAGGGTTCCAAGAGACAAATCTATTCATCTTCTCACTCTACACCATCTAGGACTTCTAGTTTAGCGAACTAGAAGCTGTAGTTACCTTGGATTTGAGGTAGGAGCTCGGACTATAGACTCTCAGGAGGATCATCTTTAACTCGAGGAGGCCGTCGAGGTTGCCCAATCCGTTTCGATCCTTGGAGCTGACAACGAGGTGGAGGATAGCAAAGAAAAACCGAAGGACTTGGTATCATGAGGTATAACTTTCATCCGAGTAGATAAACCTCATTGCAAGTTAGCTAGTTAGGGTTTAGTATCGATCCTGGAGTTCAAGTAGGCGTTATGAACTTTGAAAAATCGTTTTTTGAATATTCCGCCTCCCAGCAAACCGGTGGGGTGTGCGACATCGGCTTACATTGACACGGTCAACATATGCAACATTAATACTAAGTACTACTCATAGGAAATGATAGAGGGCTACAGCTGGTTTTTGGTGAAAAACCTTTAACGTAATGAACTTGATATCGTTGAAAGAACTCGGGTGACTTTGGAAAGGAGTGATTTAGGCTCCGCTTTTAAAACAAGTGGTTTTGAAGAAAACCGGGTAGTTTATGTTAGTTATATGTATGCCCTAGAGGCCATTACTGTACATAAGATGTATATTGTAGTGGATGCTGGGACATATATAGGGAGGACTTTCTTGCTCGACATGACAGTATGCTATCTGGTTACTCTTTACCTTAACGTGTATACTGGATGTCTCTCTGTTACATGTTGGTAAAGCCCTTAGGATGTGTACTTGACTACCTGGACCATGATGCAGATCATACTAGTGGGGACATGGTAGTCCATAAGTACATCCTTCAAGGTCCCTAGTCGTGGGTGTATCGAGACGGGGCATCGATATACCAGAGTAGACTAGCGTATACCTTCTCGACCTATACAGATGGGCGATGGATGATCCCATATCTATTGGTGTTTGATATCGGAGATGATATACGGGTGCTCAGTAGAGACTGGGTACACTGGACGGACTCGCCGAGAACTCCCAGATGGTATTATACCTTACGTCAGATGGCAGTTCTCTGGTGACACTGGTACAGGTTAGTCTGTAGACCCGAGATCGTCATAGAGTCTTGTGTGATTCCCACTGTGCTTTGATTTCCACCTTACCACGTCCAAGAGGGCATGCAAAACGGTGGCTTTTGGGTACAGTCCCGAATCACATGGAGGCAATGAGCGATAGGAGGGGATTCGTCTCTCCCGGTATAGGGAGTTGATGTTGCGCTGTGTTCGATTGGCTATAACCGGAAATCCCTGGCCAGGGTTGCTGAGATTTACTGGTAAGTGTTATCTGTAGTATCTCGAACTGTTATAGACCTCATATCGACACGACTTATCGAGCTATTGGGGTCTGACGTTTGCCACCCCTAGGCGAGATATGCGACATATCAGACGAACAGATCGGACTGTACGGTAAGTGTTACTAGTTGGATTCACAGGAGTGTGAGCGGGCTTGCTCGTCGATCTTCTGATCGCTCAATACCCGGGTGGCCGTTACATTTAGCAGACCGCTTGCGGCTTGTGGGTGTTTGATATGATCATCACCGGCTGCCGGCGTATTGACGAGTCTTTAGAGTCCTACACAGAGGTTTCCTGGCTCAAGCGAAACGAAATAGGAGCGCATATGAGATATGTGCGGGACCGAGAATAATGCGTGTATATGATACTGTATTCCATTCTCGCGATGAATGTATCGATTGGTTGTATGTGATATAACCTAGTTATCGATTCAAGGATTGATTCGATAAGCCGATACATTGGATATTAGTCGGTTATATGAGATATGACCGGATCGTTAAATCAAGTGTTGATTTAATGATTTAATGCATAATTATATATTTGATATATTACTTTGCATTAACTAGTATTGGTTCACTTTAAATGGATTTTCTCACTTGATGTGCACATTGTATATGTGATATGCTTTTGTACATTTGATTGTATCATGTTTGATGATACATGCTAGTTTGGGTGTATGTTTGGTTTAAACCATGGTTGGTCAATGGTTAGGGTTTCACTTGATTTATTTGCTTATTTATTTATTTATTCATTCATTTTGGCAAAAGGAAAAATGGTGGCTTGATTTGTTTTCTTGTTGAAGCTTCTTGAAGCTTTGACTAAGTGACCATTTTGTCTTCATGCTTAACCCTAACCATTCAAACTAACCATGGTTTATTCTCTACACCTAACTAAGGTTGCTATATGATAAGTATTCATTTTTTTTCTATTTTGAGAAGAAATTATCATATTCTTTTCTTCTTCTTCTTCAAGATGAAGAAGCTTTCCTCCATCAATGGCAACTAGTGAAAAAGAGTGAGAAATACAATTCTAAAGTGAACCCACTTCCTATTTCTTCATCCTCTACCACTTGCCAAGTAGTATAGGGTGTTTTCTTCACAAGTTTCATGGCTTGGTGAAGTTGGAGCTTGATCTTGTGATGCCTCGACATAGATCATCTTTGGCATCGAAGTCGACGACCTAGCCCGCCCATTTCTCCGATGAAGCCGATGCTAGAGTCATGGATTCGATTTGGATAGCGAGGAGACATCATCATGGAGCTATGGAGGTGGAGGACCGGATTTACAAAGGTTGTATTTTCGTTCACTTAGTTAAGTTGTTAACTAGTTGCATATTTCGCCTAATCTCTAGTCAACGATCCGTATTAGGGTTTCTCGGCACTTGTAATTTTTGAAATTGGCATGGTTGATGCCTTGTGAGACCTCATTAGTGTGCCTAGGAACCCTACAGTGGTATCAGAGCCTAGCTAGAGCCTTAGGCGATGCGTAGACGATGTTAGAAACCCGATCGAACCCGAAACCCCAATTTTTCAATGCTCTCTGGACTTTTTTCAAAAACTTGGTTTTTTCCAGATTAAAAATGCTTAAAAAATTCAGCAGGGAATTCTAAGAATTACGGTGCAAAAATTACCTAATGATGTGTCTAAAACGCGGCGGAACCGCGGCAGAAGCCTGGCTTCTGCGGCGATTTCGCGGCCAGTTTATGAGATTAGCCTATAATTTTTGCACAGTAATTTGTCTATTCATGTGCTGAGTTTTCTGGGAATTTTTAATTTTAACTCAAGAGTTGAGTTTTCTGGATTGTATTGGGGACTCGGTGTTTCGATCGGATTGTCTAATTTTTTCTGTGTGTTTTTCCGGATAATTTTAGAATATGTTAAAAAGTTCGACCGGATATAAATACCCACTTTTTCCCCTGCCGGGAAATTTCCAATTGTTAGACTTTTCCGTAGTTTAATGATGTTCTAAGTAGTGCAAGTAACGCGATGGTCCCTCTAGAAAACAACAAACCTTAACTCGATTATGTGACCGTCTTGAACTGCCCTTTGAACCTTAGGGTTTAGGGCAGTACGGCGTGCCACATGTGAGGCGTTGGCTTGACCCTTCTACGGCTGGACCTTTGGTACTGAGGCACGAACTGAATGTTTTTAGACTTATTTCATGTGTTGAGCTGTTTCGGGAAAACTTGGGTGTTCGATTGTTCGATCGGAAAGTTTAACATTATATCTTGTCCGGAATGTGATACAATAATTGGAATTCACAAGTAGTTATGAGATAACTAATATGAATGTTATAAACACAGCAGTTTAGTCTCACTTGATCGGTTGCCACGGAATTTTAATGTGATAAAAAGTCCGTCGCAATCACGTAGCGTACGCGGATACTCGCCGGGTAAACTTAATAGACAGCTACACCCCTTAGCCCCAACCAAGTGACTGTAGGAGAACCCCGTCGCCGAAAGCATCCATTCGGGTGCTCGCGGTAGCGGTGTTCCGTCTTGGTGCACTTCGTCGACGGTATCGGGGGTGCGGCCGCCTATTGAAGTTTGCGACGAGCATTCGATCAGTTTTTCGGGAATCTTATTGAATTGCCCGACTTGATATTGAAAAGTGTTTTCGATAACGAGACTAAATTGCGGGGTTTATAATTGTTAGGCATGTGATGTCTAAGGAATTCATTGGTTTAGGCATGCGATGTCTAACGTGGTTGCGGATTCCAACTGTTGTAGTTTTACACTTTTTTTTCTGCGACCGTAAGTGTAATATGTGATATCGCCGGTTTCGTTGCTATATGTCAACGACAATTGGGATACACATGTTTACTTACGTTGATGACATATGATGTTATGTGTTGCTGGATATGTTATATTGGATCGTCGTGTTTGAATAGCCGGGGGTTTTTATGTGAGATGAGTGTTTTTCATTTTCATTCATGTAAAAGCTTGTATGTAATATTCTTTTATTGGGGCACTTCCAGGTTGCGGAAGATGTCACCTTTTGTATATTATTTACTTTTCCGCACTAAGATAGACCCAAGGAGGGGAGCACAAGTAACCGGGTTCTAGGGTCCAGTGGGAGACTAACTCGAGGAGTCGAGTCCGGGTCTCCTAACCCTAGAATTGGTAGGGTTGCTTGCCGCTCTCGTAGGGGTCTCGGGTGTGGGTTTGGCTATTCATCGCGACCGTGAAATCCGTGTTTTATACTGGCTCGTATTGAAAACACGGACGTCCTAGTATATCCAATATTTCATATGATTCTTCTGCTGCGATATCTGTGATGTGATCATTTGATATGTTCTGTGATGGATACTGTATATAGTATATATGATATATTATATAGACGTTACTTATGTTTTACACCCGCGCTAGCCCTGCCCCGCTCTGTCGTTAGTTACCTAACCTAACGGTGCATGAGGGGACATCGAGGCGAATGCGGATGGCATAAGTGTACGTCGTATTTATCTGTGATGTTTAGGTAAATTTAAATGATGGGACTTCATTAATATGATTAATGAAAGAAAAGAAACCTAAAGATGTTGTGGAATCGAATTTCAAAATTAAAACAGGTAGCTACAGTTCTTGTTTTGCATCGCGGTGTTCCTTGTAGAACATCCTGCACCTTATTCGATAAGGAAAGGACCGAGATCCCTTCACCGGGAGTGACTCCTTTAGCAATAACTGGCAGATGCTACAACCCTCGGTTTGTCTTTTGATTGCTTCTATAGTTTCTGCTTTGCACAGTGATATATATGATATATCCCGCACCTCATTCGACGAGGAAAGGACCGACGATCCCTTCACCGGGAGTGACTCCTTTAGCAAAACTAGAAAAGCCTCAAAAACACTCCATTTTAAAATTCATTCGATCCTACAATGATATCAAGTTCATTACACAATAGGTTTTCAGAAAAACCTGTCGTAGCCCTCCGTCATTTCAGATAAGTTGTATATAGTATTCGTGCTGCATTTGTTGGCTTCCGTCAAGGTGCAGTATGCAGTAGCTATATGCTGCTTATCTGCTGCATACGATGCGATTGGATTAGGGTAGTCGTGCGGCCTTGTTGGCTTTCGTCAAGGGTCGTGCGGGTGGGTTTAATTCAATCAGGAAATGACGGGTTGAACTTGACTGGCGGGCTATGGTTTGTTGGCTTTCGTCAAAGTCATAGCACGTTAGGGGAAAAATAATATCGGGAATTTCAAGTGTTGAAATTTGCAATGGGATTGCATACCTTTTATGAGATAGTTGGATCCCGATACCCGCTGCGAGTAATTGTTACTCCTGGGAGAGTTTTACACATTACAATTAGCCAATCAAGTAGGTGTCTAGAAAGGTGTCAACGGGGTTACGCCTCTGGGAAAACGAGGTTTACATTAATTAGGTCCGTGCGAAAGCACGGGGCACCTCCCTCAAAGTACCGACACTGGCCTGGCTGAAAGATTGGCGAACTCGTAGCGTGTAATTAATCCCGTCTAGTCTTTCCTTTTAGGGTTTGAAGGAAGATTTGATAAAAACAGTGGGAGCCATCCTGATTAGATAAAATAATAACCAATCTGATCTTGCAAGAGCATACGCTGAGTGTTTTCTTTTCTCTCTCTCCAAGTAGCGACCATGTCACGCCTTAATCAAGATAATAAAACGGAATATTGACCAAACCCGCTTGTTATACTGAGCTGGGGAACGTTGGTCCCGCTCCAACTTATAATTGTTATAAGACAGAGTAGGAAATTGGCGAATACCAGATTTCCCGTGCCGCCCAAACGAAGAAAGTGCATGTTGATGCATCATCTTCGAGTGTGTTCATTACATAGAACTGTTTCTCAATGTCCTTTACGTCCTGGGTATATGATACCGCATCAGGATCCCGCATATGTAATCTGTTACATGGGCTACAGATAGGTAAAGAACTGAGAACGGGTGATAAGTTTCACGAGACAGAAAACGGGGCAAGTGTTGCAGCCAAGTCTGTTGGTCACTGTCACCCTGTATTATCAGTACATTGATTCTGAACAAATGATATTAGATACCGAACCTGATATACAAAATCATATCATTCACTTTATAAGTAAAGAAATGATAAAATTTTGTATTGTTGGATAATGTTTTGAACATTTCCTATATCAAAAGTTGATCGATTCAGGGACGTTATCTAAAAGCATTGATGTTCTAAATCAAAATACAGTTCTAAGTATACGGAACACACACAAGAGGAATAGTTCAGAAATGAACGGATCCTTCTTGAGGTATTGTAGAATAGGTCATATCAATGCGACCCGACTAGCTTGAGTTACATAAAGATGCATATTTAAATTAGTTTGAATTTACATCTTGTGAAACTTGCCAGTCATGTCACAGAGATAAGATGACCATAGCTCCGTTTACAGGAAACAGAGAAAGAGTTAGTGAACTCTTGGGATGATACATGTTGATGTATGTAGCTCCCCTGTCTACACATGCCAAGACCGGTTCTTTGTACTTCATTACATTCTCTGATAATCTCTCGAGATTCAGACATATGTTCCTGTTGAAACACAAGTCCGAACCTTTTGAGATATTCACAGAATATAAGTTAGAAGTAGAGAACCAAAATACGGGTATAAGTATTATGTCCTTTGATGTGATCGAGGAGGAGAATACATGTGCATGGAATTCCTGGACTATTCTAATGGAGAATGAGATTCTCTCTCAGCATTACTCCTCCGTATACACCATAGCACGATGGTATATCGGGGCGGAGCAATTACACCCTATATGATAAGGTGTGCTCTATGATGAGTACTACTGAGTTACCTATTTCCTTTTGGGAGTTATGCACTTATGAAGTTGCATACCTATTGAATAGGGTCCCGAACAAATCAGTAGCCTACCTCTTCATATGTGATATGGAAAGGGAAGAGCCCATCTCTTAAGTCAGTTAAGATTTGGAATTGTCCGGCCTTTGTCTGAAAAGCAAAATCCGGACAAGCTCGAGGCAAGATCTGTTATGTAGAACTGGAAATGTTCCAGCTATACAAACTACAGCTGATGATTTGGTAGAACCGAAGAATTCAATAGTATCCAACGAACCTCAGCCTCTCCGCCGATCTAGCACGGTTCCTCACCCACCTGAGAGATACTTCGTTTTCTCTATGAAAGTGGGAGCGAGGAATGCATCATGAGATGATGACCCAACTAGTTTCGAGCTGGCCATCAAGAGTGGGACTCTGTAAGAATGGCTGGATGTTTATCGATCTGAGATGGAATCCTTATACACCAACAAAGTATGGACTTTAGTTGCTATATCTGAAGGGTTAAATCCCCATCAGGAGCAAGTATACCTTGAGAAGATTACTTGGTGTAGATGGAAAAGTTGAGACTTTCAAAGCTACACTTGTTAAAGGTTTTCGTCATCGACCAGGCGTGGATAATGATGAAACCTTTTTCCAGTTACTATGCTTAAGTCCATCCAGATCCTACTTGCCACGGCTACATACCATGACTACGATATCTGGTGGTTGGGTGCCATGACTCCTTTTCTAAATGATGTTTTAGAAGATTGCGTCTATAAGTACACAGCCAGAGGGCTTCGTAGACAGTGGGAGCAGCGGAAACGTGTGCAAGATGCTTTATAGATTAAAGCAGGCATCGCGGAGTTGGAACGTCTGTTTTGATGTATTAGTCAAAGAGTTTGACATCATCAAAATGGTAGATGAACCTTGTATATACAAAAAGGGTAGTAGGGAGTATGGTAGTGATCCTCGTAGAGTACCTGGATGACATACTCTTGATAGGGAAGGAGTTTCCTATGCTACGCTCGGTAAATCTCCGCTTATCACAATGATTCTCCATATAGGATCAAAGTGATACCTACTAAATCCTGGGTTTTGGATCTATGAGATAGATCTAAATGGATGTTAGGATACTCACTAGTTGTAGTGAGATGGTATCAATCGATCCTGGGGAGAATCACTGGAAAGGTTCCAGGGTGATAAGGACGGCTGAAAGTCAGTCGCAGGCATTGTCTTTACCCTCAGAAAAGGGACGGTATGGTGTAAGAGTTCCAAGATAGATACCGTGGCATACTAGACGATAAAGGCTGGATACATCGCTACTTAAGATGCTACCAAAGAGGCAGTCTGGATGTATACATGTTCATGAGATGAACTTAGTTCCTTCCATTATGTGACAATGGAGTTGTGGCTTTTGCCAAGAAACGTCCGTCCCATCAGTGATCCAGACATAATCTAAGGCAGTATCACCTGATCATGGTGATGGCTGATCTCCAAGGTGATCGAGGTTAGGAGAGTAGACTCAGAGGACAACACAGCGGATCCACTCACAAAAGCCTTTTCCCAGAGAGAGACTTTTATGGGATGGTTGAGTATGAGATACTTCAACCACTGCTATAGATAGCCCTAGTGCAAGTGGGAGATTGTTAGTTATATGTATGCCCTAGAGGCCATTACTGTACATAGGATGTATATTGTAGTGGATGCTGGGACATATATAGGGAGGACTTTCTTGCTCGACATGACAGTATGCTATCTGGTTACTCTTTACCTTAACGTGTATACTGGATGTCTCGCTATTACATGTTGGTAAAGCCCTTAGGATGAGTACTTGACTACCTGGACTATGATGCGGATCATACTAGTGGGGACATGGTAGTCCATAAGTACATCCTTCAAGGTCCCTAGTCGTGGGTGTATCAAGACGGGGCGTCGATATACCAGAGTAGACTAGCGTATACCTTCTCGACCCATACAGATGGGTGATGGATGATCCCATATCCATTGGTGTTTGACATCGGAGAGGATATACGGGTGCTCAGTAGAGACTGGGTATACTGGACGGACTCGCCGAGAACTCCCAGATGGTATTATACCTTACGTCAGATGGCAGTTCTCTGGTGACACTGGTACAGGTTAGTCTGTAGACCCGAGATCGTCATAGAGTCTTGTGTGATTCCCACTGTGCTTTGATTTCCACCTTACCACGTCCAAGAGGGCGTGCAAAACGGTGGCTTTTGGGTACAGTCCCGAATCACATGGAGGCAATGAGCGATAGGAGTGGATTCGTCTCTCCCGGTATAGGGAGTTGATGTTGCGCTGTGTTCGATTGGCTATAACCGGAAATCCCTAGCCAGGGTTGCTAAGATTTATTGGTAAGTGTTATCAGTAGTATCTCGAACTGTTATAGACCTCATATCGACACGACTTATCGAGCTATTGGGGTCTGACGTTTGCCTCCCCTAGGCGAGATATGCGACATATCAGACGAACAGACCGGACTGTACGGTAAGTGTTACTGGTTGGATTCACAGGAGTGTGAGCGGGCTTGCTCGTCGATCTTCTGATCGCTCAATACCCGGGTGGCCATTACGTTTAGCAGACCGCTTGCGGCTTGTGGGTGTTTGATATGATCATCACCGGCTGCCGGCGTATTGACGAGTCTTTAGAGTCCTACACAGAGGTTTCCTGGCTCAAGCGAAACGAAATAGGAGCGCATATGAGATATGTGCGGGACCGAGAATAATGCGTGTATGTGATACTGTATTCCATTCTCACGATGAATGTATCGATTGTTTGTATGTGATATAACCTAGTTATCGATTCAAGGATTGATTCGATAAGCCGATACATTGGATATTAGTCGGTTATATGAGATATGACCGGATCGTTAAATCAAGTGTTGATTTAATGATTTAATGCATAATTATATATTTGATATATTACTTTGCATTAACTAGTATTGGTTCACTTTAAATGGATTTTCTCACTTGATGTGCACATTGTATATGTGATATGCTTTTGTACATTTGATTGTATCATGTTTGATGATACATGCTAGTTTGGGTGTATGTTTGGTTTAAACCATGGGTTGGTCAATGGTTAGGGTTTCACTTGATTTATTTGTTTATTTATTTATTTATTCATTCATTTTGGCAAAAGGAAAAATGGTGGCTTGATTTGTTTTCTTGTTGAAGCTTCTTGAAGCTTTGACTAAGTGACCATTTTGTCTTCATGCTTAACCCTAACCATTCAAACTAACCATGGTTTATTCTCTACACCTAACTAAGGTTGCTATATGATAAGTATTCATTTTTTTTCTATTTTGAGAAGAAATTATCATATTCTTTTCTTCTTCTTCTTCAAGATGAAGAAGCTTTCCTCCATCAATGGCAACTAGTGAAAAAGAGTGAGAAATACAATTCTAAAGTGAACCCACTTCCTATTTCTTCATCCTCTACCACTTGCCAAGTAGTATAGGGTGTTTTCTTCACAAGTTTCATGGCTTGGTGAAGTTGGAGCTTGACCTTGTGATGCCTCGACGTAGATCATCTTCGGCATCGAAGTCGATGACCTAGCCCGCCCATTTCTCCGATGAAGCCGATGCTAGAGTCATGGATTCGATTTGGACAGCGAGGAGACATCATCATGGAGCTATGGAGGTGGAGGACCGGATCTACAAAGGTTGTATTTTCGTTCACTTAGTTAAGTTGTTAACTAGTTGCATATTTCACCTAATCTTTAGTCAACGATCCGTATTAGGGTTTCTCGGCACTTGTAATTTTTGAAATTGGCATGGTTGATGCCTTGTGAGACCTCATTAGTGTGCCTAGGAACCCTACAGTTTATAGTAACATAAAGTTTTGCTTAATTGAAAACTCCCCATGAAGGGATCAAGGCTTTTTCCTCATCGAATGAGGTGCAGGATATTCCTAACCGAATACTTCTATGCAAAGCAAAAGAATATGGTTATAAAATTTTGAAAATTTTATTCCTGTGACATCATTTCAGGTTTATTTGCCTTGCATTAAAAATATAATGCAGTCCCATCATTTAAATTTCTAGCAACAACAGAAACAAACAAAATAGCATACTTGTATATGCCATCTGCATTCACCATAGAGCCTCGGGTCTTCCCCGTAAGATTACTTAACTTACGGTAGAGTGGAGGTAGGGCTAGTGCGGATACAAAACATATATATATATATATATATATATATATATATATATATATATATATATATATATATCATCGTAGGCATGTAATAATCATCACAGGCATGCGGCAAATAATATGGAATAGAGGATAAACTAGGAGCCCCGCGTTTCATTTGAGCCGCAAATGATACACGATGTTCCCCGGTTGTGTAGATAGCTCGTACAACATTGAACCAAGACCCCTACAAGCACGGCATGCCACCTATAACGACCCTAAAATCCTTGTATACTTGTATTAATTCAATATTAATAATGAGTGTATTTCAATATCAAGTTATAAGTTATACTGGTTAAATTTGAGCAAGAAACTCCATATAGCCCAATGGTTAATACTCCCCACTGCTGTTCCATAGTCTGTGTGTTCGAATCCCCACATCACAATTATTTTATTTTGGATTTCTTTTTGAAGTTTTAGAATCCTGAAAGTTTCATGGGTATCTGACAGAGTTTCGAAAAGTTTTAAATTGAAAGTTGTATGAAAATGGACTTGTAACATCGACCTGAGCCAGTACCCTGAACCCCGACCCCTGAAGCCGACCTGGGGCTGACCTAAGGCTGGAAGGGGTGACCTTACTTGATCCAATTGGGCTCTGCCCATGTTGATGCGTCCTTTTACCTCCCGACTCTTCATTTTCCTACCCGTAAACTCCTAATTCATCACAAAAACATCCCAGTCTCTTGAACTCTCCATTTAGTTCACTTTTTAATGTCGTTAAAATCCTTTTAATTCCTTATATCATCATTCCATCTCTCCTATATAAACCCAACAGGTTTCCAACTCTTTCCGCTAAAGTTTATGCTGAATTTTCCTCCAAAACACTAGCCAAAAACCATCCCAAATTCCTGAAGAATTGTCCAAGTTCAAGAACGTCGAAGCTCCGCAATTAGCCAAAGGAATTCAAGTTCCCTCAATCTCCTTACTCTCGTTACATTACTCTACAAGTCACTGAAAGGAAGCCGGAAGATCAAGCTCGCCTTTCCCATCGCTTTAGTGGTCTCAGTTCTTCAAACCGAGGCTTCTCCTTCTTATTTCACACGTATTCGTACGAGCGGCATACAGTAAGTCCTCTTTTCCTCCTCTATTTTCCCCTCATTTCATACTTGTTGAATCCCCTTGTTTGCCACATCGCCACTCTTTTTCACCAGTTCCTACGCTAAATCCCCGATGCATTCAAATCTATATTTAGCTGCTAATGCGCTATTTGTAATATACCCATATATTTCATGTTGCTCTTTTTGTTTCTGTTAGTTAATTATTCTCACTTTACAATGAAAGTAGAGAGGCGGAATGCACAAAAATCAAATTTTGAGCAAACACAATAACCAAAAAACCCAATATCAATCATAACCCTAAATTAGCAAACAATGAGGAGTTTAACTACTATGAAAGGAGGTTATACGTAAAGGATTCATGTCTTTCGGTTCTTTAAAATACTTTTCCTTAGCTCCTAGTTCTTTAGGTTGAGCTTAGACATTGTCCTCTTCGTATCAAAGATGATCCACCCGATAGTTTATGGTTCAAGATCTAGCTTCTCCAAGTGAAGCAACTAAAGACCTTATCTTGCTGATGAACTAAGGTGCTTAGGAATGTAGTGAGGTGTTAAAGTGTTTAACTATCTCTTAATCCCCTAGGATTCTCAACACATGAGAGGGTTAGGGGAATGAAGAAGAAGGAGAGCTAAGTGAAGAGAGAGAATGCAAATGGTGAAATGAAAACTTGTGTGAAAAATAAAATGGCTTGCATTCTTTTGTTAACCATTTTCTAAAATGGAAAATAACAACCATACATGAATAGTGCATACAAATGCAATAAACAAATGCAAAGCCATTCCTCTCACCGTTCTCTCTTACACCTCACCCCTCCACCTCATTTCTATTTTCCAATAAATGGAAAATCCTAAAATGAGGTGTCCTCTTTCTAGAATGTATACTTGTACAAATACAAGAATACATCTCCGTATATACATACCCGTATTCGTATCAAAATACGAATACCCTAGAGATAGAAATATACAATGAACATAATACTATAATATACATATCGAAATATCTGGCTTAATCTTAAGTTCGTGTAGCTAGTTCACTCATTTGATCAGAACCCTGCACGTATTATCAACCATTCGATCAAAAGTTCGTGTAGCTAGTTCACTCATTTGATCAGAACCCTGCACGTATCAAAAATACGACCACTACATAATTTCGCCTGAACCAGGGAAACCCTCTATATGGACTGTAAAGACTTGACAGTACGCTAGCAGTGGTTTTAACCACAAGCACGTCAGCGGCACTAGCTGTATGTAACTGCTACCCAGATATCTGTCGAAAAGGAAGGCTGATGAGCAAGCTCATCCAAACCACCACTGAGCCTGTCCATGACAAGTTTTAAATTGAAAGTTGTATGAAAATGGAATTGTAACATCGACCTGAGCCAGGTATACTTGTGACAAGTTTTAATCTGAGACAGTTCGGTCTCTTTGTCTAAGAGTATCGCATACCGGGTCTGAAAATTGAAATTTTTCGGTTTTGAAACTAAAGCATCATCTGCTACTAGTTTCTAATGTTTGGGTGGCTCTCATACCATATCGGAGTTCTTTGTACCCTGGCCGCCAGTCGCAGCCGTTGCGGAACAAAAAACTTTGACTTTTTAAAAAAACTTGGCGGTAGAAACCACACCCTAGAATCTAACCAAACATTTAACTAGCAAACTAAAGAGATCTAGCTACTCTAAAAAGGGGTTATACCGAATGATCCGTGTCCTTCAATCTTCTACCCTCTTCCTTAGCTCCATGGGGCCTCCGTGATCGAGTTCGACCACGGGTCTTCCTCCATCGAAGATGATCCACCTGAGGGATGTGGTTCATGGCTCTAGATCCAGTCAAAATCCTAATGGAGTAACTAAAGGCTCTTGGTTGCTAATCTAGAGTATCTGGTAATGTAGTGTATGGTTCTAGTATTTTTTCTATCTCTCTTCACCCTTGATTCTCAACTCATAAGAGTGTAAGGTGAAGAGGAATAAGGAGCTCAAGAATGGAGAGAGAAAGAGAATGGTGAAATGAAAATCTCATCACAAAAATAATATGCAAGCATGGTTTTATCAAAATGGATTTTGCAAGTATAAAATCCAACCATACTTGAATAGTGTAGACAAATGAATTATAAATTCATTTGTCTACCCTATTCAACCATGATTCACACCACTCTCTTTGCCACCTCACCCCTCTACCTCATTTCAATTTTTTAGAAAAGAAAAAACGTGGAAATGAGGTGTCCTCCTTGTAGAATGTTTTCCGTATAAATACATAATACACTCTACCGTATATACATATCTGTATTCGTATCAAAATACGAATATCTAAAGTGGTAGAATAATACAAAGAACATAATACTAGAATATACATATCAAAATGTGTATATGTAAATTATTAAATCAATACCTGATTTAAAAATCCGGCTAAATCCTAAGCCGGCTGGTATTATCAACCATACGATTGAAAGCCCGGATAACAATAGAATATACATACCGAAATATGTATATGTAAATTATTAAATCAATACCTGATTTAATAATCCGGCTTAATCCTAAGACGGCTAGTATTATCATTCGATCGGAATCCTGCACGTATCAAAATACGGCTGCTACTACATCATTTTTCCTAAACTAGGAAAACCCTCTATGTGGGACTCTAAAGACTCGACAGTACGCTGGCAGTGGGTTTAACCACAAGAACATCAGCGGCACTAGCTGTACGAAACGGCTACCAAGGTACCTGTCGAAAGGAAGGCAAACGAGCAAGCTTATCTGATCCTCTACTGAGCCAATCTGTGACAATCTCCGTATAGTTCGGTCTCTTCGTCTAAGAGTATCGCATACCGGGTCTAAGGGATGGTAAACGTCAGACCCCTGCTGACCCGATAAGTCATGTCGATGTGGCTCAGGACCAATCCGAGAAACTACTGATCTAACCATCAGTAAATCTCAACTGCTTTAGCCAAGGTCTTATAGTTCTGGCTAACCGGACACAGTACGATATCAACTCCCAATACCGGGAGAGATGCATCCCTAACAATCACTCACTACCTCTATGTGGCTCGGGAGTGTACCCAACCAAAACCTGTTTACATGACTCAGTAGAGCTGTGGTAGGGTAGTGATCAAAGCACGGTGGGAACTCACACGAGACAAATGATGATCTCAGGTCTAAAGACTAACCTATACTTATGTCACCTGAGAACCTCTATCTGAGGATAGATATAATACTATCTAGAGGTTCTCGGTTAGCCCGTCTAATGTACTCACCCCCAGTAAGAACCTGTATACAATCTTAGGTGATCACACCAATGGCTGTAGGACTAACCACCCACCTCGTCGGGGTCTAGAAATGTATACACAAGTCTACTCTGGAATATCGATGCCCGGTCTCGATACTCCTGCGACTTGGGACCTTTAATGATGTGCTTATGGACTACCCAGCTCCCACAAGTATGATCACCATCATAACGCTGGTAGTCAAGCAAAATCTTACGGGCTTTATCAACATGTACTAGCCATATGTGATATCGAGTATAACATATGCACATGTTAAGATAAAGACAAACCAAAATAGTATACTACTGTAACGAGTCTTTATCAACGTGCATAAGCAATAAAAAGCAGTAATAAAAATGTATACACATGTTTAGATAAAGAAAACTCAAATACTATACCATATAACTGAGCAAGATTATCCCGTACATACATATCCCTAGCATCCTATACAATACAGTCCTCTAGGGCATACATATCCAACATGGAAAATATCAGACCCCTAATAACTCGATAAGTCATGTCGATGTGGCTTAGGACCGATCTGAGAAACTACCGATCTAACCATCAGTAAATCTCATCTGCCTTGACTAAGGTCTTATGTTGCTGGACATCCGAACACAGTGCGACATCAACTCCCAATACCGGGAGAGATGAATCCCTGAAAATCGCTCGCTGCCTCCATGTGGCTCGGGACAGCACCTAACCAAAACTTATCTGCACGACACAGTAGAGCCGTGGTAGCGTAGTGATCTAAGTACTGCGGGAACTCACACGAGACAAATTACAATCTCAGGTCTAAAGACTAACCTGTACTCATGTCACCTAAGAACTTCTATCTAACGATAGGTATAATACTATCTAGAAGTTCTCGGTGAGTCCGTCTAGTGTACTCACCCCCAGTGAGCACCTATATACAATCTTAGGTGATCACACTAATGGTTGTGGAACCAACCATCGTCACTCGTCGGGGTCTAGAAATGTATACACAAGTCAACTCTGGAATATCGATGCTAAGTCTCGATACTCCTGCAACTTGGGACATTCAAGGATGTGCCTATGGACTATCCAACCCCCACAAGTATGATCGCCATCATAACACTGGTAGTTAAGAAAAATCCTACAGGCTTTATCAACATGTATCTGCTATATGTGATATTATGTAAAATATATGCACACATTAAGATAAAGACAAACCAAAATAGTATACTACTTTATCTAGGTTTTATCAACATGTATAAATAAGAAAAATAAATACACATGTTTAGATAAAGACAACTCAAATAGTATACTATATAACTGAGCAAGATTGTCCTGTACATACATATCCCTAGCATCCTATACAATACAGGCCTTTAGGGCACACATATCCAACAATCTCCCACTTGCACTAAGGCCTGTAATTGGTGTATCGAGTACCCAACGTCTGCTCTAGGTCCAACTGTTGGCGTATCAAATATCCAACATCTCAAAAAGTCGCTCGAACTGCATTTGAGGGAGAGCCTTGGTAAATGGATCCGCCGTGTTATCTTTCGTATCAACTCTTAGAACCTCGATTTCCTGGCGATCTACGATCTCTCTGATCAAGTGATACCACCTCAAGATGTATCTGGATCTCCGATGAGACCGTGGTTCGTTCACTACAGCCATAACCCCATTGTTATCGCAATATAAAGGTTTTGGATCAATAATGGACGGAACCACCTCAAGCTCAGTAATGAACTTCTTCATCTAGACCGTTTCTTTTGCGGCATCGTTGGCAGCAATGTATTTTGCCTCCATCGTCGAGTCTGTGACGGTTTCCTGTTTGGAGCTCTTCCAACAGATCGTCCCTCCGTTGAGGGTAAACACATAACTCAAGGCAGACTTGTGTTCAGCACGATTTATTACATTTTAATACCGCTAATTTCCTATCATTTTGTCAATAAATAGTGCTATTTAATTCGTGTCTGTTCGTTAGTACAGATTATAGATACACAGGCAAAAACACTGGAGATTATACACAACATACAAAGAAATGATGGTTTTTATAGCCAGAACAGCAAACGGGACATAATACAAATCAAATCAAATGATTTTGTAACAAATGAAGTTGTGTACAATAATATTCATTCTTTTGGTCCAACATGATCATGTGTGAACAAGTGTGAACAAGTATTGGATCATATGCACCAAGGGGGATAAACCATCACCAAGTGGGCAAACACCATCATGGTGTCATGCATGTGGCTAATGCAAGTGGATTATTTGAAAAAGTGGTGATTTGACTTATGAACACAACACATACCCACTTGCATTCCTTTTCTGTGCATTGCTCTAGATTTCACCCATGTGTGAATTTGTAACAAATCCAATTTCAATGTACAGAAAATTTATTTAAAAGTTAATGTACAAATGGAGTATTTGCAATCCTGTGTGCACTATAAGTATTTGAATTGCTTTTGAACAGTAAGAAAGCTCATGTAGCTCATTGGTAAAGCCTTGCACTGCTGTGATGTAGCCCCTGTAATCGAATCCCCCCAGCCACATTATCTTTTTTGTTGATTTTTCTTTTAATCTTTTAGAAGCCCAACGGTTTGCACGTGCTCTACACGTAAAATGAAAAGTCACAACAAAATCAAACGCGTGCACTGAGGTATACCATGTGTCATCAATCCCAACCCCAGACCAACACCTACAGCCGGCGAGAAGCACAAAATGACCGGCGACGCCAGGTCCCCCCATCGGGAATGATATAAACTTTTGCCCCTTGCACCTTTTGGCCTACCCCACTTCTGTAACATTTTGAAAATTTAGAAATAAATAAAATAAATTAATTAAATAATAAAATGTTAAATCAAAAAGTTATTAGAACCAAATAAGACATTTTCATAAATAGTAGGTAAAACAAATTAAAGTAAAATTTTAATATGTAACATAAATAAATTATAAGGGTTTTTATCTGAATTTTAGCTTCATTTTAATAAAAAGGGTGTTATATAATAACATAAGTTGTGAGGGGTTTTTATACAAAGTTTAGGATATTATGCAAATTGGATTTTGTTAAGGGGTGTAAATAGAAAGAGTTAAACAAGATTTAGTTCAGAATAAATCAAAGGATAAATCAATTTAGAAAAGAAAAATAAACACTTCCACCACATTCTTGCATGCACACACCCACACCACACGTCCTCCTTGCATGAGGATGGCACCCTTTGGCCTTTGACGCCTCCTCCTTCACCTTATCCTTCCTTTTTTGTCACATATAACCCATGTTCAGATCATTTAGCTAGTTAAAATCTAAAATTTTAAAAAAAGAAAAAGAAAACAAGAACAAATATAGAAGAACAAGAGAACGGAGAAGAGCTAAGTCTAGGATTTCCTCATCATCAAGCTAGGACTAGCAGCTTGTGCATCTTGAAGGGTGTTCTTCCAGCAAATTACTTGAAGGTAAAATCCTTAATCACAGTAGGAAATTAGATTCTGTAACTAGTTCAAATTGAAATGAAAATTTTCTATAATACCGTATTTTAGTCAAAACTAGGCTCTATTTGAATCTATTGTAGTTTAGAAAAAATTTTACTTAGCTAAACAGGGTCTTAATGATGTATGTAGAACCTAGATCAAACCATAGGAGCACGAACAAGAGGGATCGGTTTTGGGCCGGCGACCAATAGGGAAATTCCGGCGTCGCCGGATTTGTAGGGAGCTAGGATGTTTTGGGTTGTTGGTGTTAGTTATATGTATGCCCTAGAGGCCATTACTATACATAGGATGTATATTGTAGTGGATGCTTGGACATATATAGGGAGGACTTTCTTGCTCGACATGATAGTATGCTATCTGGTTGCTCTTTACCTTAACGTGTACACTGATTGTCTCTCTGTTACATGTTGGTAAAGCCCTTAGGATGTATACTTGACTACCTGGACTATGATGCGGATCATACTAGTGGGGACATGGTAGTCCATAAATACATCCTTCAAGGTCCCTAGTCGTGGGTGTATCGAGACGGGGCATCGATATACCAGAGTAGACTAGCGTATACCTTCTCGACCCATACAGATGGGCGATAGATGATCCCATATCCATTGATGTTTGACATCAGAGATGATATACGGGTGCTCAGTGGAGACTGGGTACACTGGACGGACTCGCCGAGAACTCCCAGATGGTATTATACCTTACGTCAAATGGAAGTTCTCTGGTGACACTGTTACAGGTTAGTCTGTAGACCCGAGATCGTCATAGAGTCTTGTGTGATTCCCACTGTGCTTTGATTTCCACCTTACCACGTCCAAGAGGGCATGCAAAACGGTGGTTTTTGGGTACAGTCCCGAATCACATGGAGGCAATGAGCGATAGGAGGGGATTCGTCTCTCCCGGTATAGGGAGTTGATGTTGCGCTGTGTTCGATTGGCTATAACCGGAAATCCCTGGCCAGGGTTGCTGAGATTTACCGGTAAGTGTTACCAGTAGTTTCTCGAACTGTTATAGACCTCATATCGACACGACTTATCGAGCTACTGGGGTCTGACGTTTACCACCCCTAGGCGAGATATGCGACATATCATATGACGAGACCGGACTGTACGGTAGTGTTACTCATTGGATTCACAGGAGAATTAGAGGGCTTGCTTGTTGATCTTCTGATCGCTCAATACCCGGGTGGCCGCTGCGTTTAGCACACCGCTTGCGGCTTGTGGGTGTTTGATATGATCATCACCTACTGCCGGCGTATTGACGAGTCTTTAGAGTCCTACACAGGGGTTTCCTGGCTCAAGCGAAATGGAGTAGGAGCACATATGTGATATGTGCGGGACCAAGATTAATACGATATGAGATACCGTATTCTATTCTCGCGATTTGTAACATTGATCGGTTGTATGCGATATAGCCGGGTTATCGGATCAAGTGTTGATTCGATAAGTTGTTACACATGATATTAGTCGGTTATATGCATTATGACCAGATCATTAAATCAAGTGTTGATTTAATGATTTAATGTATAATTATATATTTGATATATTACTTTGCATTAACTAGTATTGGTTCACTTAAGATTGATTTTCTCACTTGATATGCACAAGTTGTATATGTGATATATGTTTGTGCACTAGTTTGTATCATGTTTGATGATACATGCAAACTTGGGTGTGTGTATGCTTTAAACCATGTTTAGGTTAATGGTTAGGGTATTAACTTATTTATTTATTTTATTTACTTATTTTTGGCAAAAAATAAAATGGTTGTTTTCTTTCTTTGCTTCAAGCTTCATGAAGCTTCTTAGCATCTTTGAAAAGTCTTAACTATTTTGTTTTTTCCATTAACCTAACCATTACACCTAAACCCTAGTTTATTCTCTACATGTGTTAACTTCACCCATGGTTGCATTATGATAAGTATTCACTTGATTTATTATTTTCAAGAATAATTGATTTTTCCTTCTTCTTCTTCTTCATCTTCTTCATGAAGTGAAGAAACCCTTCTTGAAAATTCCAAGTGATGAAATCAAGTGAGAAATCCAAATCCAAAGTGAACCCACTTCCTATTTCTTCATCCTCTACCACTTGCCATATTGTATTGGGTGTTTTCTTCACAAGGTTCATGACCAAGTGAAGATGGAGCTTGAGTTAGAGTCGCCTCGACGTAGATCATCTTCGGCACTGAAGTCAACGACCTAGCCCGCTCATTTCTCCGACGAAACCATCGCTAGAGTCCGGGATCCCGATGATCGCAGTGGAGGGACGTCTACACGGAGATAATGAAGTGGAGGACCGGATCTACAAAGGTTGTAATCCCTTTCACTTACTAGTAAAGTTGTTTGCTAGCTTTTAGTTTCGCCTATCCTCTAGTTAACGATCTTCATTAGGGTTTCTCGGCACATAAAATTTTGAATTTGGCATGGTTGATGCCTTGTGGAACCTCATGAGTGTGCCTAGGAACCCTACAGTGGTATCAGAGCCTAGCTAGAGGTTTAGGCGATGTGTAGACAAAGTTAGAAACCCGATCGAACCCCGAAACCCTATGCGCAACCCCTCTCTGTACATTTTCTGAAATTGTGGATTTTTGTGAAATAAAAATGCTCAGAAAATAGAGCAGGAAATTCTAAGGCAAACTGCAGAAAACGATAAGGTAAAGCCACAGTACCGCCGCGGAACCGCGGCCGTACCCTACTTTTGGCGGCGGTTCCGCGGCCGTATGTGATGATCTTGCGCTTTGTTTTCTACAGTAATGCCCGTAGCTATTTCCTCTGTTTTCTGGGAAATTTTAATCTATGCTCAACAGTTGAGTTTTCTGGGTTGTATCGGGGACTCGATAATTCGATCGGATTATTTAACTTTGTTTATGTTTTTCCGGGTATTTTAGAACATGTTAAAAAGTTCGACCGGATATAAATAACCAATTTTTCCCCTGCCGGAAAACTTCCAAGTGTTGGATTTTTTCCGTAGTTTAAGAACGTCTAAGTAGTGCAAGTAACGCGATGGACCCTCTAGAAGACAACAAACCTTAACTCGATTATTTGACCGTCTTGAACTGCCCTTTGAACCTTAGGGTTTGGGGCAGTACGGCGTGCCACATGTGAGGCATTCGCTTGACCCTTCTACGGCTGGACCGTTGGTACTGTAGCATGAAGTGGATGTTTTTAAACTTATTTCATATGTTGAGCTGTTTCGGGAAAACTTGGGTGTTTGAATGTTCGATCGGAAAGTTTAACATTGTCTATTTATCTGGAATGTGATACAATATTTGGAATCCACAAATAGTTATGAGATAGCTAATTTGAATGTTATAAACATGGCAGTTTAGTCTCACTTGATCGGTTGCCACGGGATTTTGATGTGATCAAAAGTCCGTCGCAATCACGTTGCGTACACAGATACTCGCCGGTAAACTTAATAGACAGCTATACCCCATAGCCCCAACCAAGTGACTGTAGGAGAACCCCGTCGCCAAAAAGCATCCGTTCGGGTGCTCGCGGCAGCGGTGTTCCGCCTTAGTGCACTTCGTCGACGGTATCGGGGGTGCGGCCGTCTACTAAAGTTTGCGACGAGCATTCGTTCTGGATGTCGGGAATCTTGTTGAATTACCCGACTTGATATTGAAAAGAGTTTTCGATAAAGAGACTAAAATGCGGGGTTTATAATTGTTAGGCATGTGATGTCTAAGAAGGTTGCGGATTCCAACTGTTGTAGTTTTACACTTTCTTTTCTGTGACCGTAAGCGAAGTATATGGTGTATCGCCGGCTTCGTTGCTATACGTCAACGACAATCAGGATACGCATACTTGCTTACGTTGATGATATGTGATATTATGTGTTTCTGTGATATGTTATATTGGATCGTCGCATTTGAATAGCCGGGGGTTTTATGTGAGATGGGAGTTTTTCATTTTCATTCATGTAAATAACTTGTATGTAATATTCTTTTATTGGGGCACTTCCGGGATGAGGTTGATGTCGCCGCTTGTATATTATTTACTTTTCCGCATTAGGTAGACCCAAGGCGGGGAGCATAAGTACCCGGGTTCTAGGGTCCAGTGGGAGACCATCTCGAGGAGTCGAGACCGGGTCTCCTAACCCTAGAATTGGCAGTGTTGCTTGCCGCTCTCGTAGGGGTCTAGGGATGTGGGTTTGGCTATTCATCGCGACCGTGGAATCCGTGTTTTATACTGGCTCGTATTGAAAACACGGACGTCCTAGTATATCCAATATTTCATATATGTTTCTTCTGCTGCGATATCTGTGATGTGATCATTTGATATGTTGTGATAGATACTGTATATAGTATATACGATATATTATATAGACGTTACTTATGTTTTACACCCGCGCTAGCCCTTTCCCGCTCTGCCGTTAGTTACCTAACCTAACGGTGCACGAGGGGACATCGAGGCGAATGCGGATGGCATAAGTGTACGTCGTATTTATCTGTGATGTTTAGGTAACTTAATTGATGGGACTTCATTAATATGATTAATGAAAGAAAAGAAACCTAAAAGATGTTGTGGAATCGAATTTTCAAAAACAGGTAGCTACAGTTCTTGCTTTGCATCGCGGTGTTCCTTGTAGAACATCCTGCACCTTATTCGATAAGGAAAGGGCCGAGATCCCTTCACCGGGAGTGATCCCTTTAGCAATGACTGGCAGATGCTACACCCCTCGGTTTGTCTTTTGATTGCTTTTGGAATTTTTGCTTTGCATAGTGGTATATATGATATACCCTGCACCTTATTCGATGAGGAAAGGGCCGAAGATCCCTTCACCGGGAGTGACCCCTTTACCAAAACTAGAAAAGCCTAAAAAACACTCCATTTTAAAATCATTTGATTCTACAACGATATCAAGTTCATTACGCAATAGGTTTTCAGAAAAACCTGTCGTAGCCCTCCGTCATTTCAGATAAGTACTACTTAGTATTCGTGCTGCGGTAGTTTGGCATGCGTCAAGGCGTAGTGTACGGTAGCTAACTAGTGCTTATCTGCTAGCATACGATGCGATTGGATTAGGGTATTCATACGGCGTTGTTTGGCATGCATCAAGGGTCATGCGGGTGGGTTTAATTCAATCAAGAAATGTACGGGTTGAACTTGACTAGCGGACTATGGGTTGTTTGGCATGCATCAAGGTCATAGCACGCTAGGGGTAAAATATTATTGGGAATTTCAAGTGTTGAAATTTGCAATGAGATTGCATACCTTCTATGAGATAGTTGGATCCCGATACCCGCTGTGAGTAAGAGTTACTCCTGGAAGAGTTTTACACATTACAATTAGCCGATCAAGTAGGTGTCTAGAAAGGCGTTAACGGGGTTACGCCTCTGAGAAAACGAGGTTTACTTTAATTAGGTCCGTGCGAAAGCACGGGGAACCTCCCTCAAAGTACCGACACTGGCCTGGCTGAAAGATTGGCGAACTTGTAGCGTGTAATTAATCCCGGCTAGTCTTTCCTTTTAGGGATTGAAGGAAGATTTGATTAAAACAGTGGGAGCCATCCTGATTAGATAAAATAATAACCAATCTGATCTTGCAAGAGCATACCCTGAGTGTTTTCTTCTCTCTCTCTCCAGGTAAAATAATAACCAATCTGATCTTGCAAGAGCATACCCTGAGTGTTTTCTTCTCTCTCTCTCCAGGTAGCGACCATATCACGCCTTAATCAAGATAATAATACGGATATATTGACCGAACCCGCTTGTTATACTGAGCTGGGGAACGTTGATCCCGCTCCAACTTATAATTGTTATAAGACAGAGCAGGAATTAGAGGAATACCAGAATTCCTATGCCGCCCAAACGAAGCAAGTGCATATGATGCATCTCCGTCGGGTGTGTTCATTACAAAGAACTGTTTCTCTGTATCCTCTACGTCCTGGGTATTTGATACCAGATCAGGATCCCAGATATGTAATCTGTTACATAGGGTTACAGAAAGGTAGAGAACTGAGAACGGGTAATAAGTTTCATGAGACAAAAAACGGTGCAAGTGTTGCAGCCAAGTCTGTTGGTCACTGTCACCCTGTATTCCAAATACATTGATTCTGAACGAATGTTATTAGATACCGAACCTGATAAACAAAATCATATCAGTCTCTTTATTAGTAAAGAAATGATAAAATTTTGTATTGTTGGATAATGTTTTGAACATTTCCTATATCAAAAGTTGATCGGTTCAGGCACGTTATCTAAAAGCATTGATGTTCTAAATCAAACTACAGTTCTTAGTATACGGAACACACACAAGAGGAAGAGTTCAGAAATGAACGAATCCTTCTTGAGGCATTGTAGACTAGGTCATATCAATGCGACCCGACTAGCTGAAGTTACATATAGATGCATATTTAAATTAGTTTGAATTTACATCTTGTGAAACTTGCCGGTCATGTCACAGAGATAAGATGACCATAGCTCTGTTTATTGGAAACAGAGAAAGAGTTATTGAACTCTTGGGATTGATACATGCTGATGTATGAAAGTCTCCTGTCTACACATGCCAAGACCGGTTCTTTATACTTCATTACATTCTCTGATGATCTCTCAAGATTCAGACATATGTTCCTGTTGAAACACAAGTCCGAACCTTTTGAGATATTCACAGAATGTAAGTTAGAAGTAGAGAACCAAAATACGGATATAAATGTTATGTCCTTTGATGAGATCAAGGAGGAGAATACTTGAGCACGGAATTCCTGGACTATTCTAAAGGAGAATGAGATTCTCTCTCAGCATTACTCCTCCGTATACACCATAGCACGATGGTATATCGGGGCGGAGCAATAGCACCCTATGTGATATGGTGTGCTCTATGATGAGTAGTACTGAGTTTCCTATTTCCTTTTGGGAGTTATGCCCTTGAGAAGCTGCATACCTATTGAATAGGGTTCAAATCAAATCAGTTGCCTACCACTTCATATGTGATATGGAAAGGGAAGAGCCCATATCTTAAGTTTGTTAAGATTTGGGGTTGTCCGGACTATGTCTAAAAGCAAAATCCGGACAAGCTCGAGGCATGGTCTGTTCTGTAGAACTGGAAAGGTTTCAGCTATACAAACTACAGCTGATGATTTGGTAAACCCGAAGGTTTCAATAGATTCTAACGAACTTCAGCCTCTCTACCGATCTAGTAGGGTTCCTCATCCACCTGAGAGATACTTCAGTTTCTCTATGACAGTGGGAGCGAGGATTGCATCATGAGATGATGACCCAACTTATTTCAAGCTGGCCATCAGGAGTGGGACTCTGTAAGAATGGCTGGATGCTTAACGATCTGAGATGGAATCCTTATACACCAACAAAGTATGGACGTTGGTTGCTTTATCTGAAGGTTTAATCCTAATCAGGAGCAAGTATATCTTGAGAAGATTACTTGGTGTACATGGAAAAGTTGAAACTTTCAAAGCCATGCTTAAGTCCATCCAGATCCTACTTGCCACGGCTGCATACCATGACTACGATATCTGGTGGTTAGGTGCCATGACACCTTTTCTAAGATGATGTTTTAGAAGAGGGCGTCTATAAGTACACAGCCAAAGGGCTTCGTAGATAGTGGGAGCAGCGGAAACATGTGCAAGATGTTTTATATGATAAAGCAGGCATCGCGGAGTTGGAACGTCTGTTTTGTGGTAGTCAAAGAGTTTGACTTCATCAAAATGGTAGATGAACCTTGTATATACAAAAAGGTAGTAGGGAGTATGGTGGTGATCCTCGTATAGTATGTGGATGACATACTCTTGATAGGGAAGGAGTTTCCTATGCTACGCTCGGTCAATCTCCGCTTATCACAATGATTCTCCATATAGGATCAAAATGATACCTCCTAAATCCTGGGTTTTGGATCTATGAGATAGATCTAATTGGATATTAGGATACTCACTAGTTGTAGTGAGATGGTATCAATTGATACTGGGGAGAATCACTGGAAAATTTCCAGGGTGATAAGGACGACTGAATGTCAGTCGCAGGCATTGTCTTTACCCTCAGTGGAGGGACGGTATGTTGGAAGAGTTCGAAGCTAAATACCGTGACATACTAGACATAAAGGCATGATACATCGTTATCAAAGATGCTACCAAAGAGGTAGTCTGGATATATATAAGTTCATGAGATGAACTTCGTTCCTACCATTGTGTGACAATGGAGTTGTGGCTGTTTCCTAGGAACGCCCGTCCCATCAGACATCCAGATATAATTCTTAGGCAGTATCACCTGATCATGGAGATGTTTGATCTCCAGGGTGATCGAGGTTAGGAGAGTAGACTCAGAGGACAACACGGCGGATCCACTCACAAAGGCTTTTTCCAAGAGAGAGACTCATATGGGATGGTTGAGTATTAGATACTGCAACTACTGCTACAGATGGCCCTAGTGCAAGTGGGAGATTGTCAGTTATATGTATGCCCTAGAGGCCATTACTATACATAGGATGTATATTGTAGTGGATGCTTGGACATATATAGGGAGGACTTTCTTGCTCGACATGATAGTATGCTATCTGGTTGCTCCTTACCTTAACGTGTACACTGATTGTCTCTCTGTTACATGTTGGTAAAGCTCTTAGGATGTATACTTGACTACCTGGACTATGATGCGGATCATACTAGTGGGGACATGGTAGTCCATAAGTACATCCTTCAAGGTCCCTAGTCGTGGGTGTATCGAGACGGGGCATCGATATACCAGAGTAGACTATCGTATACCTTCTCGACCCATACAGATGGGCGATGGATGATCCCATATCCATTGGTGTTTGACAACAGAGATGATATACGGGTGCTCAGTGGAGACTGGGTACACTGGACGGACTCGCCGAGAACTCCCAGATGGTATTATACCTTACGTCAGATGGCAGTTCTCTGGTGACACTGGTACAGGTTAGTCTGTAGACCCGAGATCGTTATAGAGTCTTATGTGATTCCCACTGTGCTTTGATTTCCACCTTACCACGTCCAAGAGGGCGTGCAAAACGGTGGTTTTTGGGTACAGTCCCGAATCACATGGAGGTAATGAGCGATACGAGGGGATTCATCTCTCCCGGTATAGGGAGTTGATGTTGCGCTGTGTTCGATTGGATATAACCGGAAATCCCTGGCCAGGGTTGCTTAGATTTACTGGTAAGTGTTACCAGTAGTTTCTCGAACTGTTATAGACCTCATATCGACATGACTTATCGAGCTACTGGGGTCTGACGTTTACCACCCCTAGGCGAGATATGCGACATATCAGACGACGAGACCGGACTGTACGGTAGTGTTACTGATTGGATTCACAGGAGAACTAGTGGGCTTGCTTGTTGATCTTCTGATTGCTCAATACCCGGATGGCCGTTACGTTTAGCACACCGCTTGCGGCTTGTGGGTGTTTCATATGATCATCACCTACTGCCGGCGTATTGACGAGTCTTTAGAGTCCTACACAGGGGTTTCCTGGCTCAAGCGAAATGGAGTAAGAGCACATATGTGATATGTGCGGGACCGAGATTAATACGATATGAGATACCGTATTCTATTCTCGCGATTTGTAACATTGATCGGTTGTATGCGATATAGCCGGGTTATCGGATCAAGTGTTGATTCGATAAGTTGTTACACATGATATTAGTCGGTTATATGCATTATGACCGGATCATTAAATCAAGTGTTGATTTAATGATTTAATGTATAATTATATATTTGATACATTACTTTGCATTAACTAGTATTGGTTCACTTAAGATTGATTTTCTCACTTGATATGCACAAGTTGTATATGTGATATATGTTTGTGCACTAGTTTGTATCATGTTTGATGATACATGCAAACTTGGGTGTGTGTATGCTTTAAACCATGTTTAGGTTAATGGTTAGGGTTTTAACTTATTTATTTATTTTATTTATTTATTTTTGGAAAAAAATAAAATGGTTGTTTTCTTTCTTTGCTTCAAGCTTCATGAAGCTTCTTAGCATCTTTGAAAAGTCTTAACCATTTTGTTTTTTCCTTTAACCTAACCATTACACCTAAACCCTAGTTTATTCTCTACATGTGTTAACTTCACCCCTGGTTGCATTATGATAAGTATTCACTTGATTTATTATTTTCAAGAATAATTGATTTTTCCTTCTTCTTCTTCTTCATCTTCTTCATGAAGTGAAGAAACCCTTCTTGAAAATTCCAAGTGATGAAATCAAGTGAGAAATCCAAATCCAAAGTGAACCCACTTCCTATTTCTTCATCCTCTACCACTTTCCATGTTGTATAGGGTGTTTTCTTCATAAGGTTCATGACCAAGTGAAGATGGAGCTTGAGTTAGAGTCGCCTCGACGTAGATCATCTTCGGCACCGAAGTCAACGACCTAGCCCGCTCATTTCTCCGACGAAACCATCGCCAGAGTCCGGGATCCCGATGATCGCAACGGAGGGACGTCTACACGGAGCTAATGAAGTGGAGGACCGGATCTACAAAGGTTGTAATCCCTTTCACTTACTAGTAAAGTTGTTTGCTAGCTTTTAGTTTCACCTATCCTCTAGTTAACGATCTTCATTAGGGTTTCTCGGCATATAAATTTTTGAATTTGGCATGGTTGATGCCTTGTGGAACCTCATGAGTGTGCCTAGGAACCCTACAGTTGGGTAGGTTTCTGTGTAGAATTTTGGTCATTTTGGTATTGTTTAATCAAGTTAGTTTAACTGTATATAAAATCTGAAACCTAATATTGGAAAAGGTATCTAAAAACCCAAAATATGACACGGTTAAAACGTATCGCGATTTGTTTTCTGTCGCGATGCAGAGTTGGGTTTAATTCCAGTAAGGTTAAGTATTAGATAGCTTGAAATAGTCGTATACAATATAACTAGTACGTAGGAACGTGTGTTTTCATATGCGCCGTGTCGGAGTAGTCGTTTCCTTATACAAGTTAATTTTCGATGTTAGATTCAAATACGGGAACTTTGGAGGCCGCGAGGAAAGGAAAGGGATTAGCGATTTCTGAATAGTTTATGATGTATTCCGGTGAGTAGACTAAACATCTACCGGAGGATCATGTAAAGATGGCGTGCTACGCCCGTAGTTAGATTTAAATTCAATGTGTTGCTTTAGTATGTTAACTTTATCATATACATTCTAAAATACATATATATACCTCCATGATTAAAACTTGTTAGAACACTGCACTATTACCGACGAGTTATGCCGCACATGCACATATTTACATGTTACACTACACCTCGTCGATTTTAACATGTCACTTCACACTTCGAAATTATTCTGTTAAAATGGTTCTTATCATACCTTAAATATTAATAGTCATCGTATTTAGCATATATGACATCAAGTTTCGTGTTCGAGTATTGGTAGATGATATAAGAGGCATTTGTATTATTGATGATTTATGGTTTTAAGTTTTCATATACTATTACGAAAAAGACGGTGATTTCATGATTATGTGTCACATCTACCATGATATGTCGTTTTTTTTATTTGGTTTTATTCCGAACAGAGTTGGGGGTCATACGGTTACGGATTTACAATTCTATCCAGACTGAGTCGGGGGGGCATACAGTTGGATACATGGTGGACCCGGTCGAGACCGAGGGGCAGGAAAGCCGCACTTTAGGCGAGGAGCCTAATGAGGTGACTCGATACCGGATACAGTTATGAAACACGGCGGATATCTAGATGATACCGACCGGTGTTATTGAGAAACAGGATCGTTCGAGGAATGATGCCTGATGAAACGCCGATAATTTGTGTCGATGTTAGACACGGAAAAACGAACCTGATTTGGAAAACAATTGATGAGATTTCAGTTTTGGGTTCATATGATTAGTAGTAATATTTCATGTTTTCCGCATGCTATCGTGCATCATACTTATCCATATTGCAGTTAGTTATACTTCGTCATATTTACATTATCAGCCGTTATATGTTAGTTTTATTCACTGAGTTGGCAACTCACCCCCGTTGTGCCACAGTTCCTTGCAGGAGTAAAGTGGACGGTTAGCCGCAGTTCAGCTCCACTTATCAGATTTTATCGCATCTTTTGCTAGGTGGGTTACATATGTAGTAACCTTCTCTTTTGGGTATTGTATATTGAATCTAGAGTATCTCCATCAAACCCTGTATTATGACTTAGAACGAGAGGTGGTTGTATGTATATTTTGGCAGATGAGATAGCTTGGTTATATCAAATAGTATTTCTTTTACTGATGTCTGAAATTCGTATTACTGTCATATAACGTTGTATATTTATTTCCGATGTTGACATTATTGATCCCAACTAGGGATGCAACCAAACTTAACACCTTATGCTTGTTTTATATTTTAATTACATAAAAACTGTGATTTTTACTTTTAAAAAACTAAATTTTTATAAAAATTCCGCAAAAAGGGTTTTGATCTTGGTTTTTGGCTTACTCGGGTTGTGTAGATATCTTTAGATATTATACAATCTAAGTGCCGGTCATATCCAAACTTTGGGTCGTGAAAAAGTTAGTATCAGAGCTTAGGATTAACCTTACGGAGTCGAGTAGGGAGTTAAGATAAGTTGACGTGAGTCCGTGATTTAGGATGACATTTGGTTTGATGGAGTAGGTGAATTAGGATGAGTGCAGTACCATACGTATGTTCCGCGGCATATTTACGTTACCATACTCAGCCTAACTATCCTTAGGATCTATATCTTGATCTTTTCTTCCTTTGACTCTCTGTTATTGATTATCCCTATTTGTAAGCCTTATCAACTCTCGTTTCTTGCTCCAGCGACTATGTCATCAACGACTACGGGGACTCAGACGACCGCTGTTAGAGATGAGATTGGAGCGGGCTCGTCTGAAACGGGAACAAATTTAGGCAGTGCGCCTATCTTTCATGAACCGATTGACCCACCCTATATTAATCGTATAGTTAGGATGGAGGCCAGTGTTCAAAAGATGCGCCGAATGATCGGATCCTTGTTAGAGATTAGTAGGGCCCGGAGATCGACCATTACTCTACGAACGTTTGTTCAGAGACCAAGGCAAATTCGTACCAATACATCAGCACCAAGACGTGTTTGTAGAGGCCGTAGCAGTTTCGGTATGAATCAATTCTATCCCTTATGCCCATATGTTCAGCAGCCCGTGCCAAGATGTTTTTGGTGTGGGTGTCCGTATCGCTTTATCAGAAATTGTCCCATGATGCGACGAACTGAGATATTGGCCTAACATACGACTTCACCACCTTCACCACTTCCTCTGAACACATTACCTCCTACACCTGTTGTTATTCCACGCCAGAGCAACGCCCATAGAGGTCGTGGTCGTGACGGTCATAATTTGAGTGGATGAGGAGGTCGAGGCAGATCCATCCCACGCCGCGGTTTTGATCGAGATAGGATTCGGTGCCAGATGTACAGTTCGTAACCCGTTGAGCAGAGGCCCCCATCTATCTGTTTTAGTTGTGGACGTCCAGAGCATTTCGATAGAAATTGTACACTCTAAGGAAGGGCGTCAGGATGCTAGTAGAGGCCAGGCATCAAATGCAGTCGTAACAGGTATTCTTTCAGTATGTTCCTTAAATGCGCATACTTTTATTTTTCTCGGTTCCACCCATTCATACGCTTTTGCACACTTGTACTTTCTTTGGGAAGAGAGTCATCATTGTGAGGGTTACCACTAGTTATGATTAGTCCTATAAGAGATTCTTTTGTAGCTCGACACGTATTCAGGTTATGTGTAGTACGTGTTGGTGATAGGGATTTATTAGTGAATTAGATTCTCCTGGATATGTTAGATTTGATATACTTCTCGGTATGGATTGATTGGCCGCTTGTCACGCTTATGTAGATTGCCGGGGGAAAGCGGTTAGATTTTGTTTTCCAGGTGAACGGTTTTGTTGTGCAGGGGGACTGTAATATAACTCCTGCCAACATGATTTCTGCTCTTTGTGCTGGACGACTCTTGAAGAAGGGTTGTCATGGGTTCTTGGCATTTGTTCAGGACTTAGGAGTCACTGAGATTCCATTGGACTAGGTTCCGATCACACGAGAATTTCCGGAGGTGTTTCCTGCTGAGTTACCAGGATTACCGCCCGATCGCGATATTGAATTTTGCATTGACTTGATTCCAGGTGCGGGGCCTATTTCTATACCACCCTATCGGATGGCCCCGACGGAGTTGAAGGAACTCAAAAGTCAGTTGGAAGAGTTGTTAGATAGAGGACTTGTATGTCCTAGTGTATCGCCGTGTGGAGCTCCTGTCTTATTTGTAAAGAAGAAGGACGGTAGTATGAGACTGTGCATCGACTACCGACAGCTGAATCACGTCACTGTGCGAAATAGGTATCCCTTACCTCATATCGATGACGTGTTTGATCAGTTGCAGGGAGCTGGCTACTTCTCGAAGACTGATCTGCGGTCAGGGTACCACCGGTTGAAAGTTCGGAAGGATGACATTCCGAAGACTGCTTTTCATACCCGATATAGGCATTATGAATTCCTGGTGATGTCGTTCGGACTCACCAATGCCCCAACAGCGTTTATGGATATGATGAACCGCATTTTCAGGCATTTCCTTGATCAGTTTATTATTGTATTCATAGATGATGTTAGTGTATATGCCCTAGGGGCCATTATTGTATCATACTTGTATGTATATTACTTAATGGAAGCTTGGGATATTCACAGTTGTATATACAGTCTTGCTAAAAGTAGTAGTATGCTACTTGGTTTGTGTCTACTTTAATATGTGCATATGTTTCTTGTAACGTATTACTTATACATATTAGTAGAGCCCATAGGATCTTTGCTTGATTACCAGCGTTGTGATGGCAGTCACACTAGTGGGGGCTGGGTAGTCTATAAGCAACATCCTATACTTGTCCCTAATCATAAGATTATCGAGACAGGGCATCGATACTCCAGCGTAGACTAGTGTGTACACTTCTCATCCCAGTTGGGGAGATGGTATGTCCCACAGCCATCAGTACGTCGTACTGGAGATAGTACACAGGTGCTCGTTAGGTTACGGGTACACCGGACAGGACTCGCAGGGGAACTGATTAGTTGGTATTATACCCATCGTCAGTTAACAGTTCCCAGGTGACATGAGTACAGCATAGTCCGCAGACTTGACACTGCTACTTCGCCTCGAGTGTGTCCCACTGTTCTTAGATTGCTACCCTACCACGGCTCAAAGGAGTCGTGCAAACAGGTAGCAGTTGGGTGCAGTCCCGAGCACTTGGAGGCAGTGGCGGTTAGACTGGATTCGTCTCTCCCGGTATTGGGAGTTGATATCGCGCTGTGTCAGAGAGCCATTACGCAAAGTCCCTGGCCAGGGCAAGCGAGATTTACTGGTAGGTTCCATTAGTTTCTCAGGGTGTAATGGGCTACGCTCCGACACGACTTATACAGCTATTAGGGGACTGACGCTTGCCGCCCCCTAGGCTCGATATGCGATAGTCTTAGACGAACAGACCGGACTGTACGAAGATTGTCACATCAGGCTCAGTAGGAATTCGGATGGTTTTCCTCATCGGCCTTCTTATCGACATCAACCTGGGGACCGTTACGTACAGCTAGTGTCGCTTGCGGTCTGTGGTTAAACCCACTGCCGGCGTAGTGTCGAGTCTTTAGAGTCCCACATAGAGAGTTTCCCTGCTCCAGGCGAAACGATATAGAGGTCGTATAGTTTTACGACAAGGATTCGGACGCATACGTGTTTAAACGCACGTACGGCGTTCGGACAGTTTTTACTAGCCGGCTTTGGTTTAAGCCAGATTCTAATATCAGGTTATTGGATTTATATAGTCTAAATTTTTTCCGTGTTTTCACGGATTGGAGGGGCGTTCTCATAATTTTCCGGGAAGCTTCTAGAAGCATGGTGACTTGGGGGCTAAGGTAGCATTTGCATTAATTGGATTAGTGAGTCATGTAGTGATTCATGCAATGAGTTAATGATTCATTTAATGATTTATATGACTCATATGAAGAATCACTTAGGGTATTAATGAAACATGATGATAATGCTTTATTTATTATTTACTTAATAATATCATATGTTTCATATATACTCAAATGATTTCATTCATCCAAAGTAATTCACTTTCTCACCTTCTCTCTCCTCAAGCTCTCATTCTTGAAACCCTAACCCTAACCTCTCATGTGTTGAGATCAAGGGTTAGCTAGACTAATACATCCATAACCTCACTCTATATCCCCTAGGTAGCTTAGATTAGCACTTTGAGCAACCTAGTTATCTCAAGTTAGAGATAAAGCTTGGCGTAGGAGCTCTCAGGTGGATCATCTTTGATTCGAGGAGGCCGTTGAGGTGCCGATGTTCCAAGGAGCCTACGAGGAGTGGAGGACCGAGATGAAGACCCGAAGGATAAGTAACGTGAGGTATAACTTCGAATCCGAGTAGTTAAACCTTTCGTAGTTTGCTAGTAACGGTTTAGATACGATTCATGCGCTCAAGTCCGTGTTACGAAACTTTGATATTTTTTATATATTCCGCCTTCCCGCAAGTTCATGGGGTGCGTGACATGGACTTACAGTGGTATCAGAGCCAACTAAACCATTACTAGCTTGTTAGCAACTAATTAGAAGTTCGATCGACGGAAAACACGAAAACAAAACCCTAACCCCTTTACAGTTTCTGTTAATTTTAAAAGTGTCTGAAAAAATATTTGACATACCTTAAAATTCACAGCAGGGAAATTAATGAATACTGGGAAAATATGAGCCTGTAACTCGGCAAAACGGCCGCGGATCCGCGGCAATAGAGTGCTTGTGCCGCGGATCCGCCGCCGAGTCAACGCCGAGTTGACTCGGAGTTTCACAGTAATTGATAATTTCTGGTTTTTTGTTTTCCTGTATGTTCTGTTTCTACCCAGGTTGCTTCTTTGCTGGTTGGCTTTTGGGGTAAACACGGAATATGGTTATCGATCGATGTTCTAAGATATTTGCTAATCGGGTTATTATCTGTAATGTTTAATGTGTTCGTAAACCTCCCCTAACTGCTAGTATGTCGGTTGGCAGGGGTTGCACATTTCTGTAATGTTAAATGTTTGTGTATATGGACTTGATTGGAATGTTGTGATGATTAGCCAGGGTTTGAGATGGGTTTAATATTCATTCATTCGATGTAAATGTAATATGATGTAATATTCTTTTGCGGGGCACATCCAGGTTGCGGTTGTAGTCACCGTTGTATTATTTCTTTTTACTGTTTTTGCTCCTAGGATAGACCCAAGGCGGGGTACACAAACTACCGGGTACTTTGAAGTGTTTAGTGGCCTACTCACTTTGTTGAGGGAGACCGCTTCACTTCGGGTACTTGGCGGGTAGTTTGCCGTACCCGTAGGGGTCTATGGTGGGGTAATGGCTATTCATCACAACAGTGTAATCCGTCTTTTATTGCAGGCTCAAAGCAAATGCGGATTGCTAGTATATCCAATAAAGTTCATCAGTGATCTGGAATGCTTATTATTGCGTCTGACGAATGTACAATATCTATATATGATAGCTATTAGACGTCACTTATGTTTTACACCCGCGCTAGCCCAGCCCCCGCTCTGTCGTTAGTTAAGTAACCTAACGGGTGATGACGGGACCCCGTGGCGAATGCGGATGGCATAAGAGGACGTGGTATTTTCGTTGTTTTCTGCAATGAAAGGATAAATGATGGGACGCATTATTATAATGCAAAGAAAATAAACCAAAGTTAAATCGTTGGAACAAATTTAAAAGAAACCACTCGGTTATTTTAAAAGATCAGAATTTTTAATTGCGGGGCTTTAACCACTCCTTTTAAAAAGTATCAGGTTTCTTCGATTTTATCAAGTTCACTACGTTCACGGTTTTGCTAAAACTAGTCGTAGCCCTCCGTCATTTCATATGGATAGTCAATAGTATTCAAGCTGTGTTTGTTTGGCCAAAGTCAAGGCACAGTGTTTAGTAGCTGTTGGATATTCATATGCAGCATAGATAGATGCGTTGGTTTGGGACAGTCGTACTGCCTTGTTTGGCCAAAGTCAAGGGTATGTACGGATGGGTTCAAATTAACCTGGATAATGACGGGTAGAACTTGACATGTGACTTATGATTTGTTTGGCCAAAGTCAAGGTCATAAGAGCATGGGGCAAAAATCCACATCGGGAATTTCTAAAGAAACTGAAATTTGCAGAAAGAGCATACCATTTTAGAGTCTGATGAATGTTGGTAGGATTCCTTCAACATTATCATACGATGATATTTTGGATCCCGATCCTACTGTGAGTATATACTACTTATCAGGAGATTCGTCACTTAACGATCAATGCTATAAACCAAGTAGGTGCCTAGAAAGGTGTCAGAGGGGCTACGCCCCCAGAGAAAAGAGGTTATTTAATTAAGGAACTTCGCGAAAGCATTGGAAAACCTCCCTCGAAGTATCGACACTGACCTGGCTGAACGGTTAAGCAAGAATTGTACGGTGAGAATAGTCCTGGCTAATTCTTCTTTTATGGTTTGAGGAGGGATTCGAGAAACAGTGGGAGCCATCCTGTTTAGATAAATTAAAAACCACTCTAAACTTGCAAGAGCATCATGCAAATTGTATTTTCTTCTCTCTCTTAAATTGCAGCGACCTTGTGACCACACATAGGTTACATCTAGATAACAAATTGACTGAATCTAACTTATATGACTGGCAAAGGTCTGTCCAGATCTCCATTGCCTATGACAAGCTGGACCACCCTATTACTACTCAAGATCCCGCCTTCCCAAGTCCATTTTCCACTATCACGGATATGGATATCCGTCAGACAAGGGAAAAAGATAAAGCGAAAGCTAAGTGCCTCGTGTTAGCTTCAGTTGATGGTGTATACTAGAAGCAGCACGAGAAGATGGACTTAGTTTCCATCTTTCTCCATAACAAAGATTTATATAGAGATCAATCTCATATCGCAAGATATGAGACCTCGAACGAATTAATTCAAGCGAGGTTGGCTGACGGGTCATCTATAGGGGACAACGTCCTTACAATGACTAGCTGTATTGATGAGCTCCAGGACCTGGAGACCGCATTGGGAAACGAGTCAAATACCGACTTGATTCTACAGTCTCTGCCTCCTACCCTGAAGGAAACCAGGGAAGTAGAAGGAAAGAGAAGGGCAAAAGTTTCGGGACTGGATATAGTAAAAGAGGGACGTTCCTATTGTTACAGGAATGAACATTGGCAGAATGATTGCAGGGCTAGCAAAGCCAGTAGCCAGGATTTGAAGCATGTTGTGGCTTCAGCCTCAAGTGTATTTGTTATTGAGAACTGTTTGTCAATTAACTCTACTTCCTGGGTACTAGATACCGGACCAGGATCTTATATCTGTAATTCATTACATGCTTTGAGAAACCGTAGAGTTATAAAGGTAGGTGATTGGTCTCTCAGAGTTGCAAACGGAATGAGCGTGGACGCTGAATCCGTGGGAGAATATCGCCTAGGTTTGACAAGTGGGAATATATTAATTCTACGTAACTGTTTGTATATACCTAGTTTGACATGTAATATCATATCAGTGTCCTCACTTTCAAGACAGGGATATGATTTTACATTCGTAAGCGATGTAGTTAATATCCACCTAAATCAAGTTATGATTGGGTCAGGTACATTAGATAACGGTATATACGTATTAAGTCAAGCTCAGGTTTTCAATGTCCAGAACACACTTAAAAGAAAGTCTCCGGAAATAAATCAGGCTTTCTTATGGCATTGTAGACTAGGTCACATCAATGAAAAAAGGTTGACTAAGTTACATAGAGAAGGATATTTGAATCCGTTCGAATATCAATCTTATGCTACTTGTGAATTTTGTCTCATAGGAAAGATGACCAAGACTCTGTTTACTAGACACGGAGTAAGAGCAAGCGAGCTCTTGGGAATCATACACAGTGATGTGTGCGGTCCAATGTCTACACATGCGCGAGGTGGTTATTCCTACTTCATTACTTTTACGGATGATTTCTCTAGGTATGGATATGTCTTCTTAATGAAACATAAATCCGAGGCCTTTGAGAAATTCCAAGAATACAAGAATGAAGTGGAAAAACAAACAGGCAAAAGTATCAAGACACTAAGATCTGATCGAGGTGGTGAATACTTAAGTGCCTAGTTCCTAGGTTACTTAAAAGAGAATGGAATTCTCTCTCATCTTACTCCTCCATACACACCATAACACAACGGTGTATCAGAAAGAAGGAATCGAACCCTATTAGATATGGTTCGTTCCATGATAACTAAAGCTGAGTTACCACGATCATTCTGGGGATATGCACTAGAATCAGCTGCATACCTTTTAAACCGAGTTCCAACTAAGACTGTGCCTACTTCACCATATCAAATGTGGTGTGGAAAGAAACCCTATCTTAAACATATTAAGATATGGGGATGTCCAGCTTTTGTAAAGAAGCAGCATGCGGACAAGCTAGAGGCACGATCAGTACAGTGTAAATTTGTGGGATATCCAAAGAACTCCAAAGGATATTATTTCTATTACGCAGAGGAACAAAAGATTTTTGTTTCTCATAATGCTCGCTTCTTGGAAACTGAGTTTTTAGAAAATCAGATAAGTGGGAGCGCAATAGAACTAGAAGAAATTCCAGAACCACAAGCTATTACTGAAAGCTTGGTAGAACCAGAGGTTTCAGAAGAACCGGACATCCCGACGCCACTCCGCAGGAGTAGTAGGCAATCTCATCCGCCCGAGAGATACTACGGTTTTCTCATAGACGGGGATAGAGAGGATTGCACTATTGACTATGATGAGCCTACTAGCTTCCAGCAAGCCATTCAGAGCGGTGACTCAGTAAAATGGCTGGATGCAATGTGGACCGAAATGGAGTCCATGTACACTAACAAAGTATGGACTTTGGACGTTGCTCCAGATGGGGTAAAACCCGTAGGATGCAAATGGATCTTCAAAAAGAAGATTGGTGTAGATAAACAGGTTAAAACCTATAAGGCTAGACTTGTTGCAAAGGGTTTCCGTCAAAGACCTGGTTTGGATTATGACGAAACCTTTTCTCCAGTGGCTATGCTCAAATCCATTCGGGTCCTTCTTGCTATTGCTGCCTTCCACGATTATGAGATCTGGCAGATGGACGTAAAGACGACCTTTCTAAATGGAAATTTGGAAGAAAGCGTCTATATGGATCAGCCAGAGGGATTCATTCAGAGTGGGAGCAGCGGTAAAGTATGCAAGTTGCTTAAGCCCATTTATGGACTAAAGTAGGAATCACGGAGTTGGAACATCTGTTTTGATGATGCTGTCAAAGAATTCGACTTTATCAAAAATCCAGATGAACCTTGCATATACAGTAAGATTGTAGGGAGAGCTGTAGTATTCTTCTTCTTGTACGTGGATGACATTCTCCTAATAGGAAATGATATTCCTATGTTACAGTCAGTCAAAAGATTCTTATCACACAAATTCTCCATGAAAGACCTGGGTGATGCCACCTACATTCTGGGGATCCGGATCTATCGTGATAGATCAAAGAGAATGTTGGGACTTTCGCAGTCCAGGCACATAGACACCATAGTGAAGAGATTCAGTATGGATGATTCTAAGCGCGGTAATCTACCGGCTTGTCACGGAATCACCCTCTCCAAAGAGATGTCTCCCAAGACTAATTTGGAAAGGGATCGCATGTCGATTATACCCTACGCTTCTGCGGTAGGCTCTATAATGTATGCGATGTTATTTACCAGACCAGATGTAGCATACGCATTGAGCGTTGTAAGCAGGTATCAGGCAAACCCAGGGGAGAATCACTGGAGAGCAGTAAAGAACATTCTCAAGTACCTGAGGAGGACTAAGGAGATGTTCTTGGTATATGGCGGAAAAGACCTCCAGATGGAGGCCTTTGCCGACTCCGGCTTCCAGAGTGACAAGGATGACTCCAAATCCATGTCAGGTTATGTCTTTACCCTCAATGGAGGGGCGGTCTGTTGGAAAAGTTCCAAGCAGGAGACCGTTGATGACTCAACAATGGAAGCGGAGTACATAGCTGCTTGCGATGCCGCAAAAGAAGCAGTCTGGATGAAGAAGTTCCTCACAGAACTTCAGGTGGTTCCTACCAGTGTTAATCCAATACCTTTGTATTATGACAACAAAGGCGCTATAGCTTTAGCGAAGGAACCCAGGTCCCATCAGAAGTCTAGACACATCTTAAGGCGGTATCACCTGATCAGGGAGATCGTAGATCGCCGAGAGATCGAGGTAAAGAGAGTAGAGACGGAGAATAACATTGCCGATCCATTCACAAAGGCCCTTCCTCAGACGCAGTTCGAGAGGCTATTCGAGATGATTGGTCTACGATATGCCAGCTCATGGCCCTAGTGCAAGTGGGAGATTGTTAGTGTATATGCCCTAGGGGCCATTATTGTATCATACTTGTATGTATATTACTTAATGGAAGCTTGGGATATTCACAGTTGTATATACAGTCTTGCTAAAAATAGTAGTATGCTACTTGGTTTGTGTCTACTTTAATATGTGCATATGTTTCTTGTAACGTATCACTTATACATATTAGCAGAGCCCATAGGATCTTTGCTTGATTACCAACGTTGTGATGGCAGTCACACTAGTGGGGGCTGGGTAGTCTATAAGCAACATCCTATACTTGTCCCTAGTCGTAGGATTATCGAGACAGAGCATCGATACTCCAGCATAGACTAGTGTGTACGCTTCACATCCCAGTTGGGGAGATGGTCTGTCCCACAGCCATCAGTACGTCGTACTGGAGATAGTATACAGGTGCTCATTAGGTTACGGGTACACCGGACAGGACTCGCAGGGGAACTGATTGGTTGGTATTATACCCATCGTCAGTTAACAGTTCCCAGGTGACATGAGTACATCATAGTCCGCAGACTTGACACTGCTACTTCGCCTCGAGTGTGTCCCACTGTTCTTAGATTGCTACCCTACCACGGCTCAAAGGAGTCGTGCAAACAGGTAGCAGTTGGGTGCAGTCCCGAGCACTTGGAGGCAGTGGCGGTTAGACAGGATTCGTCTCTCCCGGTATTGGGAGTTGATAGCGCGCTATGTCAGAGAGCCATTATGCAAAGTCCCTGGCCAGGGCAAGCGAGATTTACTGGTAGGTTCCAGTAGTTTCTCAGGATGTAATGGGCTACGCTCCGACACGACTTATACATCTATTACGGGACTAACGCTTGCCGCCCCCTAGGCTCGATATGCGATAGTCTTAAACGAACAGACCGGACTGTACGAAGATTGTCACATCAGGCTCAGTAGGAGTTCGGATGGTTTTCCTCATCGGCCTTCTTATCGACATCTACCTGGGCACCGTTACGTACAGCTAGTGCTGCTTGCGGTCTGTGGTTAAACCCACTGCCAGCGTAGTGTCGAGTCTTTAGAGTCCCACACAGAGAGTTTCCCTGCTCCAGGCGAAACGATATAGAGATCATATAGTTTTACAACAAGGGTTCGGACGCATACGTGTTTAAACGCACGTACGGCGTTCGGACAGTTTTTACTAGCCGGCTTTGGTTTAAGACAGATTCTCGTATCAGGTTATTGGATTTATATAGTCTAAAGTTTTTCCATGTTTTCACGGATTGGCAGGGCGTTCTCGTAATTTTCCGGGAAGCTTCTAGAAGCATGGTGACTTGGGGGCTAAGGTGGCATTTGCATTAATTGGATTAGTGAGTCATGTAGTGATTCATGCAATGAGTTAATGATTCATTTAATGATTTATATGACTCATATGATGAATCACTTAGGGTATTAATGAAACATGATGATAATGCTTTATTTATTATTTACTTAATAATATCATATGTTTCATATATACTCAAATGATTTCATTCATCCAAAGTAATTCACTTTCTCACCTTCTCTCTCCTCAAGCTCTCATTCTTGAAATCCTAACCCTAACCTCTCATGTGTTGAGATCAAGGGTTAGCTAGACTAATACATCCATAACCTCACTCTATATCCCCTAGGTAGCTTAGATTAGCACTTTGAGCAACCTAGTTATCTCAAGTTTGAGATAAAGCTTGGCGTAGGAGCTCTCAGGTGGATCATCTTTGATTTGAGGAGGCCGTTGAGGTGCCGATGTTCCAAGGAGCCTACGAGGAGTGGAGGACCGCGATGAAGACCCGAAGGACAAGTAACGTGATGTATAACTTCGAATCCGAGTAGTTAAACCTTTCGTAGTTTGCTAGTAACGGTTTAGATACGATTCATGCGCTCAAGTCCGTGTTACGAAACTTTGATAATCGTTTTTCATATATTCCGCCTCCCCGCAAGTTCGTGGGGTGCGTGACATGGACTTGCAGATGATATCCTTGTTTATTCCCGAAGTCGGGAGGAGCACGAGCAGCATTTGCGTATCACGTTGCAAACCTTGAAGGAGCATCAGTTGTTTGCAAAATTCTCCAAGTGTGCTTTCTGGCTAGATAGTGTGGATTTCTTGGGTCACGTGGTTACGAAAGAGGGTATACGTGTGGACCCAAAGAAGATCGAAGCAGTGCAGCACTGGCCCAGACCTGTGTTAGTTACAGAGATTCGCAGTTTCTTGGGTCTGGCAGGATATTACCGACGCTTTGTGCAGGATTTTTCTCGAATCGCTACACCATTTACTGGATTGACAAGGAAGGGGGTTCCTTTTCTTTGGACGGAGGCATGTGAGCAAAGTTTCCAGCAGTTGAAGACTTGCTTTACGACTGCCCCAGTCTTATCTTTACCTTCTGAGTCTGGTGGTTTTTGTAGGGTTACTAGGCACTCTCACAAGGGTCTACGAGGAATCAACCATGCCCGATTTAAAATTTAGACGTGCCGAACAACCCTTAACCAAGATCTTAAACTAGAGATTAGGCGAAACAAAGCATGTTAAACACTTTAACATCTAAGAGTTTGGTATTACAACCTTTGTAGTCCGGTCCATCACTTCATAAGCTCCGTGTTATGGTCCCTTCGCTGCAATCATCAAGTTCCGGACTCTCGAGAGGCTTCACGAAGAGAAAGATGCAAGCTTGCTTCCGATCTTCTATAACAAAGATGATCTACCTTGAAGTTTCATTAACACAAGCTCTCACTCACTAAATGAAGTGAACGCCCTAATCTAAATGGCTAGGATAGATTAGGATGATGAAGTAGGATTTTAGCTCTCATTTATTTTCATTAACTCACTCATTTTCATCACTTCATAAAAAGCTAGAAAGCTTTTCATGAAAGAAAGAAGAAGGAAGAAGAAGAATAGTAATCCCTTTTGTGATGAATAATGAAAGTAGTCATATCATTACAAAAGCAACCATGGTTAAGTCAAGAAAAGACTTAACCATTGTAGAGATCTAACCATGGTTAAGGGTGTGGGTTGGGTTAAGTAAATATCTTGCAAAATATCTTTGCAAAAACAAAAAGGAAACCTTCTAGAAGGTTCAAGAAAGAACTAACCCAAATCAAACCCTAACCTTATTTAATCTCCACTAAACATGTTGCATTAGTAATCATATCATGTTACAATATTATATATCACATATAAAATATTTATTGTAACAAAATAAAATAATACAATTAACATATATCGCATATATATCAATGTATTACCCGAGTGAAAAAAAGAATCTTTTAGTGAGCTTATATCAGTTAATGTAATTTAATATATCAAATATATAATTATACATTAAATTATCGAATCAACACTTGATCCGATAATCCGGCTATTTCACAAATAACCGACTAATATAATCTGAATCAGTTCATCGAATCAACACTTGATCCGATGACCCGGCTATATCACATATACTCGGTCGATATCTCATATCGCGAGAATCTAATACGGTATCACATACACGTATTTTACTCGGTCCCATACATATCACATATGTGCTCCTACTCCGTTTTGCCTGAGCCAAGAAACCTCTGTGTAGGACTCTTAAGAATCGTCAATACACCGGCAGTAGGTGATGATCATATCAAACACCTCCAAGCTGCAAGCGGTCAGCTAAACGTAACAGCCACCCAGGTATTGAGCGTTCAGAAGATCAACAATCAAGCCTGTACATTCTCCTGTGAATCCAGTCAGTAACACTCCCGTACAGTCCGGTCTCGTCGTCTGATATGTCGCATATCTCGCCTAGGGGTGGTATACGTCAGACCCCAGTAGCTTGATAAGTCGTGTCGATATGAGGTCTGTAACAGTTTGAGAAACTACTGATAACACTTACCAGTAAATCTCAGCAACCCTGGCCAGGGATTTCCAGTTATAGCCAATCGAACACAGCACAACATCAACTCCCTATACCGGGAGAGACGAATCCCTTCCTATCGCACATTGCTTCCTTGTGATTCGAGACTTACCCAAAGCCACCTTTTTGCACGCCCTCTTGGACGTGGTATGATGGAAATCAAAGCACAGTGGGAATCACACAAGACTCTATGACGATATCGGGTCAACAGACTACTCTGTACCAGTGTCATCGGAGAACTGCCATCTGACGTGAGGTATAATACCATCTGGGAGTTCTCGGCGAGTCCGTCCAGTGTACCCAGTCTCTACTGAGCACTCGCACACCATCCTTGATGTAAAACACCGATGGATATGGGATCATCCATCGCCCATCATATGGGTCAAGATGCGTATACGCTAGTCTACTCTGGTGTATCGATGCCCTGTCTCGATACACCCTCGACTAGGAACAGTTATAGGATGTACTCATCGACTACCATGGCCCCACTAGTATGATCTCATCATAGTCCCAGTAGTCGAGTACATATCCTAAGGGCTTTATCAACATGTAACATAGAGACAATCAGAGCACATGTTAAGATAAAGTACAACCAGATAGCGTACTATCATGTCGAGCAAGAAAGTCCTCCCTATATATGTCCAAGCATCCACTACAATATACATCGTATGTACAGTAATGGCCTCTAGGGCATACATATAACTAACAATCTTGCACTTGCACTAGGGCCATCTGTTGTGGTATCCCATACCCAACAATTAGCTGTGGTTGAAGTATATCATACTCAACCATCCCATAAAAGTCTCTATTGGGAAAAAGGCCTTTGTGAGTGGATCCGCGCTGTTGTCCTCTGTGTCTACTCTCCTAACCTCGATCTCCCTGGAGATCAACCATCTCCATGATCAGGTGATACTGCCTAAGAACTATATCTGGATTTCTGATGGGACGGGGGGTTCCTTGGCAAAAGCCACAACTCCATTGTCACACAATGGTAGGAACGAAGTTCATCTCATGAACTTATATGTATCCACACTGCCTCTTTGGTAGCATCCTTGGTAACGATGTATCTTGCCTTTAATCGTCTAGTATGTTATGGTATCTAGCTTGGAACTCTTCCAACATACCGTCCCTCCACTGAGGGTAAAGACAATGCCTGCGACTGACATTCAGTCTTCCTTATCACCCTGGAACCTTTCCAGTGATTCTCCCCAGGATCGATTGATACCATCTCACTATAACTAGTGAGAATCCTAACATCCAATTAGATCTATCTCATAGATCCAAAACCCAGGATTTAGGAGGTATCGCCTTGATCCTATATGGAGAATCCTTGTGATAAGCAGAGATTGACCGAGCGTAGCATAGGAAACTCCTTCCCTATCAAGAGTATATCATCCACGTACTCTACGAGGATCACCACCATACTCCCTACTACCTTTTTGTATATACAAGGTTCATCTACCATTTTGATGAAGTCAAACTCTTTGACTACAACATCAAAACAGACGTTCCAACTCCGCGATATCTGCTTTATCGCATAAAACAATTTGCACACGTTTCCGCTGCTCCCACTGTCTACAAAGCCCTCTGGCTGTGTACTTATAGATGCTCTCTTCCAAATCATCATTTAGAAAAGCGGTCATGACACCCAACCGCCAGATATCGTAGTCATAGTATGTAGCCGTGGCAAGTAGGATCTGGATAGACTTAAGCATAGCTTTGAAAGTCTCAACCTTTCCATGTACACCAAGTAATCTTCACAAGATATACTTTCTCCTGATGGGGATTTAACCTTCAGATAAAGCAACCAAAGTCCATACTTTGTTGGTGTATAAGGATTCCATCTCAGATCGCTAAGCATCCAGCCATTCTTACAGAGTCCCACTCTTGATGGCCTGCTCGAAACTAGTTGGGTCATCATCTCATGATGCAATCCTCGCTCCCACTGTCATAGAGAAACCGAAGTATCTCTCAGGTGGGTGAGGAACCCTACTAGATCGGCGGAGAGGCTGAGGTTCGTTGGAAACTATTGAATCCTTTGGTTCTACCAAATCATCAGCTGCAGTTTGTATAGCTGGAACTTTTCCAGTTCTACCTCATGACCAATAATTTCTTCACAAGAAATTCCCTTTCACAAGAAATTCCCTTTCACAAAGGTGGCATGTTGAGAAATAAAACATCTTTTGTTCATCGGTTTGCTAGAAGATATTCCCTTGCGAATTCTTGGAATATCCAACAAACTTCCACAGAACTGACTTTGCCTCGAGCTTGTCCGGATTATGCTTTTAGACATAGGCTGGAAGACCCCAAATCTTAACAAACTTAAGATATAGGCTCTTCCCATTCCATATCATATATGAAGTGGTAGGTAACTGATTCGATTTGAACCCTATTCAATAGGTATGCAACTTCTCAAGTGCATAACTCCCAAAAGGAAATAGGAAACTCAGTAGTACTCATCATACAGCACACCATATCACATAGGGTGCTATTGCTCCGCCCCGATATACCATCGTGCTATGGTGTATACGGAGGAGTAATGCTGAGAGAGAATCTCATTCTCCTTTAGAACAGTCCAGGAATCCCGTGCTCAAGTATTCTCCTCCCTAATCACATCAAAGGACATAATACTTATACCCGTTTTTGGTTCTCTACTTCTAACTTATATTCTGTGATTATCTCAAAAGTTTCGGACTTGTGTTTCAACAGGAACATATGTCTGAATCTTGAGAGATCATCAGTGAATGTAATGAAGTACAAAGAACCGGTCCTGGCATGTGTAGACAGGGGACCTTCATACATCAGCATGTATCAGTCCCAAGAGTTCACTAACTCTTTCTCTGTTTCCAATAAACAGAGTTGTGGTCATCTTATCTTTGTGACATGACTGGCAAGTTTCACAAGATGTAAATTCAACTAATTTAAATACGCATCTATATGTAACTTCAGCTAGTCGGGTCGCATTGATATGACCTAGTCTACAATGCCTCAAGAAGGATTCGTTCATTTCTGAACTCTTCCTCTTGTGTGTGTTCTGTACGTTAAGAACCGTGGTTTGATTTAGAACGTCTATGCTTTTAGATAACGTGCCTGAACCGATCAACTCTTGATATAGGAAATTTTCAAAACATTATCCAACAATACATAATTATACCCTTCTTTACTAATAAAGAGACTGATATGATGTTGTATATCAGGTTCGGTATCTAATAACATTCGTTCAGAATCAATGTATTCTGGTAATACAGGGTGATAACTACCAACAGACTTGGCTGCAACACTTGTACCGTTTCTATCTCATGAAATTTATCACCCGTTCTCAGTTATCTACCTATCTGTAGCCCATGTAACAAATTACATATGTGGGATCCTGATCCGGTATCAAATACCCAGGACGTAATGGATATTTGAGAAACAGTTCTGTGTAATGAACACACCCGAAAAAGATACATCAGCATGCACTTTCTTCGTTTGGGTGGCACGGGAATTCTGATAATCCCCTATTTCCTGCTCTGTCTTATAATAATTATAAGTTGGAGCGGGACCAACGTTCCCTAGCGCAGTATAACAAGCGGGTTCGGTCAAATACATCCGTATTATTATCTTGATTAAGGCGTGACATAGTCGTAACCAGGAGAGAGAGAGAAGAAAATACTCGGCGTGCCCTTTTACAAGATTAGATTGGTTATCAATTTATCTAATCAGGATGTCTCCCACTGTTTTAGTCAAATCTTCCTTCAAACCCTAAAAGGAAAGACTAGCCGGGATTAATTACACCCTATAAGTTTGCCAATCTTTCAGCCAGGCCAGTGCCGGTACTTTGAGGGAGGTTCCCCATGCTTTCGCACGGACCTAATTAAAGTAAACCCCGTTTTTCCAGGGGCGTAACCCCGTTAACACCTTTCTAGACACCTACTTGATCGGCTAATTGTAATGTGTAAAACTCTCCCAGGAGTAACTCTTACTCGCAGCAGGTACCGGGATCCAACTATCTCATAGAAGGTATGCAATCTCATTGCAAATTTCAACACTTGAAATTCCCAATAATATTTTGCCCCAAGCGATCTATGACCTTGACTAAGTTATCAAACCATAGATCGCAAGTAAAGTTCAACCGTCATTTCCTGATTGAATTAAATCCACCCGCACGACCCTTGACTGAGTCAACAAGGCCGCACGACGACCCTAATCCAATCGCATCATATGCTTTGCAGATAAGCACTAATCAGCTACCGCACACTACGCCTTGACTAAGTCAACAAACGCAGCACGAATACTAAAAACTACTTATCTGAAATGACGGAGGGCTACGACAGGTTTTTAAGAAAACCCTTTGCGTAATGAACTTTATATCGTTGTAGAATCGAGTGATTTTAAATAGAGTGTTTTTTAGGCTTTTCTAGTTTCTCTAAAGAGGTCACTCCCGGTGAAAGGAGCGTCGGCTCTTTCCTTATCAAATAAGGTGCAGGATATTTCATAAATACCACCATGCAAAGCAAAAACTATATAAGCAATCAAAAGACAAACCGTGTTTGTAGAATCTTCCAGTTTCGCTAAAGAGGTCACTCCCGGTGAAGGGATATCGGCTCTTTCCTTATCGAATAAGGTGCTGGATGTTCTACAAGGAACACCGCTATGCAAAGCAAGAACTAGAGCTACCAGTTTTTAAACAAGTTTCTACAACATCTTTAGGTTTCTTTTAGTTTCATTAATCTCATTAATGAAGTCCCATTTTAATATGCTTCACAAGCATCACATTTGAAACGAAATCTGCAATATAACATATATCTCATATATATAATATAAACATTCGACTCAGGCAATAATATGATCTCATCACAGAATATTGCAGCAGAAGAACATATATGATATATTGGATATACTAGGACGTCCGTGTTTTGATACGAGCCTGTATAAAACACGGATTCCACGGTCGCAATGAATAGCCAAACCCACATCCCTAGACCCCTACGAGAGCGGCAAGTAACACTGTCAATTCTAGGGTTAGGAGACCCGGTCTCGACTCCTCGAGATGGTCTCCCACTGGACCCTAGAACTCGGTTACTTGTGCTCCCCGCCTTGGGTCTACCTAATGCGGAAAAGTAAATAATATACAATGGTGACATCATCCTCAGCCCGGAAGTGCCCCAATAAAAGAATATTACATACAAATGAATTTTACATGAATGAAAAAGAAAAAACTCTCATCTGACATAAAACCCCCGGCTATTCAGAACACGACGATCCAATATAACATATCACAGCAACACATAATATCTCATATCATCAACGTAAGCAAGTATGCGTATCCCGATTGTCGTTGATGTATAGAAACAAAGACGGCGATACACCACTGATCACACGCTTTTAGCGTGTCGGATGTTCAAAGTTCTAAAGTTATAACCGCGATCAGGACGGTTTCGCTTGTAGCTAGCCGGTTGAGCATGGGTCGATCCACAGGGAGATGGTTGTATGTCCGTTCGAGTTTTAGACGAGTCAATAAAGAATGTGTATATGTTTGTTCAATTCTATCCTAAGTGTTATATGCAAGTATAAAGTTGTTAAGAAAAAGATACGAAAGTGTAAGCTAAAGAAATCCGTACTCAAAACCTTTGAGCCGAGTCTTGACCAAATGAAGCTAGAGCAATCGGCAACAACGTGGATTAGGGGATTTAAGCACGGTATTCGTGGAATCCGGCTTATTTACCCTTGTCCTTCCGTTCTTGTCTCTTGCTTTCGCCTCCGGCCAAACCGAACGCAACCGGTCGCAGTTAGGAATCACCGTTACCTTGGTAAGGTAGGGTGCCTAACGGAGCGCTTGCGTATCGTTTGGGCGTTGTTCAATGGAAAATAACGGGAAAAGGAAATGAGCAAAGAAATATTAACTTACAATATCGTATTTATTCTTAACAACAACGTATTAACAACGAACCAAAAAGAGAGAACAAAAGAACAAAGAAAAGAAAAGATTACAAGTAAGTAAGGGCATGGAATTTAAGTGCATGAAAGTAAAGCAAGGTAATAAAAAGCAAGAAAGAAATAAGAAAGAAAAAGAACTATAAACCATGGAACAAGTTACACACCATGGGTTTAATAACCCAAACTTAAACTTGCAAGCTCAATTAAGAGGTTGCAAGATCAAGAGAGAGCAAAAAACCCAAGGCGAAATGAAGCACAAATTCCATAAAAAGATACAACCCTTGAGATCAATAACCAACCCTTAAACTTTGAAGCTCAATGAAGAGGTTGAAAGATCAAGAGAAAGAAAGGATCTCAAGGGGAAGCTAAACAAAAGAATGATACAAGAAAAACCTCATCTTCATTTAACATCCACTCAATGCTCTCACTACATTTTCATGGAGGAAAGAATGAAGAAGAAGAAGAAGAAGAAAAAGAAGACTAAAAACTAACAAAAAAGAGGCTTAAGAATGGACTTCTTGGCTTGGCTCAGAACTGGGGTATTTATAGGAGGAGAACTGAAAACCTAGGGCAATATTATCTGCCCAAATGTACTGTGCCACCTACCCCCGAAAAATCATCAGCTGACGAGCCTACATGGCCGCGGTTCCGCGGCCTAGACCCCCTATTGGCCGTGGATCCGAGGCCGTATAGGGGATTTGGGTCCTCGGGTTTTGTGTGCTTCCCTGGTTTCATTTTTCATTGTGTTTGAAATCTTTAAACTGCAACAAGTCTTACAGAATATCTTCAGATTTCTTAGTCCAAGATTGCTTTATTTTCTTCACTTTTGACTTCTATCTCCCTCGAGCTCCGCGCACCCATTGATTCTTGTGCTGCCCCCCGTGCTCTGTGCTTGTCCGAGACACGAATGACCACTGTCATATGTCTTGTCTCTGGAACAGGTACTCGGCACTGGACGGATACGGATGACCGGAACCCGGCTTTTATCTGATGTCAACAGATGTTCTATATTTTGGCGTAACTGTGGAGATTTTGTCTTGATTTGCAATATTTGTACTGGAAAACCTGTAATCTGTAAATATATAGCAAACACGGATTAAAAGCACCTACCTATAAACAAACGAGCATAAGAATGGGCGGTAGAAAAAGCAATATTCCGGTATGAACAAATACCCCCAAACTTAACTTTTGCTCGTCCCGAGCAAAACCAATTATTCACAAAAAATTCCTAACCGCACTTTCGCAGGGAACGCGATTGCACTGAGCACGTGCAACAAGCCGCTAAACCTCTAGGTGTCCCTAGTAGGAGGAGTGTTGTCTCCTGAGGGTTTTCAGCGGATTACACCCACAAAATCCCGTCAAGCTAGTGTCATAAGTTAACATCGATTCTACTCCTACAGTTTAGTATTTACGTTAGAAACTCTATCATCCTAAGTTAAAAATATATAACCCTTATGTTTCACAGCTCCTATCTATTTAACCTTGGATCCTACACGTTCCAAAAAAGTTTAGAAAGATGTTGGTTCTCCTGAGTTTTCCTTCTAAAGTGCAGCCTCAAATCAGGGATTTTTATCAACTTTACAGAAAACACAAGTCTTATTCTTTATTTCTATCTTTTATCCAAACATCGATTGTATACCCCTACGTGTGTGTATATTTGCACCCCTACACTTAAGAATTCAATTCAAGCTATAATACCCTTGCCCTAATACCTAATACTACTTCTTTTCATTAAGGATGGACGGATTTGCTCACACACCTTTCATGCTACTATTAATGCTTCTTGAGGCACTAACGACCGATTACTGAATGTGTGAACTTTAAAGCGTAAATAGCAGTTTTCAGGTCCTGATTTTATTCTATTTTTTCTTTTTCTTTTTCAAGACCGGATATATTTTTCAATAAAGCTCTTTTGGTGTTTAGCTTTAAATACCGTTTTTTTCTTTCATACTAGGTTTTCAGGCAAGAGTATTTCTAGGTATCCTCTACTATCCCAAGTTTCAAGGTGCGTGTAAGTGCAGTTTGTAGGGTATATACTTTCTAAATTTGAACTCAAGAAAAGAAACTATTTTTCAGACTTATTCTTCAGTAAAGCATCAATATTTTCCCTTCATCTTGACTTAACTCAAGAACTGAACTCAAGATTACCTATTTCTCAAAAAAAACTGTAAGGACGTATACTTACCAAGGTTAAGCAGAATGAGGGTTATTTTTAGGGTTTTCAATTCCTAAGCCTAGGATTTAGTTACTTCTAATATATCAACTAAACTTTCAGAATAAAAATCTAAATTACCCTATTTGCTAACTTGACGACAAAGTTTTTATATTTTGGACAATTTTCGATTTTTATGGGGTTTTTAATAAGGTATGCAAATGCAAAATATACAAATGAATGCGAAGGAAGAAATCTTACCGAGCACACCCCCAAACTTAAACTTGACAGCGCCCTCACTGTCAGGCTACACCAAGAGGGTCAAAATTGTCGGCGCTCTCCCTAAAAACAAATTATATACAAAACAAAAAAGGAAAACAAAAAAAAGATATATATAAAAAAAGGTTTCCCCCCAAACTTAAGTAGAACAGTGTTTCCAATGTTTAAGCGGTGAAGTTCAGGATTAGGGGGAAAGAAAACAGTATCAAGCTATACAAGGCCTTACACAGGCCAAAAGTTAACACCAACCATTCAAAAATTCTATCTCTGTATGATGCGAGTTGGTGAAAGAAGGTGAAGAGGAAAGAAATGGAGAATACGCGAGACCGTATGGAGATAAAAGCGGGATACGGTCTCGGTATATGAGAAGAAGAATGGCGGAAGGGAGAAAGAAGTGGAATACGAACTTGAGGGTGGAAATGGAGCGAATAAATTAGCACAATTTGTGATGACCGATGTGTGAAAAGCGATTGTGCTAATATATTAACCCGTTAGGAAATGGGGTCAAATCCCTCAAGATTCGTGAAAAACCATGGGTACGCCGAACTCGGTAAATCAGACATATGAAATGAAAGTGATACGGTTTCTTGTAATGTCGGAATGATGGAAAGGATGGAGGGAAGTGATCGAGGAGGGGTATCGGCTAAAGGTTCAGAAGGGTGTAAACAGTCAATGACAGAGACAGGATGAATTGGAAAATCCGACTCATCAATTAAAACTGGTTCATCCTCAAAACTATCCTCAATATTCTCCTCAAAATTTATCTCATCTATGCATTTATCCTCAAAATCCAGACGCGTATGGGGTTCGGGAAAAACATTTAATGACTCGGGATGATGAATTGGAGAGGAAAACTCAGCCAAATCTGCGGGTTCATCATCCAAAATATTCCCAGCGTCAATATCCTCAATCAAGTGAAAGTCAATTTTCTCAGACACCTCATCAAAAGCATGAATTTCAATCGATTCTGGTTCTAAGATGGAGGTGTATAGGTTAAAAGGATTGGGTGTGGTTTCACTTGGCAAGGTCCCTTCACAATCGGGTAAATCAAACACTGCAAAGTCGCACAACTCATTAAACATTCTATCTTCAATTGATAATTCAGTTGGGACACTTGATAGACTTTCAACACAGGAGTTATGGGATTCAATTTGAAACGGGTAGGTTTGATTTGGAAGGGGGTACAGCTCACTTTCTCCACTCAAATTCTCAATATGTCCAACCGCCTCATCATACATTGGAAAATTAGGAGCTAGTTGGAAACTAGCTACCGGGTCAGTAGGTTGTATGAGGGTGGCCATGGATGCATTCAAATCCATCATCTGTTGGCATGATGCTACCCTAAAGTCTTCCAATGACTGTTCCAGACTAGACATGGGTTGTGACGGGGTTTCAGTAAAAGATTCAAAGTTGTTTGGATACTGAAAACTCCTAAATGGTGGTTCAGAAGCAATGTCTAGGGAAGGTGCAAAAGTCGGGTAGGACTGGTAGGAATTGAATGGCTGGACGGGAGCAGGATCAACATTTGGATAAGAAGGTGAATGGAATTGTTGATCCCAAGAATCTGTAGTGGTGAAAGGAGAGAAAGATCGGCTACAGGATTGTTCAATATGTTCAGCGATGGACAAGGGACGACTTGCAAAAGGGGTATCAACATAAGAGGGTGGGGGGGTTGAAAAGGTTGATACAAAGTGGATTGCGGAGGGCAAGTGTTTGTCCTAGACGCGTCTATGCGATCTTTCAAAGAGATTTTGGGCATGGAGGGATCGTTCGACGTTCGGCCAAAGCAAGAACCGTAAGAAGTAATGTATGGTTGTGGGTACCAAACTTCGGCAAGAGTTTTGCGAGGTGGGGTACCCATGATATGAAGAGAGAAAGAAAGAAAGGCAGAGAAAAGGAGGGGGAAAAGGATGTGGATATTTTTTTTTTAGTTATTAACAAAAGAATGAAATATACACACAAAAAGAATCTGGAAAAAAACAATAGCGACACAAAAATACCACACACCTAATCGTTCTAGGGTTCACCTAGGTCAACTAGACCTGCTCCAGAACTTGAGTTTCGAAGTAAAACCGTGTCGAGAAACAGGCTTAAAATACACTGATCACGAGGCCAGGTAAGTGCAGAGATAAGGGGAGGTTTTCCGACGCTTTCGCGAAGGTCCTTAATTAAATAACCCTTTCTCTTTTGGCGGTTTCGCCGTTAACACTTTCCTAGACACCCCGTAAACAATGTACCGTTAAGCGAGGTTCTAAACACAGTTAACTTCTCCTAGTGAGCGCGGAGTCCTTAAGGCTTAAAGTCTAGTTTCTTTTAAAATTTGTGCGGGTAAACGTTATGCTCAAGTTCGTGATTTGTGGGCTACGGAAAAGGTGATGAAATCCTTTACCGTATGTTGTGGGGTTCGCTTGCCCTTAAGTCCGTATTAATGTATGCAATGCGCGGTTCAATAAAAATTCTATAAAGAATCAAACAATCGTTTTTTAGTTTAAGCACGGCACTGCAACAAATACGGGTTAGTCAATTTTTAGCGTTTGCTAGCGAACTTGCAAAGAATCCTGCAAAGAATAGTATATTGGATGCGTCGGATTTGAGAAGAAGGTGTTAGTAAAGTACGTACCGTTAAGCTTTTGGGTTAGGAAACCCCCGTTGAATCAAATCCGGTAAGCTTGAAAAGTTCGCTTGCGCGGGTCAAACTACCCGGATCTTTGGCACTGTACTTTGCAATCACCTTAGCCTTGAACGTACACTTTGCTCCCCATAATCGCAGTTCGCAAATCCTCAAAAATCTGCAGACTTGCTCACAAAAATTATCAAAAAGATTTTTTTTTATTTATTTATAAATATATACAAAAAGAATATTAACCCGAATAACAAGAAAGAAAATACGTTACCGTCTCCCCGGCAACGGCGCCATTTGATCTCACGCTTTTGGCGTGTCGGATGTTCAAAGTTCTAAAGTTATAACCGCGATCAGGACGGTTTCGCTTGTCGCTAGCCGGTTGAGCACGGGTCGATCCACAGGGAGATGGTTGTATGTCCGTTCGAGTTTTAGACGAGTCAATAAAGAATGTGTATATGTTTGTTCAATTCTATCCTAAGTGTTATATGCAAGTATAAAGTTGTTAAGAAAAAGATACGAAAGTGTAAGCTAAAGAAATCCGTACTCAAAACCTTTGAGCCGAGTCTTGACCAAATGAAGCTAGAGCAATCGGCAACAACGTGGATTAGGGGATTTAAGCACGGTATTCATGGAATCCGGCTTATTTACCATTGTCCTTCCGTTCTTGTCTCTTGCTTTCGCCTCCGGCCAAACCGAACGCAACCGGTCGCAGTTAGGAATCACCGTTACCTTGGTAAGGTAGGGTGCCTAACGGAGCGCTTGCGTATCGTTTGGGCGGAGTTCAATGGAAAATAACGAGAAAAGGAAATGAGCAAAGAAATATTAACTTACAATATCGTATTTATTCTTAACAACAACGTATTAACAACGAACCAAAAAGAGAGAACAAAAGAACAAAGAAAAGAAAATATTACAAGTAAGTAAGGGCATGGAATTTAAGTGCATGAAAGTAAAGCAAGGTAATAAAAAGCAAGAAAGAAATAAGCAAGAAAAAGAACTATAAACCATGGAACAAGTTAAACACCATGGGTTTAATAACCCAAACTTAAACTTGCAAGCTCAATTAAGAGGTTGCAAGATCAAGAGAGAACAAAAAACACAAGGCAAAATGAAGCACAAATTCCATAAGAAGATACAACCCTTGAGATCAATAACCAACCCTTAAACTTTCAAGCTCAATGAAGAGGTTGAAAGATCAAGAGAAAGCAAGGATCTCAAGGGGAAGCTAAACAAAAGAATGATACAAGAAAAACCTCATCTTCATTTAACATCCATTCAATGCTCTCACTACATTTTCATGGAGGAAAGAATGAAGAAGAAGAAGAAGACTAAAAACTAACAAAAAAGAGGCTTAAGAATGGACTTCTTGGCTTGGCTCAGAACTGGGGTATTTATAGGAGGAGAACTGAAAACCTAGGGCAATATTATCTGCCCAAATGTACTGTGCCACCTACCCCCGAAAAATCATCAGCTGACGAGCCTACATGGCCGCGGTTCCGCGGCCTAGACCCCCTATTGGCCGTGGATCCACGGCCGTATAGGTGATTTTGGTCCTCGGGTTTTGTGTGCTTCCCTTGTTTCATTTTTCCTTGTGTTTGAAATCTTTAAACTGCAACAAGTCTTCCAGAATATCTTCAGATTTCTTAGTCCAAGATTGCTTTATTTTCTTCACTTTTGACTTCTATCTCCCTCGAGCTCCGCGCACCCATTGATTCTTGTGCTGCCCCCTCGTGCTCTGTGCTTGTCCGAGACACGAATGACCACTGTCATATGTCTTGTCTCTGGAACAGGTACTCGGCACTGGACGGATACGGATGACCGGAACCCGGCTTTTATCTGTTGTCAACAGATGTTCTGTATTTTGGCGTAACTGTGGAGATTTTGTCTTGATTTGCAATATTTGTACTGGAAAACTTATAATCTGTAAATATGTAGCAAACACGGATTAAAAGCACCTACCTATAAACAAACGAGCGTAAGAATGGGCGGTAGTAAAAGCAATATTCCGGTATCAACAACCACATACTACGCTTACGGTCATAGAAAAGAAAGTGTAAAACTACAACAGTTGGAATCCGCAACCTCTTTAGACATCGCATGCCTAACCAAATGAATTCCTTAGATATCGCATGCCTAACAATTATAAACCCCGCATTTTAGTCTCATTATAGAAAACACTTTTCAATGTCTAGTCGGGCAATTCAACAAGATTCCCGACATCCTGATCGAATGCTTGTCGCAAACTTTAGTAGATGGCCGCACCCCCGGATGCCATCGACGAAGTGCACTAAGGCAGAACACCGCTGCCGCGAGCACCCTGACTGATGATTTTGGCGACGGGGTTCTCCTACAGTCACTTGGTCGGGGCTATGGGGCGTGGCTATCTTTTAAGTTTACCCGGCGAGTATCCGCGTACACTACGTGATTGCGACGGACTTTTGATCGCATCAAAATCCCGTGGCAACCGATCATTTGAGACTAAACTGCTAGATTTATAACATTCAAATTAGTTATCTCATAACTACCTGTGGATTCCAAATATTGTATCACATTCCAGATAAAAAGACAGTGTTAAACTTTCCGATCGAATAATCAAACACCCAAGATTTCCCTAATAGCTCAACACTTGAGCGGAGTTCAAAAAAATATCCATCACATGCCACAGTACCAATGGTCCAGCCGTAGAAGGGTCAAGCCAACGCCTCAAATGTGGCAACGCCGTACTGCCACAAACCCAAAGGTTCAGAGGCGGTTCAGACGGTCACATAATCGAGTTAAGGTTTGTGTTCTTCTAGAGGGTCCACCGCGTTACTTGCATGATTTTCTGGAAGTTTCAAACTCGAAAAAAAATCCAACTTTTGAAAAAATTTCCGACAGGGGAAAAAGTGAGTTATTGATATATGTTCGAACTTTTTAACAGTTTCTAAAATTATCCGGAAAAAAATTAAACGAAGTTAAATTATCCGATCGAATCAACGAGTCCCCAATAGAACCTAGAAAACTCAACACTTGAGTAGAATTAAAAATTCCCAGAACAATCAGGAAATACATACGGATATTACTGTGCCAAAAACATACCCTGTTGCTACAGTTTGGCCGCGGAACCGCCGCGGAAGCCATGGTACGGCCGCGGTCCCGCGGCGCATTAATTGAATTGGAGGCATGTGCTGCACAGTAACTCTTGTATTTCCCTGCTGATTTTTTTGAGTATTTTTAATATGAAAAATCAACCTTTTTGAAAAATTTCCAGAAAAGGGTATACACCGGGTATTCGGAGTTCGATCGTACTTTAAACTTCACCAGGACTTCGCCTAAAACTCTAGCTTGGCTCGGATACCACTGTAGGCTTACTAGGCACTCTCACAAGAGTCTATGAGGTATCAACCATGCCCAATTTAAAATTTAGACGTGCCGAACAACCCTTAACCAAGATCTTAAACTAGAGATTAGGCGAAACAAAGCATGTTAAACACTTTAACATCTAAGAGTTTAGGATTACAACCTTTGTAGTCCGGTCCTTCACTTCATAAGCTCTGTGTTGTGGTCCCTTCGCTGCGAACATCAAGTTCCGGACTCTCGAGAGGCTTCATGAAAAGAAAGATGCAAGCTTGCTTCTGATCTTCGATAACAAAGATGATCTACCTTGAAGTTTCATTAACACAAGCTCTCACTCACTAAATGAAGTGAACACCCTAATCTAAATGGGTAGGATAGATTAGGATGATGAAGTAGGATTTTAGCTCTCATTTATTTTCATTAACTCACTCATTTTCATCACTTCATAAAAAGCTAGAAAGCTTTTCATGAAAGAAAGAAGAAGGAAGAAGAAGAATAGTAATCCCTTTTGTGATGAATAATGAAAGTAGTCATATCATTACAAAAGCAACCAAGGTTAAGTCAAGAAAAGACTTAACCATTGTAGAGATCTAACCATGGTTAAGGGTGTGGGTTGGGTTAAGTAAATATTTTGCAAAATATCTTTGCAAAAACAAAAAGGAAACCTTCTAGAAGGTTCAAGAAAGAACAAACCCAAATCAAATCCTAACCTTGTTTAATCTCCACTAAACATGTTGCATTAGTAATCATATCATGTTACAATATTATATATCACATATATAATATTTATTGTAACAAAATAAAATAGTACAATTAACATATATCGCATATATATCAATGTATTACTCGAGTGAGAAAAAGAATCTTTTAGTGAGCTTATATCAGTTAATGTAATTTAATATATCAAATATATATTTATACATTAAATTATCGAATCAACACTTGATCCGATAATCTGGCTATTTCATAAATAACCGACTAATATAATCTGAATCAGTTCATCGAATCAACACTTGATCCGATGACCCGGCTATATCATATATACCCGGCCGATATCTCATATCGCGAGACTCTAATATGGTATCACATACACGTATTATTCTCGTTCCCGCACATATCACATATGTGCTCCTACTCCGTTTTTTCCTGAGCTAAGAAACCTCTGTGTAGGACTCTAAAGAATCGTCAATACGCCGGCAGTAGGTGATGATCATATCAAACACCCACAAGCTGCAAGCGGTCAGCTAAACGTAACAGCCACCCAGGTATTGAGCGCTTAGAAGATCAACAAGCAAGCTTGTACATTCTCCTGTGAATCCAGTCTGTAACACTCCCGTACAGTCCGATCTCGTCGTCTAATATATCGCATATCTCGCCTAGGGGTAGTATACGTCAGACCACAGTAGCTTGATAAGTCATGTCGATATGAGGTCTATAACAGTTCGAGAAACTACTGATAACACTTACTAGTAAATCTCAGCAATCCTGACCAGGGATTTCCAGTTATAGCCAATCGAACACAGCACAACATCAACTCCCTATACCGGAAGAGACGAATCCTCTCCTATCGCTCATTGCCTCCATGTAATTCGGGACTGTACCCAAAAGCCGCCTTTTTGCACGCCCGCTTGGACGTGGTATGATGGAAATCAAAGCACGGTGGGAATCACACAAGACTCTATGACGATCTCGGGTCAACAGACTACTCTGTACCAGTTTCACCTGAGAACTGCCATCTGACGTGAGGTATAATACCATCTGGGAGTTCTCGGCGAGTCCATCCAGTGTACCCAGTCTCTACTGAGCACCCGTACACCATCCTTGATGTCAAACACCGATGGATATGGGATCATCCATCGCCCATCATATGGGTCAAGATGCGTATACGCTAGTATACTCTGGTGTATCGATGCCTTGTCTCGATACACCCTCGACTAGGAACAGTTATAGGATGTACCCATCGACTACCGTGGCCCCACTAGTATGATCTCATCATACTCCCAGTAGTCGAGTACATATCCTAAGGGCTTTATCAACATGTAACATAGAGACAATCAGAGCACATGTTAAGATAAAGTACAACCAGATAGCGTACTATCATGTCGAGCAAGAAAGTCCTCCTTATATATGTCCAAGCATCCACTACAATATGCATCGTATGTACAGTAATGGCCTCTAGTGCATACATGTAACTAACAGTTTTGTTGTTGTGATGCTTCTCGAGTGGGTTTAGGTTGTGTGTTGATGCAGCACGGTAGGGTTGTAGCTTATGCTTCTCGACAGTTGAAGAGGTACGAGCAGAACTACCCCACTCAGGATTTGGAGATGGTTGTTGTAGTTTTCGCACTGAAGATTTGGAGACATTACTTGTATGGAGAGTCGTGCAAAATTTTAACAGATCACAAGAGCTTGAAGTATATTTTTCAGCAGAGGGATCTGAACATAAGGCAGCGGAGATGGATAGAACTTGTAAAGGATTACGATTGTGAGATCTTGTATCATCCAGGCAAAGCGAATGTTGTAGTAGATGCTTTGAGTCGGAGGCCTGGAGGTAGCTTATCTCATTTACGCGTCTTTTAGAGACAGTCTTCTACAGACTGGCAGATTTTATGTGATAGCCGTATACAGTTCAAGTTCACATCGACATGAGGACAGTTAGCACATTTTTGCACTCGTCCTCAGTTATTGGATCGTATTCGAGAGACACGGCCTGCAGATGCTCGTATGTTGGAGATTATGGATCAGGTTAGGCAGGGCAGAGAGTCGGAGTTCGTGATTGATGACCGTGGAGTATTACGTTTTAGGACTCGTATTTGTGTACCAGATTCAGATGGGTTGAGGCGTGAGATCTTAGAGGAAGCCCACCGATCAGCATATAGTGTTCATCCTGGTTCCACCAAGATGTATCATGACTTGAAGGAGGTTTATTGGTGGGAAGGAATGAAGCGGGATGTTGTGGAATTTGTATCGAGATGCCTGACTTGTTAGCAAGTCAAAGCTGAGCACCAGAGGCCAGCAGGAGAGTTGCAGCCTTTGCCCATTCCAGAGTGGAAATGGGATCAGATTTCTATGGATTTCGTTGTGGGTCTACCCAGGACTGGTAGAGGGTATGATTCCATTTGGGTGATTGTAGATAGATTAACAAAGGCAGCTCACTTTCTTCCGGTAAAGACGACGTATGAGTTTGCACAGTATGCTCAGATTTATATCGACGAGATTGTACGGTTACATGGAGTTCCGACGTGCATAGTATCCGATAGGGGTACCCAGTTTACCAGCAGGCTATAGCAGAAACTTCAAGAAGCTCTTGGCACATGATTGATGCTTTAGCATGGCTTTTCACCCACAGACAGATGGTCAGTCGGAGCGGACCATTCAGACACTAGAGGATATGCTTCGGTCTTGTAGCCTTGATTTCGGTGGTAGTTGGGATCGTCACTTACCTTTGATAGAATTCTCGTACCACAACAGTTTTCAGGAGACGATCCAGATGGCACCCTTTGAAGCTTTATATGGAAGGAAATGTCAATCACCCGTTTGATGGACGGAACTGAGCGAGAGTAGCATCTTGGGACCGCAGATAGTACAGGAGACTACAGAGAAGATTCAATTGATACGGGATAGAATGAGGGCGGCCCAGTGCAGACAGAAATCATATGCAGATCGGCGACGTCGTAGACTCGAGTTTCAGGTGGGAGATCATGTGTTCCTTCGAGTGTCTCCGATGAAACGTGTGATGCGTTTCGGGAAGAAGGGGAAGCTCACCCCCAGATATGTCGGACCTTACGAGATTCTGGAGAGAGTGGGTGCTGTACCTTATCGTTTAGCACTTCCACCGAGTTTTCCCGATGTGCATCCGGTGTTTCACGTTTCGATGCTTCACAAGTATCTTCACGATCTTTCTCATGCGATCCATCATCAGACCTTACAGCTTGAGACGGATTTATCCTACACAGTGCAGCCAGTCGTTATTCTAGACAGGCAGGCAAAGAAACTAAGATCGAGGGTAATTCCATCTGTAAAGGTTCTTTGGCAAGGAAAGAATCGCGAGGAGATTACTTGGGAGACCGAGGATGCGATGCGAAAGAAATTTCCATATCTTTTTGAAGGTTTGTCTAGTTAAGTTTTAAATTCGGGGACCGAATTTTCTTAAGGGGGGGATATTGTAACATTTTGAAAATTTAGAAATAAATAAAATAAATTAATTAAATAATAAAATGTTAAATCGAAAAGTTATTAGAACCAAATAAGACATTTTCATAAATAGTAGGTAAAAAAAATTAAAGTAAAATTTTAATATGTAACATAAATAAATTATAAGGGTTTTTATGTGAATTTTAGCTTCATTTTAATAAAAAGGGTGTTATATAATAACATAAGTTGTGAGGGGGTTTTATACAAAGTTTAGGATATTGTGCAAATTGGGTTTTGTTAAGGGGTGTAAATAGAAAGAGTTAAACAAGATTTAGTTCAGAATAAATCAAAGGATAAATCAATTTAGAAAAGAAAAACAAACACTTCTACCTCATTCTTGCATGCACACACCCACACCACACCTCCTCCTTGCATGAGGATGGTACCCTTTGGCCTTTGACACCTCCCCCTTCACCTTATCCTTCCTTTTTTGTCACATATAACCCATGTTCAGATCATTTAGCTAATTAAAATCTAAAATTTTAAAAAAAAGAATAAAGAAAACAAGAACAAATATAGAAGAACAAGAGAAAGGAGAAGAGCTAAGTCTAGGATTTCCTCATCATCAAGCTAAGACTAGGAGCTTGTGCATCTTGGAGGGTGTTCTTCCAGCAAATTACTTGAAGGTAAAATCCTTAATCACAGTAGGAAATTAGATTCTGTAACTAGTTCAAATTGAAATGAAAATTTTCTATAATATCGTATTTTAGTCAAAACTAGGCTCTGTTTGAATCTGCTGTAGTTTAGAGAAAAATTTACTTAGCAAAACAGGTTCTTAATGATGTATGTAGAACCTAGATCAAACCATAGGAGCACGAACCAGAGGGCTCGGTTTTGGGCCGGCGACCAATCGGGAAATTCCGGCGTCGCCAGATTTGTAGGGAGCTAGGATGTTTTGGGTTGTTCGGTAGGTTTCTGTGTAGAATTTTGGTCATTTTGGTATTGTTTAATCAAGTTGGTTTAACTGTATATAAAATCTGAAAGCTTATATCGGAAAAGATATCTAAAAACCCAAAATACGACACGGTTAAAACGTATCACGATTTGTTTTCTGTCGCGATGTAGAGTTGGGTTTAATTCCAGTAAGGTTAAGTGTTAGATAGCTTAAAATAGTCGTATACAATATAACTAGTACGTAGGAACGTGTGTTTTCATATTCACCGTGTCGGAGTAGTCGTTTCCTTATACAAGTTAATTTTCGATGTTAGATTCAAATACGAGAACTTCGGAGGCCGCGAGCAAAGAAAAGGGATTGGCGATTTCTGAATAGTTTACGACATATTCCGGTGAGTAGACTAAATATCTACCGGAGGATCTTGTAAACATGGTGTGCTACGCCCATAGTTAGATTTAAATTCAATGTGTTGCTTTAGTATGTTAACTTTATCATATACATTCAAAAATACATATATATACCTCCATGATCAAAACTTGTTAGAACACTGCACAATTACCGACGAGTTATGCTGCACATGCACATATTTACATGTTACACTACACCTCGTCGATATTAACATGTCATTTCACACTTATAAATTATTCTGTTAAAATGATTCTTATCATACCTTAAATATTAATAGTCATCGTATTTAGCATATATGACATCATGTTTCGTATTCGAGTTATTAGTAGTTGATATAAGAGGCATTTGTATTATTGATGATTTATGGTTTTAAGTTTTCATATACTATTGCGAAAAAGACAGTGATTTCATGATTATGTGTCACGTCCACCATGATATGTCGTTTTTTTGATTTGGTTTTATTTCGAACCGAGTTGGGGTTCATACGGTTACGGATTTACAATTCTATCCAGACTGAGTCAGGGGGCATACAGTTGGATACATGGTGGACCCGGTCGAGACCGAGGGGCAGGAAAGCTGCACTTTAGGAGGGGAGCCTAACGAGGTAACTCGATACCAGATACAGTTATGAAACACGGCGGATATCTAAATGATACCGACCGGTGTTATTGAGAAACAGGATCGTTCGAGGAACGATGCCTGATGAAACACCGAAGATTTGTGTCGATGTTAGACACGGAAAAACGAACCTGATTTGGAAAACAATTGATGAGATTTCAGTTTTGGGTTTATATGATTAGTAGTAATATTTCATGTTTTCCACATGCTATCGTGCATCATACTTATCCATATTGCAGTTAGTTATAGTTCGTCATATTTACATTATCAGCCGTTATATGTTAGTTTTATTCACTGAGTTGGCAACTCACCCCCGTTCTGTCACAGTTCCTTGCAGGAGTAGAGTGGACGGTTAGCCGCAGTGCAGCTCCACTTATCAGATTTTATCGCATCTTTTGCTAGGTGGGTTGCATATATAGTAACCTTCTCTTTTGGGTATTGTATATTGAATCTAGAGTATCTCCATCAAACCCTGTATTATGACTTAGAACGAGAGGTAGTTGTATGTATATTTTGGCAGATGAGATAGCTTTGTTATATCAAATGGTATTTCTTTTACTGATGTCTGAAATTCATATTACTATCATATAACGTTGTATATTTATTTCCGCTGTTGACATTGTTGATCCCAACTAGGGATACAACCAAACTTAACACCTTATGCTTGTTTTATATTTTAATTACATAAAAACTGTGATTTTTACTTTAAAAAAACTAAATTTTTATAAAAATTCCGCAAAAAGGGTTTTGATCTTGATTTTTGGCTTACTCGGGTTGTGTAGATATCTTTAGATATTATACAATCTAAGTGCTGGTCACATCCAAACTTTGGGTCGTGACAACTTCCCTCATACTGTTTGAATTCTCTGAATTTATCTAGAGAATAATAAATCACTCTTTAATCTATTTTTAATGCATATTTTTAATGCATTCTTTAACCCTCAAAACCCTAATTTTCCCTATAAATACCACACCACTTTTCACCCTCCTCACTCAGGATTTCATTATAAAAACTCTCTAAAATTTCCAAGTCTCAAGTTGTGCAAGTGGAGTTAGCAAAGGGCGAAGCTCTAACGAAATTTCGAGGAGATTTCGGCGACGAATCGACGCCCCGACGGTTCCAAAATCTTTCCCTACCTCCCCTCTTTCTTTGTATACAGTAAGTCCCCTATCCCCTCCTCCTTTACTATTCTAAAACTTCTATTTTTCAAACTCGTCGGAAGCGGAGTTATTCCGACTTCCGATTCTCTTTTCTTTAAAAATCTAATTTTTCTTAATAACAAACCTACCAATTTTTAATAGATTGCTTAGTAATCATTAACAAACACATTAGAATAAGTATCATCTCGAAAGAATCGATTATGCAACTTTTATGGCATTTTACGGTAAAATACCATATACTTTAATTTCGACATAATTCAACATATTTCTTGTATTACCTTTAGAAAACTCACGAGGTAATGACCTACCTCATCACAACACTCATCCTTGACATAGCACGATGGTTTGTAAAATATTCTTTTGGGACAAAATACAACATTACATTTAAATACCCTAAACTTACAAAACCGTTTTGTTTAAAAAGTGTATTAATTAAATTCTTTGCAATTGTGCCTCTACAACCCATTTTGGGGAACCCCGATCGGGATAGTGTGGGTTATCGCACATCCTCGGGCCTAGTCGAGCGAGATGCATACCTCCGCAAGGACCATTCGATCTGGATGGATTATTTGATGCAATTTTTAAGAAAATGAGATTTCTACAAAATAAATAAAATTTATTTTATTATATATATATATATGAATATTATCAAAAGATATATTTTACAAATATTCCATGTTATTCTAAATCAAAGGAATCACAATTTCATGAAAGTACCAATACATATTCCAATATTTCATTAAAATACCATATACAATGAAAACTCTCACTAGAAAATTTCACTTTTATAAAATATACATCTATGAAAACCCTAAAGATGATAATTAAATACTTGAGGTGTATTTTGAAAATATATCAAACTATTTTTATATAAAAAAACCCTCATGGTATACTAAATTACAATATGGACCCTAGTAAATACAGGTTTAAGTGGGACTAGTTCTCTTGAGCCTCGGGGAGCCGGAGAAAGTGGGTGCTTTCCTATCTAAGGTAGAAAATATAACAACAGTGTTATCAGCACGGTAATTGTCTTGGAAAAAGACACAAATCCAGCCGTCCATGTGCAGCAGTTACCGATAACATCAAAACTAATTCAGGACTTCAATTTCTTTTCAAAGTGTCTGACTAAGACAGGGTCTCGATCTAATCAATTTGACTTGAATATGATTCAAGTATAAACTACAATACAACATGAATCCATGAATACCAGAATTCAATCTATATTGATTGAACTGAACCATGGATATACTATGTTTACATGACTATCCATTTATATCCATTCCGTTTACTGATATCATAGTTTCGGCAAGTCATCAATCTATATAACAAAAAAATACAATCAATACAAAAGACATTACGGAGTTTTTAAAGGGGTAGACTGGTAAGGAATGTGTTAGAAGTGGCACGAGACGGTCACTTTAATACACCTAACCTGAATATCCATTATCGTTGTACCGTGGCTGAACGGTTCCTTGTGCTCCGTATACCTTAGTTTCCGGAATAGAGGGACACCTCTCGTATACATTGGCATATTCTGTACCAAGCTACAAACAACTGCGTTAATAATATAATCAAACATTACTAGTTATACTCTCTTTCTGTCTATTCTATCTCTACCTATCTTTAGGACTTACCGAGCGATTGTTCATGAAGACATTCCTTTCTTCTTTCTTTGGAATGTTGTCAGGTGGATCGGGCTGACTGGAGATCGAGCCCAGTACTGAGAACTTGGAGCAGTTTGCTATCGACCCATAGCTGTAGGCACTTGTATATACTTTTCATTTTAGTTATGCCATTGTTTAGGCATTGCTTTCTATTCATGTATTTACATTTCAAGTTGTACTTGTAAAGAATTGATAAATAAATAAAAGTTATTGTTCATTTATATTCATGTCTCTTGTGTACATTTTACTTTATATTGCTTAGATACGCTTAGCATGTTTACTTTGGAGTAAATACGTAGCGGGCATCTCCACGTCCCCTTTCCGTACACTGGGAAGCTGGGCGTGACTGAATTAAAATAAATTGAGACTACAGGGAGATACTTTTGAGACCAGAAGACCATTGACCAAAGGTGGGCCCCAGACTCCAAATGCCGGCTGCAAATTAATTCCACTTGGCCGCAAATTGTGGCCAAGTCATTTCCATTGAGGCTCGTGCAACTTTGGTGGGTCCTTGGTGGTCTTGTCAGTCCACTTGTATATGAAACTTTTGATTTGAGTTGCCTATATGTAGCAGATCTCAGATTAAGTTCTGGGTTGGATTTTTGAGAGAATTTGAGTGTGTAACATTTGATAGCTTCCGCTTCTTCTCTCTTTGAGCTCTCATTTGAGAGCTCCATTATGGAGGTTGATGTTGTTATCTAACTTGTAGCTCTAATCCCTCCATTTTGTTAATAAAGAACATGCACTTTCTTCTTGCTTCAACTTCTTTTACTTGTTTTCTTATGTGTTCTTTCTCATGCATTTCATTTTCTTTTATATGATGTTTGAGTGATCTTTGTGCTAGAAAGTATGTCTTAGCACCTCTACAATGTTTCTATGAGTATCAAGTATGCAATTTTAAAAATTTAGAAGTCTAGGTATACTAAACAAGAATCGAACTAGAAAATTAGGGTTTTATAGTAAAGCAAACAAGTTCTAATCTAAGTGAAGAGTGTCTATAACCTTTGTAGTATAGTCCTTCACTTCTAAAGCTCCAAGTAGTAGCCCCTAGAACTCTTCTTTGACTCCACTTGAAGAATGGAACGAGCTTGCTTGTAGTCTTTGTCGTCGAAGACGATTCACCTTGTGGCAACTCACACTCAAGCTCGCACTTCACTAATCAAGGTATTAGTGAAGTTAACAAATTATACCAATGGGCTAGAGTAGTGTAGGTTGATGTAGCAGGAATTTTGCTCCAAAAAATTATTTCTTTTCTTTTACTCAACCCTAGAAAAAATATATTGAAGAGATAATGAAGAAGATGAACTTGGATGTATTGTGAACCATTTGGATAAGATGAGATGAGAATGACAACATGTCTATGAATAAAACAAGAAAAAAGACGAGTCGTGGCTTCTCAAACCATCCATGAAACAATGACTCATTTCTCTTTTCTATAATTCATATATATTAATCATTATCTTCTTATCTTCACTTCTTATGTGATTCTCATACATCCTAGTTTTATGTATCATCAACCATGATACATATTGTCATGACCCGGGAATGGCACATGACCGGCACTTGGATCATACGAAATCTAGAGGACTCCACCATAACCCAAGTAAGCCGAAAACCCAGAAATCTAAAACTTTTTAGTAAAATAGCGAAGGTGGAGTTTGGAAAATGGGGTATAATTGAAATTAAGTTCTCTTTTTTAATGTATATGTAAGGTTCATTTGAAATGCAAGTGAATTATATACTATAATTTGAAAAGGTTTTCGTCATTTGAAATTTGGGCAGCACCTCCTTTGTAAATTTCAATCTAAAACCAGTACATAACAAGTATAATACAGCATCCCCAAGCGGGAGCTAGCTCTTCGCCAACCGGCGGAAAAAACTATGCAAATATGAATATACGACGCCCAAGACGAAAATCAACACAGAAAAGAAAGTAAAGAAAACCAAAGCATCATCAAACCCAAAATAAAGAATATTACACACATCTCGCTCTAATTCTGAAAAAATATACAAATCTCTGGTTCTAAGTCTACCAAATATACATAGTCTAGTTGATGGAGCTTTTAACAAGATAAAATGAATAATGAATATACGACAGTGGTTACGCTCTGTACTGTAACCCACCTACCAATGCAAATCACCCAGAAATGAGAAATGTGCCAGCAAGCTGCTACTGAATCCGAGCGGTCGATCCTGCAAGAAAACTATGGCACAACAGGGGTGAGTTGCCAACTCGTGAGTAGAAGAATATCAGCATGTAGAAATCGAATGTATAACGATCTCCTAGGTCATATTGCAATATAATAATATCGTACTGTGTGGTATTTAGGGTGATTGTGTATACATATGTGTAATAATAACAATGTCGTGCCTGTATCAATATATAGTACCAAGTCATCTGCGTCATATGTATGTATATACGTATGTCATCCAACGTGTGTCCATCAACGACACATCAAATCATCATAAAACCTAAGTGCCCAGCATCGACACTCGAAATCATCACAAACCCCGTGTCTAACATCGACACATAAATCATCATATCTCAGGCACCGTCTCATCAGATTGGTCATCATATCCATCTGTCTCATATCACTCTGGTCGATATCCTCCGGATATCCGCCGAGTCCAGTACTGTCACCGATAGGTAGTGTTTCCCTGCCGGGCTCAACGCCTTTCTATACGATCTTCTTGCCCCAGGATACCCTAACTGGGTCCACCATGTACCTACAGACGGTGACTCCTCACACCTCGAATCAGGCAATCATCATAGCTCAGCACCGAGAAAACTCATGGCGGACGTCGAAATATCATATCAAGAGAAACCGCGTTTTAAAAACGATCATAAGACTTTAAAAATATATCTGCGGTTTCTCAAATCCAGAAATCTCACGAAAACAGAATCTCATAAGCATGTAACCATAATGGAACAGTAAGTACAAGCACAGAACAATACTTCAAGGTATAGCAGGCGTTTTCATATAAGCATGTCGTGTAACTAGGTAAGGAAGTGCAATATCTGAACTAGTATGTGCGGTAATGAGTACTAAACAATAACTGTAATTCTACAAGTTAGAAAACATTACAGCGACATGGCGATTTCTAATATGTATGTGGCATGGAAACTATCGGTGATGTGTGTGTGTGTGTGTAACATTTCTGAAATATGAAATATTATTTTTTGGAATTTAATATTAAAATAATATATTTCACGAAAACTATTCGATTTGCGAATAGAGGCTTTTTCGTAAAATGGTATAAATATATACCAATATTTGGGAAATAATTGGAGATTAAAATGATTTATTCATTTAAAAATATATTTATCGGATTTGGGCATTTTTATAATTAATTATATGCAAGTTTAAATTAAACTCGATTAGTGCACTACTGATCACGATTATGCCAAATCTGTATTTTTAATTAACTATGGCTAGTGCACCATGTCATATTGTAATTTGGTTACATGTTGTTTTATTGTGTTTGTTGATATTTGGTTTTAAAAGAGAAAAGAAAATAGAAAAGAGAAAGCATGGGAGAATAGAATAATAAGCATGGGCATGAGAGAGGGGGGGAGAGAGAGTAGCATGGCTCCTGCACTTAACATTTTCCCTTCATTCTTTTTCCTTCATCACTTCATTTCTTCATCTCACCATTTCATCACCTCCTTCCTCCACCTCCTCCACCTCCATGGTTCATCCCCAAAACCACCTCAAAACCACATACTCCTTTCATTAAAAATGATCCCCACCTCATTCTAAACCCTATGGATCTTTCAAGTTTGGATTTTGGAGACTTTAGGCATCTAGGGTTTTTCTTGAGTTGCTCTCATGAGGTATAATTCTCACTTCTCATCTTGTAATTAGTTTCATAACTTTCTAGTTTAGTTTAGAGTTCGATTTAGTTTGGATTTGTGATCTTAGAATTTTCCAAGATGAGGTTTAGTGGGAGACTTGACTTGTAAGTAGTAAATTGAAGTGTTGTGAGTGTTTGCATGACCTTAGTGATGATTTTACTGGCCAAGACCAGAGACTAGAACCCAAAACACGAAGTTAGAATTTCCGACATCGAATATTTGATAGTTTCTGAGGGTACATGGGAATCTGGGATGACCCGAGACCATTATAAAATAAGTTCCCATGACAGTGAGATGAGCAGGCAACCTAGAAGCACCCCCTGAAACCCGAGACCCCAAGCCCAAATTCCTGCCCAGATTTAATCCTTGTGGACACAAATTGCGGCCACATTATGGTGGAATTCGATGATTTTTGGTTGGTGAGTCCCTTATGTGATATCTAGAACAACCCTATATGCAAAATTCTCTAGTTTGGCCTAGGGTGAAATCTGGGACAGATTTCCTTCGTTGTTGCATTTCGTGTTATGCGATTTCTGAACTTGGGTTGTGGTTTTTGATATTGTATTTGGTCGTTAGACATTGTATGTCAACGACGAGGGTTATTTGGTTGTTATTGCATGCATAAGCTATAGGTTCTAACCTATGAGCACTTTGTGTGCCGTATCGGCTTTCAGACTTGGTTTTCATAACGTTGCGATATGTGTTGATTTGTAAGTACCTTCGCGTGGACTTCCGAGACGACGAAACACATCGACTTCGGCCTAGCGAGGAGTATTGCAGGTGAGTAGATTTATATCTACGAGGGAAGTCTGGTGGATGGAGTATAGCACCCCCGCAATTATAAAATGGAGACCGATATATAGAATATAGTCGGAGAAACCTATACTAGGAAACTATGGATATGATCAAAATGTTAGTTAGAGACAATCTGGATGACTGAATACATATACCAATATATGAGACGAGATCTATAAAGATATGACATGAGATCGGTGAATATGATAAGATTGAGATAGATGTGTTATGAGATCAGTAAAAATAAGAGAAATATATATTTATGAGAATAATGAGTGATATACCGTACGAGACGTTAGATCCGTACCCTCATTGTTGTATAGGTTAATAGAATCCATATTTGTTTAATGCCGTCGTACGATGGATTACCGTACGCGATGAGTTTTACCTGATGATTGATCCATACCCTTGACTTGAGTATGCCGTACGATGGATTATACCGTGCGTGATGCTGTGAGGATGGACTGCCGATTGATAGATTCATCGACTCGGATATGTTATAGATATTGTTAATCACTGTATACACTACTTAGTTTAGCCCTTATGTAGTTGTTAGATTAGATACGTATACCTTTTAATAGTGCGCTTACGATTTACCTTCTGCTATGTTTACAATATTCTCATTGCATTACGTATACCTGTGCTTCCATTATTTGTTATGATATCGTCGGCTAGTACACCTGCACAATTATCGATAATGCTTATGTTACACTTACACAGATTTTCTGGCTCACACACAATCATCATTGGTAATTGCTATGTCACTTACACAGTCAAATTGCTATATCATGCTATTACTCTTAATTGTTTAGTATTATCACATAATGTAAGTGCACGGCGGCGCCCCGGCCGTCAATCCGACGCCGGAATGCGGAAACGGTGAAAAACTTTAATTTTGCGGACTTAGCAAACCGGCACCACCGCGCACTAAATACCCGGATCGAACCATTAACAAGTCTAAGCTAACTACAAGACGGGTTAGAAATATACCGAATGATCCGAGTCCTCCGGTCTTCTCCTCGTCGTCCCGATCTCCTGCGGAAACTCCGGTCGTCGCCTCCTCGCCGGAAGGGCAGCACATCGTCTGCATCTTTTACGGGCTCCCACCTCAATACCGAGGCAACTCGGGCGTGAAGTTGGCTAGCCGACGCGCCCAAGATATGCTGTAGAATGTAGTGTAGAGTGCATGTCTCACTTTGGGGTTATGTTGCCATTGATGGAGGAATCAAGAAGGGGAAATGGAGAGAGCTTTGAAACCTTTTGCAAGACAAGAAAATCAAAGTGAGATAAAGCAAATTGCTACCCATGAAAAAAGAACTTCTCTCTCTCCCTTCTCAAGTGATGGCCGGCCCCCCTAATTAGAATGAGGATGGAAAAAACAAACAAGAGGGAGGTAAGTGTAGGAGACTAAGGGTGGTGACCATATCCAAAACATCATCATAACCATCTCACATCAAACTCTAATCACTTCTAATCAACAAAAAGAAAGTGATAATGATGGATAAGAATGGTATCAAAAGATGCTTTCATAATAAATACATTTGCAAGAAAAACCTCCACAATGTGTTATTTGCAAACTTGCAAATAACCCCCTCCATCGGAAAAGTCCGGCCGGGAAAGAACAAAGGAAAACCGGCCGGAACGGAATGCAAACTGGTAACTCCAGAAAACTGGTCCCGTAATAAATTACAGGAAAACCCCGATACTGTGCATACACATCCGCATCTGTATTCCGTCCGGATACAAATGCAATGAGACAAAATCTACACTGTACTATACTAGGATCCGGCTTAAACTAAAGCCGGCTAGTAATATCCGTCCGATCCTGATCCGTGCAATACCGCACGTATCTGATCGAACGCTGCCATATAACTATACGGCATCTAGTACAAACCGTCCGATCCTGATCCGTGCAATACCGCACGTATCTGATCGGACCCTGCCATATCTCCATACGGCCTCTACAGCGTTTCGCCCGAAAGCTTGAGTAACTGAAAGTGTGGTGGACTCTAAAGACTCGTCAATACTATGGCTGTGGATTTAACCACTAGCACGTCAGAGGTATAAGCCAATACGTGACGGGCCACCAGCTATTGACCAAAAGGGACGTCGATGAGCGAACTCATCCCGACACCCTACTGAGCCTGTCAGTGACAATATCCGTACAGTCCGGTCCGTTCGTCTATGAGCATCGCATGTCGGGCCTAGGGGGTTGGTAAAAGTCAGACCCCCAAAAGCGGTACAAGTCGTGTCGGAGTGTAGCCCAGAACACCCTGAGATACTACTGGAATACCTACCAGTAAATCTCCTGCCTTGGCCAAGGACTTCGTGTAATGGCTCTCCTAGACACAGCGCGACCTCACCCCCAATACCGGGAGAGACGAACCCCTGAAGATCCGCTCACTGCCTCCATGTGGCTCGGGACTGTACCCAACTAAAACCTGTTTGCACGACTCCTTTGAGCCGTGGTAGGATAGTAATCAAAGCACAGTGGGAACTCACACGAGACAAATGACGATCCTCAGGTCGATGAACTAACCTGTACACATGTCACCTGGGAACTGCTATCTGACGTCAGGTATAAGACCAACTAGTATGTTCCCGGCGAGTCCTGTCCGGTGTACTCATAACCCAATGAGCACCTGTATACATCTTAGGTGAACCAACTGACACCAGTGGCTTGTGAGACCGGCCACCGCCCCTCGTCGGGGTCTCGACTGTATACACTAGTCTACTCTGGAGAATCGATGCCCTGTCTCGAAACTCCCACGACTAGGGACCTTTTAAGGATGTGCTTATAGACTCCAGCTCTCACTTATATGATCGCCCTCATACTGCTGGCAGTCAAGCAAGAATCCTAGGGGCTCTATCAACGTGCAATAGCGACATGTCAGGTCACCTAAAGCAGTACACGATGATAAAGGTAAACCAGATAGCATACTATCATCTCGAGTAAGACTGTCCTCCCGGGATAGGTCCTCCCCCAATCATTGCAATCACGTGCCTGTGACCCAATAATTGACTCTGAGGGCACTATCTCCAACAATCTCCCACTTGCACTCAAGGCTAATTATTGCGATGTCGCATACTCACAGCCTGTGTGATACCGAACACCCAACTCCCCTACTAGTCAGTCTCACAAAATCCGTTTGCGAAACTATTGCGTTCGAGGAATAGCCTCAGTGAGTGGATCCGCCTAGATGTTTCTTTCTATGTCTCTCTATATCTCAAGTTCGCGGAGAAAGCCATCTCCCGAAATGAGCAATACCTGTCTTAGAATATCTGGATGTCTGATGGGACCTAGCTCATAAATGAACTCCAAATCCAAACTTCTTAGACTGTATCGTCAACTGAACTTAATCAGTATCCTGCGCCATGCCACCCTCAGTATTTGTAACACCCGAGCCCAATAATACTATTTATATTACAAATTGAGGGTTTTATATTGCTCATTCCAATTATCCTGATTTTCTGGTGTTTATTGCTAAATTTTAACCGGTTAAGTCATTTTGGCACATAACAAATTTTAACTCCTAAAATGAAATTTAAAATATCCATGTTGGCCTACTCGTCGCCACTAGTCGCGTGGTAGCGTCCGCGTGTCGAGATTCCGTCCCGTTCGGCTAAACGGGCAAACTTGGACGACTACGCGCGCGTGCAAGTGTCCGACTTGGGGGCATGCATTTTAATCATTAAACACCTCTTTTCAAAATTTGGAACCCGCTTAAAATCCTATAATTTGAATTTGGAACATTTGGGAGCAACCCGGGCGCGATTTGGAAATGTTTCATTTAGCGCCAAAATACCCATTTTTAATTTAATATTATTTTTAACTATATCTAAGATTTTCTGTTTATATATACATAACGTTAATCTTTAATCCCTTAAATCTTTGCCTCCTGGCCAATCACGAGCTCGTGGGCCCCACCTTTTCCCACTCTCTCTCTATCTCTCTCCTCACCAAATCTCTCTCTCTCTCTCTCACAAATCCTAATCTCTCTCTCTCTCTTCATATATATCAACCCCCCCACTGTTCCTCGTTTGAAACCCACGAAACCCATCACGAGAACCCACGAAACCCTAACCCTAGCCTCGTCCCTTCACCACCGCACCCCCTGCTCACCGTCGCCAGCTTCGCCGGAACCCTCGTCGACCTCACCCTCGACCGCGCCTCCTCATCTTCCTCCTTCTTCCCTCACCTCCAGCGAGACCCTTACCTGCACTCCCGTTGAAACCGACCCCTTCAGCCACCTGGACCACGCCTGTCTCGTCGCCGGCGCTCATCCCTCATCGTCGACCTTGTCTCGACCACCCTACCTCCTTTCTCTTCTTCCTCCACTCCCCTCTCTTCCCACGACGCCCTGCACCGCAACCTTTCCAACCTGTGCAGTATGTCGTCGGCAAACTCACCGTCGTCTGCCGCCGTCTTCTTCACCTCGTCGCCTCGCCTCGTCATCCTTAACTCTTCTTCCTCTCCTTAACCCCTGCACACTTGACCTCCATCCAAGAACTCCTTTACCGAGGATGCAACCACTAAACCCTAGCCTAACCTTAACTCTTCTAAATCAACCCTAGCTTCGCCGGAAACCCCATCATCGGCGACGTTACCATCTCTGTTCCACCCTCAACCCTCGATTAGAACACCACACATGGAACACAAACTTCTTTTCTTCCTTCTCTTTCTTCTTCTTCTTCTTTGCTTCACTCTCCTTTCTTGATCCGGCCTCCCTGGCCATCACCTGAGCCGTGCCCGTCGCTTTTGATCCGGGTGACCCTGAGGACGTTCCCCGATAGCGTGATCGTGTTCTTGCCACACCTGGTTCTGTTCTGTGCTCGCATGGACACATAGCGACGTCCTCCAAGATATCCGACGTGGCACGTACCGCTTGATATCCGTTCAGTAAAGTATTACTTGCTACATGCTATATTATACAAATTTAAGTGTGCTTGACTCATTAAACTTGCAAGAATTAACTAAGTATAGTTACTTTTCTTATTTGGACGAAATATGATATATACCATGATACTGCAACCTAAACCGTATTTTGCCACTGTAACCCTAATAACAAAATTTCCAGTTAATCATTTTGATATTTAAAGGACGATAGCCGTATACCTATAGCTTCATTACTTTCTGTTATTGATATTGCTCTATCTTGTGATTATTGCACCCCAAGGGTGCTCGAACCTGTTAATATGATAATACAACTGCACCACATTAATGTACCATAGTGATTAAATGAACTGTTGTTGTCGTTTACTTTATCTCCTGCTGATACTCCTTATTCGATTGTATACCTGTCGTAAGCACATACTCGACTACATTACATATTGACCGATCTTGATATACCTGACACATGTACTGTTACACCGGACATGACACCCCGTACATATCGACTCAACCTGTTGACACGTGACATGACCTGTTACCTGATTTCATGCCTAATGCCGACAAACCTGACCATTCCTGCTGTCTATCCAGACAGACCTACTCTTACCGGATTTCGTGTTGGCATTAGTCCTTGACTACTGAATACCTGACCTGACATACATAACTTGGGGGTATGGGGAAATCAAAGATGAACCTGACTTGTAACTCGACAGTTCACTACCGTTCGAGTGTACACATTCTTTTTCTGTGCCTAACGGCATGTCTCGGTTTCAGCCGAGAATATTGTGGCCGTGATCCCGGGTATGTACGGGGTAATACCGAGTGTACACTTTCCTATTCTGTGCCTAACGGCATGTCTCAGTTTCAGCCGAGAATATTGTGGCCGTGGTCCCGGGTATGTACGGGATACTAACACTTTCCTATTCTGTGCCTAACGGCATGTCTCGGCTGCCGCCGAGAATATTGTGGCCGTGGTCCCGGGTATGTACGGGATACTATTGTGTTACATCGACGATTCATCAATTGATTTCAAAGACTTTAGAGTAGAAACCTGATAGGACAGTTTAGTTACCCATTGCACTGTTGTTTCATAATATTGCTTATTTCATGTTCATACCTGCATTGCTTATTACCATGTTTATATTATATTATTCGGTTGACACGACGCGCTGACGTCTGGGTTTTGCATGGCCCATATTCTTTACTACTGTCGCCGACCGTGCAGGAGTACTTCAGCCAGCAGGCTGATTTGAGTTCTATAGTGGTTAGTTCGTTTATTGCATTTTATTTCCAGGTGCGATCCCGCATTATGGGACGTACCTTTCTATTATTGTATTGGATCATTTGCTTCCGCACTTATTGTTCATTGATTCTTGTTATTATGGATTTGGACATGTGTTAGATTAGTTCATTATCTTGTTCTTGATATCCTTACAACCGTAATGTGACTGTGGATGGATACTTCCTACCCACAGGTAGCATGGTTGGCTATGTTACGTGCCCAATCCTGCGTACTCTGGGAAGCGGGGCGTGACATGGTTCTTTTTGGTATCAGAGCCATAGGTTAGTCGGGTTGATTCTTTTGTAGTTGGGTATTGTACCCAATACACGAATCAGAATACCCGTGTTTAGGAAATATGTCCAGCCCCATTGACCGTTTTACCATTCTTGAATCACATTCTTCCTGATTATATCTTTTACGACGTGCAAACTTACTTTGCATGTCGACTCGGAAACCTGATTTCTTGTTATCCCTAGGACTTGGGCAACTTGGGTGGAGTTAAGTAATTGCGGCTATGATACCGCTGCATAGCTACAATGCAGTACTCTATTTAAGTATCTTGGAGTTCTAGCCTTGATCTATATTCAGAATCTATCATCATGCTAATGTTGGGTGTTTTGAGTTCAGGATTACGACAGGTAAGAAGTTGAAGACGTACCGGAGGTGTGTGAGCGAAGCCGCCATGCTTGGAGTGATAAGAGAAATGCTGGAAATCAAAGAGACAGACTGAGCTGAATCAGCAATAGCAGATTTGTTTCAGGAAGGTTTGCAGATCGTTCAGCAGTCTGTAAACAACGATGGAACTAGACCAGTCGAACGAGTAAGGACCGTAGCAGATTTCAGACTTTGGGTCCGTCTACATTTACTGGTTTAAAGGAGCTGTTACTAGCCGAGCAGAGGCTAGTGACACGGAGGATTTACTGATTGCGGCACAGATCCCAGAGGACAAGAGAGTTGTTGTGGTGCGCTTCAGCTAGTGGTTTACGCCGAGAGTGATGGCTTGTGGAGGAGACCCGCCTGCCCAAGCTAATCAATTGGGCTGTTTTCTCTAAAGGTTTCCTGGAAGAAATGCTTCCCGCGGACTGCACGGGAGAAAATGAAGGAGAAATTATCGGACTAAGGCAGAATGGAGCAACCGTGGACGTGCATGCAGCAGAATGGACGAGACTTAGTAGTCTTGCTGGACCTTTCGTGGCCAACAATGTAGACAGCGGTTGCGGTAAGGAAGCAGTTCTGTCGGGCCAGTCGAGTTTAGGGCTAGGCCGACAAACAGTGTTCTTGCAGCTATGGAAGTTGATAGTAATGAAGAGCCGGTAGTTGTTCGCGATTTTATGGACGTATTTGAAGATATATCGGGCTTACCGCCGAAGCGAGATGTGGAGTTTGCGTTTGACCTTATTCCTGGTGCAGCGCCAGTATCAAAATCTTATTATCCGATGGCACCGGTGGAATTGGAAGAAGTTAAGAAACAAGTTGGTGAATTACTCGGGAAAGGTTGGATTCGAAGCAGCAACTCGCCTTGGGGAGCTCCAGTTCTTTTAGTAAAGGAGAAGGATGGCACGAGAAGGATGTGCATTGATTATCGAGAATTGAACCGGGTGACTATTAAGAACAAGTACCCGATCCCTCGCATTGGAGAGCTTTTTGAGCAGCTTAGTGGCGCGAGGGTATTCTCGAAACTGGACTTGCGATCAGGATATCATCAAGTCCGAGTGAAAGCAGAAGACATTTGCAAGACGGCGTTTCGAACTCGATATGGACATTTCGAGTATCTAGTGATGCCTTTCGGAGTGACTAATGCACCAGCAATATTTATGGATTTGATGAACAGGATCTTTTCACCATTCTTGGACCAGTTTATTGTGGTATTTATTGACGATATTCTGGTGTACTCGAAGAGTCCGGAGGAACATGCTGAGCATTTAAGGATCGCATTGCAGACGCTAAGACAAGAGAAATTATTCGCGAAGAGGAGTAAGTGTGAATTCTGGCTGGAAGAAGTGAAGTTTCTGGGGCATGTTGTGTCGGGCGATGGAATCGCCGTCGATCCCGAAAAGATTGCAGCAGTTCGAGATTGGCCTATTCCAAAGAATGTTGCGGGAATAAGAAGTTTTCTTGGACTCGCCGGATACTACAGGAGATTTGTGGAGAACTTCGCTCGTTTGGCTGAGCCGTTAACCAAGCTTACGCGTAAGGAGGTACCGTTTGTTTGGACGGATGGATGTGCATTGGCCTTCGAGACGTTGAAGCAGAAGTTGATAACCGCCCCTATCCTAACCGTACCGGATGATTCAGGAGGACTGGTGATTCATAGCTACGCATCCGGAAAGGGATTGGGATGTGTTTTGATGCAGAATGGGAAAGTCGTCGCTTACGCATCGAGACAACTGAAGACTCATGAGAAGAACTATCCGACTCATGACTTAGAGCTTGCAGCCGTGATCTTCGCCCTGATGATTTGGAGACACTATCTTTTGGGCGAGAGAGTTGAAGTCTTTACTGATCACGAGAGTTTAAAGTATGTGTTCATGAGGCAACGCAGATGGTTGGAGCTGATGGCCGACTATGACCTTGATCTTAAGTACCATCCGGGAAAAGTCAACGTCGTGCCGGATGCGCTGAGTCGGTTACCAGCAATTCAGGTGTTGACCGCACAAAGGGAGATCATTACGGATCTTCAGAGATTTGACTTGGAGGTTGTGCTACCACATGCTACCGGACAGTTGATGCAGTTGCAAGTACAGTCGTCCTTAGTTGAGAAGATTAAAACGGCACAATCGCAGGATCCTAGACTACCAAAGTTTCGAGAGCAGGTTGGAGCCGGACTACGAACCGATTTACTGATCCATGAAGATGGTTCGTTGAGATATGGTAGCCGTGTGTGTGTGCCAAAAGGAGATGTGCGTGAAGAGCTTATGAAGGAGGCACACAGTTCAGCTTACTCTGTACATCCAGGAGGGACGAAGATGTACCGAGATGTTCGACAGCACTTCTGGTGGGAAGGTATGAAACGGGAAATTGCTCGCTTCGTGGCTAAGTGCTTGGTGTGTCAGCAAGTCAAGGCTGAACACCAAAGGGTTGCTGGTTTGTTGCAACCACTTCCGATTCCTCAGTGGAAGTGGGAACATATAACCATGGATTTCGTGACGGCGTTACCGCGGAGTCCAAAGGGCAACAATGCAGTATGGGTGATTGTCGATCGTTTGACCAAAGCAGCTCACTTTATTCCTTTTCGGGTTGGTCAATCGACAGAGACTTTGGCAGAGCGATACATGCAGGAGATTGTCAGATTGCATGGAGTGCCGGTAAGCATCGTGTCCGATCGGGACACTCGGTTCTTGTCGCACTTTTGGAGGAGTTTACAAGAAAGTTTGGGGACTCGATTGAAGTTCAGCACAGCCTATCATCCTCAGACTGATGGACAATCGGAGGGAACGATCCAGACCCTTGAAGATATGTTGAGAGCTTGCATGTTGGACTTCAAAGGTTCTTGGGAAGATCATCTACACCTGGTGGAGTTTTCGTACAACAATAGCTTCCAAGCGACAATTCAGATGGCTCCGTTTGAAGCGTTGTATGGTCGTAAGTGCCGTTCACCTGTTGGTTGGGATGATGTTGGTGAACGAAGGTTACTAGGGCTAGATTTGGTGGTACAGACAGTCGAGAAGGTGAATACAATTAGGAAGCATATGAAGGTAGCTCAAGACGACAGAAAGGTTGGGCCGACACGTCAGGAAGACCTCTAGAGTTCGCCGTGGGTGATTTGGTATTCCTGAAGTTATCACCGACTAGAGGGGTAATTCGCTTTGGAAGTCGGGGAAAGCTTAGTCCTCGATTCGTCGGACCCTTGGAGATATTGGGGCGTGTTGGAGAGGTAGCGTACCGGTTGGCGTTACCACAGTCATTGGCAGGAGTGCACGATGTGTTTCATGTGTCTCAACTACGGAGGTATATTCGTGATGAGACTCATGTCTTGGATCATTCGGAGTTGACCGTACGGGAGGACCTGACTTTTGAAGAGCGACCAGTTGAAATCAAGGATCGAAGAGAAAAGATTCTTAAGAACAAGGTTATCCCTCTTGTGCTAGTTTCTTGGGGTAATCGATCGCATGGAGAAACCACTTGGGAGCGAGAAGACGAGATCCGGTAGAAATTCCCTCACCTTTTCCAGTAGTTAGCTATCTTGTATTCTTGGAATTTCGAGGACGAAATTCTTTTGTAGTTGGGTATGATGTAACACCCGAGCCCAATAATACTATTTATATTACAAGTTGAGGGTTTTATATTGCTCATTCCAATTATCCTGATTTTCTGGTGTTTATTGCTAAATTTTAACCGGTTAAGTCATTTTGGCACATAACAAATTTTAACTCCTAAAATGAAATTTAAAATATCCATGTTGGCCTACTCGTCGCCACTAGTCGCGTGGTAGCGTCCGCGTGTCGAGATTCCGTCCCGTTCGGCTAAACGGGCAAACTTGGACGGCTACGCACGCGTGCAAGTGTCCGACTTGGGGCATGCATTTTAATCATTAAACACCTCTTTTCAAAATTTGGAACCCGCTTAAAATCCTATAATTTGAATTTGGAACATTTGGGCGCAACCCGGGCGCGATTTGGAAATGTTTCATTTAGCGCCAAAATACCCATTTTTAATTTAATATTATTTTTAACTATATCTAAGATTTTCTGTTTATATATACATAACGTTAATCTTTAATCCCTTAAATCTTTGCCTCCTGGCCAATCACGAGCTCGTGGGCCCCACCTTTTCCCACTCTCTCTCTATCTCTCTCCTCACCAAATCTCTCTCTCTCTCTCTCTCAAATCCTAATCTCTCTCTCTCTCTTCATATATATCAACCCCCCCACTGTTCCTCGTTTGAAACCCACGAAACCCATCACGAGAACCCACGAAACCCTAACCCTAGCCTCGTCCCTTCACCACCGCACCCCCTGCTCACCGTCGCCAGCTTCGCCGGAACCCTCGTCGACCTCACCCTCGACCGCGCCTCCTCATCTTCCTCCTTCTTCCCTCACCTCCAGCGAGACCCTTACCTGCACTCCCGTTGAAACCGACCCCTTCAGCCACCTGGACCACGCCTGTCTCGTCGCCGGCGCTCATCCCTCATCGTCGACCTTGTCTCGACCACCCTACCTCCTTTCTCTTCTTCCTCCACTCCCCTCTCTTCCCACGACGCCCTGCACCGCAACCTTTCCAACCTGTGCAGTATGTCGTCGGCAAACTCACCGTCGTCTGCCGCCGTCGGCTTCACCTCGTCGCCTCGCCTCGTCATCCTTAACTCTTCTTCCTCTCCTTAACCCCTGCACACTTGACCTCCATCCAAGAACTCCTTTACCGAGGATGCAACCACTAAACCCTAGCCTAACCTTAACTCTTCTAAATCAACCCTAGCTTCGCCGGAAACCCCATCATCGGCGACGTTACCATCTCTGTTCCACCCTCAACCCTCGATTAGAACACCACACATGGAACACAAACTTCTTTTCTTCCTTCTCTTTCTTCTTCTTCTTCTTTGCTTCACTCTCCTTTCTTGATCCGGCCTCCCCGGCCATCACCTGAGCCGTGCCCGTCGCTTTTGATCCGGGTGACCCTGAGGACGTTCCCCGATAGCGTGATCGTGTTCTTGCCACACCTGGTTCTGTTCTGTGCTCGCGTGGACACATAGCGACGTCCTCCCCGATATCCGACGTGGCACGTACCGCTTGATATCCGTTCAGGCAAGTATTACTTGCTACATGCTATATTATACAAATTTAAGTGTGCTTGACTCATTAAACTTGCAAGAATTAACTAAGTATAGTTACTTTTCTTATTTGGACGAAATATGATATATACCATGATACTGCAACCTAAACCGTATTTTGCCACTGTAACCCTAATAACAAAATTTCCAGTTAATCATTTTGATATTTAAAGGACGATATCCGTATACCTATAGCTTCATTACTTTCTGTTATTGATATTGCTCTATCTTGTGATTATTGCACCCCAAGGGTGCTCGAACCTGTTAATATGATAATACAACTGCACCACATTAATGTACCATAGTGATTAAATGAACTGTTGTTGTCGTTTACTTTATCTCCTGCTGATACTCCTTATTCGATTGTATACCTGTCGTAAGCACATACTCGACTACATTACATATTGACCGATCTTGATATACCTGACACATGTACTGTTACACCGGACATGACACCCTGTACATATCGACTCAACCTGTTGACACGTGACATGACCTGTTACCTGATTTCATGCCTAATGCCGACAAACCTGACCATTCCTGCTGTCTATCCAGACAGACCTACTCTTACCGGATTTCGTGTTGGCATTAGTCCTTGACTACTGAATACCTGACCTGACATACATAACTTGGGGGTATGGAGAAATCAAAGATGAACCTGACTTGTAACTCGACAGTTCACTACCGTTCGAGTGTGCACATTCCTATTCTGTGCCTAACGGCATGTCTCGGTTTCAGCCGAGAATATTGTGGCCGTGATCCCGGGTATGTACGGGGTAATACCGAGTGTACACTTTCCTATTCTGTGCCTAACGGCATGTCTCGGTTTCAGCCGAGAATATTGTGGCCGTGGTCCCGGGTATGTACGGGATACTAACACTTTCCTATTCTGTGCCTAACGGCATGTCTCGGCTGCCGCCGAGAATATTGTGGCCGTGGTCCCGGGTATGTACGGGATAATATTGAGTTACATCGACGATCATCAATTGATTTCAAAGACTTTAGAGTAGAAACCTGATAGGACAGTTTAGTTACCCATTGCACATTACCCTGCACTGTTGTTTCATAATATTGCTTATTTCATGTTCATACCTGCATTGCTTATTACCATGTTTATATTATATTATTCGGTTGACACGACGCGCTGACGTCTGGGTTTTGCATGGCCCAGATTCTTTACTACTGTCGCCGACCGTGCAGGAGTACTTCAGCCAGCAGGCTGCTTTGAGTTCTATAGTGGTTAGTTCGTTTATTGCATTTTATTTCCAGGTGCGATCCCGCATTATGGGACGTACCTTTCTATTATTGTATTGGATCATTTGCTTCCGCACTTATTGTTCATTGATTCTTGTTATTATGGATTTGGACATGTGTTAGATTAGTTCATTATCTTGTTCTTGATATCCTTACAACCGTAATGTGACTGTGGATGGATACTTCCTACCCACAGGTAGCATGGTTGGCTATGTTACGTGCCCAATCCTGCATACTCTGGGAAGCGGGGCGTGACAGTATTGCCTTGGACCACCTGTCCAAAATACTGCCCCTCGTCGGAAGGAAAAATATAACTCTGACAATCACCCTGTCGTCCATGTCACCTTGGAAGCCTGGAGTGATAACCGTCTCCTAAAGGAGGCAGCCGTTATCATATCCCTAGAACATTCACTTATGTTCTAAAACTGCTTCCGACTGTTTCCCCAGGATTGGATCAATATCAACTTATTGCACTTACTGCAAGAACAACATCTGGTGTGGTACTTGACATCTCATGATTGACTCAATTGCCTAAGCAAGTGATCTGCCAATCATGCACATCCCTCTCTACTTTAGTCTATAAGACACCTTTAGAGAGGGTGACTCCATTACCTGTAGGTATACTACCGTGCCAGGAGTCGTCCATTCTAAATACTCTTAGAATGTTGTCTAAGTACCCAGATTGGGAAACCACCCAAATCTAGATCTAAAACCATAGATCTAGTAACCAGTATGTCTGATATAATGTCCAAGTCCTTTATGGAGAAACCACTGTGTGACGACCAAAGTATAACCGATCGTAGTATATGAATGTCACTTCCTACTTTGTGTATGTCATCCAAAACCCGGACATCATACCCTACTACCTTCTCAACAGATCCATCCCCTATTCTGATGACGTCAAACCCATGACTGTCACATCAGAAATAGATGATCTATCTCCGCTATATCTGCTTTGGTCTATAAATAGACATAAGCCTGATGTCCACCAATGCTTCCGCTGCTCCCACTGACTACGACAACCCTCTGGCAGAGTCATATAGATGTGCACTTCTAAAGCTAGTTTAGAACGACGCTATACTCATCCTCCTGCCGGGTCTCGCAGCCTGGAACAACAACAATGGAAAGTGTGGGTAAACAAGAACTTCCCTGTCACCGTCCTTGAGGCTACCGGAGTACCTCTCGGGTGCCTGAAGTTACCCACCGTATCTGCGGAGTGGCCAATGGAATGTCAAATCAGATTGAATCTTTAGGTTCCTTATCAAATCTTCAGTAATCGTTTGCGGTTCTGGAATCACTTCCAGTTCTACCATACTCCCACTACTGTTTTTGAAAAAATCCATTTTTAATAAAACTGTGGCGATTCTAGAACAATATTACTATTGATCTCCCAGATGGTAGAAAGTCAACCCTCGTCATTGCCTGGGTCAACCCACAAACAGCCATTACAGAAACGTGCCTTGAGTTGTCCAGTGTCTGGTTTTAATCATAAGCCGGACAACTCCCCGTACCTTAACAACGTTAAGATATGAACTGTTCTATATCCAATATAGAACCAGAGGCACTGATTTAATTGAACCAGATTCAAATCATGCAGCTGTCTCCAGTGCACGTCAACTAAATGGAAGGAGGCCGATCAACGTTACTCAACTTAGGAATGCTTCCAATTATGAGTAACCTGAAAGAGAAGCAAGTTCTCTTTATCATTACTATCAACTGAATACCATACACAAGTATCTACATCTTCGATCACTTTGAAGAATCCCGATACTTGCTATACCTGGTTCTCTACTTTATTCAAATACCTATAACTCCTCAAAGCTTAGACCCTGTGTTTCCACGAAACACAAGTCTAAGAACTAGAGAAGTTAAAAGTAAACAGAATATAGTATGAGGACCAACCCCTCTGTCCTAATGGACACTAGACAACATACAATACTCTGTATGAGTCCGCTGAGTCTAACAACTCTTTCACTGTGTGTCGTAGGTTGAAAACTGTACTTATGGTTAAGAAGAATTACACCGCTGTTTAATGCTCCTTACCCAACCATCCACTGATATAGGTAAATGTCATCGACATAATATCAAAAGGTATATCTCACTCTATGAAAATAGACGTACAGATATATCAATTTGAAATTGGTGCACAACAGCGGATATTCAAAACCAAATATTTGCCGACCGGCAAACAGCCCAGATGATCTCCTCAAATATCACCGATTATAACGAATCCCGATATAATGAGGATGATTACCCTATTCCCAATAACTTACTCCCTCTCATCATCTGTAAAACCATACAGATGTGAGAATCAAACCTGGTAAATACATACCCTGGAGCAAGTGTCTAATCAGGAAATCAGTTTTCTTTTAACAGTACACAGTTGAACTGAAACATTGAAATGTTTCGATGGGGTATCCTGGTATTCCTAGTAATGCCTCTACCATTATCCAGATTCACAACTATAACCGTATAATTCTTTTCCACTTCTCCAAATCCCTTTATATGTCTTTAGTCATTACCTTCTGCACACCCCTTAGGCCAAATGGTTTTCTTCCTTCCCTACCGTTCGGCACCAGCCTATGGTTTGGAAGAAGACTATCCAGTAAGCATAATGGGTGTACTGTCCTAATCCTAGGAGCACTCGCAATGCGAGAGAAGGTGAAGATAAAAGACAACCGAATAAACCTTATTCCTATTTCTCCTGGACCAGAATCCATCCCCGAACTGGAACAAGTTCCTTTCGAGTTCGTATATAACCATACGATGGAGTATCCAAAAAACTGTGGATCTTCGTAGTGATACGGAGTGTCCTGGAGAAATACAAAGGTGATTTAGGATTGGCGAAGAAATACTTGGTTTGGTCGTGAATATCAGTCGCAATTTACTTTGCCCTCTTACTAATCCCTTACTTTGTCTTAATCTTAATACCTTCTGCACACCATCGTTATGCTAATTGGTTTTCTTCATTCCCCACTGTTCGGCACCAGCCTAAAGTTTGGAAGAAGACTATCCAATTTGCGTAATAGGTGTACTATCTCCTAAACTAAGGAGTACTCGCAACTTGAGAGAAGGCAAAAAGGAAAAGACAACTGAATAAATCTTATCCGTTTTCTCCAGAACCGGAAACCATCCTCGAATTACTTCGAGTTCGTATCTAACCATACGATGGTTTTGTCCAATGGAAGTGGACGTTCGTAGTAATACGGGGTGTCCTGGAGAAAAGGGTAAAAGTAGGAGTGGCAATGAGGTCTGCAAGTCTGACAATCCAAAAGCTAGTGTTAAGAAGGTTCGGTCAACTTGGTCACTGAGTCATAGTCTAGGGTCGGGTCAATGGTCGCTGCCAAAGAGAGAGAGAAAAGAAACACTCAGCGTGCACTCTAACCTAGATCAGAATGGTTACCAATTTATCTAATCTGGAAACCTCCCACTGTACCTCAAATTCTCCTCCAAACCTGAAAGAAGAATTAGTCGGGGTCACCCGAGGAGTAAACCAACTCATCAGTGGGAATCGGGATCCAACTATCATCGCATGACAACGTGACGGAATCCGCTCACGGTATCACACTCCAGAAGGTATGCGCATATCTGGCAAGTTTCAGTTCTTTTGAAACTCCCGATGTGATTTTTACCCCATGCTCTTATGACCTTGACGAAGGCCAACAAATCATAAGTCACATGTCAAGTTCTACCCGTCATTCTCCAGGTTGATTTGAACCCACCCGCACAAGCCCTTGACGAAGGCCAACAAGGCTATACGACTGTCCCAAACCAACGCATCTATCTATGTTGCAGAAAGGCAACAAGCAGCTACCAAACACTATGCCTTGACGAAGGCCAACAAACATAGCATGAATACTACGTGCTACCCGTCTGAAACGACGGAGGGCTACGAATGGTTTCTGGCGAAAACCTTTAACGTAATGAACTTGATATCGTTGAAGGAACGGATAGCTTTTTAGAAAATATAGTGACGAAAACCTTTACTAAAGAGGTCACTCCCGGTGAAGGGATCTCGGCTCTTTCCCCGTAGAATGGGGTGCAGGATATTCCAAATGAATACCACGATGCAAAGCAAAAGTAATCGGCTATAGTGAAGTTAATGCCCTGACGCAAACTTCTGTCCAAGGGGTCACTCCCGGTGAAGGGATCTCGGCCCTTGCCTCGTCGACTGAGGAGCAGGATATTCCAAATGAATACCACGATGCAAAACAAAAGTGAACGTCCTTGCAATAACAGCTTTTTGAAAAGTGTTCCAACAACATCAGATTAGGTTTGTTTAACTTGCATTGATCCGAATCAACGCAGTCCCATCAATTGATCACACCACAAAGAACGAAAATATACTGATGTACGTATATGCCATCCGCATTCGCCACTGGGTCCCGTTATCCCCCGTTAGGTTAGCTAACTAACGGCAGAGCGGGGACTGGACTAGCGCGGATGAAAAGCATATACAACATCTACTAATATATATACCAATATATTATATTCGCTCAAGGCGTGATAAAAAGCAACATCACAGAAATATACAACATCACAGAACAATACAGATATCTGGGATCCCCGGGTTTCACAGAGCCACTACTGAAACCCGACGTTCCCCTGGTCGTGTGGATAGCCTGTGCAATGAAATCCTAGACCCCTACGGGCGCGGCAAGTTACCCGCCAAAACCTGAAGCGAGGCAGCCCCCTTCAGCGCCGTGAATGGACCACCCAGCACTTCACGGAATCCGGTAACTTGGGCACCCCTCCTGGGTCAACCTATACCCCCTACGAGTGCGGCGAATAGCCCGCCAATTCTAGAGTGAAGCCCCTTCCGTCCCAATGCCATGAGATGCGGGCTTGTTGCCCTCCAGAACCCGGCTATCCGTGCACCCCACCGCGGGGTAATCCTAGTACAGAAAGTAAAATATACATACAACGGGTACATCGACCGCAACCAGGCCGTGCCCCAAAAGAATAACACAATCAGGCAGTGACGGCAGTCCACATGTCGGACGCTCGCCCCGCAACATCAAATGTACATAATACACCAACACTGTACTAGCATTGCATCCAGGCTATCCCCCACGACCGATCTGCAACATCACAGCAAAAACAGAACATCAACGTGAAAGTCACGTTCGCAAATCCGTCTAACCGGGCTATAGCAGTTAGACCGGATTTACCGATCGAGTGACATTCACGGTCGCAGATATAATGTAAATACTGTGAAAAGTGTGTTTAAAATATCCGATCGATCAAAAATTAACAAGTGGGCCCCCAAGCAATACTGTAGTACTCACAGAAATTCTGGGCCCAAAATTAATATTCCAAAACCCCTAATTAAAGCCCAGAAGCCCACTGGAGAATTTCGAAGCATTGATCCCACCAACCTGCGGCAGAACCGCGGCAACAAGGGGGGTTTTGCCGCGGTTCCGCGCTCGAGCTGAGGGATCATTGTCTCGAATTTTCCCAGAGTTCTTAGAACTCCCTGCACATCATTCTGAGACCACCTGAAAAAATTTTAGACTTCAAAAAATTTCAACAGAAAACTGATGTGAACTAAAATTGGGTTTTTGGAATTTTGGTCGATCGGAACTGAAAAACACATCAAACAAAGCTAGACGAAGTTAATGGCGAGGCTCTGATACCAATGTAAGTGCACGGCGGCGCCCCGGCCGTCAATCCGACGCCGGAATGCGGAAACGGTGATAAACTTTAATTTTGCGGACTTAGCAAACCGGAACCACCGCGCACTAAATACCCGGATCGAACCATTAACAAGTATAAGCTAACTACAAGACGGGTTAGAAATATACCGAATGATCCGAGTCCTCCGGTCTTCTCCTCGTCGTCCCGATCTCCTGCGGAAACTCCGGTCGTCGCCTCCTCGCCGGAAGGGCACCACATCGTCTGCATCTTTTACGGGCTCCCACCTCAATACCGAGGCAACTCGGGCGCGAAGTTGGCTAGCCGACGCGCCCAAGATATGCTGTAGAATGTAGTGTAGAGTGCATGTCTCACTTTGGGGTTATGTTGCCATTGATGGAGGAATCAAGAAGGGGAAATGGAGAGAGCTTTGAAACCTTTTGCAAGGCAAGAAAATCAAAGTGAGATGAAGCAAATTGCTACCCATGAAAAAAGAACTTCTCTCTCTCCCTTCTCAAGTGATGGCCGGCCCCCCTAATTAGAATGAGGATGGAAAAAACAAACAAGAAGGAGGTAAGTGTAGGAGACTAAGGGTGGTGACCATATCCAAAACATCATCATAACCATCTCACATCAAACTCTAATCACTTCTAATCAACAAAAAGCAAGTGATAATGATGGATAAGAATGGTATCAAAAGATGCTTTCATAATAAATACATTTGCAAGAAAAACCTCCACAATGTGTTATTTGCAAACTTGCAAATAACCCCCTCCATCGGAAAAGTCCGGCCGGGAAAGAACAAAGGAAAACCGGCCGGAACGGAATGCAAACTGGCAACTCCAGAAAACTGGTCCCGTAATAAATTACAGGAAAACCCCGATACTGTGCATACACACCCGCATCTGTATTCCGTCCGGATACAAATGCAATGAGACAAAATCTACACTGTACTATACTAGGATCCGGCTTAAACTAAAGCCGGCTAGTAATATCCGTCCGATCCTGATCCGTGCAATACCGCACGTATCTGATCGAACGCTGCCATATAACTATACGGCCTCTAGTACAAACCGTCCGATCCTGATCCGTGCAATACCGCACGTATCTGATCGGACCCTGCCATATCTCCATACGGCCTCTACAGCGTTTAAAGCTTGAGTAACTGAAAGTGTGGTGGACTCTAAAGACTCGTCAATACTATGGCTGTGGATTTAACCACTAGCACGTCAGAGGTATAAGCCAATACGTGACGGGCCACCAGCTATTGACCAAAAGGGACGTCGATGAGCGAACTCATCCTGACACCCTACTGAGCCTGTCAGTGACAATATCCGTACAGTCCGGTCCGTTCGTCTATGAGCATCGCATGTCGGGCCTAGGGGGTTGGTAAAAGTCAGACCCCCAAAAGCGGTACAAGTCGTGTCGGAGTGTAGCCCAGAACACCCTGAGATACTACTGGAATACCTACAAGTAAATCTCCTGCCTTGGCCAAGGACTTCGTGTAATGGCTCTCCTAGACACAGCGCGACCTCACCCCCAATACCGGGAGAGACGAACCCCTGAAGATCCGCTCACTGCCTCCATGTGGCTCGGGACTGTACCCAACTAAAACCTGTTTGCACGACTCCTTTGAGCCGTGGTAGGGTAGTAATCAAAGCACAGTGGGAACTCACACGAGACAAATGACGATCCTCAGGTCGATGAACTAACCTGTACACATGTCACCTGGGAACTGCTATCTGACGTCAGATATAAGACCAACTAGCATGTTCCCGGCGAGTCCTGTCCGGTGTACTCATAACCCAATGAGCACCTGTATACATCTTAGGTGAACCAACTGACACCAGTGGCTTGTGAGACCGGCCACCGCCCCTCGTCGGGGTCTCGACTGTATACACTAGTCTACTCTGGAGAATCGATGCCCTGTCTCGAAACTCCCACGACTAGGGACCTTTTAAGGATGTGCTTATAGACTCCAGCTCTCACTTATATGATCGCCCTCATACTGCTGGCAGTCAAGCAAGAATCCTAGGGGCTCTATCAACGTTCAATAGCGACATGTCAGGTCACCTAAAGCAGTACACGATGATAAAGGTAAACCGGATAGCATACTATCATCTCGAGTAAGACTGTCCTCCCGGGATAGGTCCTCCCCCAATCATTGCAATCACATGCCTGTGACCCAATAATTGACTCTGAGGGCACTATCTCCAACATATCACATGACTCGTTTGCATGATATACTGATATGCTCACATCACTATTCTATGTTGCGTGATATAATGATATGCTTACATTTCTGTTTTATGTTTGCATACGTCATGCTTTACAATTATACGCATTGAGATGCTGTTTTCATGAGATTCTGGATTTTGAGAACCATGGTTATATTTCAAAGGAAAATTTTGTATTGCTTTAAAAACCCTGTTTCTCTAGATATGATATTTCGAGGCGTCCACCATGAGTTTTATCAATTATGAGCTATGTGATACCCGATTCGAGGAGCTGGATGAACCATTTGCTGGTACACGGTGGACCCGGTATGGTATCCCGGGGCAAGAAAGGTATGTTGTGCAGTAGACGATGAGCCTAGCAAAAGGACTACTACTTACCGGTGATAGTTTGGACCTGGCGGTTATCCGGAGGATACCGACCGGAGTCGTGAGATGGATATGGGCCGATCCGGACTGACGGATCCCATGGGCCGATCCGGACTGACGGAGCCCGAGATATGAGAATTTACGTGTCGATACTGGACACGGGTTTCATGACGTTTCGAGTGTCGGTGTTGGGCCCTCAGGTTCAATGATTTTGATGTGTCGTTGATGGACACACGTGTTAGTTATATGTATGCCCTAGAGTCCATTACTGTACATACGATGTATATTGTAATGGATGCTTGGACATATATAGGGAAGACTTTCTTGCTCGACATGACAGTATGCTATCTGGTTGTACTTTATATTAACATGTACTCTGATTGTCTATATGTTACATATTGATAAAGACCTTAGGATATGTACTCGTGGGGCCACGGTAGTCGACGAGTACATCCTATAACTGTTCCTAGTCAAGGGTGTATCGAGACAGGGCATCGATACACCAAAGTAGACTAGCGTATACGCATCTTGACCCATATGATGGGCGATGGATGATCCCATATCCATCGGTGTTTGACATCAAGGATGGTGTACGGGTGCTCAGTGGAGACTGGGTACACTGGACGGACTCGCCGAGAACTCCCAGATGGTATTATACCTCACGTCAGATGGCAGTTCTCCGGTGACACCGGTACAGGTTAGTCTGTAGACCCGAGATCGTCATAGAGTCTTGTGTGATTCCCACTGTGTTTTGATTTCAATCATACCACGTCCAAGAGGGCGTGCAAAAAGGTGGCTTTTGGTACAGTCCCGAATCACATGGAGGCAATGAACGATAGGAGGGGATTCGTCTATCCCGGTATAGGGAGTTGATGTTGTGCTGTGTTCGATTGGCTATAACTGGAAATCCCTGGTCAGGGTTGCTGAGATTTACTGGTAAGTGTTATCGTAGTTTATCGAACTGTTATAGACCTCATATCGACACGACTTATCAAGCTACTGGGGTCTGACGTTTACCACCCCTAGGCGAGATATGCGACATATAAGACGAAGAGACCGGACTGTACGGGAGTGTTACTGATTGGATTCGCAGGAGAAAGTACAGGCTTGCTTGTTGATCTTCTGATCACTCAATACCTGAGTGGCTGTTACGTTTAGCTGACCGCTTGCAGCTTGTGGGTGTTTGATATGATCATCACCTACTGCCGGCGTATTGACGATTCTTTAGAGTCCTACACAGAGGTTTCTTGACTCAGGCAAAACGGAGTAGGGGCACATATGTGATATGTGCGGGACCGAGAACAATACATGTATGTGATATCGTATTAGATTCTCGCGATATTAGATATCGGCCGAGTATATGTGATATAGCCGGGTCATCGGATCAAGTGTTGATTCGATGAACTGATACAGATTATATTAGTCGGTTATTTATGAAATAGCCGGATTATCGGATCATGTGTTGATTCGATAATTTAATGTATAATTATATATTTGATATATTAAATTACATTAACTGATATAAGCTCACTAAAAGATTCTTTTTCTCACTCGGGTAATATATTGATATATATGCGATATATGTTAATTGTATTATTTTATTTTGTTACAATAAATATTGTATATGTAATATATAATATTGAAACATGTTAGGGTTATTAATGCAACATGTTTAGTGGAGATTAAACATGGTTAGGGTTTGATTTGGGTTAATCTTTTCTAGAACCTTCTAGAAGGTTTTATTTTGTTTTGTGCAAAGATATTTGTGTTGATATTTTGCATAGATATTTGTTTAACCCAACCAAACCTTTAACCATGATTCAATCTCTACAAGGGTTAGATCTTCTCACATAAACCATGGTTGCATTTCTAACCTTAGACTAGAGTTATTCATTATTCATCACAAAAGGATTCTTCTTCTTCTTCCTTGAGTTCTTGAAGAAAAGTTTTCTAGCTTTTTCTTTGGTGATGAAAATGAGTGAGATTAAGATAATAAATGAGAGCTAAAATCCTACTTCACCATCCCAATCTATTCTTGCCAATTAGATTAGGGTGTTCACTTCATTTAGTGAGTGAGAGCTTGTGTTAATGAAACTTCAAGGTAGATCATCTTTGTTATCGAAGATCGGAAGCAAGCTTGCATCTTTCTCTTCATGGAGCCTCTCGAGAGTCCGGAACTTGATGATCGCAGCGAAGGGACCACAATACGGAGCTTATAAAGTGAAGGACCGGACTACAAAGGTTGTAATCCAAAACTCTTAGATGTTAAAGTGTTTAACATGCTTTGTTTCGCCTAATCTCTAGTCTAAGATCTTGGTTTAGGGTTGTTCGGCACGGCTAAATTTTAAATCGGGCATGGTTGATTCCTTATAGACCCTTGTGCGTGTGCCTAGTAACCATACAGCACGTTGGTTGATATCCTCATACCTACATGGATATGCTTTCATGATGTTTCGAGTGTCGATGTAGGACACTCAGGTTCCATGATATTGATTGTGTCGTTGACGGACACGTGGATGATATCCACCTGCATATAGGCATATGATTCAGATGTTTATTTGTATATGTCATTGGCATTGATTATATTGTTGACATATATGCATACATGGTCACCTTAGATATCATAGTATTACCTTCTTGATATAGTGACCTAGGAAATCGTTGTTTTATTCGATTTCTACCTGCTAATGTTTTCTACTCACGAGTTGGCAACTCACCCCCGTTGTACCACAGTTCTTGCAGGTTTGACCGCTTGGATTAATAGCGGTATCGCTGGCATACAACTTGCATTCGGGTGTTTTGCTATGGTAGGTGGGACACATTGGATCGTGCCCACTCTTGTATTTATTATTTCCTATTGTATCTAGATAAACTCCATCAATCAGAAACTAGACCTGTATATTTAGTGGACTTAAACGGACTTGTGGTTGCGAGACTTAGAGCGAGGGATTGTATGTTCGCTTATTGGGGATTTGATGTCTCACTTTATTTATCATTCTTTCTGTGCCGATCTTCACCATTAGGTGTCGTATATATATTGCTTACTTGCTTGGTTGTGATTCCACCATTTGGCGAAGAGCTAACTCCCGCTTGGGGATGCCTTTTATATTATTATGTATATGTGGTTTCAGTTCAAAATATACAAGGGAGGTGCTGCCCAAAATTTTAAAGACGAAAAATGTTCTCAATTTTAGTTTCTACTTCCATTTTCTTATATCATTAGTTAAGCATTTATAGATAAACTTCATTTCATTATATCTTTATTTCAAAACTGCACCCCCACCATTTTCCGTAAAAAGGTTTAGATTTTCTGGGCTTCGGCTTACTTGAATTACGTTACGCCTTTAGACGTTGCGTGATTTAAGTGCCGGTCACGTGCTAAATTACGGGTCGTGACAGTGTGAGTCTGCGAGTAGGTGTACATGCAACATGCGCATCATCGGTAATGGTTCATGTGTCCTAACGGACAAAGTCATAATAAGGTAAGTACACAGAGCATGGGATATATATGTCGTAAAGGAAAATAGTACGAGCGTCTGCGGAAATAAGATATCATAGCGTGAACATTATAAAATACGTAACCACGTAATAAGCCATACAGATAAAGTTAAGATAGTATGAATCGTTGTTTTTGAAAATAAGGTCTACGATGTTTTAGAAAAAGATACCATTTGAAAATCCGTAGCGTTCCTTGAAGTTATCATTTAAAAGTGCATAACGATTTGTTAGTTTTGAAAATAGGTATGGAAATAAGTATATCCTAATATCTACCTAATGATTTTAATCAATATTTCTTGAGTCGATATATGTGTGTGTGTGTGTGTGTGTATGTGTCGGCAATCCATCCTCATCATATCTCATACGATATTATCAATCAATAGTATGGATCTATAGTCACGTACATCACCTCATCTCATATCATTATATATCATCTCATGTCATATCTTGTCCTCCCATGTCATATCATATCATATATATATCGCCTCGTATCCTCACATCAAATCATATCGACTCGTGTTATTATATTCGATCATATCCTCATCTCACAGTATCATCTCGTAATTATCCTCATGTTTATATGTGTGTGTGTGTGTGTGTGTGTGTCATGGACTAAGAAAAACTAGAAGTAAGGATATACCTTCCAATACGTACACTACTATTATTTATAGTATCCTAGAACCCTATTAGGTAGGTATACACATCTACAATATCTATATATAACTGTATCTCTAGTATCCTAATACTACGGTTGCGGGGATGCTATACGCCATCCACCCGGCTTCCCCAGTAGATAAACATTTGTTAGTTATGTATATGCCCTAGAGGCCATTGTTGTACATATGATGTATATTATAGTGGATGCTTGGATATATATAGAGAGGACTTTCTTGCTCGATATGATAGTATGCTATCTGGTTTCACTTTGTCCTACCATGTTGACTTGTATTGGTTTACTGTCTTGCTCTCACATGTTGATAAAGCCCTTAAGATATGTACTCGACTACTAGGACTATGATGAAGATCATACTAGTGGGGCCAGGGTAGTCCAAGAGTACATCCTATAACTGTTCCTAGTCGAAGGTGTATCGAGACAGGGCATCAATACTCCAGAGTAGACTAGCGTATACGCATCTTGACCCATATGATGGGTGATGGATGATCCCATATCCATCGGTGTTTGACATCAAAGATGGTGTACGGGTGCTCAGTGGAGACTGGGTACACTGAACGGACTCGCCGAGAACTCCTAGATGGTATTATACCTATCGTCAGGTAGCAGTTCTCTGGTGACACTGGTACAGGTTAGTCTGTAGACCCGAGATCGTCATAGAGTCTTATGTGATTCCCATTGTGCTTTGATTTCCACCTTACCACGTTCATGAGAATGTGCAAAACGGTGGCTTTTGGGTACAGTCCCGAATCACATGGAGGCAATGAGCGATAGGAGGGGTTTCGTCTCTCCCGGTATTGGGAGTTGATGTTGCGCTGTGTTCGATTGGCTATAACTGGAAGTCCCTGGCCAGGGCCGATATGGAGATCTACTGGTAAGTGTTATCAGTAGTTTCTCGACCCGTTATGAGCCTCACATCGACACGACTTATCGGTTACTGGGGTCTGACGTTTACCACCACTAAATTGGATATGCGACATATAAGACGAAGAGACCGGACTGTACGGTAGTGTTACTGATTGGATTCATAGGAGTATGTACAGGCTTGCTTGTTGATCTTCTAATCACTCAATACACGGGTGGTTGTTACGTTTAGCTGACCGCTTGCAGCTTATGCGTGTTTGATATGATCATCACCCACTGCCGGCGTATTGACGAGTCTTTAGAGTCCTACACAGAGATTTCCTGGCTCAGGCGAAACAGAGTAGGAGAACATATGTGATATGTGCGGGATCGAGAATACTACGTGTATATGATACCGTATTCTATTCTCGCGATATGTGATATCGGCCGGGTATATGTGATATAGCCGGGTTATCGGATCAAGTGTTGATACGATAAAATGATACATAATATATTAGTCGGTTATATGTAATATAGACGGATTATTAAATCAAATGTTGATTTAATAATTTAATGTATAATTATATATGATATATTACATTACATTAACTAATATTAGCTCACTTAAATGATTCATTTTCTCACTTGATGATACATTGATATATATGTGATTTATGTTAATTGTATTATTTTCTTTTGTTACAAAATTGTATATATGTGATATGTATAATTGCAACATGTTAGGTTACAAATGAAACTAGGGTTTATGAGATTAAACCATGCTAGGGTTTAGATTAGGGTTAATGTTTTATTTTAAATAAATTCTAAATTGTGGATTTATTCTTGAGATTTTTTTCATGTTGACTAAAGTCCACCCTTTAGATATTTTTGTTAGTTATATGTATGCCCAAGAGGCCATTACTGTACATATGATGTATATTGTAATAGATGCTTGGACATATATAGGGAGGACTTTCTTGCTCGACATGATAGTATGCTATCTGGTTGTACTTTATCTTAACATGTACTCTGATTGTCTCTATGTTACATGTTGATAAAGCCCTTAGGATATGTACTCGACCACTGGGACTATGATGAGATCATACTAGTGGGGCCACGGTAGTCGATGAGTACATCCTATAACTGTTCCTAGTCGAGGGTGTATCGAGACAGGGCATCGATACACCAGAATAGACTAGCGTATACGCATCTTGACCCATATGATGGGCGATGGATGATCCTATATCCATCGGTGTTTGACATCAAGGATGGTGTACGGGTGCTCAGTAGAGACTGGGTACACTGGACGGACTCGCCGAGAACTCCCAGATGGTATTATACCTTACGTCAGATGGCAGTTCTCCGGTGACACTGGTACAGAGTAGTCTGTTGACCCGAGATCGTCATAGAGTCCTGTGTGATTCCCACTGTGCTTTGATTTCCATTATACCACGTCCAAGAGGGCATGCAAAAAGGTGGCTTTTGGGTACAGTCCCGAATCACATGGAGGCAATGAGCGATAGGAGGGGATTCGTCTCTCCCGGTATAGGGAGTTGATGTTGCGCTGTGTTCGATTGGCTATAACTGGAAATCCCTGGCCAGGGTTGCTGAGATTTACTGGTAAGTGTTATCAGTAGTTTCTCGAACTATTATAGACCTCAAATCGACACGACTTATCAAGCTACTGGGGTCTGACGTTTACCACCCCTAGGCGAGATATGCGACATATCAGACGACGAGACCGGACTGTACGGGAGTGTTACTGATTGGATTCACAGGAGAAAGTACAGGCTTGCTTGTTGATCTTCTGAGCGCTCAATACCTGGGTGGCTGTTACGTTTAGCTGACCGCTTGCAGCTTGTGGGTGTTTGATATGATCATCACCTACTGCCGGCGTATTGACGATTCTTTAGAGTCCTACACAGAGGTTTCTTGGCTCAGGCAAAACGGAGTAGGAGCACATATGTGATATGTGCGGGACCGAGGATAATGCGGTATGTGATACTGTATTGGATTCTCGCGATATGAGATTTCGGCCGGGTATATGTGATATAGCCGGGTCATCGTATTAGTCGGTTATATGCGATATAGCCGGATTGTCGGATCAAGTGTTGATTCGATAATTTAATGTATAATAATATATATGATATATTAAATTACATTAACTAATATTAGCTTACTAAAAGATTATTTTTCTCACTCAGGTAATACATTGATATATATGCGATATATGTTAAATGTATTATTTTATTTTGTTACAATAAATATTATATATGTGATATATAATATTGTAACATGATATGATTACTAATGCAACATGATATGATTACTAATGCAACATGTTTAGTGGAGATTAAACAAGATTAGGGTTTGATTTGGGTTAGTTTATTCATGAACCTTCTAGAAGGTTTTCTTTTGTTTTTGCAAAGATATTTTCAAATGACTCATGCTTTAACCCAACCCAAACCCTAGCCCTAGTTAATTCTCTACATGTGTTTAGTTGACCATGGTTGCATTATTCATCATATTTATGTTTTTATTATTCATCGCAAAAGGATTCTAATGATATTCTTCTTCTTCTTCCTTCTTCTTTTTTTCATGGAAAAAACTTTCTAACGTTTTTCCATGTGATGAATGAGTGAGAAAAAGATAATAAAAGAGAGAAAAAATCCTACTTCATCATCCTCATCTATCCTTGCCATTTAGATGAGGGTGTTCACTTCATTATGTGAGTGTTAGCTTGTGTTAATGAAACTTCAAGGTAGATCATCTTTGTATCGAAGATCGGAAGCAAGCTTGCATCTTTCTCTTCGTCGAACTTCTCGAGAGTCCGGAACACGATGATCGTAGCGAAGGGACATCAACACGGAGCTTAAGAAGTGAAGGACCGGATCTACAAAGGTTGTAATCTCTCTCACTTAGTGTTAAAGTGTTTAACATGCTTGTTTTCACCTAAACTCTAGTTTAAAGATCAGGCTTTGGGTTGTTCGGCACGGCTAAATTTTTAATCGGGCATGGTTGATGCCTCGTAGACCCTTGTGGCAGTGCCTAGCATCCCTGCAGTGGTATCAGAGCCAAGCTAGAGCTTTAGGCGAAGTCTAGACGAAGTTTAAAGTCCGATCGAACCCCGAAACCCTAGTTTAGACCCCTCTCTGGATTTTTTCTAAAAAGGTGGTTTTTTCTGGATTAAAAATACTCAAAAAAATCAGCAGGGAAATCTAGGAATTACTGTGAAACCCAACCCCCTAAATCACCCAAAGCTCCGCGGAACCACGGCCAAACCTGTGTATTGGCGGCGGTTCCGCGGCAAGAAATAAGGATTGAGGGATAGGGTTTGCACAGTAACCTCCGTAAGTAATTCCTGATTCTTCTGGGAATTTTTAATTATACTCAAGAGTTGAGTTTTCTGGGTTGTATTGGGGACTCGTTGATTCGATCGGATAATTTAACTTCGTTTATTTTTCCGGATAATTTTAGAAACTGTTAAAAAGTTCGAACGGATATCAATAACTCACTTTTTCCCCAGTCGGAAATTTTTTCAAAAGTTGGATTTTTTCTCGAGTTTGAAACTTTCTAAGTCGTGCAAGTAACGCGGTGGACCCTCTAGAAGACAACAAACCTTAACTCGATTATGTGACCGTCTTGAACTGCCTCTGAACCTTAGGGTTTGTGGCAGTACGGCGTGCCACATGTGAGGCGTTGGCTTGACCCTTCTACGGCTGGACCATTGGTACTGTGGCATGTGATGGATGTTTTTAAACCGATTTCAAGTATTGAGATATATTAGGGAAATCTTGGGTGTTTGATTATTCGATCGGAAAGTTTAACACTGTCTTTTTATCTGGAATGTGATACAATATTTGGAATCCACAGGTAGTTATGAGATAACTAATTTGAATGTTATAAATTTAGCAGTTCAGTCTCAGATGATCGGTTGCCATGGAATTTTGATGTGATCAAAAGTCCGTCGCAATCACGTAGCGTACGCGGATACTCGCCGGGTAAACTTAATAGACAGCCACGCCCTATAGCCCCGACCAAGTGAATGTAGGAGAACCCCGTCGCCAAAAGCATCCGTTCGGGTGCTCGCGGCAGCGGTGTTCCGCCTTAGTGCACTTCGTCGACGGCATCCGGGGGTGCGGCCGTCTGCTAAAGTTTGCGACGAACATTCGATCAGAATGTCGGGAATCTTGTTGAATTGCCCGACTTGATATTGAAAAGTGTTTTCGATAATGAGATTAAAATGCGGGGTTTATAATTGTTAGGCATGCGATATCTAAGGAATTCATTTGGTTAGGCATGCGATTTCTAAAGAGGTTGCGGATTCCAACTGTTGTAGTTTTACACTTTCTTTTCTGTGACCGTAAGCGTAGTATGTGGTGTATCGCCGGCTTCGTTGTTATACATCAACGACAATCGGGATACACATACTTGCTTACGTTGATGATATGAGATATTATGTGTTGCTGTGATATGTTATATTGGATCGTCGTGTTCTGAATAGCCAGGGGGTTTTATGTGAGATGAGGGTTTTTATTTTCATTCATGTAAAATTCATTTGTATGTAATATTCTTTTATTGGGGAACTTTCGGGCTGAGGATGATGTCACCATTGTATATTATTTACTTTTACGCATTAGGTAGACCCAAGGCGGGGAGCACAAGTAACCGGGTTCTAGGGTCCAGTGGGAGACCATCTCGAGGAGTCGAGACCGGGTCTCCTAACCCTAGAATTGGCAGTGTTGCTTGCCACTCTCGTAGGGGTCTAGGGATGTTGGTTTGGCTATTCATCGCGACCGTGGAATCCGTGTTTTATACAGGCTCGTATTGAAAACACGGACGTCCTAGTATATCCAATATTTCATATATGTTCTTCTGCTGCAATGTTCTATGATGAGATCATATTACTGCCTGAGATGAATGTTTATATTATATATATGAGATATATATTACATATTGTCCATTTCGTTTCATATCTGATGCTTGTGAAGCATAATAAAATGGGACTTCATTAATGAGATTAATGAAATAAAAAAAAACCTAACATGTTGTAGAAACTTGTTTAAAAACTGGTAGCTCTAGTTCTTGCTTTGCATAGTGGTGTTCCTTGTAGAACATCCAGCACCTTATTCGATAAGGAAAGAGCCGAGATCCCTTCACCGAGAGTGACCTCTTTAGTGAAACTAGCAGATGCTACAAACTCGGTTTGTCTTTTGATTGCTTCTATAGTTATTGCTTTGCATAGTGGTGTTTATGAAATATCCTGCACCTTATTCGATGAGGAAAGAGCCGACGATCCCTTCACCGGGAGTGACCTCTTTAGCAAAACTAGAAAAGCCTAAAAAACACTCCATTTAAAATCACTCGATTCTACAACGATATCAAGTTCATTACGCAAAGGGTTTTCATAAAAACTTGTCATAGCCCTCCATCATTTCAGATAAGTCCTACTTAGTATTCGTGCTACGTTTGTTGGCCTGCGTCAAGGCGTAGTGTGCAGTAGCTAACTAGTATTTATCTGTTTATGCATATGATGCAGATTGGATTAGGGTAGTCGTGCGACTTTGTTGGCCTGCGTCAAGGGTCGTGCGGGTGGGTTTAATTCAATCAAGAAATGACGGGTTGAACTTGACTAGCGCACTGTGGTTTGTTGGCCTGCGTCAAGGTCATGGGACGCTAGGGGTAAAATATTATTGGGAATTTCAAGTGTTGAAATTTGCAATGAGATTGCATACCTTCTATGAGATAGTTGGATCCCGATACCCGCTGCGAGTAAGAGTTACTCCTGGGAGAGTTTTACACATTACAATTAGCCGATCAAGTAGGTGTCTAGAAAGGTGTCAACGGGGTTACGCCCCTGGGAAAACGAGGTTTACTTTAATTAGGTTCGTGCGAAAGCACGGGGGACCTCCCTCAAAGTACCGACACTGGCCTGGCTGAAAGATTAGCGAACTTGTAGCGTGTAATTAATCCCGGCTAGTCTTTCCTTTTACGGTTTCAAGGAAGATTTGACTAAAACAGTGGGATACATCCTGATTAGATATATTAGATAACCAATCTAATCTTGCAAGAGCATACGCTGAGTGTTTTCTTCTCTCTCTCCTGGTAGCGACCATATCATGCCTTAATCAAGATAATAATACGGATATATTGATCGAACCCGCTTGTTATACTGAGCTGGGGAACGTTGGTCCCGCTCCAACTTATAATTGTTATAAGAGAGAGCAGGAAATTAGGGATTACCAAAATTCCCGTGCCGCCCAAACGAAGAGAGTGCATGTTGATGCAGCATCTTCGGGTATGTTCATTACAGAGAACTGTTTCTCAGTATCCTTACGTCCTGGGTATGAGATACCGGATCAGAATCCCGCATATATAATCTGTTACATGGGCTACAGAAAGGTAGAGAACTGAGAACGGGTGATAAGTTTCATGAGACAGAAAACGGTGCAAGTGTTGCAGCCAAGTCTGTTGGTCACTATCACCCTGTATTACCAGAATACATTGATTCTGAACGAATGTTATTAGATACCGAACCTGATATACAACATCATATCAGTCTCTTTATTAGTAAAGAAGGATATAATTTTGTATTGTTGGATAATGTTTTGAAAATTTCCTATATCAAGAGTTGATCGGTTCAGGCATGTTATCTAAAAGCATACATGTTATAAATCAAACTACAGTTCTTAGTATACAGAACACACACAAGAGGAAGAGTTCAGAAATGAACGAACCCTTATTGAGGCATTGTAGATTAGGTCATATCAATGCGACCCGACTAGCTAAGTTACATCTAGATGCATATTCAAATTAGTTTGAATTTACATTTTGTGAAACTTGCCGGTCATGTCACAAAGATAAGATGACCACAGCTCCGTTTATTGGAAACATAGAAAAAGTTAGTGAACTCTTGAGATTGATACATGATGATGTATGATGGTCCCCTGTCTACACATGCCAAGACCGGTTCTTTTTTACTTCATTACATTCACTGATTATCTCTCAAGATTCGGACATATGTTCCTGTTGAAACACAAGTCTGAACCTTTTGAGATATTCACAGAATATAAGTTAGAAGTAGAGAACCAAAAACGGGTATAAGTATTATATCCTTTGATGAGATCAAGGAGGAGAATACTTGAGCACGGAATTCCTGGACTATTCTAAAGGAGAATGAGATTCTCTCTCAGCATTACTCCTCCGTATACACCATAGCACGATGGTATATCGGGGCGGAGCAATAGCACCCTATATGATATGGTGTGCTCTAAGATGAGTACTACTGAGTTTCCTATTTCCTTTTGGGAGTTATGCAGTTGAGAAGTTGCATACCTATTGAATAGGGTTCAAATTGTAGGGTTCCTAGGCACTCTCAAGAGGTCTCACAAGGCATCAACCATGCCAATTTCAAAAATACGGTGCCGAGAAACCCTAGACTAGATCGTTGGCTAGAAGTTTAGGCGATAAAACGAGCTAGTTTACAACTAAACTATAAGATAACGGAAATACAACCTTTGTAGATCCGGTGCTCCACCTCCATAGCTCCACAATGAAGTCTCCTTGCTGTCCAAGTCGAACCCCGGGCTCTAGCGTCGGCTTCATCGGAGAATGGACGGGCTAGGTCATCGACGACGATGCCGAAGATGATCTACGTCGAGGCATCGCTAGATCAAGCTCCTACTTCACCAAGTCATGAAACTTGTGAAGAAAATACACTCTACTACTTGGCAAGAGGTAGAAGATGAAGAAATAGGAAGTGGGTAGACTTTAGAATTGGATTTCTCACTCATTTTCATCAATCACCATTGATGAAGTGAAGGTTTCTTCAAGTGATGAAGAAGAAGAAGAAGATGAATATTATGATAAGTTGTTTTTAAAAATAAAAAGTAAATCAATACTTATCATAATAATAACCATGGTCAAGTGTAGAGAATAAATCATGGTTAGTGGGAATGGTTAGGGTTAAGTATGGAGACAAAATGGTCACTTGGTCAAAGCTTCATGAAGCTTCAACATCCATCCAAAGAAAGCCACCATTTTGCATTATGCTTATCATTTTCCAAAATGAATAAATAAATAAATAAATAGATATGAAAATGAAAACCCTAACCATTACATAACCATGGTTTAAACTTTACACAAAACACAAGTTAGCATGCATCATCAAACATGATACATACAAGTGAGAAAATCCATTTAAAGTAAACCAATACTAGTTAATGCAAAGTAATATATCAAATATATAATTATACATTAAATCATTAAATCAACACTTGATTTAACGATCCGGTCATATCGCATATAACCGACTAGTATCCAATGTATCGGTTTATCGAATCAATCCTTGATTCGATAACTAGGTTATATCGCATACAACCATTCGATACATTCATCGTGAGAATGGAATACGGTATCACATACACGCATTATTCTCGGTCCCGCACATATCTCATATGCGCTCCTATTTCGTTTCGCTTGAGCCAGGAAACCTCTGTGCAGGACTCTAAAGACTCGTCAATACGCCGGCAGCAGGTGATGATCATATCAAACACCCACAAGCCGCAAGCGGTCTGCTAAACGTAACGACCACCCGGGTATTGAGCGATCAGAAGATCGACGAGCAAGCCCGCTCACACTCCAGTGAATCCAACCAGTAACACTACCGTACAGTCCGGTCTGATCGTCTGATATGTCGCATATCTTGCCTAGGGGTGGTAAACGTCAGACCCCAATAGCTCGATAAGTCGTGTCGATATGAGGCTCATAACGGGTCGAGAAACTACTGGTAACACTTACCAGCAATTCTCTGATCAGCCCTGGCCAGGGACTTCCTGTTATAGCCAATCGAACACAGTGCAACATCAACTCCCTATACCGGGAGAGACGAATCCCCTCCTATCGCTCATTGCCTCCATGTGACTCGGGACTGTACCCAAAAACCACCGTTTTGCACGCCCTCTTGGACATGGTAAGATGGAAATCAAAGCACAGTGGGAACCACACAAGACTCTATGACGATCTCGGGTCAACAGACTACTATGTACCAGTGTCACCTGAGAACTGCCATCTGACGTAAGGTATAATACCATCTGGGAGTTCTCGGTGAGTCCGTCCAGTGTACCTAGTCTCCACTGAGCACTCGTATATCATCTCCGATGTCAAACACCAATGGATATGGGATCATCCATCGCCCATCTGTATGGGTCGAGAAGGTATACGCTAGTCTACTCTGGTATATCGATGCCCCGTCTCGATACACCCATGACTAGGGACTTTGAAGGATGTACTTATGGACTACCATGTCCCCACTAGTATGATCCGCATCATAGTCCAGGTAGTCAAGTACACATCCTAAGGGCTTTACCAACATGTAACAGAGAGACAATCAGTATACACGTTGAGGTAAAGTGCAACCAGATAGCATACTATCATGTCGAGCAAGAAAGTCCTCCCTATATATGTCCCAGCATCCACTACAATATACATCCAATGTACAGTAATGGCCTCTAGGGCATACATATAACTAACAATCTCCCACTTGCACTAGGGCCATCTGTAGCAGTGGTTGTAGTATCTCATACTCAACCATCCCATAAAAGTCTCTCTTTGGGAATAGGCCTTTGTGGGTGGATCCGCCGTGTTGTCCTCTGAGTCTGCTCTCCTAACCTTGATCACTCTGAAGATCAACTATCTCCACGATCAGGCGACACTGCGTTAGAATATGTCTGGATCACTGATGGGACGGGGGTTCCTGGCATAAGCCACAACTCCATTGTCACACAATGGTAGGAACTAAGTTCATCTCATGAACTATTATACATCCAAACAGCCTCTTTGGTAGCATCTTAAGTAGCGATGTATCCTGCCTTTATCGTCTAGTATGTCACGGTATCTAGCTTGGAACTCTTCCAACATACCGTCCCTTTACTGAGGGTAAAGACAATGCCTGTGACTGACATTCAGTCGTCTTTATCATCCTGGAACACTTCCAGTGATTCTCCCCAGGATCGATTGATACCATCACACTACTGCTAGTGAGTATCCTAACATCCAATTAGATCTATCTCATAGATCCGAAATCCAGGATTTAGTAGGTATCATTTTGATCCTATATGGAGAATCATTGTGATAAGCGGAGATTGACTGAGCGTAGCATAGGAAACTCTTTCCCTATCAAGAGTATGTCATCCACGTACTCTACGAGGATCACTACCATACTCCCTACTACCTTTTTGTTTATACAAGGTTCATCTACCATTTTGATGATGTCAAACTCTTTGACTAACACATCAAAACAGACATTCCAACTCCGCGATGCCTGCTTTAATCCTATAAAGCATCTTGCACACATTTCCGCTGCTCCCACTGTCTACGAAGCCCTCTGGCTGTGTACTTATAGACGCACTCTTCTAAAACATCATTTAGAACAGCAGTCATGACACCCAACCACCAGATATCGTAGTCATGGTATGTAGCCGTGACAAGTAGGATCTGGATGGACTTAAGCATAGTTACTTGAAAAGGTTTCATTATTATCCACACCCGGTCAATGATGCAAACTTTTAACAAGTCTAGCTTTGAAAGTCTCAACTTTTCCATCTACACCAAGTAATCTTCTCAAGATATACTTGCTCCTTATGGGGATTTAACCCTTCAGATATAGCAACCAAAGTCCATACTTTGTTGGTGTATAAGGATTCCATCTCAGATCGCTAAGCATCCAGCCATTCTTACAGAGTCTTACTCCTGATGGCCAGCTCGAAACTAGTTGGGTCATCATCTCATGATGCAATCCTCGCTCCCACTGTCATAGAGAAACCGAAGTATCTCTCAGGTGGGTGAGGAACCCTACTAGATCGGCGGAGAGGCTGAGGTTCGTTGGTAACTATTGAATCCTTTGGTTCTGTCAAATCATTTGCTGTATTTTGTATAGCCGGAACTTTTCCAGTTCTACATAACAGATCTTGCCTCGAGCTTGTCCGGATTTTGCTTTTAGACATAGGCCGGACAACCCCAAATCTTAACTAACTTAAGATATGGGCTCTTCCCTTTCCATATCTCATATGAAGTGGTAGGCAACTGATTTGATCGTGACCCTATTCAATAGGTATGCAACTTCTCAAGTGCATAACTCCCAAAAGGAAATAGGTAACTCAGTAGTACTCATCATAGAGCACACCTTATCATATAGGGTGTAATTGCTCCACCCCGATATACCATCGTGCTATGGTGTATACGGAGGAGTAATGCTGAGAGAGAATCTCATTCTCCATTAGAATAGTTCAGGAATTCCATGCTCAAGTATTCTCCTCCTCGATCACATCAAAGGACATAATACTTATACCCGTATTTTGGTTCTCTACTTCTAAATCATATTCTGTGAATATCTCAAAAGGTTCGGACTTATGTTTCAACAGGAACATATGTCTGAATCTAAAGAGATTATCAGAGAATATAATGAAGTATAAAGAATCAGTCCTGGTATGTGTAGACAGGAGACCTTACATACATCATAATGTATCAGTCCCAAGAGTTCACTAACTCTTTCTCTGTTTCCAGTAAACGGAGCTATGGTCATCTTATCTCTGTGACATGACTGGCAAGTTTCACAAGATGTAAATTCAAACTGATTTAAATATGCATCTAAATGTAACTTAGCTAGTCGGGTCGCATTGATATGACCTAGTCTACAATACCTCAAGAAGGATCAGTTCATTTCTGAACTATTCCTCTTGTGTGTGTTCCGTATACTAAGAACTGTAGTTTGATTTAGAACATCAACGCTTTTAGATAACGTGCCTGAACCGATCAACTTTTGATGTAGGAAATGTCCAAAACATTATCCAACAATACAAAATTTTATCGTTTCTTTACTAATAAAGAGACAGATATGATTTTGTATATCAGGTTCGGTATCTAATAACATTCGTTCAGAATCAATGTATTCTGGTAATACAGGGTGACAGTGACCAACAGACTTGGCTGCAACACTTGCCCCGTTTTCTGCCTCATGAAACTTATCACCCGTTCTCAGTTTTTCTACCCTTTTGTAGCCCTATATAACAGATTACATATCTGGGATCCTGGTCCGGTATCATATACTAAGGATGCGGAGGATACTGAGAAACAGTTCTGTATAATGAACACACCCGAAGATGATGCATCAGCATGCACTCTCTTCGTTTGGGCGGCACGGGAATCTTGGTATTCCCCAATTTCCTGCTCTGTCTTATAACAATTATAAGTTGGAGAGGGACCAACGTTCCCCAGCTCAGTATAACAAGCGGGTTCAGTCAATTATCCGTATTATTATCTTGATTAAGGCGTGACATGGTCACTACCAGGAGAGAGAGAGAAGAAAACACTCAGCGTGCGCTCAGTCAAGAATAGATTGGTTTTTATTTTATCTAATCAGGATGGCTCCCACTGCTTTTAATCAAATCTTCCTTCAAACCCTAAAAGGATAGACTAGCCGGGATTAATTACACACTACAAATTCGCCAATCTTTCAGCCAGGCCAGTGTCGGTACTTTGAGGGAGGTCCCCCGTGCTTTCGCACGAACCTAATTAATGTAAACCTCGTTTTCCCAGAGGCGTAACCTCGTTAACACCTTTCTAGACACCTACTTGATCGGCTAATTGTAATGTATAAAACTCTCCCAGGAGTAACTCTTACTCGCAGCGGGTATCGGGATCCAATTATCTCATAGAAGGTATGCAATCTCATTGCAAATTTCAACACTTGAAATTCCCGATAATATTTTGCCCCTAGCGTGCTATGACCTTGACGAAAGCCAACAAACCATAGCCCGCTAGTCAAGTTCAACCCGTACATTTCTTGATCGAATTAAACCCACCCGCACGACCCATGACGAAAGCCAACAAAGCCGCATGACTACCCTAATCCAATCGCATCGTATGCTGGCAGATAAGCAGCATATAGCTACCGCACACTGCACCTTGACGAAAGCCAACAAATGCAGCACGAATACTATATACAACTTATCTGAAATGACGGAGGGCTACGACAGGTTTTTCTGAAAACCTATTGCGTAATGAACTTGATATCGTTGTAGAATCAAATGATTTTGAAATGGAGTGTTTTTTAGGCTTTTCTAGTTTTGCTAAAGGAGTCACTCCCGGTGAAGGGATCGTCAGTCCTTTCCTCGTCGAATGAGGTGCGGGATATATCATATATATCACTGTGCAAAGCAAAAACTCTTAAAAGCAATCAAAAGACAAACCGAGTGTGTAGCATCTGCCAGTTATTGCTAAAGGAGTCACTCCCGGTGAAGGGATCTCGGTCCTTTCCTTATCGAATAAGGTGCAGGATATATCATATATACCGCTATGCAAAGCAAGAACTGTAGCTACCTGTTTTATTTTGAAATTCGATTCTACAACATTTTTAGGTTTCTTTTATTTCATTAATCACATTAATGAAGTCCCATCATTTAAGTACCTAAACATCACAGATAAATACGACGTACACTTATGCCATCCGTATTCGCCTCGATGTCCCCTCGTGCACCGTTAGGTTAGGTAACTAACGGCAGAGCGGGGCAGGGCTAGCGCGGGTGTAAAACATAAGTAACGCCTATATAATATATCATATATACTATATACTGTATCTATCACAGAACATCACATGATCACATCACAGATATCGCAGCAGAAGAATCATATGAAATATTGGATATACTAGGACGTCCGTGTTTTCAATACGAGCCAGTATAAAACACGGATTCCACGGTCGTGATGAATAGCCAAACCCACACCCCTAGACCCCTACGAGAGCGGCAAGCAACCCTACCAATTCTAGAGTTAGGAGACCCGGACTCGACTCCTCGAGTTGGTCTCCCACTGGACTCCAGAACCCGGTTACTTGTGCCCTCCTCCTTGGGTCTATCCTAGTGCGGAAAAGTAAATAATATACAACGGGTGACAACTTCCGCAACCTGGAAGTGCCCCAATAAAAAGAATATTACATACAAGTTTTTACATGAATGAAAATGAAAAACACTCATCTCACATAAAAACTCCCGGCTATTCAAACACGACGATCCAATATAACATATCCAGCAACACATAACATCACATGTCATCAACGTAAGTAAATATGCGCATCCCAATTGTCGTTGACATATAGCAACGAAACCGGCGATATCACATATTACACTTACGGTCACAGAAAAGAAAGTGTAAAACTATAACAGTTGGAATCCGCAACCACCTCAGACATCGCATGCCTGACCAAATGAATTACTTAGACATCGCATGCCTAACAATTATAAACCCCGCATTTTAGTCTCATTATCGAAAACTCTTTTCAATATCAAGTCGGTTAATTCAACAAGATTCCCGGCATCCTGATCGAATGCTCGTCGCAAACTTCAGTAGACGGCCGCACCCCCGACGCCGTCGACAAAGTGCACCAAGGCGGAACACCGCTGCCGCGAGCACCCGGACGGATGCTTTTGGCGACGGGGTTCTCCTACAGTCACTTGGTCGGGGCTATGGAGTGAGGCTGTCTATTAAGTTTACCCGGCGAGTATCCGCGTACGCTACGTGATTGCGACGGACTTTTGATCACATCAAAATTCCGTGGCAACCGATCAAGTGAGACTAAACTGCTATGTTTATGACATTCATTTAGTTATCTCATAACTTATTGTGAATTCCAATTATTGTATCACATTCCGGATAAATAGAAAATGTTAAACTTTCCGATCAAACAATCGAACATCCAAGTTTTCCCGATACAGATCAACACATGAAACAAGTCTAAAACCATTCAGTTCGTGCCTCTGTACCAACGGTCCAGCCGTAGAAGGGTCAAGCCAACGCCTCACATGTGGCACGCCGTACTGCCCCAAACCCGAAGGTTCAAAGGGCAGTTCAAGACGGTCACATAATCGAGTTAAGGTTTGTTGTCTTCTAGAGGGTCCATCGAGTTACTTGCACTACTTAGAACGTCTTTAAACTACGGAAAAATCCAACACTTGGAAATTTCCCGACAGGAGAAAAATTGGGTATTTATATCCGGTCGAACTTTTTAACATATTCTAAAATTTATCCGGAAAACACATAGACACAGTTTGATAATCCGATCGAATATACGAAGTCCCAACACTACCCCAGAAAACTCAACTGTTGAGTAAATATTAAAAATTTCCAGAAGACTCAGCACTACAAGACAAGAATTACTGTGCAAGCCACGTGGTGTAATTCAACAAAGTGGCCGCGGAACCGCCGCGAATCACATGGTGGGGGCCGCGGTTCCGCGCGTATTTAGTCGAGTTAGCATCACGTGCTTCACAGTAACTCATACAATTCCTTGCTGAATTTTTTGGCAATTTTTAATCTGGAAAAAGCCCAGTTTTTAGAAAAAGTCCAGAGAGCACTTTGATGTTAGGGTTTCGGGTCGATCGGGTTTCAAACTTCGTCTACGCTTCGCCTAAGGCTCTAGCTAGGCTCTGATACCATTGTAGGGTTCCTAGGCACTCTCAAGAGGTCTCACAAGGCATCAACCATGCCAATTTCAAAAATACGGTGCCGAGAAACCCTAGACTAGATCGTTGGCTAGAAGTTTAGGCGATAAAACGAGCTAGTTTACAACTAAACTATAAGATAACGGATATACAACCTTTGTAGATCCGGTGCTCTACCTCCATAGCTCCGCAATGAAGTCTCATCGCTGTCCAAGTCGAACCCCGGGCTCTAGCGTCGGCTTAATCGGAGAATGGACGGGCTAGGTCATCGACGACGATGCCGAAGATGATCTACGTCGAGGCATCGCTAGATCAAGCTCCTACTTCACCAAGTCATGAAACTTGTGAAGAAAACACACTCTACTACTTGGCAAGAGGTAGAGGATGAAGAAATAGGAAGTGGGTAGACTTTAGAATTGGATTTCTCACTCATTTTCATCAATCACCATTGATGAAGTGAAGGTTTCTTCAAGTGATGAAGAAGAAGAAGATGAATATTATGATAAGTTGTTTTTAAAAATAAAAAGTAAATCAATACTTATCATAATAATAACCATGGTCAAGTGTAGAGAATAAATCATGGTTAGTGGGAATGGTTAGGGTTAAGCATGGAGACAAAATGGTCACTTGGTCAAAGCTTCATGAAGCTTCAACATCCATCCAAAGAAAGCCACCATTTTGCATTATGCTTATCATTTTCCAAAATGAATAAATAAATAAATAAATAGATATGAAAATGAAAACCCTAACCATTACATAACCATGGTTTAAACTTTACACAAAACACAAGTTAGCATGCATCATCAAACATGATACATACAAGTGAGAAAATCCATTTAAAGTAAACCAATACTAGTTAATGCAAAGTAATATATCAAATATATAATTATACATTAAATCATTAAATCAACACTTGATTTAACGATCCGGTCATATCGCATATAACCGACTAGTATCTAATGTATCGGTTTATCAAATCAATCCTTGATTCGATAACTAGGTTATATCGCATACAACCATTCGATACATTCATCGCGAGAATGGAATACGGTATTACATACACGCATTATTCTCGGTCCCGCACATATCTCATATGCGCTCCTATTTCGTTTCGCTTGAGCCAGGAAACCTCTGTGTAGGACTCTAAAGACTCGTCAATACACCGGCAGCAGGTGATGATCATATCAAACACCCACAAGCCGCAAGCGGTTTGCTAAACGTAACGGCCACCCGGGTATTGAGAGATCAGAAGATCGACGAGCAAGCCCGCTCACACTCCAGTGAATCCAACCAGTAAGACTACCGTACAGTCCGGTCTGATCGTCTGATATGTCGCATATCTTGCCTAGGGGTGGTAAACGTCAGACCCCAATAGCTCGATAAGTCGTGTCGATATGAGGCTCATAACGGGTCGAGAAACTACTGGTAACACTTACCAGCAATTCTCTGATCAGCCCTGGCCAAGGACTTCCTGTTATAGCCAATCGAACACAGTGCAACATCAACTCCCTATACCGGGAGAGACGAATCCCCTCCTATCGCTCATTGCCTCCATGTGACTCGGGACTGTACCCAAAAACCACCGTTTTGCACGCCCTCTTGGACGTGGTAAGATGGAAATCAAAGCATAGTGGGAACCACACAAGACTCTATGACGATCTCGGGTCAACAGACTACTCTGTACCAGTGTCACCTGAGAACTGCCATCTGACGTAAGGTATAATACCATCTGGGAGTTCTCGGCAAGTCCGTCCAGTGTACCCAGTCTCCACTGAGCACCCGTATATCATCTCGGATGTCAAACACCAATGGATATGGGATCATCCATCGCCCATCTGTATGGGTCGAGAAGGTATATGCTAGTCTACTCTGGTATATCGATGCCCCGTCTCGATACACCCACGACTAGGGACTTTGAAGGATGTACTTATGGACTACCATGTCCCCACTAGTATGATCCGCATCATAGTCCAGGTAGTCAAGTACACATCCTAAGGGCTTTACCAACATGTAACAGAGAGACAATCAGTATACACGTTGAGGTAAAGTGCAACCAGATAGCATACTATCATGTCGAGCAAGAAAGTCCTCCCTATATATGTCCCAGCATCCACTACAATATACATCCAATGTACAGTAATGGCCTCTAGGGCATACATATAACTAACACAAATCAAATCAGTTACCTACCACTTCATATGTGATATGGAATAGGAAGAGCCCATATCTTAAGTTTGTTAAGATTTGGGGTTGTCCAGCCTATGTCTAAAAGCATAATCCGGACAAGCTCGAGGCAAAATCAGTTCTGTGGAAGTTTGTTGGATATCCCAAGCATTCGCAAAGGAATATCTACTACCAAACAGAGGAACAAAAGATGTTTTGTTTCTCAGCATGCCACCTTTGTGAAAGGGAATTTCTTATGAAGAAATTAGTGGTCATGAGGTAGAACTGGAAGGAGTTCCATCTATACAAACTACAACAGATGATTTGGTAGAACCGAAGGATTCAATAGTAACCAACGAACTTCAGCCTCTCCGCCGATCTAGTAGGATTCCTCACCCACCTGAGAGACACTTTGGTTTATCTATGATAGTGGGGGCGAGGATTGCATCATGAGATGATGACCCAACTAGTTTCGAGCTGGCCATCAGGAGTGAGACTCTGTAAGAATGGCTGGATGCTTAGCGATCTGAGATGGAATCCTTATACACCAACAAAGTATGGACTTTGATTGCTTTATCTGAAGGGTTAAATCCCCATCAGGAGCAAGTATAGCTTGAGAAGATTACTTGGTGTACATGGAAAAGTTAAGACTTTCAAAGCTATGCTTAAGTCCATCCAGATCCTACTTGCCACGGCTACATACCATGACTACGATATCTGGCGGTTGGGTGTCATGACTGCTTTTCTAAATGAAGTTTTAGAAGAGAACATCTATAAGTACACCGCCAGAGGGCTTCGTAGACAGTGGGAGCAGCGGAAACGTGTGCAAGATGTTTTATGTGATAAAGCAGGTGTTCATACCAGAATATTACATTTTATACCGTCCATTCTTACGCTCGTTTGTTTATAGGCAGATGCTTTTAATCAGTGTTTGCTACATATTTACAGAGTACTGGTTCTCAGCTCTAAACAGTGAAATTCATGGAAAAGTACGTCAAATTCCGGATTAATGCCAACAACAGATAAAACACGGGTCTCCGCTCTCTATCCGTATGTTGCCACACACCAGTTTAAGGGACAAAATGGCAAATCGATGTCATTTTCGTGCACAAAGCTCAATGGCAACACCAAATCCAAGAAATCTACGCGGAGCTCGAGGAAATCTTGGCAAAAGATCCACATCACATCACCTTTTGATCTACTGAAATTCTAGAAGAAATGGGAAGAGTTTCTGAGAAAAAGTCATATACCACACTGAAGAGTACTAAAAACTAGGGAAAACCACCAAATTTCATGGCCTGACTCCTCTAAACGGCCGCGGTTCCGCGGCATAAGCATGCTTAGGCCGCGGTTCAGCGGCCGTATAGGCTCCTCGCTTGGTCAAATTTCAGGGGCAGTTTTGGAATTTCATATACTGTCAGAATGTTGCCCTAGGTTCTCTGTTTCCAGCCTATAAATACCCCGGTTTTGTTCCAAGCCAAGTCTCCTTCATGTCTTGATTTCCATTCTCTCTTTTAGTGTAGTTTAGTCTTCTTCTTCTTCCTCTTCATTCTTTCCTCCATGAAAATTGTAGTGAGAGCTTTTTGAGTGGATGATGAAATGAAGATGAGGGTTTTTGTATCATTCTTTTGTTTTAGCTTCCCCTTGAGATTCTTGCTTTCTCTTGATCTTTCAACCTTTTCATTGAGCTTGAAAGTTTAAGGGTTTGTTATTGATTTCAAGGGTTGTATCTTCTTATGGAATTAGTGCTTCATTTCACATGAGTTCTTTACCCTTCTCTTGATCTTGCAACCTCTTGATTGAGCTTGCAAGTTTAAGGGTTGGCTATTGATCCCATGCTTGTCTTGAGTTCTATGTTCTTGTAATTACTTTCTTGCTTATTTCTTTCTTGCATTTTATTACTTGCTTTACATTCATGCTTTACTTTCTTGCACTTAAATTCCATGCACTTACTTACTTGTAATCTTTTCTTTTCTTTTGCTCTTTTTGGTTCGTTTTTGTGGTTGTAATTATCGTTGTTAAGAATAAATACGGTATTGTAAGTTAATATTTCTTTGCTCATTTACTTTTCCCGTTATTTTCCATTAAACTCCGCCCAAACGTTACGCAAGCGCTCCGTTAGGCACCCTACCCTACCAAGGTAACGGTGATTTCTAACCGTGACCGGTTGCGTTCGGTTTGGCCGGAGGCGAAAGCAAGAGACAAGAACGGAATGACAAGGGTAAATAAGCCGGATTCCACGAATACCGTGTTTAAATCCCCTAATCCACGTTGTTGCCGATTGCTCTAGCTTCAATTGGTCAAGACTCGGCTCAAAGGTTTAGAGTACGGATTTGTTTAGCTTACAATTTCGTATCTTTTTCTTAACAACTTTATACTTGCAAATAAAACACATAGGTTAGACTTGAACAAACATATATTCATTCTTTATTGACTCGTCTAAGAAAAGAACGGACATACAACCATCTCCCTGTGGATCGACCCGTGCTCAACCGGCTAGCTGCATAGCGACACCGTCTTAATTGCGGTTAACTTTAATTCTTTCAATCAAATGGCGCCGTTGCCGGGGAGACGGTAGCGTATTTTCTTTCTTGTTATTCGGGTTAATATTCTTTTTGTATATATTTATAAATAAAAAAAATCTTTTTGTTTTTTCTAATAATTTTTGTGAGCAAGTCTGCAGATTTTTTCGGATTTGCAAACGGCGATTGTGGGGAGCAAAGTGTACGTTCAAGGCTAAGGTGATTGCAAAGTACAGTGCCAAAGATTCGGGTAGTTTGACCCGCGCAAGCGAACTTTTCAAGCTTACCGGATTTGATTCAACGGGGGTTTCCTAACCCAAAAACTTAACGGTACGTACTTTACTAACACCTTCTTCTCAAATCCGACGCATCCAATATACTATTCTTTGCAGGATTCTTTGCAAGTTCGCTAGCAAACACTAAAAATTGACTAACCCGTATTTGTTGCAGTGCCGTGCTTAAACTAAAAAACGATTGCTTGATTCTTTATAGAATTTTTATTGAATTGCGCATTGCATACATTAATACGGACTTAAGGGCAAGCGAACCCCACAACATACGGTAAAGGATTTCATCTCCTTTTCCGTGGCCCACAAATCACGAACTTGAGCATAACGTTTACCCGCACAAAATTTAAAAGAAACTAGACTTTAAGCCTTAAGGACTTCGCGCTCACTAGGAGAAGTTAACTGTGTTTAGAACCTCGCTTAACGGTATATTGTTTACGGGGTGTCTAGGAAAGTGTTAACGGCGAAACCGCCAAAAGAGAAAGTGTTATTTAATTAAGGAACTTTGCGAAAGCGTTGGAAAACCTCCCCTTATCTCTGCACTTACCTGGCCTCGTGATCAGTGTATCTTGAGCCCGTTTCTCGATACAGTTTTACTTCGACAATCAAGTTCTGGAGCAGGTCTAGTTGACCTAGGTGAACCCTAGAACGATTAGGTGTGTGGTATTTTTGTGTCGTGATTGTTTTTGTCCAGATTCTTTTTGTGTGTATATTTCATTCTTTTGTTAATAGCTAACTAAAAAAAAATTTAAAAAAAAGGTCGCTTTCATTTTTCCCCTCCTTTTCTCTGCCTTTCTTTCTTTCTCTCTTCATATCATGGGTACCCCACCTCGCAAAACTCTTGCCGAACTTTGGTACCCACAACCAGACATTACTTCTTACGGTTCTTGCTTTGGCCAAACATCGAACGACCCCTCCATGTCCAAAGTTTCACTGAAAGATCGCATAGCAGCGTCTAGGACAAACACTTGCACTCCTCATTCCACTTTGTATCAACCTTTTCAACCTCCCCCACCCACTTATGTTGATACCCCTTTTGCAAGTCGTCCTTTGTCCATCGCTGAACGTATTGAACAATCCCGTAGCCGATCTTTCACTCCTTTCACCACTTCAAATTCTTGGGATCGACAATTCCATTCACCTTCTTATCCAAATGTTGATCCTGCTCCTGTCCAGCCATTCAATTCCTACCAGTCCTACCCAACTTTTGCAACTTCCCTAGACATTGCTTCTCCACAGCCTTTTGGGAGTTTTCGGTATCCAAACAACTTTGAATCTTTTACTGAAACCCCTTCACAACCCATGTCTAGTCTGGAACAGTCGTTGGAAGACTTTAGGGTAGCGTCAAGCCAACAGATGATGGATTTGAATGTGTCCATGGCCGCTCTCATACAACCTACTGACCCGGTAGCTAGTTTCCAACTAGCTCCTAATTTTCCAATGTATGATGAGGCGGCAGGACAGGTTGAGAATTTGAGTGGAGAGAGTGAGATGTGTCCCCTTCCAAGTCAAACCTACCCGTCCCAAATTGAATCCCATAACTCCTGTTTTGAAAGTCTATCGAGTGTCCCACATGATTTATCAATTGAAGATATAATGATGAATGAGTTGTGCGACTTTGTAGTGTTTGATTTACCCGATTGTGAAGGGCCCCTTTCGAGTGAAACCAATCCCAAACCTTTTGACCTCTACACCTCCACTCTAGAACCTGAATTGATTAATATCCATGCTTTGGTTGAGGTGTCTGAGAAAATTGACTTTCACTTGATTAAGGATATTGACGCTGGGAATATTTTGGATGATAAACCTATAGATTTGGCTGAGTTTTTCTCTTCAAATCATCATCCCGAGTCATTAAATGTTTTTCCCGAACCCCATATGCGTCTGAATTTTGAAGAGAAGTGCATGGATGTGCTAAATTTTGAGGAGAATATTGAGGATAGTTTTGAGGATGAACCAGTTTTAATTGATGAGTCGGATTTTCCAATTCATCCTGTTCCTTTCACTGACTGTCTACACCCTCCAGAACCCTTAACCGATACCCTTCCTCAACCACTTCCCTCCATCCTTTCCATCGTTCCAACCTTGCAAGAAACCGTATCATTTTCACTTCCTGTGTCTGGTTTACCAAGTTCGGCGTACCCATGGTTTTTTACGAATCTTGAGGGATTTGACCTCATTTCTCGACGGGTTAATAGATTAGCACAATCGCTTTTTACACATCGGTCATCACAAATTGTGCTAATCTATTTACTCCATTTGCACCCTCAAGTTTATACTCCACTTCTTTTTCCCTTCCGCCATTCTTCTTCTTCTCATATACCGAGACCGTATACCACTTCTATCTCCATACGGTCTCGCGTATTCTCCATCTCTTTTCTCTACGCCTTCTTTCACCAGCCACTGCTTTATCACGATAAGATCTTTGAATGGCTGGTGCTCACTTTTGGCCTGTGTAACTCCTTGTATAGTTTGTTACTGTTTTCTTTCCCCCCTGATCCTGAACTTCAACGCTTAACAGTGGAAACACTGTTTCACTTAAGTTTGGGGGGGACCCTTTTTTTTGTTTATATTTTTTAGTTTTCCTTTTTTGTTTTGTATATAATTTGTTTTTAGGGAGCGCCGACAATTTTGACCCTCTTGGTGTAGCCTGACAGTGAGGGCACTGTCAAGTTTAAGTTTGGGAGTGTGCTCGGTAAGCTTTCTTCCTTCGCATTCATTTGTATATTTTGCATTTGCATACCTTATTTAAAAACCCACAAAAATCAAAAATTTTCCAAAAAAATATAAAAACATTGTCGTCAAGTTAGCTAATAGGGTAATTTAGATTTTTATTCTGAAAGTTTAGTTGATATGTTAGAAATAACTAAATTCTAGACTTAGGAATTGAAAATCCTTAAAATAACCCTCATTCTGTCTAACTTTGGTAAGTATACGTCCTTACAATTTTTGAGTTCGGTTCTTGAGTTAAGTCAAGATGAAGGGAAAGTATTGAAGCTTTACTGGAGGATAAGTCTGAAAAATAGTTTCTTTTCTCGAGTTCAAATTTAGAAAGTATATACCCTACAAACTGCACTTACACGCACCTTGAAACTTGGGATAGTAGATGATACCTAGAAATACTCTTGCCTGAAAGCCTAGTATGAAAGAAAAAACGGTATTTAAAGCTAAACACCAAAAGAGCATATTGAAAAATATATCCGGTCTTGAAAAAGAAAAAGAAAAAGAAAAAGAAAAAGAAAAAATAGAATAAAGTCAAGACCTGGAAACTGCTATTTACGCTTTAAAGTTCACACATTCAGTAATCGGTCGTTAGTGCCTCAAGAAGCATTAATAGTCGCATGAAAGGTGTGTGAGCAAATCCGTCCATCCTTAATGAAAAGAAGTAGTATTAGGTATTAGGGCAAGGGTATTATAGCTTGAATTGAATTCTTGAGTGTAGGGGTGCAAATATACACACACGTAGGGGTATACAATCGATGTTTGGATAAAAGATAGAAATAATGAATAAGACTTGTGTTTTCTGTAAAGTTGATAAAAATCCCTGATTTGAGGCCGCACTTTAGAAGGAAAACTCAGAAGATCCAAGGTTAAATAGATAGGATGTGTGAAAAATAAGGGTTGGATATTTCTAACTTAGGATGATAGAATTTCTAACGTAAATACTAAACTGCAGGAGTAGAATCGACGTTAACTTATGACACTAGCTTGACGGGATTTTGTGGGTATAATCCGCTGAAAACCCTCAGGAGACAACACTCCTCCTACTAGGGACACCTAGAGGTTTAACGGCTTGTTGCACACGCTCAGTGCAATCGCGTTCCCTGCGAAAGTGCGGTTAGGATTTTATTTTGTTGTGAATAATTAGTTTTGCTCGGGACGAGCAAAAGTTAAGTTTGGGGTATTTGTTCATACCAGAATATTACATTTTATACCGCCCATTCTTACGCTCGTTTGTTTATAGGCAGATGCTTTTAATCAGTGTTTGCTACATATTTACAGAGTACTGGTTCTCAGCTCTAAACAGTGAAATTCATGGAAAAGTACGTCAAATTCCGGATTAATGCCAACAATAGATAAAACACGGGTCTCCGCTCTCTATCCGTATGTTGCCACACACCAGTTTAAGGGACAAAATGGAAAATCGATGTCATTTTCGTGCACAAAGCTCAATGACAACACCAAATCCAAGAAATCTACGCGGAGCTCGAGGAAATCTTGGCAAAAGATCCACATCACATCACCTTTTGATCTACTGAAATTCTGGAAGAAATGGGAAGAGTTTCTGAGAAAAAGTCATATACCACACTGAAGAGTACTAAAAACTAGGGAAAACCACCAAATTTCATGGCCTAACTCCTCTAAACGGCCGCGGTTCCGCGGCATAAGCATGCTTAGGCCGCGGTTCCGCGGCCGTATAGGTTCCTCACTTGGTCAAATTTCAGGGGCAGTTTTGGAATTTCATATACTGTCAGAATGTTGCCCTAAGTTCTCTGTTTCCAGCCTATAAATACCCCGGTTTTGTTCCTAGCCAAGTCTCCTTCATGTCTTGATTTTCATTCTCTCTTTTAGTGTAGTTTAGTCTTCTTCTTCTTCCTCTTCATTCTTTCCTCCATGAAAATTGTAGTGAGAGCTTTTTGAGTGGATGATGAAATGAAGATGAGGGTTTTTGTATCATTCTTTTGTTTTAGCTTCCCCTTGAGATCCTTGATTTCTCTTGATCTTTCAACCTCTTCATTGAGCTTGAAAGTTTAAGGGTTTGTTATTGATTTCAAGGGTTGTATCTTCATATGGAATTAGTGCTTCATTTCACATGAGTTCTTTACCCTTCTCTTGATCTTGCAACCTCTTGATTGAGCTTGCAAGTTTAAGGGTTGGCTATTGATCTCATGCTTGTCTTGAGTTCTATGTTCTTGTAATTACTTTCTTGCTTATTTCTTTCTTGCTTTTTATTACTTGCTTTACATTCATGCTTTACTTTCTTGCACTTAAATTCCATGCACTTACTTACTTGTAATCTTTTCTTTTCTTTTGCTCTTTTTGGTTCGTTTTTGTGAATGGTTGTAATTATCGTTGTTAAGAATAAATACGGTATTGTAAGTTAATATTTCTTTGCTCATTTCCTTTTCCCGTTATTTTCCATTGAACTCCGCCCAAACGTTACGCAAGCGCTCCGTTAGGCACCCTACCCTACCAAGGTAACGGTGATTCCTAACCGTGACCGGTTGCGTTCGGTTTGGCCGGAGGCGAAAGCAAGAGACAAGAACGGAATGACAAGGGTAAATAAGCCGGATTCTATGAATACCGTGTTTAAATCCCCTAATCCACATTGTTGCCGATTGCTCTAGCTTCAATTGGTCAAGACTCGGCTCAAAGGTTTTGAGTACGGATTTCTTTAGCTTACAATTTCGTATCTTTTTCTTAACAACTTTATACTTGCAAATAAAACACATAGGTTAGACTTGAACAAACATATACTCATTCTTTATTGACTCGTCTAAGACAAGAACGGACATACAACCATCTCCTTGTGGATCGACCCGTGCTCAACCGGCTAGCTGCATAGCGACACCGTCTTGATTACGGTTAACTTTAATTCTTTCAATCAGCAGGCATCGCGGAGTTGGAACGTCTATTTTGATGTGGTAGTCAAAAAGTTTACTTCATCAAAATGGTAGATGAACCTTGTATATACAAAAAGGTAGTAGAGAGTATGGTGGTGATCTTCGTAGAGTACGTGGATGACATACTCTTGATAGGGACGGAGTTTCCTATGCTACGATCGGTCAATCTCCGCTTATCACGAGATTCTCCATATAGGATCAAAATGATACCTCCTAAATCCTGGGTTTTGGATCTATGAGATAGATCTAATTGGATGTTAGGATACTCACTAGTTGTAGTGAGATGGTATCAATTGATCCTGGGGAGAATCACTGGAAAGGTTCCAGGGTGATAAGGACGACTGAATGTCAGTCGCAGTCATTGTCTTTACCCTCAGTGGAGGGACGGTATGTTGGAAGAGTTCCAAGCTAGATACCATGACTTACTAGACGATTAAAGGCAAGATACATCGTTACCAAGAATGCTACCAAAGAGGCAGTCTGGATATATAAGTTCATGAGATGAACTTCGTTCCTACCATTGTGTGACAATGGAGTTGTGGCTTATGCCAAGGAACCCCCGTCCCATCAGAAATCCAGATATAATTCTTAGGCAGTATCACCTGATCATGGAGATGGTTGATCTCCATGGAGATCGAGTTTAGGAGAGTAGACATAGAGGACAACAGCGTGGATCCACTCACAAAGGCCTTTTCCCAGTAGAGACTTTTATGGGATGGTTGAGTATGAGATACTTCAACCATAGCTAATTTTTGGGTATGTGATACCACAACAGATGGCCCTAGTGCAAGTGGAAGATTGTTAGTTATATGTATGCCCTAGAGGCCATTACTGTACATACGATATATATTGTAATGGATGCTTGGACATATATAAGGAGGACTTTCTTGCTCGACATGATAGTATGCTATCTGGTTGTTAGTTATATGTATGCCCTAGAGGCCATTACTGTACATACGATTGTTAGTTATATGTATGCCCTAGAGGCCATTACTGTACATACGATGTATATTGTAATGGATGCTTGGACATATATAGGGAGGACTTTCTTGCTCGACATGATAGTATGCTATCTGGTTGTACTTTATCTTAACATGTACTCTGATTGTCTCTATGTTACATGTTGATAAAGCCTTTAGGATATGTACTCGACCACTGGGACTATGATGAGATCATATTAGTGGGGCCACGGTAGCCGATGAGTACATCTTATAACTGTTCCTAGTCGAGGGTGTATCGAGACAGGGCATCGATACACCAGAGTAGACTAGCGTATACGCATCTTGACTCATATGATGGGAGATGGATGATCCCATATCCATCGGTGTTTGACATCAAGGATGGTGTACGGGTGCTCAGTAGAGACTGGGTACACTGGACGGACTCGCCGAGAACTCCCAGATGGTATTATACCTCACGTCAGATGGCAGTTCTCCGGTGACACTGGTACAGAGTAATCTGTTGACCCGAGATCGTTATAGAGTCTTGTGTGATTCCCACTGTGCTTTGATTTCCATCATACCACGTCCAAGACGGCGTGCAAAAAGGTGGCTTTTCGGTACAGTCCCGAATCACATGGAGGCAATGAGCGATGGGAGGGGATTCGTCTCTCTTGGTATAGGGAGTTGATGTTGCGCTGTGTTCGATTGGCTATAACTGGAAATCCCTGGCCAGGGTTGCTGAGATTTACTGGTATGTGTTATCAGTAGTTTCTTTAACTGTTATAGTCCTCAAATCGACATGACTTATCAAGCTACTGGGGTCTGACGTTTACCACCCCTAGGCGAGATATGCGACATATCAGACGACGAGACCGGACTGTACGGGAGTGTTACTGATTGGATTCACAGGAGAAAGTACAGGCTTGCTTGTTGATCTTCTGAGCACTCAATACCTGGGTGGTTGTTACGTTTAGCTGACCACTTGCAGCTTTTGGGTGTTTGATATGATCATCACCTACTGCCGGCGTATTGCCGATTCTTTAGAGTCCTACACAGAGGTTTTTTGGCTCAGGCAAAATGGAGTAGGAGCACATATGTGATATATGCGGGACCGAGGATAATGCGGTATGTGATACCGTATTGGATTCTCGCGATATGAGATATCGGCCGGGTATATGTGATATAGCCGGGTCATCGTATTAGTCGGTTATATGCGATATAGCCAGATTGTCGGATCAAGTGTTGATTCGATAATTTAATGTATAATAATATATATTATATATTAAATTACATTAACTAATATTAGCTCACTAAAAGATTCTTTTTCTCACTCGAGTAATACATTGATATATATGCGATATATGTTAAATGTATTATTTTATTTTGTTACAATAAATATTATATATGTGATATATAATATTGTAACATGATATGATTACTAATACAACATGTTTAGTGGAGATTAAACAAGATTAGGGTTTGATTTGGGTTAGTTTATTCATGAACCTTCTAGAAGGTTTTCTTTTGTTTTTGCAAAGATATTTTCAAATGACTCATGCTTTAACCCAACCCAAACCCTAGCCCTAGTTAATTCTCTACATGGGTTTAGTTGACCATGGTTGCATTATTCATCATATTTATCTTTTTATTATTCATCGCAAAAGGATTCTAATGATATTCTTCTTCTTCCTTCTTCTTTCTTTCATGGAAAAAGCTTTCTATCCTTTTTCCAAGCGATGAATGAGTTTGAGAAAAAGATAATAAAAGAGAGCAAAAATCCTACTTCATCATCCTCATCTATCCTTGCCATTTAGATGAGGGTGTTCACTTCATTATGTGAGTGTTAGCTTGTGTTAATGAAACTTCAAGGTAGATCATCTTTATATCGAAGATCGGAAGCAAGCTTGCATCTTTCTCTTCGTGGAACTTCTCGAGAGTCCGGAACACGATGATCGCAGCGAAGGGACCTCAACACGGAGCTTAAGAAGTGAAGGACCGGATCTACAAAGGTTTTAATCCCTCTCACTTAGTGTTAAAGTGTCTAGCATGCTTGTTTTCACCTAAACTCTAGTTTAAAGATCAGGCTTTGGGTTGTTCGGCACGGCTAAATTTTTAATCGGGCATGGATGATGCCTCGTAGACCCTTGTGGCAATGCCCAGCATCCCTACAATTTTCTAGATATTTGTTAACCTAACCTTTTAACCCTAGCCCATGGTTTATTCTCTACAATGGTTAAGCATACCATGCTTAACCCATGGTTGCATTTCTAACCTCAACACTATTATTCTTTCATCACAACTTTATCTTCTTCTTCTTTCTCACAAAAGCTTTCTAGCGTTTTGATTTATGATGAAAGATTGTGAGAAATAGAAAATAAAAGAGTGCAAAATTCCTACTTCATCATCCTCTTCTATTCTAGCCATATAGATTAGTGTGTTAACTTCACTAATCTCTAATTAGTGAAGTGATAGCTTGGGTTTGTGATTCCTCAAGATAGATCATCTTTGATTGTGAAGACTTCAGCTAGCATGGATCATTCACCTCATGGAGGCTCTCTAAAGTCCAGGAGCATGATGATCGCAGCGAAGGGACCACAACTCGGAGCTTATGAAGCGAAGGAACGGACTACAAAAGTTGTAATCCTTATCACTTAGTAGTAAAGATGTTTACTTGGTGTTTTAGTTTGATTCTCTAGTTAAAGATCTAGGGACTGGGTTGTTTAAACATGAAAAAATTTTAAGTTGGCATATACGATGCCACCCGAAACCTTGCTGTCGTGATTAATAACCCAACAGTGGTATCAGAGCCTAACTAGAGAATTAAACGGATATATGTAGGATTACGAAACCGAAACAACTCCGAAACACCCGAATCAAAACCCTAGTTTCTGTCGAAATTTTTCAGGTGTCCAAAATTTTTTTAAACAGTTGCAGAATGATGTATGAGATACATAATGAACACTGTACAAAATTCACCCCCTTCCCTCGGAATTTGGCCGGCCACATGGGCATAAAATCCGGCCTGCTCGGATTTTTAGAGGAGTTTAGGGTTGGGTTTTGGGTGGTGTTCCAGTCTCTGGGGTTTGGTAATTCAGGTGTTGTTTGTTTTTGCTAAATTTGCATATGATGTTATCTTTTTACAGAGGCAATTCGGAGTGTTTCGTATTCATATTTCTATTTTGTTTTTCAGGTTATTTAGACGGTGTTAAAAGGTTCGAACGGATATCAATAACTCACTTTTTCCCTTACTAGATATTTTTCCAAGTGTTGGATTTTTCCTTCGTTTAAAACTTTCAGAAAATCATGCAAGCGATTCTGTGAACCCTCTAGAAGAACGAAACCTTAACTCGATTATGTGACCGTCAGAACCGCCACTAAACCCTAGGGTTTGTGGTAGTTCAGCGGTGCCACATGTGAGGCATTGGTTGACCCTTCTACGGCTGGTTCATAGGAGCTGTGGCATGTTCTGGGACCTATTAAACTCTGCTCAAGTGTTGAGCTAATTAGGAAATTTTGGGTGTTTGTCTATTCGATCGGAAAGTTTAACATTGTCTAGTTATCTGGAATGTGATAAAATATGTGGAATTCATATAGTTAAGCATGAAATCCGTAATATGTGATATTTCGGGTTTATGGTGTCTAAGGTGATTGTGGATTCCAAATGTTGTAGTTTTTCACTTTCTTTTATGCGACCGTAAGTGTAATATATGGTGTATCGCCGGTTTCGTTGCTATACATCAACGAAAATTGGGATACGCATATTTACTTACGTTGATTGCATGTAAAATTGGATCGTCGTGTTTTGAATAGCCGGGGGTTTTATGTGAGATGAGGGTTTTTATTTTCATTCATGTAAAATTCATTGTATATAATATTCTTTTATTGGGACACTTCCGGGTTGAGGATGATGTCACCATTGTATATTATTTACTTTTCCGCATTAGGATAGACCCAAGGAGGGGAGCACAAGTAACCGGGTTCTAGGGTCTAGTGGGAGGCCATCTCGAGGAGTCGAGACCGGGTCTCCTAACCCTAGAATTAGGAGGGTTACTTATCGCTCTCGTAAAGACTTAGGGATGTGGGTTTGGCTATTCATCGCGACCGTGGAATCCGTGTTTTATACAGGCTCAAAATAAAACACGGACCTCCTAGTATATCCTATATTTCATATGTTATCTTCTACTGCTGATATTCTATGATGTGATCATTTTATATGCGTGAGACGAATGCTTTATTATTATATATAAGATATATAGTAGACGTTGCTTATGTTTTGCACCCGCGCTAGTCCCGCCCCAGTATGCCGTTAGTTAAGTAACCTAACGATGCATAACAGGACACTGTGGCGAATGCGGATGGCATAAACGTACGTTGTATTTTCGTTTCTTCTGTGATGCTTAAGAAGCTTAAATGATAGGACGTCATTAATGAGATTAATGAAAGAAAAGAAACCTAAAAGATATTGTAGAATCAAATTTATAAAAAAAGGGTAGCTCTAGTTTTTTCTTTGCATAGCGGTATTCCTTGTAGAATATCCAGCACCTTATTCGATAAGGAAAGAGACGAGATCCCTTCACCGGGAGTGACCTCTTTAGCGAAACTAGAAGATGCTACAACTCACTCGGTTTTGTTTTTGACTGCTTCTATAGTTCTTGCTTTGCATAGCGGTATTTGTGAAATATCCTGCACCTTATTCGATAAAGAAAGAGCCGAGATCCCTTCACCGAGAGTGGCCTCTTTAGCGAAACTAACAAAAGCCTAAAAAACACTCCTTTTCAAAATCACTTGTTTCTACAACGATATCAAGTTCATTACGCAAAAGGTTTTCAGGAAAAAAATCTGTTGTAGCCTTCCGTCATTTCAGATAAAGATTATTTAGTATTCGTGCTGCGTTTGTTGACCTCTGTCAAGGCGTAGTGTGCGGTAGCTGATTAGTACTTATCTGTAAAGCATGTGATGAGATTGGATTAGGGTAGTCGTACGACCTTGTTGACCTCTGTCAAGGGTCGTGCGGGTGGGTTTGATTCAATCAAGAAATGACGGGTTGAACTTGACTAGTGCACTATGGTTTGTTGACCTCTGTCAAGGTCATAGCACGCTAGGAGCAAAAGCATTATCGAGAATTTCAAGTGTTGAAATTTGTAATGAGATTGCATACCTTCTATGACATAGTTGGATCCCGATACCCACTGCGAGTAAGAGTTACTCCTGAGAGAGTTTTACACATGACAATTAGCCGATCAAGTAGGTGTCTAGAAAGGTATTAACGGGGTTATGCCTTTGGAAAAACGAGGTTTATTTTAATTAGGTCCGTGCGAAAGAACGGGGAACCTCCCTCAAAGTACCAACACTGGCCTGGCCGAAAGATTGGCGAACTTGTAAAGTGTAATTAATCCCGGCTAGTCTTACCTTTTATGGTTTGAAGGAAGATTTGATGAAAACAGTAGGAGCCATCCTGATTAGATAAGATAATAACCAATCTAATCTTGCAAGAGCATACGCTAAAGTGTTTTCTTCTCTCTCTCTCCAGGTAGCGACCTTGTCAGGCCTTAATCAAGATAATAATATGGATGTATTGACTGAACCCGCTTATTATACTGAGCAGGGGAACGTTGGTTCCGTTCTTTCTTATAATTGTTATAAGACTGAACAGGAAATAGGGAAATATCCATATTCCCACTCTGCCCAAACGAAGAACAAGCATGATGATGCATCTTCTTCGGGTGTATTGGTTATCGAGAACTGTTTCTCAGTTCACTCTACGTCCTAGGTATTAGATACCGGATCGAGATCCCACATATGTAATATGTTACATGGGCTAAGGAAAGGTAGGGAACTGGGAGAGGGTGATCATTCCTTAAGAGTAGGGAATGGTGCAAATGTTGCAGCCAAAGCAGTTGGCTAATATCACCTTGTGTTACCAAATGGTAATACATTGATTCTGAACGAATGCTATTACATTCCAACCCTGATATGCAATATTATATCAATTTCTTTATTGAGTAAAGAAGGATATAATTTTGTAGTACAGGATAATGTTATGAACATCTTCCTGAATCAAAAGTTGATTGGATCAGGCTCGTTAAATAATGGCATATACGTTCTAAACCAATCTACAGTCCTTAATGTACAGAACACACACAAGAGGAAGAGTTCATAAATGAACGAATCCTTCTTGTGGCATTGTAGATGAGGTCATATCAGTGCAACACGACTAGCTAAGTTACATAAGGATGAATATTTGAATCCATTCGAATTTTCATCTTATGACACTTGCCAGTCATGTCTCAAAGGCAAAATGACCAAAACTCCGTTTAGTGGACACGGAGAAAGAGTTACGGAACTCTTGGGACTGATACATAGTGATGTATGCGGTCCCATGTCTACACATGCCAGGAATGGTTCCTCGTACTTCATTACATTCACTGACGATCTCTCAAGATACGGACATGTGTTCCTGTTGAAACACAAGTCTGAAGCTTTTGAGAAATTCAAAGAATATAAGAACGAAGTCGAGAACCAAAAGGGTAAAAGTATTAAGATCCTTCGATTTGATCGAGGAGGAGAATACTTGAGCAATGAGTTTCGGGATTATTTAAATGAGAATGGGATTCTCTCTCAGCTTACTCCACCGTATACACCACAGCACAACGGTGTATCGGAATGGAGGAATCGTATCCTATTATATATGGTGCGCTCTATGATGAGCACCGCTGAGTTACCTATTTCCTTTTGGGGTTATGCGCTTGAAGCAGCAGCATACCTATTGAATAAGGTTCCATCAAAATCTGTACCTACCACACCATATGAGATATGGAGTAAGAAGAGACCATGTCTTAAACGAGTTAAGATATGGGGTTGTCTGGCCTATGTCAAAAGGCAAAATCAGGACAAACTCGAGGCACGATCAGTTCTTTGTAAGTTTGTTGGATATCCTAAACATTCGAATGGATGTCTATTCTACCACAATGAACAATAAAAGGTGTTTGTTTCTCAACATGCCACCTTTTTAGAAAAGGAATTTCTTGCTAAAGAAATTAGTGGCGAAGAGGTAGAGCTGGAAGAAGTTCCAGCAGAACAAACTGTAGGGATTATATAGCACCACACTAGGTTTAGGGTTGCATCACACATGCTATAACAAAAAAATTAGAGGGTGCTAAACAATTACAAACATGAATCGAACTAGAAAAATAGAGTAACAACTAGCTAGTTTCATATACTACAAGTGTCTAACACTAAGTGGGAGAGAATACAACCTTTGTAGACCTCCTCCTAGACTCCTTAGATCGATTGAGGTTTGAACCGGTTGGCTTGTTTCCTTCCGAGTCCACGATGATCCACCACGAAGTCTCTTTGCACCAAGCTCCAAGCTTCTCTTGATCAAGGATGAAGAAGAAGCTAACACTCCACACTAGTGGGCAAGACTAAAGTAGAATGGTGATTTGGGTTTTGATCTCAAATAAAAACCTTTTCTTTTTAATCATTTCTCTTTCTTTTGAAACCCTAGTGAGCTTTGAGGAGAAAGAGGAAGAAGGAGATGGCTCAAGCTAAAATGCAAGAGAGAATAATTAGAATAATCATAATAACCCTTGCTTAAACTCAAGAGAGTAAGAGAGAGCAATCATGATAAACTATGGTTACATAATATCTAGATATTTTGTAACTAGAGTTTAAGCAAAACCATGGGCAAATGAAACCATGGTTTTGACTTGTCAACACAAGAAAATGAGAGTTGAATAGTCAACCATGATTTCATTTGTCATTTTGCTTAATCTCAAATTAACAAAATATATGTATAAATATGTAACCATGTGAATCTTGCATTTCCACCACCTATGTATCATCAACCATGACACATGTATGCTTGCATGTGTGCATGCACATCAACATATACATACACTCATGCATGCAACAAAAGAAATAGGTTTAAATAAATGAGCTAATGGACTTAATATTAAATCAACACTTGATTTAATAACCCGGTCATATCACATGCGACCCGTCCAATAGAAAACGCCCGAATAAAATATGGTATCCAATACACGCATTTAATCGAGCTCCCGCGCATATCACATATGCACCCCAAATCATTTCCCTTGAGCTAGAAGACTCCTTTGTGGGACTCTAAGACTCGTCAATACGCTAGCAGTAGGCAGTGATCACATCACATGCCCACAAACCGTCAGTGGCACAAGTAGTATATAACGGCTCCTACGTATTGAGCGATCAGAAGAAACGCAAGCAAACCTGCTAAAACTCCAGTCGAGCCAACTGGCAACACTTACCGTACAGTCCGGTCTCTTCGTCAAATATGTTGCATATCAGGTCTAGGGATGGTATCGTCGACCCCAATAACTCAGATAAGTCTTGCCGGTATATGGCTCATAAAAGATCGAGAAACTACTGATAACACTTATCAATAAATCTCAGCAGCCCTGACCAGGTACTTCCTGTTATAGCCAATCGTGCATGGTGTAACATCAACCCCCAATACCGGGAGAGACGAAACCCCTCCTATCACTCATTGCCTCCATGTGCCTCGGGACTGTACCCAAAATCCACCTGTTTGCACGACTCAGTAGAGCCGTGGTAGGGTGGAGATCAAAGTACAGTGGGAGACACACAAGACTCTATGACGATCTCGGGTCTACAGACTAACCTGTACCAGTGTCACCTGAGAACTGCTATCCGACGATAGATATAATACCATATAGGAGTTCTCGGCGAGTCCGTTCGGTGTACCCAGTCTCCACTGAGCACCCGTATATGATCTTTGGTGTCACCACACCAATGGATATGGGATCATCCATCGCCCATCATATGGGACAAGCAACGTATACGCTAGTCTACTCTGGTGATATCGATGCCCTATCTCGATACACCCACGACGAGGAACATTTCAAGGATATGCTCATAGACTACTCTGTCCCACTGGTACGATCCGCATCATAATCTCAGTAGTCCTGCATCATCCTAAAGGCTATATCAACATGTACCAAATGAATGAAAGCACGATCAAATGAACATGTCAAGATAAAAGGTGCAACCAGATAGCATACTATCATGTCGAGAAAGAATGTCCCCTGAATACACACACACACACACACACACACACACACACACACACACATACACATGCCGGTACATACACTATCATATAATGGACTCTAGGGCATACATATATCCAACAATCTCCCACTTGCACTAAGGCCAATTATTGGCGTATCTCATACCCAACATCTCAAAAAGTCGCTCATGCTGCGGCATAGGGAGGGCCTTGGTGAGTGGATCCGTGGTGTTATCTTTTGTATCTACTCTACGAATCTCGATCTCGCGGCGATCAACTATCTCCCGGATCAAATGATATCGCCTGAGGATGTGTCTGGATCGCTGATGCGACCTGGTCACTTTGGCCAACTCCATAGCCCCATTATTATCACAATACAATGGTATTGGATCAATAATGGTCGGAACTACTCCTAGCACCGAGATGAACTTCCTCATCCAGACGGCTTCCTTGGCAGCATCATTTGCAGCAATATACTTAGCTTCCATCATAGAGTTTGCAACGGTACCCTATTTAGAACTCTTCCAACACACCGCCCCTCCATTGAGGGTAAAGACAAACCCAGAGATAGATTTGTTGTCATCCTTATCACTCTGGAAGCTCGAATCGATAAAGGCCTCCATTTGGAGATCTCCGTTATCATACATCAAGAACATTTCTTTAGTCCTTCGCAAGTACTTAAGAATGTTCTTCACAGCAGTCCAGTGATTCTCCCCTGGGTTGGATTGACTGCTTACTACACCTAGTGCATAAGCTACATCAGGGCGTGTACATAACATCGCATACATTATAGATCCTACAGCAGAAGCGTAGGGTATAATGCTCATGCGAGCTCTCTCTTCATCGGTCTTTGGGCAAAAGTCCTTGGAGAGAGTGACTCCATGACTAGCGGGTAAGGAACCCCGCTTGGAGTATTCTATACTAAATCTCTTTAGGATGGTGTTAATGTACCTGGTTTGGGACAATCCCAATAACCGTTTAGATCTATACCTATAGATCTTCATGCCCAATATGTACGAGGCATCACCCAGGTCCTTCATGGAGAATCTTTGTGATAAGAACAGTTTAACCGATTATAGCATAGGAACATCGTTTCTTATCAGAAGAATGTCATCCATGTACAATACGAGGAATATGATAGTACTTCCTACAATCTTCTTATAAACACAAAGTTCATCCGGATTTTTGACGAAATCAAACTCTTTGATAACATCATCAAAACAGATGTTCCAACTCCGAGATTCCTGCTTTAATCCATAAATGGATTTAAGCAACCTATATGCTTTCCCGCTGCTCCCATTGTCAATGAAGCCCTCTGGCTGATCCATATAAACGCATTCTTCTAAATCACCATTTAGAAAAGCGGTTTTAACATTCATCTGCCAGATTTCATAGTCGTAGTGAGCAACAATAGCACGTAGGATCCGAATGGATTTAAGCATGGCTACAGGAGAAAAGGTTTCGTCATAGTCCAGCCCTGGTCTTTGTCGAAATCCTTTCGCCACAAGCATTGCCTTATAGGTCTCCACCTGCCCATCTACACCAATCTTTCTCTTAAAGATCCATTTGCACCCTACGGGTTTTACCCCAGAGGGTACAACATCCAAAGTCCACACTTTGTTGGTGTACATAGACTCCATTTCGGATCTCATGGCATCCAGCCATTTCACAGAGTCAACACTCGTGATAGCCTGCTGAAAACTGGTATGGTCATCATCATCCATGATGCAGTCTTCTCCATCACTATCAATGAGAAAACCATAGTATCTCTCCAGTGGGCAAGAAGTCCGACCAGATCTACAGAGTGGCCAAGGTTCATTAAGTTCTGTTGCAACTTCAGGTTCAACCAAGTCATCATTTGTTACTTGTGTTTCTAGAATCTCATCTAGATCTACCACATTGCCATCAGCATCATTTGGAAAAATCTCATTTTCTAAAAATATGGCATTTTAAGAAACAAACACCCTTTGTTCCTCCTTGTGGTAGAAAAGATATCCATATGAATCTTTTGGATATCCCACAAATAAACATTTGAAAAATCGTGTCTCAAGTTTGTCCGGATTCTTCTTTTTGACAAAAACCGGACAACCCCAAATCTTAACTTGCTTAAGAGATGGTCTCTTCCCATACCATATCTCATATAGAGTGGTAAACACGGTCTTGGTCGGAACCCTGTTCAACAGAAAAGCTGCAGTCTCCAATGCATGCCCCCAAAAGGAGAGGGGCAACTCAGCATCACTCATCATGGATCGTACCATATCTAATAGGGTTCGATTCCGCCGTTCTGACACACCGTTGTGCTGTGGTGTGTAAGGGGGAGTGAGCTGAGAGAGAATCCCATTCTCTTTTAGGAAGTTCGAAAACTCTGTACTAAGATACTCCCCATCTCGATCCGATCGAAGTATCTTGATGCTCAATCCAGTTTTCTTTTCTACTTCAAGTTTGTACTCCTTGAATTTCTCGAAAGCTTCAGACTTATATTTTATCAAAAACACATGACCGAATCTTGAGAAATCATCAGTAAAAGTTATGAAGTAAGAAAAACCGCCTCGTGCATGTGTAGACATTGGCCCACATACATCACTATGTATGAGGCCCAAGAGCTCAGTGGCTTTTTCTCCATGTCCAGTAAACGGAGTTTTGGTCATTTTCCCTTTGATACAAGACTGACAAGTCGCATAAGATTTATACTCAAAATAATTTAAATATCCATCTTAATGAAGCTTTTTTAGTCTTATTTCATTAATATGACCAAGTCTACAATGCCAAAGAAAAACTTCATTTATATCTGAAAATTTTCTTTTGTTTGTGTGTTGTACGTTGAAAACTGTATGTTGATTAAGGACGTATATCCCGTTATTAAGTGTACCACAACCAATCAACTCTTGATTAAGTTTAATGTTCATAACATTATGCTGCAATACAAAATGATATCCTTCATTGTCCAACAAAGAAACGGATATAATATTACAAAGCATGCTTGGTACAAATAACATGGGTTCAAAACCAATATACAACCCGATGGCAACCCCAGATGATACTCTCCCACTGAAACTGCATGTACATTAGAACCATTTCCAACCCGGAGAGTGTGATCACCTGTCTTCAAAACTCTGCTATTGCTCAGCCCCTGCACAGAATTGCAGATATGAGAACCCGAACCGGTATCCAATATACATGAAGCAGAGTTTATAGAAAAACAGTTTTCGGTTACGAACACACCTGAAGCTGAAGCATCAACATGCTTCCCTTTATTGAGACCAAGGTACTCGGTACAATTCCGCTTCCATTGTCCCGTCTTCTTGCAGTAGAAACATTCTCCTTTTCCCGACTCCACAGCTTTGGATTTGTCCTTCCCCTTTGCCTTTTTGATTCCCTCTTTCGTCTTGGTGGACTTCTTCTTTTTCTTTCCCTTGGCCTTGGCTTTTGGGATAGAAGAGGAAGATTGTCCAATAAGCAGAGAGGAAGACTTCGCCTTAAGCGTGCTCTCTGTATTTCTCAACATATTAAGAAGTTCGGGTAGTGATTTCTCCATGTTGTGCATGTTGAAGTTCACTATGAAAGGAGCAAAGGCAGAGGGAAGGGACTGTAGAACAATATCTGTATATTGCTCGTTGTCCATTGTCCATCCAAGGCCTTCAAGCTCTTCAATAAGAGCTATCATCTTCAAAACGTGGTCACCTACTGAAGTGCCAGGAGCCATCCGCATCTGAAACAGCTTTCGAGAGGCATCGTATCGTAAGATACGAGACTGCTTCCCATACAACTCCTTTGTATGGAGAAAGATGGATTGAACATCCATCTCCTCGTGCTGCTTTTGATGTGTATTGTCCATCGATGCAAGCGTGAGGCATTTGGCGGTGGTACAGTCAATATCCCAGGTTTTGCGGATCTCCCTATCCGCTAAAGAAGATCCAGGGCCTGGTTTGGGCGGGGCTGTGGCAGTAAGGACATATGATACTTTATCATATGTGAGAGCAATGTTAATGTTCCTCAGCCAATCTTTATAGTTCGGTCCGGTAACCTTATTTTTCTCTAATAGTAGCTTAAGTCCTGTCATGGTTATCTGCCATTAGGAGAGAGAGAAAAGAATACACTCAGCGAAAGCTCTTGCAATGATTAGATTGGTTTATTATCTTATCTAATCGATGTCTCCCACTGCTTTTGTCAAATTTTCCTTCAAACCTTAAAAGGAAAAAATATAGCCAGGATTAATTACAATCTACAACTTCGCTAACCGTTCAGTCAGGCCAGTGTCGGTACTTCTGAGGGAGGTTCCCCGTGCTTTCCCACGGACCTAATTAAAATAAACCTCATTTTCCCAGAGACGTAGTCCCGTTGACACCTTTCTAGACACCTAATGAGTTAGCTAATTTTAACGTGCAAAATTCTCCCGGGAGCAACTATTGCTCACAGTGGGATCGGGATCCTACTATCACATAGAAGGTATGCAATCTCATTGCAAATTTCAATACTTGAAACTCCCGATATGTTTTTACCCCTAGCACTTATGACCTTGACTATAATCAACATATCATAAGTACTAGTCAAGTTCTACCCGTCATTTCATGATTAATTAGACCCACCCATATGACCCTTGACTCTAATCAACATAATCACATGAATTTCTTAATTAATCCCATCATATGGTGTGTAGGAAGACATCACTTAGCTACCGTACACTACGCCTTGACTATAATCAACATACGTAGCACAAATACTAAGTACTCTACTTTCTAAAATGGCGGAGGGCTGCGTATAGTTTTTAAGAAAACCTTTAACGCTTCGAACTTGATATCGTTGTAGAATCTAAATGGTTTAAAAAGGAGTGGCTTAAGCTTCGCCTTTTGAAATCTTGCTTTTTCATAAAAAGCCGAGTAGGTTTTGTTAGTTATATGTATGCCCTAGCGGCCATTACTGTACATAGGATGTATATTGTAGTGGATGCTGGGACATATACAGGTAGGACTTTCTTGCTCGACATGATAGTACGCTATCTGGTTGCTCTTTATCTTAACATGTATACTTTCTGTCTCTCTATTACATGTTGATAAAGCCCTTAGGATGTATTCTCGACTTCCAGGACTATGATGCAGATCATACTAGTGGGGCCTGGGTAGTCAATGAGTACGTCCTTCAATGTTCCTAGTCGTGGGAATATCGAGACGGGGCATCGATATTCCAGAGTAGACTAGCGTATATCTTCTCGACCCATGTAATGGGTGATGGCTGATCCCATATCCATTGGTGTTTGACATCAGAGACGGTATGCGGGTGCTCAGTGGAGACTGAGTACACTGAACGGACTCGCCGAGAACTCCCAGATGGTATTATACCTCACGTCAGATGGCAGTTCTCTGGTGACACTGGTACAGCTTAGTCTGTTGACCCGAGATCGTCATAGAGTCTTGTGTGTCTCCCACTGTGCTTTGATTTCCACCCTACCTCGGCTCTACTGAGTCGTGCAAACAGGTGGTTTTTGGGTACAGTCCCGATTCACATGGAGGCAATGAGCGATAGGAGGGGATTCGTCTCTCCCGGTATTGGGGGTTGATGTTGCGCTATGCTCGACTGTCCATAACTGGAAATCCCTGGCCAGGGTTGCACTGATTTACTGGTAAGTGTTATCAGTAGTTTCATGCTTGTTATGGACCTTACATCGGCATGACTTATCAAGCTGCTGGGGTCTGACGTCTACCACCCCTAGGCGAGATATACGACATATCAGACGAACAGACCGGACTGTGCGGTAAGTGTTACTGGTTGGATTCACAGGAGTGTGAGCAGGCTTGCTCGTTGATCTTCTGATCGCTCAATACCCAGGTGGCCGTTACGTTTAGCAAACCGCTTGCGGCTTGTGGGTGTTTGATATGATCATCACCTACTGCCGACGTATTGACGAGTCTTTAGAGTCCTACACAGGGGTTTCCTGGCTCAAGAGAAATGAAATAGGAGCGCATATGAGATATGTGCGGGACCGAGAATAATACCAGTATGTGATACTGTATTCTATTCTCGCGATTTGTATCATCGGACGGTTATATGAGATATAGCCGGGTTACCGAATCAAGTGTTGATTCGATACATTGATACACTAGATATTAGTCGGTTATATGCAATATGACCGGATCATTAATTCACAAAAAACCACAGTTTCAGAAAATGTACAGAAAGGGGTATGGATTAGGGTTTCAGGGTTCGATCGGGTTTCTAACATCGTCTACACATCGCCTAAAGCTCTAGTTAGGCTCTGATACCACTGTAGGGTTACTAGGCACACTCATGAGGTTCCACAATGCATCAACCATGCCAAAATCAAAATTTTCTATGTGCCGAGAAACCCTAAACAAGATCGATACTAGAGGTAAGGCGAAAGAACATGCAAGTTAACAACTTAACTATAAGTGAAAGTGACTAGAAAGGTGTCAACATGGTTACGCCCCTGGGAAAACGAGGTTTATTTTAATTAGGTCCGTGCGAAAGCACGGGGAACCTCCCTCAAAGTACCGGCACTGGCCTGGCCGAAAGATTGGCGAACTTGTAGAGTGTAATTAATCCCGGCTAGTCTTTCCTTTTAGGGTTTGAAGGAGAACTTGATAAAAACAGTGGGAGCCATCCTGATTAGATAAAATATATTATCAATCTAATCTTGAAAGAGCGCACGCAGAGTGTTTTCTTCTCTCTCTCTCCAGGTAGTGACCATGTCACGCCTTAATCAAGATAATATTATGGATGAATTGACCGAACCCGCTTGTTATACTGAACTGGGGAACGTTGGTCCCGCTCCAACTTATAATTGTTATAAAACAGAGCAGGAATTAGGGGAATACCAGGATTCCCATGCCGCCCAAACGAAGAAAGTGCATTATGATGCATCTTCTTCAGGTGCGTTCATTACAAAGAACTGTTTCTCAGTATCCTCTGCGTCCTGGATATTTGATACTAAATCAGGATCCAATATATGTAATCTGTTACATAGGGCTACAGAAAGGTAGAAAACTGAGAACGGGTGATAAGTTTCATGAGACAGAAAACGGTGCAAGTGTTGTAGCCAAGTCTGTTGGTCACTATCACCCTGTATTACAAAAATACACTGATTCTGAACGAATGTTATTAAATACCGAACCTGATATACAAAATCATATCAGTCTCTTTATTAGTGAAGAAAGGATATAATTTTGTATTGTTGGATAATGTTTTGAACATTTCCTATATCAAGAGTTGATCGGTTCAGGCACGTTATCTAAAAGCATATACATTCTAAATCAGACCACAGTTCTTAACGTATAGAACACACACAAGAGGAAGAGTTCAGAAATGAACGAATTCTTCTTGAGCTATTGTATACTAGGTCATATCAATGTGACCCGACTAACTTAAGTTACATTTTAGATGCATATTTAAATCAGTTTGAATTTACATCTTGTGAAACTTGCCAGTCATGTCACAAAGATTAGATGACCATAGCTCTGTTTATTGGAAACAGAGAAAGAGTTAGTAAACTCTTGGGACTAATACATGATGATGTATGTAAGGTCCCCTGTCTACACATGCCAGGACCGCTTCTTTATACTCATTACATTCTCTGATAATTTCTCAAGATTCAGACATATGTTCCTGTTGAAACACAAGTCCGAAACTTTTGAGATATTCACAGAATATAAGTCAGAAGTAGAGAACCAATATCGGCATAAGTATTATATCCTATGATGAGATCAGGGAGGAGAATACTTGAGCACGGGATTCCTGGACTATTCTAAAGGAGAATGAGATTCTCTCTCAGTGTTACTCCTCTGTATACACCACAGCACAACGGTGTTTCGGGGCGGAGCAATCACACCCTATATGATATGGTGCGCTCTATGATGAGTACTGCTGAGTTACCTGTTTCCTTTTAGGGGTTATGCACTTAAGAAGCTGCATACCTATTGAATTAGGTTCGAATCATATCACTGCCTACCACTCCATATGAGATATGGTATGGGAAGAGCCTATCTCTTAAGTAAGTTAAGATTTGAGATTGTCCGGCCTATGTCAAAAGAAAATCCGAACAAGATCGAGGCAAGGTCAGTTCTGTAGAACTGGAAAGGTTCCATCTATACAAACTACAGTTGATGATTTGACAGAACCAAAGGATTCAATAGTCCCCGACGAACCTCAGCCTCTCTGCCGATCTAGCAGGGTTCTTCATCCGCCTGAGAGATACTTTGGTTTCTCGATGACAGTGGGAGCGAGGAATGCATCATGAGATGATGACCCAACTAGTTTCGAGCAGGACATCAAGAGTAGGGACTCTGTAAGAATGGCTGGATGCTTAACGATCTGAAATGGAATCCATGTACACCAACAAAGTATGAACTTTGGATGCTATATCTGAAGGGTTAAATCCCCATCAGAAGAAAGTATATCTTGAGAAGATTACTTGGTGTAGATGGAAAAGTTGAGACTTTCAAAGCTAGAATTGTTAAAGGTTTTCGTCATCGACCAGGCGTGGATAATGATGAAACCGTTTTCCAGTGGCTATTCTTAAGTCCATCCGGATCCTACTTGCCACGGATACATACCATGACTACGATATCTGGTGGTTGGGTATCATGACTGCTTTTCTAAATATTGATTTAGAAGGGAGCGTCTATAAGTACACAGCCAGAGGGCTTCGTAAACAGTGGGAGCAGCGGAAACGTGTACAAGTTGCTTTATAGATTAAAGCAGGCATCGCGGAGCTGGAACATCTGTTTTGATGTGGTAGTCAAAGAGTTTGACTTCATCAAAATGGTATATGAACCTTGTATATACGAAAAGGTAGTAGAGAGTAAGGTGGCCATCCTCGTATTGTACGTGGACAACATACTCTTGATCGGAAAAGAGTTTCCTATGCTACGCACGGTCAATCTCCTCTTATCACATGGATTCTCCTTATAGGATTAAAGTGATACCTCCTAAATTCTGGGTTTTGGATCTATGAGATAGATCTAAATGGATGTTAGGATTCTCACTAGTTGTAGTGAGATGGTATCAGTTGATCCTGGGGAGAATCACTGGAAAGGTTCCAGGGTGATAAGGACGACTGAATGTCAGTCGCAGGCATTGTCTTTACCCTCAGTGGAGGGATGGTATGTTGGAAGAGTTCCAAGCGGGATACCGTGGCAGACTAGACGATAAAGGCTGGTGACATCGCTATCAAAGATACTACCAAAGAGGAAGTTTGGGTGTATATTGGTTCATAAGATGAACTAGGTTACTACAATTGTGTGACAATGGAAGTGTGGCTTTGGCCCAGGAACCCCGATCCCATCAATGACCCAGACATATTCTGAGGCAGCATCACCTGATCATGGAGATAGTTGTTCTCTAGGGTGATCGAGGTTAGGAGAGTAGACTCAGAGGACAACACGGCGGATCTACTCACAAAGGCCTTTTCCCAGAGAGAGAGACTTATATGGGATGGTTGAGTATGTGATACTGCAACCACTGCTACAGATGGCCCTAGTGTAAGTGGGAGATTGTTAGTTATATGTATGCCCTAGAGGCCATTACTGTACATAGGATGTATATTGTAGTGGATGCTGGGACATATATAGGTAGGACTTTCTTGCTCGACATGTAGTACGCTATCTGGTTGCTCTTTATCTTAACATGTATACTTTCTGTCTCTCTATTACATGTTGATAAAGCCCTTAGGATGTATGCTCGACTTCCAGGACTATGATGCAGATCATACTAGTGGGGCCTGGGTAGTCAATGAGTACGTCCTTCAATGTTCCTAGTCGTGGGAATATCGAGATGGGGCATCGATATTCCAGAGTAGACTAGCATATATCTTCTCGACCCATGTGATGGGCGATGGCTGATCCCATATCCATTGGTGTTTGACATCAGAGACGGTATGCGGGTGCTCAGTGGAGACTGAGTACACTGAACGGACTCGCCGAGAACTCCCAGATGGTATTATACCTCACGTCAGATGGCAGTTCTCTGGTGACACTGGTACAGCTTAGTCTGTTGACCCGAGATCGTCATAGAGTCTTGTGTGTCTCCCACTGTGCTTTGATTTCCACCCTACCACGGCTCTACTGAGTCGTGCAAACAGGTGGTTTTTGGGTACAGTCCCGATTCACATGGAGGCAATGAGCGATAGGAGGGGATTCGTCTCTCCCGGTATTAGGGGTTGATGTTGCGCTATGCTCGACTGTCCATAACTAGAAATCCCTGGCCAGGGTTGCACTGATTTACTGGTAAGTGTTATCAGTAGTTTCATGCTTGTTATGGACCTTACATCGGCATGACTTATCAAGCTGCTGGGGTCTGACGTCTACCACCCCTAGGCGAGATATGCGACATATCAGACGAACAGACCGGACTGTGCGGTAAGTGTTACTGGTTGGATTCACAGGAGTGTGAGCAGGCTTGCTCGTTGATCTTCTGATCGCTCAATACCCGGGTGGCCGTTACGTTTAGCAGACCGCTTGCGGCTTGTGGGTGTTTGATATGATCATCATCTACTGCCGGCGTATTGACGAGTCTTTAGAGTCCTACACAGGGGTTTCCTGGCTCAAGCGAAACGAAATAGGAGCGCATATGAGATATGTGCGGGACCGAGAATAATACCAGTATGTGATACTGTATTCTATTCTCGCGATTTGTATCATCGGACGGTTATATGAGATATAGCCGGGTTACCGAATCAAGTGTTGATTCGATACATTGATACACTAGATATTAGTCGGTTATATGCAATATGACCGGATCATTAAATCAAGTGTTGATTTAATGATTTAATGTATAATTATATATTTGATATATTACTTTACATTAACTAGTATTGGTTCACTTAAGATTGTCTTTCTCACTTTTTGTGCACAAGTTGTATATGCGATATATTTTTGTGCACTAGTTTGTATCATGTTTGATGATACATGCAAACTTGGGTGTGTGTATGACTCACACCATGTTTAGGTTAATGGTTAGGGTTTTATTTTAATTTTATTTATTTTGGCAAAAATAAAATGGTGGCTTTCTTTGTTTTATGCTTGAAGCTTCATGAAGCTTTTTAGCATCTTTGAAAAAGTCTAACCATTTTGTTTTGTTCTTTGACCTAACCATCAACCTAAACTCTAGTTTAGTCTCTACAATGGTTTACTCACCCATGGTTGCAACATGATAGACTTCACTTGATTATTCATTTTGATAATTCATTATTCATATTCTTTTCTTCTTCATCTTCTTCTTGAAGTGAAGAAAGCTTTCTTGAAAACTTTCAAGTGAAGAAAAAGAGTGAGAAATCCAAATCCAAAGTGAACCCACTTCCTATTTCTTCATCCTCTACCACTTGCCATGTTGTATAGGGTGTTCTCTTCACAAAGTTCTTGACCAAGTGAAGAAATAGCTTGAGTTTGAGTCTCCCCGACGTAGATCATCTTCGGCCTCGAAGTCAACGACCTAGCCCGCTCTTTTCTCCGATGAAACCAACGCTAGGGTTCGGGATCCCGATGATCGCAGTGAAGGGACGTCAACACGGAGCTTTAGAAGTGAAGGACCGGATCTACAAAGGTTGTATTCCTATTCACTTAGTAGCAAAGTAGTTTGCTTGCTTGTAGTTTCGCCTTACCTCTAGTTAACGATCTTGCATAGAGTTTCTAGGCACACAAAAATTTGATTTTGGCATGGTTGATGCATTGTGAAAGTTGAGTTTTCTGGGTTGTATTGGGGACTCGATGATTCGATCAGTTGTAGAACCTCATGGGTGTGCCTAGGAACCCTACATGTTTCAAATCTGATTCTACAACATCTTTTTAGGTTTCTTTTGTTTACATTAATCATATTAATGTAGTCCCATCATTTAAGTCCTAAGCCATTACAGAAAAGAAACAAAAAATAGAACGTACGCTTATGCCATCCGCATTCGCCACAATGTCCCGTTATGTACCGTTAGGTTACTTAACTAACGACATAGCGGGGCGGGACTAGCGTGGATGCAAAACATAAGCAACGTTTATTATATATCATATATATAATATATCATTCGTCTCAGCATATAAAGTAATCACATTACAGAATATACACAGCAGAAGCACATATATGAAAATACAGGATATACTAGGACGTCCGTATTTTGTATTTAGCCAACAATAGAAAATACGGATTCCACGGTCGCGATGAATAGCCAAGCCCACACCCCTAGACCCCTACGAGAGTGGCAAGTGACCCTACCAATTCTAGAGTTTAGGAGACCCGGTCTCGACTCCTCGAGATGGTCTCCCACTGAACCCTAGAAACCGGTCACTTGTGCTCCCCTCCTTGGGTCTATCCTAATGCGGAAAAGTAAATAATATACAACAATGGTGACATCATCCTTAACCCGGAAGTGCCCCAATAAAAGAATATTACATACATTTAATTTTACATGAATGATAAGAAAAACTCTCATCTCACATAAAACCCCCTGGCTATTCATTTGCGACGATCCTGCACATCATATCTCAGCAACACATAATATCACATATCATCAACGTAAGTAAGTATGCTTACCCCAATTGTCGTTGATGTATAGCAACGAAACCGGCGATACACCACATACTACACTTACGGTCGCAGAAAAGAAAGTGAAAAACTACAACAATTGGAATCGACACTGCCTTTAGACGTCATAAACCCGGAATATCACATATTCAGGATTTCATGCTTAACAATGCAAATCTTATATTTAGGTCTCAACCATGAAAACACCTTTTCAAACGAAGCCGGGTAATTCAACAAGATTCCCGATTCTACCGAGACCGAAATATTAGACTTACACGCAACTAATTACTTTTCACAAAACTAATTAGTGTAGATTCCAATTATTGTATCACATCACAGAAATATCTAGACAATGTTAAACGTTTCAATCGAGTCAACAAGCACCCGCAAATTACCCCGATGAGCTCAACACTGAGCAAAGTTAAAGTATCCAAAAACGTGCCACAGTACCTATGGTCCAGCCGTAGAAGGGCCAAACCAACGCCTCACCTATGACATTGCGGAACTACGACAAACCTTCAGGTTCAGTAGCGGTTCTGAGGGCATAGAATCGAGTTAAGGTTTTTGTTCTTCTAGAGGGTCCATAGAGTTACTTGCACGACTATCGAATATAATTAACTTAAGAAATTTCCAACACTTGGAAATTTTCAGCGAGGGCAATGGGGGGTTATTGATGTTCGTTCAAACTGTTAAATATCGTCCAAGTTACCATTACAATGTTAAAACTTACGACTACGAAATACTCCGAATAAGGCCCTAAGCACAATTTGCATCACATAAAAATTTGGCCTAAATAAACAATACCTGAAACCCCAAAACCCAGACACCAGAGCACAAGAAAAATTCTAGGCAAAACAGGGGAGGGGGGCCGGCCTGCTTGGTTTTGAGCAAGGAGTGCTCGGCCAAAAACCAAGGGGTTTGCCTGAAATTTGGTTTATGCTCTCAGTGTAGTGTCAGTAAGCTTCTGCAGTTGTTTGAAAATTTTTTCGAGCACTTTAAAAATTCGACAGAGAAGCTAATTTTGAGGGTTGCAGTTTTGTAATTCGGAGTTGTTTCGTTTCCGTATTCTTTATAACATTGTCTATGTTTCTAGCTTGGCTCTGATACCACTGTAGGGATTCTATAGCACCACACTAGGTTTAGGGTTGCATCACGCATGCTATAACAAAAAAATTAGAGGGTGCTAAACAATTCCAAACATGAATCGAACTAGAAAAATAGAGTAACAACTAGCTAGTATCATATACTACAAGTGTCTAACACTAAGTGGGAGAGAATACTGTAAGTCCATGTCACGCACCCCACGTGTTCGCGGGGAGGCAGAATATATGAAAAACAATTATCAAAGCTTTGTAACATGGACTTGAGCACACGGATCGTGTCTAAACCATTGCTAACAAACCACGAGAGGTTTAACTACTCGGATTCGAAGTTATACCTCACGTTACATTCCTTCGGGTCTTCATCACTGTCCTCCACACCTCGTCAGCTCTATGGATCATAGGTACCTCAACGGCCTCCTCAAGTCAAAGACGATCCACCCGAGAGTCTATAGTCCGAGCTCCTATCTCGAATCTGAGAGAACTACGTCTTCTAGTTTGCTAATCTAGAAGTCCTAGAGGGTGTAGAGTATTTAGATAGATTACTTAGTCACTTAAACCCTAGGATTCTCAACTCATGAGAGATTTTAGGGTTTGAGGAAGAAGATCAAGACTTGAGGAGAGAGAAGTGTTTTGTGATAATGAATGAACCATTCTCATTTGTGAATATCATGAAGCATAATAATATCATCAAAATAAATATCTATCTAATATTCATCATGCTTCATTTAATTCACTAGATGAATCATCTAATGAGTCACCTAATGAGTCATGGATCATTTAATGAAACTTACACCTCATCCTCCACCTCATTTAGTTTAAATCACAAAAGAAATAAACACAAATGAGTCACCTCTTTCTAGAAGCTTCCCGACAAATTACGAGACTGCCCCTCCCATCCGTATTTCCGAAAAACACGGATAATCTTTGACTGAATAAATCCATCTGTATAATACTAGAATCTGGCTTAAACCAAAGCTCACTAGTATTATCCGCCAGATCATAGTACGTGTACAAGTGTACGTAAGTGATCGCGGCCCTGCCGTAAAACCATACGGCCTCTACACCTTTTGCCCGGTGCAGGGAAACTATCTGTGTAGGAATCTAAAGACTCGATACTATGCTGGTAGTGGGTTTAACCACAGGCCACAAGCGGTACTAGCTGTACGTAACGGTCCCAAGGTAGATGTCGATAAGCAGGACGATGAGGAAACCCATCCGAACTCCTACTGAATCTGTATGTGACAATCTCCGTACAGTCCGGTCTGTTTGTCTAGGACTATCGCATATCGGGCCTAGGGGGCGGTAAATGTCAGACCCCTAATAGCGGTATAAGTCGTGTCGGAGTGATGCCCATTACACCTTGAGAAACTACTGGAACCTACCAGTAAATCATGCTTGGCCTGGCCAGGGACTTAGCATAATGGCTCTCCATACACAGCGCGATATCAACCCCCAATACCGGGAGAGACGAATCCTGTCTAACCGCCACTGCCTCCAAGTGCTTCGGGAGTGCACCCAACTACTACCTGTTTGCATAACTCCTTTGAGCCCTGGTAAGGTAGTAATCTAAGTACAGTGGGAACACACCCGAGGCGAAGTAGCAGTGTCAAGTCGACGGACAAAGCTGTACTCATGTCACCTGGGAACTGCTATCTGACGATGGGTATAGTACCAACCTGCAGTTCCCGGTGAGTCTTGTCCGGTGTACCCGTAACCTAACGAGCACATGTATACTATCTCCAGTATGACCTACTGATGGCTATGGGACAGACCATCTTCCCAGCTGGGATGAGAAGCGGATGCCCCGGTCTACTCCAGAGTATCGATGCCCCGTCTCGATAATCCTACGACTAGGGACCTGTATAGGATGTTGCTTATAGACTACCCAGCCCCCACTAGTGTGACTGCCATCACAACGCTGGTAATCAAGCAAAGATCCTAAGGGCTCTACTAATATGTATAAGCGATATGTTAAAAGAAACATATGTACATATTAAAGTAGAAACAAACCAAGTAGCATACTACCATTTTTAGCAAGACTGTCAATACAACTGTGAATATCCGATACTTCCATTAAGTAATATACAAACTAGTATGATACAGTAATGGCCTCTAGGGCATAAACACTAACAATCTCCCACTTGCACTAAGGCTATGTACTGGCATATCGCAGACCTATCATCTCGAATAGCCTCTCGAACTGTGTCTGAGGAATGGCCTTTGTGAATGGATCAACAGTGTTATTCTCCGTATCTACTTTCTTCACCTCGATCTCCCGGCGATCTACGATCTCCCTGATCAGGTGATACCGCCTTAAGATGTGTCTGGACTTCTGATGGGACCTGGGTTCCTTCGCTAAAACTATAGCGCCGTTGTTGTCGCAATACAGAGATATTGGATCAACACTGGTAGGAACCACCTGAAGTTCTGTGAGGAACTTCTTTATCAAGACGGCTTCTTTTGCGGCATTGCAAGCAGCTATGTACTCCGCTTCCATCGTTGAGTCGGCAACGGTGTCCTGCTTGGAACTCTTCCAACAGACGGCCCTTCCATTGAGGGTAAAGACATAACCCGACATGGACTTGGAGCCATCCTTGTCACTCTGGAAGCTGGAGTCAGCAAAGGCTTCGATCTGGAGGTCCTTTCCGCCATACACCAAGAACATCTCCTTAGTCCTCCTCAGGTACTTGAGAATGTTCTTTACTGCTATCCGTGCTTCTCCCCTGGGTTTGCCTGATACTGGCTTACAATGCTCAATGTGTATGCTACATCTGGTCTGGTACATAACATCGCATACATTATAGAGCCTACCGCAGAAGCGTAAGGTATAATTGACATGCGAGCCCTTTCCAAATCAGTCTTGGGAGACATCTCTTTGGAAAGGGTGATTCAGTGACAAGCCGGTAGTTTACCACGCTTAGAATCTTCCATACTGAATCTTTTCAATATGGTGTCTATGTACCTGGACTGCGAAAGTCCCAACATCCTCTTTGATCTATCACGATAGATCTGGATCCCCAGAATGTAGTTGGTATCACCCAGGTCCTTCATGGAGAACTTCTGTGACAAGAATCATTTGACTGACTGTAGCAAATGAATATCATTTCCTATTAAGAGAATGTCATCCACGTACAAGACGAGGAATACTACACCTCTCCCTACAATCTTATTGTATATGCATGGTTCATTTGGATTCTTGATAAAGTTGAATTCTTTGACGGTATCATCAAAATAGATGTTCCAACTCCGCGATGCCTTCTTTAGTCCATAAATGGACTTAAGCAACTTTCACACTTTACCGCTGCTCCCACTCTGAATGAATCCCTCTGGCTGATCCATATAGATGCATTCTTCCAAATTACCATTTATAAAAGTTGTCTTTACGTCCATCTGCCAGATCTCATAATCGTGGAAGGCAGCAATGGCAAGAAAGACCCGAATGGATTTGAGCATAGCCACTGGAGAAAAGGTTTCGTCATAGTCCAAACCAGGTCTTTGACGAAAACCCTTTGCAACAAGTCTAGCTTTATAGGTTTCAACCTATCCATCTACACCAATCTTCTTTCTGAAGATCCATTTGCATCCTACGGGTTTTACCCCATTTGGAGCAATGTCCAAAGTCCATACTTTGTTAGTGTACATGGACTCCATTTCAGTCCGCATTGCATCCAGCCATTTTACTAAGTCCCCGCTCTGAATGGCTTGCTGGAAGCTAGTAGGTCATCATTGTCAATGATGCAATCTTCTCTATCCCCGTCTATGAGAAAACCGTAGTATCTCTCGGGCAGATGAGACTGCCTACTACTTCTGCGGATAGACGCTGGGATGTCCCTTTCTTCGGAAACTTCTGGTTCTACCATACTTTCAGTAACAGCTTGTGGTTATGGAATTTCTTCCAGTTCTATTGCGCTCCCACTCTTCTGATTTTCTAAAAATTCAGCTTCCAAGAAGTGGGCATGACGAGAAATAAAAACCTTTTGTTCCTCTGCGTAATAGAAATAATACCCCTTGGAGTTCTTTGGATATCCCACAAACTTACACTGTACTGAGCGTGCCTCGAGCTTGTCCGCATGCTGCTTTTTAACAAAAGCTGGACATCCCCATGTCCTAAAGTGTTTAAGACAGGGTTTCTTCCCACTCCACATCTGATATGGTGTGGTAGGCACAGTCTTGGTTGGAACCTGGTTCAAAAGATATGCAGCTGATTCTAGTGCATAACCCCAGAAAGATCACGGTAACTCAGCCTTACTCATCATGAAACGAACAATATCCAATAGGGTTCAATTCCGCCTTTCCGATACACCATTGTGGTGTGGTGTGTGTTGGAGATAGTGCCCTCAGAGTCAATTATTAGATCATAGGTACGTGATTGCAATGATTGAGGGAGGACCTATTCCGGTAGGACAGTCTTACTCAAGAAGATAGTATGCTATCTGGTTTAACTTTATCATCGTGTACTGCTTTAGGTGACCTTACAGGTCACTATTGCACGTTGATAGAGCCCCTAGGATTCTTGCTTGACTGCCAGCAGTATGATGGCGATCATATACGTGGGAGCTGGTAGTCTATAAGCACATCCTTAAAAAGTCCCTAGTCGTGGAGTTTCGAGATAGGGCATCGATACTCCAGAGTAAACTAGTGTATACAGTCGAGACCCCGATGAGGGGCGGTGACCGGTCTCACAAGCCACTGGTGTCAGTTGGTTTACCTAAGATGTATACAAGTGCTCATTGGGTTATGAGTACACCGGACAGGACTCGCCGGGAACATGCTAGTTGGTCTTATACCTGACGTCAGATAGCAGTTCTGTGGTGACATGTGTACAGGTTAGTTCATCGACCTGAGATCGTCATTTGTCTCGTGTGAGTTCCTACTGTACTTTCATTACTACCCTACCACGCTCAAAGGAGACGTGCAAACAGGTTTTAGTTGGGTACAGTCCCGAGCCACATGGAGGCAGTGAGCGGATATGCAGGGGTTCTTCTCTCCCGGTATTGGGGGTGAGGTCGCGCTGTGTCTAGGAAAGCCCTTACACAAAGTCCTTGGCCAAGGCAGGAGATTTACTGGTAGGTATTCCAGTAGTATCTCAGGGTGTTCTGGGCTACACTCCGACACGACTTGTACCGCTTTTGGGGATCTGACTTTTACCAACCCCCTAGGCCTGCCATGCGATGCTCATAGACGAACGGACCGGACTGTACGGATGTTGTCACTGACAGGCTCAGTAGGGTGTCAGGATGAGTTCGCTCATCGACGTCCCTTTTGGTCAATACCTGGTAGCCCGTTACGTATAGGCTAATACCTCTGACATGCTAGTGGTTAAATCCACAACCAAAGTATTGACGAGTCTTTAGAGTCCCCCACAGACCGTTTTCTCAAGTTTCGGGCAAAACGCTGTAGAGGCCGTATAGAGATATGGCAGGGTTCGATCATGTATGTGCGGTATTGCACGGATCATGATCGGACGGTTAATACTAGTGGGCTTTGGTTTAAGCCGGATCCTAGTATTGTACAGTGTTGATTTGTCTCATTGCATTTGTATTCGGTCGGAATACAAATGCGGGTATGTATATACAGTAGCGGGATTTTCCTGTAATTTATTACGGGATCAGTTTTTTGGAGTTGCCAGTTTGTTTTCCGTTTCGGTCATTTTCTTTGTATCTTTCCTTGGCCGGAAATTGGTGGAGGAGGGCTTATTTGCAAGCATGCAAATTTGATTAGTGGAGGGTGTTATTTGCATATTGTTGTATCATGATAATTCTACCACCATTTGACTTATTCTTTTCATCATGGCATGACTTTTGGAGTAATCATGGTTGTTGATCATTAGGTTTTGGAGTGAGGTTCTTATTTGTGATCATTGTTTTATCATCATCACCTTTTCTCTCTCTTGATTGATTTTGGGGCTCACTCTTTTTCATTGATACACTCTCCACTCTTTCATTTTCTTGATGAGCCATGGCCGGCCAAGTAAGGAGGGGCTGTCCAAAATTTGAGTGGGGAATTTTTGTTCTTTTCATGCTACAAAAATTCCCAAGTTCATCTCCAAAAAGGTTTAGTTCATTTCCTCCACCAAAGGCAACTTCCTCAAACCCCAAATAAGACATAGAGCACTACACGTATTCTACAGCAATCCTTGGGCACGTCGGCTCGCCAACTTCATGCCCGAGTTGCCTCGGTCCAGAGGTGGGAGCCCGTAAAAGAAGCCGGCGACGTGGTGCCCTTCCGGCGAGGAGGCGAAGACCAGAGATTCCGCGGGATGATCGGGACGACGACGAGAAGACTGAAGGACACGGATCGCTCGGTATATCTCTCTACCCCTCCCTAGTTAGCTAGGACTAGATTAATGGCCCGATCCGGGTTTGTTGTGCGCAGTGGTGCCGGTTTTAAAAGTTAAAGTAAATTAACGTTTCCGCATTTTGGCGTCGGATTGACGGCCGGGGCGCCGCCGTGCACTTACATTGGTATCAGAGCCACGCCATTAACCTAGTCTAGCTTGGTCTAATGTGTTTACATCTTCGATCGAACAAAATTCCAAAACCCACGATTTCAATGCATCAGTTCTCTGTCGAAATTTTTTTGGCTCCAAAATTTTTTCAGGTTGTTGCAGAAATATGTGCAGGGAATTCTAAGACTTCTGTAGAAATTTGGTTGCATGACGTCATAGTTCCACCGCGGAACCGCGGCCAAACCCATGCATTGGCTGCGGTTCCGCCGCTACCTTGACTCCTCTCTGCACCAAATTTGCACAGTAGGCTTCTGACTTGAAAATAGGGTTTTTGGAACATTCTTTTTGGGCCCAGAATTTCTTTGAGTGCTACAGTAGTGCTTGAGGCCCACTTGGGAAAATTTGGTCGATCGAATATTTTAAACATGTTAGTTCACAGTATTTACATTATATCTGCGACCGTGAATGTCACTTGATCGGTAAATCTTGTCTAACTGCTATAGCCCGGTTAGACGGATTTGCGAACGTGACATTCACGTTGATGTTCTGTGTTGTGCTGTGATGTTGCGATTGGCCGTGGGGGATAGCCTGGATGCAATGCTAGTACAGTTTTGGTTGTATTATGTACATTTGATATTGCGGGGCGAGCGTCCGACATGTGGACTGCCGTCATTGCCTGTTTGTATATTATTCTTTTGGGGCACGACCGGGGTGAGGTCGATGTACCCGTTGTATGTATATTTTACTTTCTGTACTAGGATTACCCTAAGGTGGGGTGCACGGATAGCCAGGTTCTAGAGGGAAACGGGCCCGCATCTCATGGCATTGAGACGGAGGGGGCCTCACTCTAGAATTGGCGGGCTATTCGCCGCACTCGTAGGGGGTACAGCTTGACCCAGGAGGGGTGCCCAAGTTACCGGATTCCATGAAGTGCCGGCTGGTCCATTCACGTTGCTGAAGGGGGCTGCCTCGCTTCAGGTTTTGGCGGGTAACTTGCCGCGCCCATAGGGGTCTAGGATTTCATTGCACAGGCTATCCACATGACCAGGGGAACGTCGGGTTTCAGTAGCGGCTCTATGAAACCCGGGGATCCCAGATATCTGTATTGTTCTATGATACTTATTACATTTCTGTGATGTTGCATTTTATCACGCCTTGAGCGAAATATTATATATTGATATATATACAAGTAGATGTTGTATATGTTTTGCATCCGCGCTAGTCCAGTCCCCACTCTGTCGTTAGTTAAGTAACCTAACGGGTAATGACGGGACCCAGTGGCGAATGCGGATGGCATATACGTACATCATTATTTTCGTTCTTTATTGATGTGATCAATTGATGGGACTGCGTTGATTCGGATCAATGCAAGCTAAACAAACCTTTTCTGATGTTGTTGGAACACTTTTTCAAAAAGCTGTTATTGCAAGGACGTTCACTTTTGTTTTGCACAGTGGTATTCAGTTGGAATATCCTGCTCCTCAGTCGACGAGGCAAGGGCCGAGATCCCTTCACCGGGAGTGACCCCTTGGACAGAAGTTTGCATCAGGGCAATAACTTCACTATAGCCGATTACTTTTGCTTTGCATCGTGGTATTCAGTTGGAATATCCTGCACCTCATTCTACGGGGAAAGAGCCGAGATCCCTTCACCGGGAGTGACCTCTTTAGCAAAGGTTTTCGTCACTATATTTTTAAAAGATATCCGGTTCCTTCAACGATATCAAGTTCTTTACGTTAAAGGTTTTCGCCAGAAACCATTCGTAGCCCTCCGTCGTTTCATATGGATAGTCAATAAGTATTCAAGCTGTGTTTGTTGGCCAAAGTCAAGGCACAGTGATTGGTAGCTATTGGGTATTCATATGCAGCATAGATAGATGCGTTGGTTTGGGGCAGTCGTATAGCCTTGTTGGCCAAAGTCAAGGGCTTGTACGGGTGGGCTCAAATTAACCTGGAGAATGACGGGTAGAACTTGACATGTGACTTATGATTTGTTGGCCAAAGTCAAGGTCATAAGAGCATGGGGCAGAAATCACATCGGGAGTTTCTAAAGAAACTGAAACTTGCCAGATATGTGCATACCTTCTGGAGTGTGATAACGTGAGCAGATTCCGTCACGTTATCATGCGATGATAGTTGGATCCCGATTCCCACTGATGAGTTGGTTTACTCCTCGGGTGATCCCGACTAATTCTTCTTTCAAGTTTGGAGGAGAATTTGACGGTACAGTGGGAGGTTTCCATATTAGATAAAGTGATGACCATTCTGATCTAAGTTAGAGTGCACGCTGAGTGTTTCTTTTCTCTCTCTCTTCGGCAGCGACCATGACCCGACCCTAAGACTATGACTTAGTGACCAAAATTGACCGAACCTTCTTAAACACTGGCTTTTGGATTGTCAGAGTTGCAAACCTCATTGCCACTCCTACTTTTACCCTTTTCCTCAGGACACCCCGTATTACTACGAACGTCCACTTCCATTGGACAAAACCATCGTATGGTTATATACAAACTCGAAGGAATTTATTCGAGGATGGTTTCCGGTTTCGGAGAAAACGAATATGACTGTTCAGTTGTATTTTCCTTTTACCTTCTCTCAGGTTGCGAGTACTCCTTGGTTTAGGAGATAGTACACCTATTATGCAAATTGGATAGTCTTCTTCCAAACCATAGGCTGGTGCCGAACGGTAGGGAATGAAGAAAACCAATTAGCATAACGATGGTGTACAGAAGGTATTAAGTAAAGACATAACAAGGGATTAATAAGAGGGAAAAGTAAATTGCGACTGCTATTCACGACCAAACCAAGTATTTATTTGCCAATCCTAAATCACCTTTGTATTTCTCCAGAACACTCCGTATCACTACGAAGATCCACAGTTTATTGGATACTCCATCGTATGGTTATATACGAACTCGAAAGGAACTTGTTCCAGTTTGGGGATGGATTCTGGTTCAGGAGAAATAGGAATAAAGTTTATTCGGTTGTCTTTTATCTTCACCTTCTCTCGCATTGCGAGTGCTCCTAGGATTAGGACAGTACACCCATTATGCTTATTGGATAGTCTTCTTCCAAACCATAGGCTGGTGCCGAACGGTAGGGAAGGAAGAAAACCATTTAGCCTAAGAGGGAGTACAGAAGGTAATGACTAAAGACATATAAAGGGATTTGGAAAGATGGCAAAGAATTATACGGTTACAGTTGTGAATCTGGATAATGGAAGAGGCATTGCTAGGAATACCCGGATACCCCATCGAAACATTTCAATGTTTCAGTTTCACTGTGTACTGTTAAAAGAAAACTGATTTCCCAATTAGACACTTGCTCCAGGGTATTTATTTATCAGGTATGATTCTCACATCTGTATTGTTTTACAGATGATGAGTGGGAGTAAGTTATTGGGAATTAGGTGATTGTCCTCATTATATCGGAATTCGTTGTAATTGGTGATATTTGAGGAAGTCACCTGGGTTGTTTGCCGGACGGCAAATATTTGGTTTTGAATATCTACTGTCATGCACTAATTTCAAATTGATATATCTGTACGTCTATTTTTATAGAGTGAGATATACCTTTTTGAAATTATGTCGATGACATTTACCTATATCAGTGGATGGTTAGGTAAGGAGCATTAAACAGCGGTGTAATTCTTCTTAACCATAAGTACAGTTTTCAACCTACGACACACAGGGTTTGAGTTATTAGACTCAAAGGACTTATACAGAGTATTGTATGTTGTCCAGTGTCCATTAGGACAGAGGGGTTGGTCCTCGTACTATATTCGGTTTACTTATGACTTCTCTAGTTTTTAGACAGGTGTTTCGAGGAAACACAGGGTCCGAATTTTGAGAAGTTATAGGTATATGAATAAAGTAGAGAACCAGGTATTGCAAGTATCGGGATTCTTCAAAGTGATCGAAGATGTAGATACTTGAGTATGGTATTCAGTTGATAGTAATGATTAAGAGAACTTGCTTCTCTTTCAGGTTACTCATAATTGGAAGCATTCCTAAGTTGAGTAACGCTGATCAGCCTCCTTCCATTTAGTTGACATGCACTGGGGACAGCTGCATGATTTGAATCTGGTTCAATTAAATCAATGCCTCTGTTTCTATATTGGATATAGAACAGTTCATATCTTGACATTGTTAAGGTACGGGGAGTTGTCCGGCTTATGCTTAAAACCAGACTCTGGATAACTCAAGGCATGTTTCTGTAATGGCTGTTTGTGGGTTGACCCAGGCTATGACGAGGGTTGACTTTCTACCATCTGGAAGATCAATAGTGATATTGTTCTTAACTCGCCACAGTTTTAAGTAAAATGGATTTTTTCAGAAAACAGTAGTGGGAGTATAGTAGAACTGGAAGTGATTCCAGAACCGCAGACGATTACTCAAAATTTGATATGAACCTAAAGATTCAATTTGGTTTGACATTCCATTGGCCACTCCGCAGATACGGTGGGTAACCTCGGGCACCCGAGAGGTACTCAGGTAGCCTCAAGGACGGTGACAGGGAGGTTCTTGTTTACCCAGACTTGTCATTGCTGTTGTTCCAGACTGTGAGACCCGGCAGGAGGATTAGTATAGCGTCGTTCTAAACTGGCTTTAGAAGTGTACGTCTATATGACTCTGCCATAGGGTTGTCGTAGTCAGTGGGAGCAGCGGAAGCATTGGTGGACAAGTGGCTTATGTCTATTTATAGACTAAAGCAGATGTAGCGGAGATAGATCATCTATTTCTGATATGACAGTCATAGGTTTGACTTCATCAGAATAGGGGATGGATCTGTTAAGAAGGTAGTAGGGTGTGATGTCCTGGTATTTGGATGACATACACAGAGTAGGAAGTGATATTCCTATACTACAATCGGTTATACTTTGGTTGTCACACAGTGGTTTCTCCACATGGGACTTGGATATTATATCAGACATTCTGGCTACTGGATCTATGGTTTTAGATCTAAATTTTGGTAGTTTCCCAATCAGGGTACTTAGATGGCATTCTAGAGGTGCTTTAGAATGGACGACTCCTGGCATGGTGGTGTACATGCAGGTGATGGAGTCACCCTCTCTAAAGGTGTCTTACAGACTAAAGGGGAGAGGGATGTGCATGATTGGCAGATCACTTGCTTAGGCAATTGAGTCAATCATGAGATGTCAAATACCACACCAGATGATGTTTTTGCACTAGATGCAATAAGTTTGACATTGATCCAATCCTGTAGAAACATTCGGAAGCAGTTTTAGAACATAAGTGGATGTTCTAGGGATATGATAACGAGAGCCTCATTCAGGAGACAGTTATCATTCCAGGCTTCCAAGGTGACCTGGATGACAGAAAGGTTGTCAGAGTTTTAGTTTTCCCTCTGACGAGGGGCAGTGTTTTGGACAGGTGGTCCAGGAGGATACTGAGGGAGGCATGGCGCAGGATACTGATTAAGTTCAGTTGACGATACAGTCTAAGAAGTTTGGATTTGGAGTTCATTTATGAGCTAGGTCCCATCAGACATCCAGACACATTCTAAGACAAGTATTGCTCATTTCGGGAGAAGGTTTTCTCCGCGAACTTGAGATATAGAGAGACATAGAAAGAAACATCAAGGCGGATCCACTAGCTGAGGCTATTCCTCGAACGCAATAGTTTCGCAAACGGGTTTTGTGAGACAGATTAGTAGAGGAGTTGGGTGTTCGGTATCATACGGGCTGTGAGTATGCGACATCGCAATAATTATCCTTGAGTGCTAGTGGGAGATTGTTGGAGATAGTGCCATCAGAGTCAATTATTAGATCACAGGCACGTGATTGCAATGATTGAGGGAGGACCTATTCCGGTAGGTCAGTCTTACTCAAGATGATAGTATGCTATCTGGTTTACCTTTATCATCGTGTACTGCTTTAGGTGACCTTACAGGTCACTATTGCACGTTGATAGAGCCCTTAGGATTCTTGCTTGACTGCCAGCAGTATGAGGGCGATCATATACGTGGGAGCTGGTAGTCTATAAGCGCATCCTTAAAAAGTCCCTAGTCGTGGAGTTTCGAGACAGGGCATCGATACTCCAGAGTAGACTAGTGTATACAGTCGAGACACCGACGAGAAGCGGTGGCCGGTCTCACAAGCCACTGGTGTCAGTTGGTTCACCTAAGATGTATACAGGTGCTCATTGGGTTATGAGTACACCGGACAGGACTCGCCGGGAACATGCTAGTTGGTCTTATACCTGACGTCAAATAGCAGTTCCCAGGTGACATGTGTACAGGTTAGTTCGTCGACCTGAGATCGTCATTTGTCTCGTGTGAGTTCCCACTGTACTTTCATTACTACCCTACCACGCTCTAAGGAGACGTGCAAACAGGTTTTAGTTGGGTACAGTCCCGAGCCACATGGAGGCAGTGAGCGGATCTGCAAAGGTTCGTCTCTCCCGGTATTGGGGGTGAGGTCGCGCTGTGTCTAGGAGAGCCCTTACACGAAGTCCTTGGCCAAGGCAGGAGATTTACTGGTAGGTATTCCAGTAGTATCTCAGGGTGTTCTGGGCTACACTCCGACACGACTTGTACCGCTTTTGGGGGTCTGACTTTTACCAACACCCTAGGCCCGCCATGCGATGCTCATAGACGAACGGACCGGACTGTACGGATATTGTCACTGAAAGGCTTAATAGGGTGTCAGGATGAGTTCGCTCATCGACGTCCCTTTTGGTCAATACCTGGTAGCCCGTTACGTATAGGCTAATACCTCTGACATGCTAGTGGTTAAATCCACAACCAAAGTATTGACGAGTCTTTAGAGTCCCCCACAGACCGTTTTCTCAAGTTTCGGGCAAAACGCTGTAGAGGCCGCATAGAGATATGGCAGGGCTCGATCATGTATGTGCGGTATTGCACGGATCATGATCGGACGGTTAATACTAGTGGACTTTGGTTTAAGCCGGATCCTAGTATTGTACAGTGTTGATTTGTCTCATTGCATTTGTATTCGGTCGGAATACAAATGCGGGTATGTATATACAGTAGCGGGGTTTTCCTGTAATTTATTACGGGATCAGTTTTTTGGAGTTGCCAGTTTGTTTTCCGTTTCGGCCATTTTCTTTGTTTCTTTCCTTGGCCGGAAATTGGTGGAGGAGGGCTTATTTGCAAGCATGCAAATTTGATTAGTGGAGAGTGTTATTTGCATATTGTTGTATCTTGATAATTCTACCACCATTTGACTTCTTCCTTTCATCATGGCATGACTTTTGGAGTAATCATGGTTGTTGATCATTAGGTTTTGGAGTGAGGTTCTTATTTGTGATCATTGTTTTATCATCATCACATTTTCTCTCTCTTGATTGATTTTGGGGCTCACTCTTTTTCATTGATACACTCTCCACTCTTTCATTTTCTTGATGAGTCATGGCCGGCCAAGTAAGGAGGGGCTCCAAAATTTGAGTGGGGAATTTTGTTCTTTTCATGCTACAAAAATTCCCAAGTTCATCTCCAAAAAGGTTTAGTTCATTTCCTCCACCAAAGGCAAGTTCATCAAACCCCAAATGAGACATAGAGCACTACACGTATTCTACAGCAATCCTTGGGCACGTCGGCTCGCCAACTTCGTACCCGAGTTGCCTCGGTCCAGAGGTGGGAGCCCGTAAAAGAAGCCGGCGACGTGGTGCCCTTCCGGCGAGGAGGAGAAGACCGGAGATTCCGCGGGGAGTCGGGACGACGACGAGAAGACCGAAGGACACGGATCGCTCAGTATATCTCTCTACCCCTCCCTAGTTAGCTAGGACTAGATTAATGGCCCGATCCGGGTTTGTTGTGCGCGGTGGTGCCGGTTTTAAAAGTTAAAGTAAATTAACGTTTCCGCATTTTGGCATCGGAATGACGGCGAATGACGGCCGGGCCGCCGCCGTGCACTTACAGTGTGTATGGAGGAGTAAGCTGAGAGAGAATTCCATTCTCTTTTAAGTCTCCCAGGAACTCGGCACTTAAGTATACACCACCTCGATCAAATCTCAGTGTCTTGATACTTTTGCCTGTCTGTTTTTCCACTTCATTCTTGTATTCCCGGAATTTCTCAAAGGCCTCGGATTTATGCTTCATCAAGAAGATATGTCCATACCTAGAGAAATCATCCGTAAAAGTAATGAAGTAGGAATAACCACATCTTGCATGTGTAGACATTGGACCGCACAAGTCACTGTGTACGAGTCCCAAGAGCTCACTCGCTCTTACTCTGTGTCCAGTAAATGGAGTCTTTGTCATCTTTCCCATGAGACAAGATTCACAAGAAGCATAAGATTGATATTCGAACGGATTCAAATATCCTTCTCTATGTAACTTAGTCAACCGTGTTTCATTGATGTGACCTGGTCTACAATGCCATAAGAAAGCCTGATTTATTTCTGGAGACTTTCTTTTAAGTGTGTTCTAGACATTGAAAACCTGAGCTTGATTTAATACGTATATACCGTTATCTAATGTACCGGACCCAATCATAACTTGATTTAGGTGGATGTTTACAACATCGCTTATGAATGAAAAATCGTATCCCTCTCTAGAAAGTGAGGATACTGATATGATATTACAAGTCAAACTAGGTATATACAAACAGTTACGTAGAATCAATATCTGCCCACTTGTCAGTCCTAGGCGATATTCCCCCAAGGATTTAGCGTCCATGCTCATTCCGTTCGCAACTCTGAGAGACATATCACCTACCCTGATAACTCTACGGTTTCTCAAAGCATGTAACGAATTACAGATATGAGATCCTGATCCGGTATATAGTACCCAGGAAGTAGAGTTAATTGATAAACAGTTCTCAATTACAAACACACCCGAGGCCGAAGCCACAGCATGCTTCCAATCCTGGCTACTGGCTTCCAAAGCCCTGTAATCTTTCTGCCAATGCCCCTTCCCATAACAATAGGAACACCCCTCCTTCTCTACACCAAGTCCCGAAACTTTTGCTCTTTCCTTTCCTTCTACTTCACTAACACCGCATATCGGTTTTATAGAGGTCTTCTTCTTTTCACACTTTGTTGTCGCCCTGGATGCAGAAGAAGAAAGTCCCCTATTAAGCAGAGCGGGTGTCTCCCTGGTTTCCTTCAGGGTGTAAGTAGAGGGTAGGGACTGTGGAAATAAGTCAGCATATGACCTATTTCCTAACGTGGTTTCCAGGTCCGTAAGCTTATCAATATAGCTAGTCATCGTAAGGACGTCGTCCCCTACAAGTGACCCGACAGCCAACCTCGCTTGAAGCAATTCGTTCAAGGTCTCATATCTTGCGATACGAGATTGCTCTCCATATAAATCTTTGTTATGGAGGAAGATGGAAACTAAGTCCATCTTCTCGTGCTGCTTCTGGTATATACCATCAACTGAAGCCAACACGAGGCACTTGGCATTCGCACTGTCCTTTTCCTTTGTCTGACGGATATCTATATCCGCGACGGTGGAAACTGGACCTGGGACGGCGGGGGCTTGAGTAGTAATAGGGTGGTCCAGCTTGTCATAGGAAATGGACATCTGGACAGACCTTTGCCAGTCATAAAAGTCAGATTCAGTCAACTTGTTATCTATATGTAACCTAGTCATGGTCACAGGGTCGCTGCAGTTGAGAGAGAGAAGAAAACACTTTAGCATGATACTCTTGCAAGTTTAGATTGGTTTTATGTTTATCTAAACAGGATGGCTCCCACTGTTTCTCGAATCCTTCCTCAAACCATAAAAGAAGAATTAGTCAGGACTGATCTCACCGTACAATACTTGCTTAACCGTTCAGCCAGGCCAGTGTCGGTACTTCGAGGGAGGTTTTACGACGCTTTCGCGAAGTTCCTTAATTAAATAACCTCTTTTCCCTATGGCGTAGCCCCGCTGACACCTTTCTCGACACCCACTTGGTTTATAGCATTGATCGTTAAGTGAAAGAATCTCCCAATAAGTAGCATATACTCACAGTAGGATCGGGGTCCAAATATCATCGTGTGATAAAGCTGAAGGAATCCTACCAAAATTATCACACTCCAAATGGTATGCAACTCTAGCAAGTTTCAGTTTCTTTAGAAACTCCCGATATTGATTTTTGCCCCATGCTCTTATGACCTTGATGTTGGAGATAGTGCCCTCAGAGTCAATTATTGGATCACAGGCACGTGATTGCAATGATTGAGGGAGGACCTATCCCGGTAGGACAGTCTTACTCGAGATGATAGTATGCTATCTGGTTTATCCTTATCATCGTGTACTGCTTTAGGTGACCTGACATGTCGCTATTACACGTTGATAGAGCCCCTAGGATTCTTGCTTGACTACCAGCAGTATGATGGCGATCATATATGTGGGAGCTGGTAGTCTATAAGCACATCCTTAAAAGGTCCCTAGTCGTAGGAGTTTCGAGACAGGGCATCGATACTCCATTTGTAGACTAGTGTATACAGTCGAGACCCCGACGAGGGGCGGTGGCCGGTCTCACAAGCCACTGGTGTCAGTTGGTTCACCTAAGATGTATACAGGTGCTCATTGGGTTATGAGTATGTAAGTGCACGGCGGCGCCCCGGCCGTCAATCCGACGGCCAAATGCGGAAGCGGTGATAAACTTTAATTTTGCGGACTTAGCAAACCGGCACCACCGCGCACTAAACTCCGGATCGGGCCATTAAACTAGATCTAGCAAAGTACAAGAAGGGGAAGAGATATACCGAATGATCCGAGTCCTTCGGTCTTCGTCTCCACTCCGATCTCCCGCGGACGCTTCGTCCTTCATCTCCTCGTTGTCGCCTCTTCGCCGGAAGGGCACCACATCGCCTGCATCTTTTACGGGCTCCCACCTCAATACCGAGGCAACTCGGGCGCGAAGCTGGCGAGTCGACGCGTCCAAGATTTGCTGTAGGAAGTGTAGTGTAGAGGCTATGTCTCATTTGGGTTCGTTGCCATTTGAAGATGATGGAGGAAACAAGATAAGAAAAATGGTGCTTGCATTTTTCTTAACATGAAAAGAGATCAAAATGCTACACTCTCAAAATGAAGCTCTCATCTTCTCCTCTCTCAACCATGAAAAAAACTTATATTATCTTAGAAATGGTGGAGGAAAGAATATGAAGCATGAAGGTAGGTGATGGTAGGAGCACAAGTGGTGACCACATCCAAAACATCATCATAACCATCTCACATCAAACTCTAATCACTTCTAATCAACAAAAAGCAAGTGATAATAATGGATAAGAATGGTATCAAAAGATACTTTCATAATAAATACATTTGCAAGAAAAACCTCCACAATGTGTTATTTGCAAACTTGCAAATAACCCCCTCCATCGGAAAAGTCTGGCCGGGAAAGAACAAAGGAAAACCGGCCGGAACGGAATGCAAACTGGCAACTCCAGAAAACTGGTCCCGTAATAAATTACAGGAAAACCCCGATACTGTGCATACACACCCGCATCTGTATTTCGTCCGGATACAAATGCAATGAGACAAAATCTACACTGTACTATACTAGGATCCGGCTTAAACCAAAGCCGGCTAGTAAAATCCGTCCGATCCTGATCCGTGCAATATCGCACGTATCTGATCGAACGCTGCCATATAACCATACGGCCTCTAGTACAAACCGTCCGATCCTGATCCGTGCAATACCGCACGTATCTGATCGGACCCTGCCATATCTCCATACGGCCTCTACAGCGTTTCGCCCGAAAGCTTGAGTAACTGAAAGTGTGGTGGACTCTAAAGACTCATCAATACTATGGCTGTGGATTTAACCACTAGCACGTCAGAGGTATAAGCCAATACGTGACGGGCCACCAGCTATTGACTAAAAGGGACGTCGATGAGCGAACTCATCCTGACACCCTACCGAGCCTGTCAGTAACAATATCCATACAGTCCGGTCCGTTCGTCTATGAGCATCGCATGTCGGGCCTAGGGGGTTGGTAAAAGTCAGACCCCCAAAAGCGGTACAAGTCGTGTCGGAGTGTAGCCCAGAACACCCTGAGATACTACTGGAATACCTACCAGTAAATCTCCTGCCTTGGCCAAGGTCTTCGTGTAATGGCTCTCCTAGACACAGCGCGACCTCACCCCCAATACCGGGAGAGATGAACCCCTGAAGATCCGCTCACTGCCTCCATGTGGCTCGGGACTGTACCCAACTAAAACCTGTTTGCACGACTCCTTTGAGCCGTGGTAGGGTAGTAATCAAAGTACAGTGGGAACTCACACGAGAGAAATGACGATCCCCAGGTCGATGAACTAACCTGTACACATGTCACCAGGGAACTGCTATCTGACGTCAGGTATAAGACCAACTAGCATGTTCCCGGCGAGTCCTGTCCGGTGTACTCATAACCCAATGAGCACCTGTATACATCTTAGGTGAACCAACTGACACCAGTGGCTTGTGAGACCGGCCACCGCCCCTCGTCGGGGTCTCGACTGTATACACTAGTCTACTCTGGAGTATCGATGCCCTATCTCGAAACTCCCACGACTAGGGACCTTTTAAGGTTGTGCTTATAGACTACCAGCTCCCACGTATATGATCGCCCTCATACTGCCGGTAGACAAGCAAGAATCCTAGGGGCTCTATCAACGTGCAATAGCGACCTGTCATGTCACCTAAAGCAGTACACGATGATAAAGGTAAACCAGATAGCATACTATCATCTCGAGTAAGACTGTCCTACCGGGATAGGTCCTCCCTCAATCATTGCAATCACGTGCCTGTGATCCAATAATTGACTCTGAGGGCACTATCTCCAACAGAGTACACCGGACAGGACTCGCCGGGAACCTGCTAGTTGGTCTTGTATCAGATGTAAGATAGCAGTTCCCTGGTGACATGTGTACAGGTTAGTTCATCGACCTGAGATCGTTATTTGTCTCGTGTGAGTTCCCACTGTACTTTGATTACTACCCTACCACGGCTCAAAGAAGTCGTGCAAACAGATTTTAGTTGGGTACAGTCCCGAGCCACATGGAGGCAGTGAGCGGATCTGCAGGGGTTCGTCTCTCCCGGTATTGGGGGTGAGGTCGCGCTGTGTCTAGGAGAGCCATTACACAAAGCCCTCGGCCGAGGCAGGAGATTTACTGGTAGGTATTCCAGTAGTATCTCAGGGTGTTCTGGGCTACACTCCGACACGACTTGTACCGCTTTTGGGGGTCTGACTTTTACCAACCCCCTAAGCCCGACTTGCGATGCTCATAGACGAACGGACCAGACTGTACGGATATTGTCACTGACAGGCTCAGTAGGGTGTCAGGATGAGTTCGCTCATCGACGTCCCTTTTGGTCAATAGCTGGTGGCCCGTCACGTATTGGCTAATACCTCTGACGTGCTAGTGGTTAAATCCACAGCCATAGTATTGACGAGTCTTTAGAGTCCACCACACTTTCAGTTACTCAAGCTTTCGGGCGAAACGCTGTAGAAGCCGTATGGAGATATGGCAGGGTCCGATCAGATACGTGCGGTATTGCACGGATCAGGATCGGACGGTTTGTACTAGTGACCGTATGGATTTATGGCAGGGTTCGATCTGATACGTGCGGTATTGCACGGATCAGGATCGGACGGATATTACTAGCCGGCTTTGGTTTAAGCCGGATCCTAGTTTAGTACAGTGTAGATTTGTCTCATTGCATTTGTATCCGGTCGGAATACAGATGCGGGTGTGTATGCACAGTATCGGGGTTTTCCTGTAATTTATTACGGGACCAGTTTTCTGGAGTTGCCAGTTTGCATTCCGTTCCGGCCGGTTTTCCTTTGTTCTTTCCCGGCCGGACTTTTCCGATGGAGGGGTTATTTGCAAGTTTGCAAATAACAATTGTGGAGGGGGTATCTTGCATATTGGTGGCATCATGATAGTTTCTCATGATGAGATGCTTTCTTAGTCTTTTCTTTTGCTTTATGGTGATGAGAAAGGATTAGGATTGATTTGTTTAGTGATGTGAGCTTTGCTTTTGATATGGTCACCATTCTCTTTCTCCTACACTCACCTCCCTCTTGATTTTGTTTCATATCCCTCCACCATTCTCATTTTGAAGGGGCCGGCCACAACTTTGAGGAGAGGAGAAAAATGAGAGAGGTTCATTTCATTTGGTGTGGGAAATTAATCATCCATCTCATTTTTCCATTGCTACCAAAAATCCCCAAGTTCATTACTTCCCTCCATCCAATGGCAACTTCACTACCCCAAATGAGACAAGCATTTCTACACTACAATCTACAGCAAACCTTGGGCACGTCGACTAGCCAGCTTCGTGCCCGGGTTGCCTCGGTATTGAGGCGGGAGCCCGTAAAAGATGCAGACGATGTAGTGCCCTTCCGGCAAGGAGGCGACGACCGGAGTTTCCGCGGGAGATCGGGACGATGACAAGAAGACCGGAGGACTCAGATCACTCGGTATATCTCTCACCCTTTCTCTTGATTGCTAGTATTGGTTAATGGTTACGATCCGGGTATATTGTCCGCGGTAGCGCCACTTTAAAAGTTAAGAAAATTTTGATTCCGCATTTTGGCCTCGGTTAGACGGCCGGGGCGCTGCCGTGGCGCAACATGGTATCAGAGCCACGCCATTAACCTAGTCTAGCTTGCTCTAGCATGTTTAAAGACCCGATCGAGCCAAAATCCCAAAAACCGTATTTTCCTTCACATCAGTTTCTGTCGAATTTTTTTGGTGTCCAAAAATTTTTCAGGTTATTGCAGAATGATGTACAGAGAATCCTAAGAATACTGGAAAAATTTGGTAACCCAATTCTTCCGTACGACCGCGGAACCTTGGCCTTAACCCCTCTTTGGCCGCGGTTCCGCCGCAGGAAGTTGGGATCACTTCGCCATATTTTTACAGTGGGCTTGTGGGCTGAAAATAAGGGTTTTGGTATATTTTGTTTGGGCCCAGATTTTCTGCAAGTGCTACAGTAATGCTTTGGGGCCCACTTGGTATATTTTGTTCGATCGGATATTTTAAACTTGCTAGTTCACAGTTTTTACATTATATCTGCGACCGTGAATGTCACTCGATCGGTAAATCCTGTCTAACTGCTATAGCCCGGTTAGACGGATTTGCGAACGTGACATTCACGTTGATGTTCTGTGTTTATGCTGTGTTGTTGCGGATCGGTCGTGGGGGATAGCCTGGATGCAATGTTAGTACAGTTTTGTTTTATATGTACATTTGATATTGCGGGGCGAGCGTCCGACATGTGGACTGCCGTCACTGTCTGATTGTATTATTCTTTTGGGGCACGACTTGGTTGCGGTCGATGTACCCGGTGTATGTATATTTTACTTTCTGTACTAGGATTACCCCGCGGTGGGGTGCACAGATAGCCGGGTTCTAGAGGGCAACGGGCCCGCATCTCATGGCATTGAGACGGAGGGGGCTTCACTCCAGGATTGGCGGGCTATTCGTCGCACTCGTAGGGGGTACAGGTTGACCCAGGAGGGGTGCCCAAGTTACTGGATTTCATGAAGTGCTGGGTGGTCCATTCACGGTGCTGAAAGGGGCTGCCTCGCTTCAGGTTTTGGCGGGTGACTTGCCGCGCCCGTAGGGGTCAAGGATTTTCATTGCACAGGCTATCCACACGACCAGGGGAACGTCGGGTTTCTGCAGCGGCTCTGTGAAACCCGGGGATCCCAGATATCTGTATTGTTCTGTGATGCTGTACATTTCTGTGATGTTGCATTTTTATCACGCCTTGAGCGAATATAATATATTGGTATATATATTAGTAGATGTTGTATATGTTTTGCATCCGCGCTAGTCCAGTCCCCGCTCTGTCGTTAGTTAAGTAACCTAACGGGTGATGACGGGACCCAGTGGCGAATGCTGATGGCATATACGTACATCATTATTTTCGTTCTTTATTGGTGTGATCATTTGATGGGACTGCGTTGATTCGGATCAATGCAAGATAAACAAACCTATTCTGATGTTGTTGGAACAATTTTTCAAAAAGCTGTTATTGCAAGGACGTTCACTTTTGTTTTGCACAGTGGTATTCAGTTAGAATATCCTGCTCCTCAATCGACGAGGCAAGGGCCGAGATCCCTTCACCGGGAGTGACCCCTTGGACAGAAGTTTGCGTCAGGGTAATAACTTCACTATAGCCGATTACTTTTTGCTTTGTATCGTGGTATTCAGTTGGAATATCCTGCACCTCATTCTACGGGGAAAGAGCCGAGATCCCTTCACCGGGAGTGACCTCTTTAGCAAAGGTTTTCGTCACTATATTTTTATAAAAAGTTATCCAGTTCCTTCAACGATATCAAGTTCATTACGGTAAAAGGTTTTTCGCCAAAAACCTTTCGTATCCCTCCGTCATTTCAGATTAGTATTACTTAGTATTCGTGCTGCGTATGTCGTGCTTAGCCGAGGCGTAGTGTTCGGTAGCTATGTAGTGCTTTTCTGTTGCATGGATATGAGATTGGTAAGGACAGTCGTGCGGTCATTTTGGCTCAGTCAAGGATTCGTGCGGGTGGGTCTAATGCAATCAAGATAATGACGGGTTGAACTTGACTAGGATCCTTTGATATGTTGGCTCAGTCAAGGTCACTTGGGTCCTAGGGGTAAAAATCACATCGGGAGTTTCTAAAGAAACTGAAACTTGCCAGGCATGCGCATACCTTCTGGAGTGTGGTGACGTGAGTGGATTCCGTCACGTTATCATGCGATGATAGTTGGATCCCGATTCCCACTGATGAGTTGGTTTACTCCTCGGGTGATCCCGACTAATTCTTCTTTCAGGTTTGGAGGAGAATTTGAGGTGACAGTGGGAGGTTTCCAGATTAGACAAAGTGATAATCATTCTGATCTAGGATAGAGTGCACGCTGAGTGTTTCTTTTCTCTCTCTCTTTGGCAGCAACCATTGACCCGACCCTGGACTATAACTCAGTGACCAAGTTGACCGAACCTTCTTAACACTGGCTTTTGGATTGTCAGAGTTGCAAACCTCATTGCCACTCCTACCTTTACCCTTTTCTCCAGGACACCCCGTATTACTACGAACGTCCACTTCCATTGGACAAAACCATCGTATGGTTATATACGAACTCGAAGGACTTCGAGGATGGTTTCTGGTTCTGGAGAAAACGAATAGGATTATTCAGTTGTCTTTCTTTTCACCTTCTCTCATTGCGAGTACTCCTTGGTTTAGGAGATAGTACACCTATTACGCAAATTGGATAGTCTTCTTCCAAACCTTAGGCAGGTGTCGAACGGTGGGGAATGAAGAAAACCAATTAGCATAACGATGGTGTACAGAAGGTATTAAGTTAAGACAAAGCAAGGGATTAATAAGAGGGCAAAGTAAATTGCGACTGCTATTCACGACCGAACCAAGTATTTCTTCGCCAATCCTAAATCACCTTTGTATTTCTCCAGGACACTCCGTATCACCACGAAGATCCACAGTTTATTGGATACTCCATCGTATGGTTATATACGAACTCGAAAGGAACTTGTTCCAGTTCGGGGATGGATTCTGGTCCGGGAGAAATAGGAATAAGGTTTATTAGGTTGTCTTTTATCTTCACCTTCTCTCGCTTTGCGAGTGCTCCTAGGATTAGGACAGTACACCCTTTATGCTTATTGGATAGTCTTCTTCCAAACCATAGGCTGGTGCCGAACGGTAGGGAAGGAAGAAAACCATTTGGCCTAAGGGGTGTGCAGAAGGTAATGACTAAAGACATATAAAGGGATTTGGAGAGGTGGCAAAGAATTATACGGTTATAGTTGTGAATCTGGATAATGGTAGAGGCATTACTAGGAATACCAGGATACCCCACCGAAACATTTCAATGTTTCAGTTTCACTGTGTAATGTTAAAAGAAAACTGATTTCCCGATTAGATACTTACTCCAGGGTATGTATTTACCAGGTATGATTCTCACATCTGTATGGTTTTACAGATGATGAGTGGGAGTAAGTCATTGGGAATTGGGTGATCATCCTCATTATATCGGGATTCGTTGTAATCGGTGATATTTGAGGAAGTCACCTGGGTTGTTTGCCGGACGGCAATTATTTGGTTTTGAATATCCGCTATTATGCACCAATTTCAAATTGATATATCTGTACGTCTATTTTCATAGAGTGAGATATACTTTTTGAAATTATGTCAGTGACATTTACCTATATCAGTGGATGGTTAGGTAAGGAGCATTAAACAGCGGTGTAATTCTTCTTAACCATAAGTACAGTTTTCAACCTACCACACGCAGTGAATGAGTTATCTGACTCAAGGGACTTATACAGGGTATTGTATGTTGTCCAGGGTCCATCAGGACAGAGGGGTTGGTCCTCGTACTATATTCAGTTTACTTATGACTTCTCTAGTTTTTAGACAGGTGTTTCGTGGAAACACAAGGTCTGATTTTTGAGAAGTTATAGGTATTTGAATAAAGTAGAGAACCAGGTATTGCAAGTATCGGGATTCTTCAAGGTGATCGAAGATGTAGATACTTGTATATGGTATTCAGTTGATAGTAATGATTAAGAGAACTTGCTTCTCTTTCAGGTTACTCATAATTGGAAGTATTCCTAAGTTGAGTAATGCTGATCGGCCTCTTTCCATTTAGTTGACATGCACTGGTGACAGCTGCATGATTTGAATCTGGTTAAATTAAATCAGTGCCTCTGTTTCTATATTGGATATAGAACAGTTCATATCTTGACATTGTTAAGGTACGGGGAGTTGTCCGGCTTATGCTTAAAACCAGACACTGGACAACTCTAGGCACGTTTCTGTAATGGCTGTTTGTGGGTTGACCCAGGCTATGACGAGGGTTGACTTTCTACCATCTGGAAGATCAATAATGATATTGTTCTTAACTCGCCACAGTTTTAATTAAAAATGGATTTTTTTCAGAAAAAAGTAGTGGGAGTATGGTAGAACTGGAAGCGATTCCAGAACCATAAACGATTACTGAAGATTTGATAAAGAACCTAAAGATTCAATCTGATTTGACATTCCATTGGCCACTCCGCAGATATGATGGGTAACCTCAGGCACTCGAGAGGTACTTCGGTATGCTCAAGGACGGTGGCAGGGAGGTTCTTGTTTACCCATACTTACCATTGCTGTTGTTCCAGACTGTGAGACCCGGCAGGAGGATGAGTATAGCGTCGTTCTAAACTAGCTTTAGAAGTGCACGTCTATATGACTCTGGCAGAGGGTTGTCGTAGTCAGTGGGAGCAGCGGAAGCATTGGTGGTCATCAGGCTTATGTCTATTTATAGACTAATGCAGTTACAGCGGAGATAGATCATCTATTTCTGATGTGACAGTCATAGGTTTGACTTCATCAGAATAGGGGATGGATCTGTTAAGAAGGTAGTAGGGTGTGATGTCATGGTATTTGGATAACATACACAGAGTAGGAAGTGATATTCCTATACTACGATCGGTTATACTTTGGTTGTCACACAGTAGTTTCTCCACACAGGACTTGGATATTATATCAGACATACTGGTTACTAGATCTATGGTTTTAGATCTAGATTTGGGTGGTTTCCCAATCAGGGTACCTTGACAGCATTCTATGAGTATTTAGAATGGACGACTCCTGGCACGGTAGTGTACCTGCAGTTGATGGAGTCACCCTCTCTGAAGGTGTCTTACAGACTAAAGGGGAGAGGGATACGCATGATTGACAGATCACTTGCTTAGGCAATTGAGTCAATCATGAGATGTCAAGTACCACACCAGATGTTGTTCTTGCAGTAGATGCAATAAGTTGATATTGATCCAATCCTGGAGAAACAGTCGGAAGCAGTTTTAGAACATAAGTTGATGTTCTAGGGATATGATAACGGCAGCCTCCTTTAGGAGACGGTTATCATTCCAGGCTTCCAAGGTGTCCTGGATGGCAGAATAGCTGTCCGAGTTATAGCTTTCCCTCTGACGAGGGGCAGTATATTGGACATGTGGTCCAGGTGGATACTGAGGGAAGGCATGGCGCAGGATACTGATTAAGTTCAGTTGACGATACAGTTTAAGAAGTCTGGATTTGGAGTTCATTTATGAACTAGGTCCCATCAGACATCCAGACGTTCCAAGACAGGTATTGCTCATTTCGGGAGATGGCTTTCTCCGCGAACTTGAGATATAGAGAGACATAGAAAGAAACTTCACTGCGGATCCACTCACTGAGGCTATTCCTCGAACGCAATAGTTTCGCAAACGGGTTTTGTGAGACTGACAAGTAGAGGAGTTGGGTGTTCGGTATCACACGTGCTGTGAGTATGCGACATCGCAATAATTAGCCTTGAGTGCAAGTGGGAGATTGTTGGAGATAGTGCCCTCAGAGTCAATTATTGGATCACAGGCACGTGATTGCAATGATTGAGGGAGGACCTATCCCGGTAGGACGGTCTTACTCGAGATGATAGTATGCTATCTGGTTTATCTTTATCATCGTGTACTGCTTTAGGTGACCTGACATGTCGCTATTACACGTTGATAGAGCCCCTAGGATTCTTGCTTGACTACCAGCAGTATGATGGTGATCATATACGTGGGAGCTGGTAGTCTATAAGCACATCCTTAAAAGGTCCCTAGTCGTAGGAGTTTCGAGACAGGGCATCGATACTCCATTTGTAGACTAGTGTATACAGTCGAGACCCCGACGAGGGGCGGTGGCCGGTCTCACAAGCCACTGGTGTCAGTTGGTTCACCTAAGATGTATACAGGTGCTCATTGGGTTATGAGTACACCGGACAGGACTCGCCGGGAACCTGCTAGTTGGTCTTGTACCAGATGTCAGATAGCAGTTCCCTGGTGACATGTGTACAGGTTAGTTCATCGACCTGAGATCGTCCTTTGTCTCGTGTGAGTTCCCACTGTACTTTGATTACTACCCTACCACGGCTCAAAGGAGTCGTGCAAACAGGTTTTAGTTAGGTACAGTCCCGAGCCACATGGAGGCAGTGAGCGGATCTGCAGGGGTTCGTCTCTCCCGGTATTGGGGGTGAGGTCACGCTGTGTCTAGGAGAGCCATTACACAAAGCCCTCGGCCGAGGCAGGAGATTTACTGGTAGGTATTCCAGTAGTATCTCAGGGTGTTCTGGGCTACACTCCGACACGACTTGTACCGCTTTTGGGGGTCTGAGTTTTACCAACCCCCTAGGCCCGACATGCGATGCTCATAGACGAACGGACCGGACTGTACGGATATTGTCACTGACAGGCTCAGTAGGGTGTCAGGATGAGTTCGCTCATCGACGTCCCTTTTGGTCAATAGCTGGTGGCCCGTCACGTATTGGCTAATACCTCTGACCTGCTAGTGGTTAAATCCATAGCCATAGTATTTACGAGTCTTTAGAGTCCACCACACTTTCAGTTACTCAAGCTTTCGGGCGAAACGCTGTAGAAGCCGTATGGAGATATGGCAGGGTCCGATCAGATACGTGCGGTATTGCACGGATCGGGATCGGACGGTTTGTACTAGTGACCGTATGGATATATGGCAGGGTTCGATCTGATACGTGCGGTATTGCACGGATCAGGATCGGACGGATATTACTAGCCGGCTTTGGTTTAAGCCGGATCCTAGTTTAGTACAGTGTAGATTTGTCTCATTGCATTTGTATCCGGTCGGAATACAGATGCGGGTGTGTATGCACAGTATCGGGGTTTTCCTGTAATTTATTACGGGACCAGTTTTCTGGAGTTGCCAGTTTGCATTCCGTTCCGGCCGGTTTTCCTTTGTTCTTTCCCGGCCGGACTTTTCCGATGGAGGGGGTTATTTGCAAGTTTGCAAATAACATTTGTGGAGGGGGTATCTTGCATATTGGTGGCATCATGATAGTTTCTCATGATGAGATGCTTTCTTAGACTTTTCTTTTGCTTTATGGTGATGAGAAAGGATTAAGATTGATTTGTTTAGTGATGTGAGCTTTGCTTTTGATATGGTCACCATTCTCTTTCTCCTACACTCACCTCCCTCTTGATTTTGTTTCATATCCCTCCACCATTCTCATTTTGAAGGGGCCGGCCACAACTTTGAGGAGAGGAGAAAAATGAGAGAGGTTCATTTCATTTGGTGTGGGAAATTAATCATCCATCTCATTTTTCCATTGCTACCAAAAATCCCCAAGTTCATTACTTCCCTCCATCCAATGGAAACTTCACTACCCCAAATGAGACAAGCATTTCTACACTACAATCTACAGCAAACCTTGGGACGTCGACTAGCCAGCTTCGTGCCCGAGTTGCCTCGGTATTGAGGCGGGAGCCCGTAAAAGATGCAGACGATGTGGTGCCCTTCCGGCAAGGAGGCGACGACCGGAGTTTCCGCGGGAGATCGGGACGATGACAAGAAGACCGGAGGACTCGGATCACTCGGTATATCTCTCACCCTTTCTCTTGATTGCTAGTATCGGTTAATGGTTACGATCCGGGTATATTGTCCGTGGTAGCGCCACTTTAAAAGTTAAGAAAATTTTGATTCCGCATTTTGGCCTCGGTTAGACGGCCGGGGCGCTGCCGTGGCGCAACACTTGACGTTGGCCAAAATATCATAAGTCACATGTCAAGTTCTACCCATCATTATCTTGTTAATTTGAACCCACCCGTACATACCCCTGACGTTGGCCAAATGGCAGTACGACTGTCCCAAACCAACGCATCTATTTATGTTATATGTGAACACCCCAGCAGCTACCAATCTCTATGTCTTGACTAAGGGCCAAACAAACATAGCTTGAATACTACTGACCATTCATATGAAATGACAGAGGGCTACGACTGGTTTTGGCGAAACCGTGAACGTAGTGAACTTGATATAACCGAAGGAACCTGATAGCTTTTTAAACGGAGTGGTTAAAGCTCCGCAATTAAAAATTCTGCTTTTTTTAAAATAACCGAGTGGTTTCTTTTAAATTTGTTCCAATGATTCAGCTTTGGTTTGTTTTCTTTGCATTGATACAATGCGTCCCATCATTTATCCTATCATTGCAAAAAACAACGAAAATACAACGTCCGCTTATGCCATCCGCATTCGTCACTGGGTCCCGTCATTCACCCGTTAACCCGTTAGGTTACTTAACTAACGACAGAGCGGAGGGTTGGCTAGCGCGGATGCAAAACATAAGCAACGCCTACTAGATATCATATATAGATATTGTACATTCGTCAGACGCAATAATAGGCATTCCAGATCACTGATGAACATATTGGATATACCAGGAATCCGCGTTTCGTTTGAGCCTGCAACAAAAGACGGATTACACGGCCATGATGAATAGCCAAACCCCATCCTAGACCCCTACGGGTACGGCAAACTACCCGCCAAGTACCCGAAGTGAAGCGGTCTCCCTCAACGACGTGAGTAGGCCACTAAGAACTTCAAAGTACCCGGTAGTTTGTGCACCCCACCTTGGGTCTATCCTTGGAGCAGAAAACAGTAAATGAAATAATACAACGGTGGCTACAACCTCAACCCGGATGTGCCCCGCAAAAGAATATTACAACATATTACAATTTACATCAAATGAAAGATAAAAACTCTCATCTCACATCCCCGGCTATTCATCCACGACGATCCAATGAAGTTCATATACACAAACCAATATATTCATTACAGAAATGTGCAACCCCCAACTAACCGACATACTAGCAATTAGCGGAGGTTTACGAACACATCAAACACAACTTGAAACATCAAATAACATAAAACTGCGACTTCGAAACACCCGGTATTTGCCACAGTAAAGAGTTTACAGTAAAATCAAAATTGGCAAAAATAAACAACACCTGAAGCCCTGGATTAAGGTCAAAAATCCACACACCAAAAATGAAGCATTTCCTCCATGCCCAGGACGAGCTCGCCGGAAAATGGGGCAATACCGTCGGCCCGTTTTTCGAGGAATTGTCTCGTTTTTGTTTGGTGTTCTTTTTACTATTCAAATAGCACTTTGTACTTGTTTAAATAATTTTCAGAGCCTCTTTCAAAATCGACAGAAACTTGAATCTTGGGATCGATGTTTTCGGGTCGTTTCGGTTTCATAGTTTAACTTGTTGTTTAATCTGTTAGCTATGGTTTAGTAGGCTCTGATACCACTGTAAGTCCATGTCACGCACCCCACGTGTTCGCGGGGAGGCGGAATATATGAAAAACAATTATCAAAACTTCGTAACACGGACTTGAGCACACGGATCGTGTCTAAACCATTACTAACAAACTACGAGAGGTTTAACTACTCGGATTCGAAGTTATACCTCATGTTACATGTCCTTCGGGTCTTCATCGCTGTCCTCCACACCTCGTCGGCTCTATGGATCATGGGTACCTCAACAGCCTCCTCGAGTCAAAGACGATCCACTCGAGAGTCTATAGTCCGAGCTCCTATCTCGAATCTGAGACAACTACGGATTCTAGTTTGCTAATCTATAAGTCCTAGAAGGTGTAGAGTATTTAGATGGATTACTTAGTCACTTAAACCTTAAGATTCTCAACTCATGATAGCTTTTAGGGTTTGAGGAAGAAGATGAAGACTTGAAGAGAGAGAAGTGTTTGTGATAATGAATGAACCATTCTCATTTGTGAATATCATGAAGCATAATAATATCATCAAAATATATATCTATCTAATATTCATCATGCTTCATTTAATTCACTAGATGAATCATCTAATGAGTCACCTAATGAGTCATGGATCATTTAATGAAACTTACACCTCATCCTCCACCTCATTTAGTTTAAATTACAAAAGAAATAAACACAAATGAGTCACCTCCCTCTAGAAGATTCCCGACAAATTACGAGACTGCCCCTCCCATCCGTATTTTTGAAAAACACGGATAATCTTTGACTGAATAAATCCATCTGTATAACACTAGAATCTGGCTTAAACCAAAGCCCACTAGTATTATCTGCCCGATCATAGTACGTGCACAAGTGTACGTAAGTGATCGCGGCCCTGCCGTAACACTATACAGCCTCTACACCTTTTGCTCGGAGCAGGGAAACTCTCTGTATGGGACTCTAAAGACTCGACACTACGATGGCGATGGGTTTAACCACAGGCCGCAAGCGGTACTAGCTGTACGTAACGGTCCCCAGGTAGATGTCGATAAGAAGGACGATGAGGAAACCCATTCGAACTCCTACTGAGACTGTATGTGACAATCTGCGTACAGTCCGGTCTGTTCGTCTAGGACTATCGCATATCGGGCCTAGGGGGCGATAAACGTCAGACCCCTAATAGCGGTATAAGTCGTGTCGGAGTGAAGCCTATTACACCTTGAGAAACTACTGGAACCTACCAGTAAATCTCGCTTGCCCTGGCCAGGGACTTTGCGTAATGGCTCTCCACACACAGCGTGATATCAACCCCCAATACCGGAAGAGACGAATCCTGTCTAACTGCCACTACCTCTAAGTGCTTCGGGACTGCACCCAACTACTACCTGTTTGCACGACTCCTTTGAGCCATAGTAGGGTAGTAATCTAAGTACAGTGGGAACACACCCGAGGCGAAGTAGAGGTGTCGAGTCGACGGACTAAGCTGTACTCATGTCACCTGAGAACTGCTATCTAATGATGGGTATAGTACCAACCTGCAGTTCCCGGCGAGTCATGTCCGGTGTACTCGTAACCTAACGAACACCTGTATACTATCTCCAGTACGACGTACTGATGGCTATGGGACAAACCATCTCCCCAGCTGGGATGAGAAGCGTACACACCAGTCTACTCCGGAGTATCGATGCCCCGTCTCGATAATCCTACAACTAGGGACCTGTATAGGATGTTGCTTATAGACTACCCAGCCCCCACTAGTGTGACTGCCATCACAACGCTGGAAATCAAACAATGATCCTAAAGGCTCTACTAATATGTATAAGCGATATGTTAAAAGAAACATATGCACATATTAAAGTAGAAACAAACCAAGTAGCATACTACCATTTTTAGCAAGACTGTCAATAAAACTGTGAATATCCCAAGCTTCCATTAAGTAATATACAAACTAGTATGATACAGTAATGGCCTCTAGGGAATAAACACTAACAAATACAACCTTTGTAGACCTCCTCCTAGACTCCTTGGATCGATTGAGGTTTGAACCAGTTGCTTGTGTCCTTCCAAGTCCACGATGATCCACCAAGAAGTCTCTTTGCACCAAGCTCCAAGCTTCTCTTGATCAAGGATGAAGAAGAAGCTAACACTCCACACTAGTGGGCAAGACTAAAGTAGAATGGTGATTTGGGTTTTGATCTCAAGTAAAAACCTTTTCTTTTTAATCCTTTCTCTTTCTTTTGAATCCCTACTGAGCTTTGAGGAGAGAGAGAAAGAAGGAGATGGCTCAAGCTAAAACTCAAGAGAGAATAATTAGAATAATCATAATAACCCTTGCTTAAACTCAAGAGAGTAAGAGAGAGCTATCATGATAAATTATGGTTACATAATATCTAGATATTTTGTAACTAGAGTTTAAGCAAAACAATGGGCCAAAACCATGGGCAAATGAAACCATGGTTTTGACTTGTCAACACAAGAAAATAAGAGTTGAATAGTCAACCATGATTTCATTTGTCATTTTGCTTAATCTCAAATTAACAAAATATATGTATAAATATGTAACATGTGAGTCTTGCATTGCCACCACCTATGTATCATCAACCATGACACATGTATGCTTGCATGTGTGCATGTACATCAACATATACATACACTCATGCATGCAACAAAAGAAATAGGTTTAAATAAATGAGCTAATGGACTTAATATTTAATCAACACTTGATTTAATAACCGGGTCATATCACATACGACCCGTCCAATAGAAAACGTAAGAATAAAATACGGTATCCAATACACGCATTTAATCGAGCTCCCGCGCATATCAGATATGCACCCCAAATCATTTCGCCTGAGCTAGGAGACTCCTTTGTGGGACTCTAAGACTCGTCAATACGCTAGCAGTAGGCAGTGATCACATCACATGCCCACAAACTGTCAGAGGCACAAGCAGTACGTAACAACTCCTAGGTATTGAGCGATCAGAAGAACCACAAGCAAACCTGCTAAAACTCCCGTCGAGCCAACTGGAAACACTTACCGAACAGTCCGGTCTCTTCGTCAAATATGCTGCATATCAGGTGTAGAGATGGTATCGTCGACGCCAATAACTCAGATAAGTCATGCCGGTATATGGCTCATAACAGATTGAGAAACTACCGATAACACTTATCAGTAAATCTCAGCAGCCCTGGCCACGGACTTCCTGTTATAGCCAATCGTGCATGGTGCAACATCAACCCCGATACCGGGAGAGACAAAACCCCTCCTATCTCCCATTGCCTCCATGTGCCTCGGGACTGTATCCAAAATCCACCTGTTTACACGACTCAGTAGAGTCGTGGTAGGGTGGAGATCAAAGTACAGTGGGAGACACACAAGACTCTATGACGATCTCGGGTCTACAGACTAACCTGTACCAGTGTCACCTGAGAACTGCTATCCGACGATAGATATAATACCACATAGGAGTTCTCGGCGAGTCTGTTCGGTGTACCCAGTCTCCACTGAGCACCCGTATACGATCTTTGGTGTCACCACACCAATGGATATGGGATCATCTATCGCCCATCATATGGGACAAGCAACGTATACGCTAGTCTACTCTGGTGATATCGATGCCCCGTCTCGATACACCCACGACCAGGAACATTTCAAGGATATGCTCATAGACTACTCTGTCCCACTGGTATGATCTGCATCATAATCTCAGTAGTCCTGCATCATCCTAAGGGCTATATCAACTTGTACCAAATGAATGAAAGCACGATCAAATGAACATGTCAAGATAAAAGGTGCAACCAGATAGCATACTATCATGTCGAGCAAGAATGTCCCCTGAATACACACACACACACACACACACACACACACACATGCCGGTACATACACTATCATATAATGGCCTCTAGGGTATACATATATCCAACACAAACTAGAACTGAAGATTTAGTGGAACCAGAGGATTCGATAGTTCCCGACGAACCTCGGTCGCTCTGCCGATCTAGTGGGGTTCCTCATCCACCTGAGAGATACTACGGTTTTCTCATCGATGGTGGGAGCGAGGATTGCATCATGGAAGATGATGACCCGACTAGATTCGAGCAGGCCATCACGAGTGGTGGCTCTGTGAAATGGATGGAAGCAATGCAATCTGAGATGGAATCCATGTACACCAACAAAGTATGGACTTTGGAAGTTGCTCCTAAAGGTGTAAAACCCATTGGGAGCAAATGGATCTTTAAGAAGAAACTTGGTGTAGATGGAAAAGTTGAGACTTTCAATGGCTAGACTTATTGCAAAGGGTTTTCGTCAACGACCAGGTGTGGATTATGACGAAACCTTTTCTCCAGTGGCTATGCTTAAGTCCATCCGGATCCTACTTGCCATTGCTGCATACCATGACTACGAAATCTGGAAAATGGATGTTAAGACCGCCTTTCTAAATGGTGATTTAGAGGAATGCGTGTACATGACTCAGCCAAAGGGCTTCATAGACAGTGGGAGCAGCGGAAAGGTGTGCAAGCTGCTTAAATCCATCTACAGGTTGAAGCAGGCATCGCGGAGTTGGAACATCTGTTTTGATGTTGTAGTCAAAGAGTTTGACTTCATCAAAAACGTAGATGAACCTTGTATTTACAAGAAGGTGGCAGAGTGTAACGATTTAGAAATCGTTTTGTGTTTGTTTCTGTTTTTGGGTGAAATTCGACGGTATTTTCAGTTTTATACCGATTGCGATCAAACGGCCATATCGACATACCTGCACCTAGTTTTGAGAAAATAAAGCTTGTGCGCACACTTTGAGAGTATATGGGACGTTTTGGTGCAATTTGAATTTTTCCCATTTTTAATTTTATTTTAATCCGGTTTGCACTTTTCGGGAAATCTTTTCTTTGCAACTTTTCTTAAAAATTTTCTAAGTAATCTAAACCACATAGCAAGGGATTGTGTGGCCTAGGATTAAAGGAGGAAAAGAAAAGAAAAGAATAGAAAAGAAGTGAGAAGAAGGTGCATGCATGTGTGTGTGAGTTTGACTTTGCATTTAATTGCATTTATTGCATTTATTGCAAGGAAATTTCCTCTCTCTCTCTCCCTCACACATGGCCGAGCTCCCCTCTCCCTCTACTGCACTTAGCTCATTTCCTTCTCCTTTCTTCTTCATTCTTTCATAATTCCTTCACAAATCCATAAGTTTTCACAAAAATCCCATTTTCTTCAAGAATTCTCATTTTCTTCACTTGGAGTGCTCTTGAGCTTGGATTCTTGTTGTTCTTTGGCTAGGTAATTTTCTTTACTGCTTTTTAGTGTAACTTAGCTTATAGTTTCAGTTTAGAATGTTTAAATTAGGGTTTGATACGAAATATCGTATTTTGATGTCGGTTTGTGGTTTCTAGAACCTGCTGTGATCTGGGTTATTTACTGGGAAATTAAACATAGTGAGTGTGTTGTACTAGGGGACCTGGAGCACCACCAGAGAGACGACCCCCATCCCACCGGCCTGGGCCGGCGAGCGCTTGAGGAGGGGCCAGCGACGCCGGCCAACCTATAGAGTTAGGGTTTGGGTTTTGGTCTGTAGGTGTCTGCTAGGGTTTGGGTTCCTCTGGTCTTGTTGAAATTGTTTAGTTTTCACAGTAGCAAAATCTGGGATCAATTGTGCAGTTTCTAGTGATTTGTGTTCGTGCGATACGTGTTACGACACGCGTCGTGCTGTTTTAGTGGTTTCGCTCTTAAGTCGTTTTCGTCGTGTCGCTACTCTCGTTAGCCACGATACGAACACTTAAGAGGTGGTTGTGTGTTGTTGTGTCGGTTAGATATAGCTAGTTCGTATTTCGTAGCTATTATTGATATATGTATATTGTTGTTGTTTATATGTTGCAGGTTCGCAGACGAGGACTACGGACACTGCCACAGGGGGATTCTGGTGGTAGACTTCTTCTAGCTTGGAGTGTGGGTGAGTAGATTTAACATCTACAGGGGAATCGCCCGCATGGCGTTATGCGTCTGGGCTAGAAACCTTTACCTTGTCGCATATTCTATATCATGTTTAGAATTGCGCATATACCTTACTGCTTAGTGATAGTTGTGATTGGACTAGTATCCTTAGGACACTGCACTATTATTGACAGCTCAGATTGCGAGAGCACTGATTGGATGCCACACACACCGTCAATAATTGCCATGTCATACACGACCATATTTTAGAAATGATATTGTATGGTTAGGGACATTGTGACTTTGATACATATTTCTTATTGTTATATTTAGACTTGACATGCTAGTTCCTGTTTACCTATAGGATGTTGTATCAGTAGGGCTAGATACATATACACCTAGGGACATAGATACAGGTGTACATGCTTTTCATACTTCCCCTATACCTGATAGGTATATTACATCATCACATAGATACAGGTGTACTTGTATTTCATACTTATACCTGATAGGTATATCACATCATGTTATAGGTAGATACCTATATTTCTGCTTTACGATTCATGTATCCATTTATATCTGGTGAATGCTATGCTGTTCTTTATACGCTTTCATTACAGTTTCATATTGCGTATATTTATTCATGGATTATCGCATTTGTTATATGGATTTTTCATGATGTTTTCTGGATTTGGGGACCGTGGTGGTTCATGAAATTATGCATACATTGGAACACCCGGTTTCCTTGAGATGATATTATAGCATCCACCATGAGATTTATCGGTGCAGATACATATATCCTATGCGAGGAGGCGTCGAGAGCCGCATGAGGATACATGGTGGGGCCCGGAGGTACCCCGAAGCAAGAATGTTGTCGGAGTGAGCCGATGTCGCATTGAGGCGATGAGGCCTAGGGGAGCCATACTTTCCGGTGACATTACCAGAGACTCGGCGGATATCAGGGGGATACCGTTGGGAGTCATGTGCGTATCGATACGTCGAGAGGCGAGGGGCAGAGCGAGGCACTCGAGCTCTCGTGATAGCGTATGATACGTACTTATCAGTTTTTCTGTGTCGATGCTTGACACATTGGTTTTATGATATTTCTAAATACTCTTGTATATATAACAGGGGATTGAGCCGCTGTTATATATGCCTTTACACCAATATTAGTGGAATGGGACGCTAATATATGTGTATTGCCCTCATCATATCTATTTATGTCATTATATTTAGGATGTTAGAACTGTGCTGGAGATTGACTTGAGACTCATGAGATTTATTGGGATTGGATGATGATATCGTACACACTAGAGATATGAGATCCATTTATTGTTGTACATATGATATATGTGAGATAGACTGATATTGTACAGACGAGATTTGTGGGATCCACTAGCTGTTGTACATGTGATATAGGTGAGAGATACCTGATATTGTACAGACGAGATATGTGGGATCCACTAGCTGTTGTACATGAGACATTGTGAGATATACCAGATATTGTACATACGAGAGATGTGAGATTCACTTGTGTTGTACATTTGATATATGGGAGACATACTGATATTGTACATATTAGAGATGTGAGATCTACCTGACTTATACATTCGACACGTATGTGAGATACATTTGATATTATATAGTTTGAGGAGATGTGACACTTAGATGATATGAGAGCGGATTTGGTGATTGATTGAGGATTGGGATTTTGATTTGTCTTGATTGGATTGTGATCCTACCACGATGTCAGGATTCCGTGGAAATGACATATTTCACTCCATACCTCATCATTATATATTTGTGCACTATTCCATGTATTAGGAGTACCTGTGAGAGTACCTTTATAAGGGTTGCACATTTACTTTCTCATATCCCCAGAGCATGATTATTGCATACTGTTGTCACATTATGATATTGCTTGATATATTGGTGGTACTGGTGAGTGTACTTTCCATTATTACGTACTCATGACCTATTATTACTGAAATGTACATATATATTAGATTCATGCTGTACGTTCATTCTCGCGATTACCTGCATATGTTATTTACTATTCACGAGTTGGCAACTCACCCCCGTTGTGCCACAGGTTTTGCTGGAGTTTCCCAAAAGTAGTCAAGGCAAGCTATCCAGCTTTTCAGCTACATACTCATCTATCATCTTTTGGTTGCGGATACCACTTCGCCTGTTAGTGTGCAGTTTTGCCAGGTGGGTTTTTGTGGTATTCAGAGAGTGTATTGTATATATTCGTTGTATATTGTACTCTCCATCTACTACTAGCAGTTGTTGTGACTTAGAGACTTGGTGAGGACGATTTGTATATATATTGTGGATTTGTGGATTTTATACAGTTTCCTTTCTTTTGTCTCTTATTTCTTCGCTACGGCGTCGTATATCTGTTGTAGTGTTGTTTTCCGCCGTTGGGCGTGGATTTTGCTCCCGTTTGGGATGTTTTACTTTATATTCATGTTGTACCCTTTTTAGGGGCTGGTTTTATAAAGGAGGTGCTGCCAAAATTTTACAGGAAAATGTGGACTATTTTAAAGAATTTGGGTTGTGATTTCAAATGTTTACAAGACTTTATATTATCTTTTCCGTATTTTTATGGTTTAGATTTCTGGGTTTTGGCTTTCTTTTACTGCGTTACGTCTGGAGGCGTTGCGTAGTATTAGGGCCATCACGTACCTTTTTGGGTCGTGACAAAGTTGGTATCAGAGCGTGGTTTTACCTTTCGGAGTGTAGGATGACCTGGTATGATGGAGTAGGTAACCTAAGCGGAGTAACGTAGTGTGTGTATGTCTGAAGCATACTCACGATGCAGTATTTCGCCTAAAGTGCCTAAGTACAATTTGCTTGAGATTCCTTCCTTGATGATTCATATCCTTGAGATTCGATTTCCTTGTTCTTATCGAATCATATATCTATTTATAGCCTTGCCATTGATGACTACGGGGACTCAGAGTGATGCAGCAGGGCCGAGGTCAGGGTTAGCTCGGGTGAGACGAGCACTGACCAGGAGGGCACTCGTATTGCACAGTTGCAGACGGATCAGCCTTCGACTGATCAGATAGGTAGACTTGTGACAGAGATGCAGGATTTGCGCCAGACGATGAGATCATTAGTTGATGCCATTAGAGCGCAGCGACAGGAGGTTGTCACCCCAGTTGGACAGTTGTTCCTTGGGATCAGCGTGCAGCAGTCTGTGACTTACGTAGTGCCAGCGGATGTAGCTCCAGTCGACGAGACACGTATTCCAGAGACTTTGCGAGTTCCAGGACAGTGGAGGACTCGTACAGGTGTGCCAGTCCAGGGACAGAGGTTCAGTCGTCGTGACAGGTTTCGTGCACGGCATGGGAGTAGCAGAGGTGTGAGACGAGGACAGTCGTCTAGCTCTTATTCCCAGGATGGTCAGCAGTTTTCTTCCGGATGTTATCGGTGCGGGAGTTTGGATCATCGGGTTAGATTTTGTACTGAGCCACGTAGACGCGAGATAGCTATACCACAGAGTGGAGGATTTCAGCCAGTTGTGGGTAAGAGGCAGACACGAGGGTTTGTTTCTACTCAACCGGACGCCCGGACGTCCAGTGCAGATTTGTCAGGTATCCTTGTTCTTTGATGTACTTGTTGGTTTTTCGCACTTTGTGCCGTGGTTGGGACGAGGATCTTGTTAGTTAGATCAGCCGTTTAGTTGTGTTAACTTCTGTCAGCGATTCTTTTGTTGCGTGACACGTATTTCAGTCGTATGCCAGTTGGTGAGGAGATTTTGCCGTCAGTGGATCCTTCTAGAGATGTTGGAGTTGACGTTCTCCTGGGCATGGATTGGTTAGTTACGTGTTAGGCGTCTGTGGACTACCGTGTGGAAACAGTCAGGATTTGTTTTCCCGGCGAGTCAGTTCTTGTTGTGCAGGTGGATAGTTGTGCCGCCTCTCACAGCTTGAATTCAGCCTTTTCCGCTAGTCAGCTTTGGAGGAGATGTCATGGATTCTTGGCGTTCATTTGAGATACCGGAGCCACATTGGGATTGTTGGGCCGGGTAGTTATCGTGCAAGAGTTCTTCGACGATATTCCAGGAGAGCTAGCGAAATTTCGGGAGCTTAAGGATCTGCTGCAGAGTTGTTTGTTGGGAGGTTTGTGTGTCTGAGTGTTTCGCTTGTGGGAGCCCTAATTCTGTTCGTTCAGGAGGATGACGACAGTTTGCGGTTGTGGATTGATGGATCGTCAATTGAACCGGCTTGTGGTGCGGTTAGGTATCTGTTACCTTGTTTTGATGATTTCTTTGATCAGCTCCAGAGTGCGAGACTTTTTCTAAGTTTGTTTGGGATCAGGTCATCATTGTTGCAGGTTCGGAGTGGTGGCATTCCGAATACTGCTTTTGTGCGTGCGATGGGCAGTTCGTGTTTTGGTAGTGTCGTTGGACTTGCCAATGCCCTAGCAGCATTTGTGGAGATGATGTACCAGATTTCTTCAGGCCGTTCCTCGACCAGTTGCTGTTGTGTTTTGACGACATTCTGGTCATTTTCTTTGTGTCTTGAGGAACAGGAGCAGCTTTTGAGACTTTGTTTTGCAGACATTGGTAGAGCCCAGTTGTTGCTAGATTCTCGGAGTGTTCCTTCAGGCTTGTTTGTGTTGACTCCTAGGTCTTGTAGTTACGGGAGACGGTTTCGTATGGTTCCGAGGGAGATCGTGACCGTACAGCTTATGCCCAGACTTGTGTTCGGACAGAGGTCCTTTGATGTTGGGTTTAGCAGGTTTTTACCGCCGTTTCGTGCAGGATTACTAGAGTATTGTTGCACCGTTGACAGTAAAGACCTAGAAAGGAGGTTCTTTTCTTTGGACTGAGGCATGGGTGCAGAGTTTTCAGCAGTTGGAGATTTGGTTAGCAATTGCATCAGTTCTTTGCTTTTGATTCGGAGACCTTGATTTGTGACAAGGTTGTGCTATGTTAGGGATGCGTTGATGTACCTGATGTTATCAGGTAGAGACGTGAAATCCTAGGGCAAGCACATCGGTCAATTCTCTATGTTCATTCAAGCTCCACCAGCATTGATGTGACTTGTGAGATAGTTACGGGTGGACAGGAATGTAAAGAGAAATTTCAGGTTTCGTTTCAGGGTGTTTGTTTGGTTTGTTGTTTGCGGCAGTTGGGATCGTCACTCGCCATTGTTAGGATACTTCTGGATAGCTGTTATCAGGAGACATTTCAATTGGCAAACTTTAGGTGTAGTCAGGTAGTGTCGATCGCCAGTCTGTTTTTCTGACTCAGCTTAGTAGGATTTTGGACCTCAGCTTGTCTAGAGACTTCGGAGATGTTCTAGTTGGTCTTTTGAGATCCTTTATGTGAGTTAGTCTTCGTTGCCTTTAGTTGGGCACTTCCGCCCAGATTATAGATTATTCACCCCGTTTTCATGGTGTTGATTCTTTGCAAATACCTTCAGGACTTTTTCACATGATTCAGCAGAGACCATTGGTGTGGACTCGATCTTTTCGTTCACCGGCAGCCATGTGTGTAATGGTTCGACAGGTGAAGAAACTTCGGTCAAGGTCTTGCCATCTGTGAAGAGTTTTCTTGGACGTAGCTGTATAGTGAGGGGATCACTTGGGAAGCTGCGAGCGAGATTTGGGAGTTTTTGTACTTTTATCTTTGAAGGTATGCTTGGTGAAATTTTAAATTCGGGGACGAATTTTTATAAGGGGGGGAGATTGTAACGATTTAGAAATCGTTTTGTGTTTGTTTCTGTTTTTGGGTGAAATTCGACGGTATTTTCAGTTTTATACCGATTGCGATCAAACGGCCATATCGACATACCTGCACCTAGTTTTGAGAAAATAAAGCTTGTGCGCACACTTTGAGAGTATATGGGACGTTTTGGTGCAATTTGAATTTTTCCCATTTTTAATGTTATTTTAATCCGGTTTGCACTTTTCGGGAAATCTTTTCTTTGCAACTTTTCTTAAAAATTTTCTAAGTAATCTAAACCACATAGCAAGGGATTGTGTGGCCTAGGATTAAAGGAGGAAAAGAAAAGAAAAGAATAGAAAAGAAGTGAGAAGAAGGTGCATGCATGTTTGTGTGAGTTTGACTCTGCATTTAATTGCATTTATTGCATGAAATTGCAAGGAAATTGCCTCTCTCTCTCTCTCCCTCACACATGGCCGAGCTCCCCTCTCCCTCTACTGCACTTAGCTCATTTCCTTCTCCTTTCTTCTTCATTCTTTCATAATTCCTTCACAAATCCATAAGTTTTCACAAAAATCCCATTTTCTTCAAGAATTCTCATTTTCTTCACTTGGAGTGCTCTTGAGCTTGGATTCTTGTTGTTCTTTGGCTAGGTAATTTTCTTTACTGCTTTTTAGTGTAACTTAGCTTATAGTTTCAATTTTGAATGTTTAAATTAGGGTTTGATACGAAATATCGTATTTTGATGTCGGTTTGTGGTTTCTAGAACCTGCTGTGATCTGGGTTATTTACTGGGAAATTAAACATAGTGAGTGTGTTGTACTAAGGGACCTGGAGCACCACCAGAGAGACGACCCCCATCCCACCGGCCTGGGCCGGCGAGCGCTTGAGGAGGGGCCGGCGACGCCGGCCAACCTATAGAGTTAGGGTTTGGGTTTTGGTCTGTAGGTGTCTGCTAGGGTTTGGGTTCCTCTGGTCTTGTTGAAATTGTTTAGTTTTCACAGTAGCAAAATCTGGGATCAATTGTGCAGTTTCTAGTGATTTGTGTTCGTGCGATACGTGTTACGACACGCGTCGTGCTGTTTTAGTGGTTTCGCTCTTAAGTCGTTTTCGTCGTGTCGCTACTCTCGTTAGCCACGATACGAACACTTAAGAGGTGGTTGTGTGTTGTTGTGTCGGTTAGATATAGCTAGTTCGTATTTCGTAGCTATTATTGATCTATGTATATTGTTGTTGTTTATATGTTGCAGGTTCGCAGACGAGGACTACGGACACTGCCACAGGGGGATTCTGGTGGTAGACTTCTTCTAGCTTGGAGTGTGGGTGAGTAGATTTAACATCTACAGGGAAATCGCCCGCATGGCGTTATGCGTCTGGGCTAGAAACCTTTACCTTGTCGCATATTCTATATCATGTTTAGAATTGCGCATATACCTTACTGCTTAGTGATAGTTGTGATTGGACTAGTATCCTTAGGACACTGCACTATTATTGACGGCTCAGATTGCGAGAGCACTGATTGGATGCCACACACACCGTCAATAATTGCCATGTCATACACGACCATATTTTAGAAATGATATTGTATGGTTAGGGACATTGTGACTTTGATACATATTTCTTATTGTTATATTTAGACTTGACATGCTAGTTCCTGTTTACCTATAGGATGTTGTATCAGTAGGGCTAGATACATATACACCTAGGGACATAGATATAGGTGTACATGCTTTTCATACTTCCCCTATACCTGATAGGTATATTACATCATCACATAGATACAGGTGTACTTGTATTTCATACTTATACCTGATAGGTATATCACATCATGTTATAGGTAGATACCTATATTTCAGCTTTACGATTCATGTATCCATTTATATCTGGTGAATGCTATGCTGTTCTTTATACGCTTTCATTACAGTTTCATATTGCGTATATTTATTCATGGATTATCGCATTTGTTATATGGATTTTTCATGATGTTTTCTGGATTTGGGGACCGTGGTGGTTCATGAAATTATGCATACATTGGAACACCCGGTTTCCTTGAGATGATATTATAGCATCCACCATGAGATTTATCGGTGCAGATACATATATCCTATGCGAGGAGGCGTCGAGAGCCGCATGAGGATACATGGTGGGGCCCGGAGGTACCCCGAAGCAAGAATGTTGTCGGAGTGAGCCGATGTCGCATTGAGGCGATGAGGCCTAGGGGAGCCATACTTTCCGGTGACATTACCAGAGACTCGGCGGATATCAGGGGGATACCGTTGGGAGTCATGTGCGTATCGATACGTCGAGAGGCGAGGGGCAGAGCGAGGCACTCGAGCTCTCGTGATAGCGTATGATACGTACTTATCAGTTTTTCTGTGTCGATGCTTGACACATTGCTTTTATGATATTTCTAAATACTCTTGTATATATAACAGGGGATTGAGCCGCTGTTATATATGCCTTTACACCAATATTAGTGGAATGGGACGCTAATATATGTGTATTGCCCTCATCATATCTATTTATGTCATTATATTTAGGATGTTAGAACTGTGCTGGAGATTGACTTGAGACTCATGAGATTTATTGGGATTGGATGATGATATCGTACACACTAGAGATATGAGATCCATTTATTGTTGTACATATGATATATGTGAGATAGACTGATATTGTACAGACGAGATTTGTGGGATCCACTAGCTGTTGTACATGTGATATAGGTGAGAGATACCTGATATTGTACAGACGAGATATGTGGGATCCACTAGCTGTTGTACATGAGACATTGTGAGATATACCAGATATTGTACATACGAGAGATGTGAGATTCACTTGTGTTGTACATTTGATATATGGGAGACATACTGATATTGTACATATTAGAGATGTGAGATCTACCTGACTTGTACATTCGACACGTATGTGAGATACATTTGATATTATATAGTTTGAGGAGATGTGACACTTAGATGATATGAGAGCGGATTTGGTGATTGATTGAGGATTGGGATTTTGATTTGTCTTGATTGGATTGTGATCCTACCACGATGTCAGGATTCCGTGGAAATGACATATTTCACTCCATACCTCATCATTATATATTTGTGCACTATTCCATGTATTAGGAGTACCTGTGAGAGTACCTTCATGAGGGTTGCACATTTACTTTCTCATATCCCCAGAGCATGATTATTGCATACTGTTGTCACATTATGATATTGCTTGATATATTGGTGGTACTGGTGAGTGTACTTTCAATTATTACGTACTCATGACCTATTATTACTGAAATGGACATATATATTAGATTCATGCTGTACGTTCATTCTCGCGATTACCTGCATATGTTATTTACTATTCACGAGTTGGCAACTCACCCCCGTTGTGCCACAGGTTTTGCTGGAGTTTCCCAAAAGTAGTCAAGGCAAGCTATCCAGCTTTTCAGCTACATACTCATCTATCATCTTTTGGTTGCGGATACCACTTCGCCTGTTAGTGTGCAGTTTTGCCAGGTGGGTTTTTGTGGTATTCAGAGAGTGTATTGTATATATTCGTTGTATATTGTACTCTCCATCTACTACTAGCAGTTGTTGTGACTTAGAGACTTGGTGAGGACGATTTGTATATATATTGTGGATTTTTGGATTTTATACAGTTTCCTTTCTTTTGTCTCTTATTTTTTCGCTACGGCGTCGTATATCTGTTGTGGTGTTGTTTTCCGCCGTTGGGCGTGGATTTTGCTCCCGTTTGGGATGTTTTACTTTATATTCATGTTGTACCCTTTTTAGGGGCTGGTTTTATAAAGGAGGTGCTGCCAAAATTTTACAGGAAAATGTGGACTATTTTAAAGAATTTGGGTTGTGATTTCAAATGTTTACAAGACTTTATATTATCTTTTCCGTATTTTTATGGTTTAGATTTCTGGGTTTTGGCTTTCTTTTACTGCGTTACGTCTGGAGGCGTTGCGTAGTATTAGGGCCATCACGTACCTTTTTGGGTCGTGACACAGAGAGTAAGGTTGACTTCCTCGTATTGTATGTGGATGGCATACTCTTGATAGGAAATGATATTCCTATGCTGCACTCGGTCAAGCTCTTCTTATCACATAGATTCTCAATGAAAGATCTAGGTGATGCCTCCTGCATTTTGGGAATTAAGATCTATAGAGATAGATCTAAGCGGATACTGGGCTTGTCCCAATCCAGGTGCAATGACACTATATTAAAGAGGTTTAGTATGGAAGAATCCAAGCTTGGGAATTTACCAACGATCTCTGGACTCACTCTCTCCAAAGAGATGTCTCCTAAGACTGATTTGGAGAGAGCTCGCATGCAAGGGATAACCTATGCTTCGGCAGTAGGCTCTATCATGTACGCGATGCTATGTACCAGACCCGATGTAGCATACTCACTAAGTGTAGTGAGTAGGTATCAAGAAGATCCAGGAGAGAGTCACTGGACAGCTGTGAAGAACATTCTCAAGTACTTGAGAAGGACTAAGGAAATATTCTTGGTGTATGGTAACGGAGAACTCCAGGTGGAGTCCTTTACCGATTTGAGCTTCCAAAGTGATAAGGACTGTAAGTCTACGTTACCTCTCCCGGTACTTAAGGGCTTGCGGAAATGATGAAAAACGATTTTTCTAGAGGTGGTAACATGGACTCAAATACGGATCTTTGTTAAACAACTACCTAACAACCTAACTAGGAGTTTTACCTACTAAGTTAGGAGGATATACCTTTCTTGACCTCCTTCGTCTTCAACTCTTTGCAGTGTACGGATCGGCCTCACATCGTCGTCTCCTTGCGCCGAAGATAGATCCACCTGAAAGCTTCTACCTTTAGCTTCTTCTTCGAACTTGAAGAAACTAGAACACTTGGTTTGCCAAACCTTGTGAACTAGGATGAGTAGAGAAGTGATATGGGTTTTCTTTTATCTCTAAGGCAATGTTTCTCAACTCATGAGAGGGAGTTGCCTTGAGCTAGAGAGAGAGCAAGAGGAAGAGCAAGAGGGAGAGCTCAAGCAAGAGAGAGAAAGCAAATGAGAGAATGAGTAAGTCTTTTGCCATCCAAGCTCTCATATTCCAAAACCATCATAACAAATAATAGTAATCAAGTAATATGTGATGGTTCAAGTCAAAATGGCTATATCATTTCATGCACTCATTTTGCAAAAAGAAACAAGCAAGCAAAAGTCTTTGCCATGAAATGATAGCCATTGTCATGATGATGGTCAACTAGTCCAACCTAGTCAACCGGTCAACAAGTCAACAAAGTCAACCCCTCAACAACCATGTCACTATAATACTTAATTAATAATATTGTTAATTATATTTCTTATTCTCATTAGGGTTTAGCAAAAAGTCAATAGTCAACAGTCAACAGTCAACAACCCCAATGAGAAACCTCTGCCTCTGTCTCTCTGTCAACTGTGCATACACACCCGCATCCACGTTCCGAGGAACATGAATACAAACGAGATAAAACCAATCCCAAAACGTACACTAGGATCTGGCTTAAACCAAAGCCCGCTAGTGTTAGCTGTCCGGACACCAAACGTGCACAAGTTCACGGATGTGACCGAACCCTGTCGCAAAACCATGCGACATGTCGCAAAACCATTCGACCTCTACTCTTTTGCCTAAAGGCGAATAGCTTTCTGTGTGGGACTCTAAAGACTCGACACTACGCTGGCAATGGGTTTAACCACAGACCGCAAGCGGCACTAGCTGTGCGTAACGGTCCCCAGGTAGATGCCGACAAGAAGACGGACGAGGTGAAACCCATCTGAACTCCTACTGAGCCTGAATGTGACAATCTCCATACAGTCCGGTCTGTTCGTCTGAAAACAACGCATGGCGGGCCTAGGGGCGGTAAACGTCAGCGGTAAAAGTCGTGTCGGAGTGTAGCCCAGAACACCCTGAGATAACACTGGAAACCTACCAGTATATCTCGCTTGCCCTGGCCAGGGACTACTTGTGTAATGGCTCTCCTAGACACAGCGCGATGTCAACCCCCAATACCGGGAGAGACGAATCCTGTCTAACCGTCACTGCCTCCAAGTGCTTCGGGACTGCACCCAACTACTACCTGTTTGCACGACTCCTTTGAGCCGTGGTAGGGTAGTAATCAAAGTACAGTGGGAACACACTCGAGGCGAAGTGACAGTGTCAAGTCAGCGGACTAAGCTGTACTCATGTCACTTGGGAACTGATAACTGACGATAGGTATAGTACCAACCAACAGTTCCCAACGAGTCCTGTCCAGTGTACTCGTAACCTAACGAGCACCCGCATACTATCTCAAGTACGACGTACTGACGGCTGTGGGACAGACCGTCTCCTACACTGGGATGAGAAGCGCATACGCTAGTCTACTCCGGAGTATCGATACCCTGTCTCGATAGTCCTACGACTAGGGACCTGCATAAGGATGTGCTTGTGGATTACCCAGCCCCCACTGGTGTGACTGCCATTACAACGCTGGTAATCAAGCAAAGATCCTAAGGGCTCCACTAATGTGTATAGGTGATATACTAAAATAAACACATGTACACATTAAAGCAGAAACAAACCAAGTAGCATACTACTATATTGAGTAAGATTGTCTATACAAGGTGAATATCCCAAGCTTCCATTAAGTAATATACAAACTAGTATGATACAGTAATGGCCTCTAGGGCATATACACTAACAATCTCCCACTTGCACTAAGGCCATGTACCGGCGTATCGAAGACCTATCATCTCGATCAGCCGCTCGAACTGAGTCTGGGGTAAGGCCTTTGTGAGTGGATCAGCAGTGTTATCTTCCATAGAAACTCTCCGAACCTCGATCTCCTGGCGACCCACGATCTCCCTGATCAGGTGATACCGCCTCAAGATGTATCTGGACTTCTAATGGGACCTGGGTTCCTTCGCTAAAGCTATAGCCCCGTTGTTGTCGCAATACAACGGTATTGGATCAACAATGGACGGAACCACCTAAAGTTCCGTTAAGAACTTCCTTATCCAGAAGGCTTCTTTTGCGGCATCTGCAGCAGCGATATATTCCGCTTCCATCGTCGAGTCAGCAACGGTTTCCTGTTTGGAACTCTTCCAACACACCGCCCCTCCATTGAGGGTAAAGACATAACCCAACATGGACTTGGAATCATCCTTGTCACTCTGGAAGCTGGAGTCAGCAAAGGCCTCGATCTGGAGGTCTTTTCCGCCGTACACCAAGAACATCTCCTTAGTCCTTCTCAGGTACTTGAGAATGTTCTTTACCGCTATCCAGTGTTTCTCCCCAGGGTTTGACTGATACCGGCTTACCACACTCAGTGCATAAGCTATATCTGGTCTGGTACACAACATCGCATACATTATAGAGCCTAACATTATAGAGCCTACCGCAGAAGCGTAGGGTATAACAGCCATGCGATCCCTTTCCAGATCAGTCTTGGGAGACATCTCTTTGGAGAGGGTGATCCCGTGACAAGCCGGTAGATTACCGCGCTTGGAATCTTCCATACTGAATCTTTTCAGTATGGTGTCGATGTACCTGGACTGTGAAAGTCCCAGTATCCTCTTGGATCTGTCACGATAGATCCGGATCTCTAGAATGTATGAGGCATCACCCAGGTCTTTCATGGAGAACCTGTGTGACAAGAACCCTTTGACAGATTGTAGCATAGGAATGTCATTTCCTATTAAGAGAATGTCCTCCACGTATAAAACGAGGAATACTACAGTTCTCGCTACAAATCTACTATAGATGCATGGTTCATCTGGATTTTTGATAAAGCCAAATTCTTTGACCGTCTCATCAAAACAGATGTTCCAACTCCGCGATGCCTGCTTTAGTCCGTAGATGGACTTAAGCAACTTGCACACCTTTCCGCTGCTCCCACTCTGAATGAAACCCTCTGGCTGGTCCATATAAACACACTCCTCTAAATTTCCATTTAGAAAAGCGGTCTTTACGTCCATCTGCCAAATCTCATAATCGTGCAAGGCAGCAATGGCAAGAAGGATCCGAATGGATTTCAGCATAGCTACTGGAGAAAAGGTCTCGTCATGGTCCAAACCAGGTCTTTGACGAAAACCCTTTGCAACCAGTCTAGCTTTATAGGTCTCAACCTGTCCATCTACACCAATCTTCCTTTTGAAGATCCACTTGCATCCTACGGGTTTTACCCCATCTGGAGCAACGTCCAACGTCCATACTTTGTTGGTGTACATGGACTCCATTTCGGTCCGCATTGCATCCAACCATTTTACCGAGTCAACGCTCTGAATGGCCTGCTGGAAGCTAGTCGGCTCATCACTATCAATGATGCAATCCTCTCTATCCCCATCTATGAGAAAACCGTAGTATCTCTCGGGCGGATGAGACTGCCTGCTACTCTTGTGGAGCGGCGCAGGAATGTCATGATCTTTTGAACCCTCTGGTTCTACTAAGCTTTCAGTAATAGCTCGTGGTTCTGAAATTTCTTCCAGTTCTATTGCGCTCCCACTTATCTGATTCTCTAAAAACTGAGTTTCCAAGAAGTGGGCATGTCGAGAAACAAAATCCTTTTGTTCCTCTTCGCAATAGAAGAAATATCCCTTGGAGTTCTTTAGATATCTCACAAACTTTCACTGTACTGAGCGTGCCTCGAGCTTGTCCGCATGCTGCTTTTTGACAAAAGCTGGACTTCCCCATGTCTTAATGTGATTAAGATAGGGTCTCTTCCCACACCACATCTGATATGGTGCAGTAGGCACAGTCTTAGTTGGAACTCGGTTCAAAAGGTATGCAGCTGATTCTAGTGCATATCCCCAGAATGATCGCGGTAACTCAGCGTTACTCATCATGGACCGTACCATATCCAATAGGGTTCGGTTCCGTCTCTCCGATACACCGTTATGTTGCGGAGTGTATGGAGGAGTAAGCTGAGAGAGAATTCCATTCTCTTTTAAGTAATCCAGGAACTCGGCACTTAAGTATTCACCACCTCGATCAGATCTCAGTGTTTTGATACTTTTGCCTGTTTGTTTTTCTACTTCATTCTTATATTCCTGGAATTTTCCAAAGGCTTCGGATTTATGTTTCATCAAGAAGACATAACTGTACCTTGAAAAGTCATCCGTAAAAGTAATGAAGTAAGAATAACCGCTTCGTGCATGCGTAGACATTGGACCGCACACGTCGCTGTGTACGAGTCCCGAGAGCTCGCTCGCTCTCACTCCGTGTCCAGTTAACGGAGTCTTTGTCATCTTTCCTTTGAGACAGGATTGACAAGTTGCATATGATTGATATTCGAACGGATCCAAATATCCTTCTGTATGTAACTTCGTCAACCTTCTCTCATTGATGTGACCCAGTCTACAATGCCATAAGAAAGTCTGATTTATTTCCGGAGAATTTCTTTTGTGTGTTCTCTGGACATTGAAAATCTGTGGTTGGTTTAATACGTATATACCATTGCTTAATGTACCTGACCCATTCAGAACTTGATTAAGGTGAATGTTTACAACATTACTTACAAACGCAAATTCATAACCTTCTTTAGAAATCAAAGATACATAAATGATATTACAAGTTGCGTTGGGTACAAAAAAGCAATTACGTAAAACCAAAATATGTCCATCTGACATTCCCAGGTGATAGTCCCCCACTGCCTTAGCATTCATGCTAGCTCCGTTTGCAACTTTGAGGGTCATGTCACCTGCCTTCAAAAACCTACGCTTTCTCAACGCCTGCAAAGAATTACAGATATGAGATCCTGATCCGGTATCCAATACCCAGGAAGTAGAGTTTATTGATAGACAGTTTTCAATAACATACACACCTGAAGCTGAAGCCGCAACTTGCTTTAGATCCTGTGTTCTGGCATTCCAAGCCCTGCAATCTTTCTTCCAGTGTCCACTCGTATGACAGTAAAAGCACTCTTCCTTCCCCACAAGCTTCCCCGCTATCTTTGTTGCCTTTGCCTTTCCCTTCGTATCCACTTTACTAACACCGCCCCTTGGTTTGGCGGGGGCTTTTTTCTTCTTTCCCTTGGCTTTCGCCTTGGACCTAGAAGAGGAAGATCCTCCTACAAACAAAGTGGATATTTCCCTACCTTTCTGTAGGGTGCCCTCTACACTCCTCAGCATGTTGAGGAGCTCTGAAAGTTCAACTTCCTTTTCTTGCAAGTTGAAATTCAGGATGAACTGGGCGTAAGTGGAAGGAAGGGACTGAAGAATCAAGTCCGTATAGAGCTCATTCTCCAACGTGGTCCCAAGGTCTGCGAGCTCCTCTATGAAGCCAATCATCTTAAGCATGTGTTCCGCTACCGATGATCCGACGGCCAATCTTGCCGAAAACAACTTCTTCGACACTTCGTATCTCACGATACGAGATTGCTCTCCTTACAGTTCTTTTGTATGGAGAAATATGGATTCGAGGTCCATATTCTCGTGCCTCCTCTGATGTTCGTTGTCCATAGAGGCAAGCACGAGGCACTTGGCCTTCGCGTAATCGATTTCCCAGGTCTTATGGATTTCCCTATCCGCGACGCTGGTTTTGGGACCTGGGACAGGGGGAGCTTTGGTGGTAAGGAGATACCCCAACTTGTCATAAGTGATTGCCATTTTGACATTCCTGAGCCAATCTTTGTAGTTTGGCCCTGTCAGTATGTTTTTATCTAGTAGTAACTTAAGTCCGGTCATGATGTTTGGTCGCTGCAATTAGGAGAGAGAGAAGAAACACTTTAGCATGATGCTCTTGCAAGTTTTAGAGTGGTTTTTAATTTGTCTAAACAGGATGGCTCCCACTGTCTCCCGAATCCCTCCTCAAACCAAAAAGGAAGAATTAGTCAGTATCAATCTCACCGTACAATACTTGCTTAACCGTTCATCGGGATCCAAATATCATCGCGTGACAAAACTGAAGGAATCCTACCAGAATCATCACACTCCAAATGGTATGCAGTGCTAGCAAGTTTCAGTTCTTTTGAAACTCCCGATGTGGATTTTTGCCCCATGCTCTTATGACCTTGACTTTGGCCAAAATATCATAAGTCACATGTCAAGTTCTACCCGTCATTCTCCAGGTTAATTTGAACCCACCCGTACCTACCCTTGACTTTGGCCAACATGGTAGTACGACTGTCCCAAACCAACACATCTATCTATGCTGCACATGAATACCCAATAGCTACCAATCACTATGCCTTGACTTTGGCCAACATACATAGCTTGAATACTTATTGACCATTCATGTGAAACGACGGAGGGCTACGAATGGTTTTGGCGAAACCGTGAACGTAGTGAACTTGATATAATCGAAGGAACGAGATAGCTTTTAAAAGGAGTGGCTTAAGCTCCGCGTTTAAAAGTTATTTTTGAAAAGAAACCGAGTGGTTTTGAAAGTGTTCCAACGACTTTTACTTGGTTTATTTTTCTTGCATTAATTTTAATGTGTCCCATCAATTAATCCTACCATTGCAGAAAACAACCAAAATATGACGTACGCTTATGCCATACGCATTCGCCACGGGGCCCCGTCATTACCCGTTAGGTTACTTAACTAACGACAGAGCGGGGGCTGGACTAGTGCGGATGCAAAACATAAGCAACGCCTAAATAATATCATATATAGATATATTGCAATGATAGCCATTTCAGATCACAGATGAACACATTGGATATACTAGGAATCCGCAATTCGTACGAGCCTGTAACGAAAAGCGGATTACACGGTCGCGATGAATAGCCAATACCCCACCCTAGACCCCTACGGGTGCGGCAAACTACCCGCCAAATATCCGAAGCGGAGCAACCTCCCTCAACGACGTGAGTAGGCCACTCGGCACTTCGAGATACCCGGTAATTTGTGCACCCCACCTTAGGTCTATCCTAGGAGCAAAAACAGTAAAAGAAATTATACAATGACGGCTACAACCTCATCCCGGTTGTGCGGCCATAAAATAATATTACATCAATTACAAATTTACATGAATTGAAAGAAAAGAAAACTCTCATCTCACAACCCCCCGGCTATTCATCCGCGACAATCCAATGAATTCATATACACATACCATCAACATTACAGATCACAGATATGTATAACCCCCACTAATCGATGTATAGCGATTAGCAGACGTTCAATACATATAACACATCACAGATATATACCCGTCAGCTTAAGTCTTTAGAAGTTCGATCAAAATACGGATTTTTAAGCCCCAAAAACAAATTTTGCTTTCTGGAAAATCTGGGCAGAAAAATCATATTGTAAAAATCCCAAAATATCCCACTGAACAAACTGTGAGAAAATCGCCCACGGCCGAGTCAACTCGGCCGCGGATCCGCGGCGGGAGCAAGCACCCGCCGCGGTTCCGCGACGTGTTCATCGGTTCAGTGGACCATTTTTCTACAGTCTCTTCTAAAAACCCTGAGCAGAATTTTAAGATAAGATTTATCATTTTTTGGAACAGAAAAAAATTCGGCAGAAAGTAGGCATTTCGGGTGTATTTCGCGACTTTTTCTCCGATCGAATTTCTAGTTACTTTGCTAACATGTTAGATAGTGTTTAACTTATCTCTGATACCACTGTAAGTCCACGTTACCTCTCCCGGTACTTACGGGCTTGCGGAAATGATGAAAAACGATTTTTCTAGAGGTGGTAACATGGACTCAAATACGGATCTTTGTTAAACAACTACTTAACAACCTAACTAGGAGTTTTACCAACTCGGTTAGGGGGCTATACCTTTCTTGAACTCCTTCGTCTTCAACTCTTTGCGGTGTATGGATCGGCCTCACCTCGTTGTCTCCTTGCGCCGAAGATGGATCCACCTGAAAGCTTCTACCTTTGGCTTCTTCTTCGAACTTGAAGAAACTAGAACACTTGGTTTGCCAAACCTTGTGAACTAGGATGAGTAGAGAAGTGATATGGGTTTTCTTTTATCTCTAAGGCAATGTTTCTCAACTCATGAGAGGGAGTTGCCTTGTGCTAGAGAGAGAGCAAGAGGGAGAGCTCAAGCAAGAGAGAGAAAGCAAATGAGAGAATGAGTAAGTCTTTTGCCATCCAAGCTCTCATAATCCAAAACCATCATAACAAATAATAGTAATCAAGTATTATGTGATGGTTCAAGTCAAAATGGCTATATCATTTCATGCACTCATTTTGCAAAAAGAAACAAGCAAGCAAAAGTCTTTGCCATGAAATGATAGCCATTGTCGTGATGATGGTCAACTAGTCCAACCTAGTCAATCGGTCAACAAAGTCAACAAGTCAACAAAGTCAACCCCTCAACAACCATGTCACTATAATACTTAATTAATATTATTGTTAATTATATTTCTTATTCTCATTAGGGTTTAGCAAAAAGTCAACAGTCAACAGTCAACAACCCCAATGAGAATCCTCAGCCTCTGTCTCTCTGTCAACTGTGCATACACACCCGCATCCGCGTTCCGAGGAATACGAATACAAACGAGATAAAACCAATCCCAAAACGTACACTAGGATCTGGCTTACACCAAAGCCCGCTAGTGTTAACTGTCCGGACACCAAACGTGCACAAGTGCACGGATGTGACCGAACCCTGTCGCAAAACCATGCGACCTGTCGCAAAACCATGCGACCTCTACTCTTTTGCCTAAAGGCGAATAGATTTCTGTGTGGGACTCTAAAGACTCAACACTACGCTGGCAGTGGGTTTAACCACAGACCGCAAGCGGCACTAGCTGTGCGTAACGGTCCCCAGGTAGATGCCGACAAGAAGACGGACGAGGTGAAACCCATCTGAACTCCTACTGAGCCTGAATGTGACAATCTCCATACAGTCCGGTCTGTTCGTCTGATAACATCGCATGGCGGGCCTAGGGGACGATAAACGTCAGCGGTACAAGTCGTGTCGGAGTGTAGCCCAGAACACCCTGAGATAACACTGGAAACCTACCAGTATATCTCGCTTGCCCTGGCCAGGGACTACTTGTGTAATGGCTCTCCTAGACACAGCGCGATGTCAACCCCCAATACCGGGAGAGACGAATCGTGTCTAACCGTCACTGCCTCCAAGTGCTTCGGGACTGCACCCAACTACTACCTGTTTGCACGACTCCTTTGAGCTGTGGTAGGGTAGTAATCAGAGTACAGTGGGAACACACTCGAGGCGAAGTGACAGTGTCAAGTCAGCGGACTAAGCTGTACTCATGTCACTTGGGAACTGATAATTGACGATAGGTATAGTACCAACCAACAGTTCCCAACGAGTCCTGTCCAGTGTACTCGTAACCTAACGAGCACCCGTATACTATCTCAAGTACGACGTACTGACAGCTGTGGGACAGACCGTCTCCCATGCTGGGATGAGAAGCGCATACGCTAGTCTACTCTGGAGTATCGATGCCCTATCTCGATAGTCCTACGACTAGTAACCTGCATAAGGATGTGCTTGTGGATTACCCAGCCCCCACTGGTGTGACTGCCATCACAATGCTGGTAATCAAGCAAAGATCCTAAGGGCTCCACTAATGTGTATAGGTGATATACTAAAATAAACACATGTACACATTAAAGCAGAAACAACCCAAGTAGCATACTACTATATTGAGCAAGATTGTCTATACAAGGTGAATATCCCAAGCTTCCATTAAGTAATATACAAATTAGTATGATACAGTAATGTCCTCTAGGGCATATACACTAACAAGGACGACTCTAAGTCGCATTCGGGAATTGACTTTACCCTCAATAGAGTGGCGGTTTGTTGGAAGAGTTCCAAACAGGAAACCGTGGCGGACTCGACAATGGAGGCTGAATACATCGCTGCCAACGATACCGCCAAAGAGGCTGTCTGGATGAAGAAGTTCATCACTGAACTTGGTGTGATTCCGTCCATTGAGCATCCAATACCTTTGTATTATGATAACAATGGAGCTGTGGCTTTGGCCAAGGAACCCAGGTCCCATCAGAGATCCAGGCATATTCTGAGGCGGTATCACCTAATCCGGAAGATAGTTGATCACCGAGAGATCGAGGTCAAGAGAGTTGACACGAAGGACAACACTGCGGATCCACTCATGAAGGCCATACCCCATATACAATTTGAGAGACTCTTCGGGATGTTGGGTATAAGATACTACAACAGTTGGCCTTAGTGCAAGTGGGAGATTGTTAGTTATGTATATGCCCTAGAGGCCATTGTTGTACATATGATGTATATTATAGTGGATGCTTGGATATATATAGAGAGGACTTTCTTTCTCGATATGATAGTATGCTATATGGTTTCACTTTGTCTTAACATGTTGACTTGTACTGGTTTACTGTCTTGCTCTCACATGTTGATAAAGCCATTAGGATATGTACTCGACTACTAGGATTATGATGCAGATCATACTAGTAGGGCCAGGGTAGTCCAAGAGTACATCCTATAACTGTTCCTAGTCGAGGGTGTATCGAGACAGGGCATCGATACTCCAGAGTAGACTAGCGTATACGCATCTTGACCCATATGATGGGCGATGGATGATCCCATATCCATCGGTGTTTGACATCAAAGATGGTGTACGGGTGCTCAGGGGAGACTGGGTACACTGAACGGACTCTCCGAGAACTCCTAGATGGTATTATACCTATCGTCAGGTAGCAGTTCTCTGGTGACACTGGTACAGGTTAGTCTGTAGACCCGAGATCGTCATAGAGTCTTGTGTGATTCCCACTGTGCTTTGATTTCCACCTTACCACGTTCATGAGAACGTGCAAAATGGTGGCTTTTGGGTACAGTCCCGAATCACATGGAGGCAATGAGCGATAGGAGGGGTTTCGTCTCTCCCGGTATTTGGAGTTGATGTTTCGCTGTGTTCAATTGGCTATAACTGGAAGTCCCTGGCCAGGGCTGATATGGAGATCTACTGGTAAGTGCTATCAGTAGTTTCTCGACCCGTTATGAGCCTCACATCGACACGACTTATCGGTTACTGGGGTCTGACGTTTACCACCCCTAGACTGGATATGCGATATATAAGACGAAGGGACCGGACAGTACGGTAGTGTTACTGATTGGATTCACAGGAGTATGTACATGCTTGCTTGTTGATCTTCTGATCGCTCAATACCCGGGTGGCTGTTACGTTTAGCTGACCGCTTGCAGCTTGTAGGTGTTTGATATGATCATCACCCACTGCCGGCGTATTGACGAGTCTTTAGAGTCCTACACAGAGGTTTTCTGGCTCAGGCGAAACGGAGTAGGAGCACATATGTGATATGTGCGGGACCGAGAATAATACGTGTATGTGATACCGTATTCTATTCTCACGATATGTGATATCGGCCGGGTATATATGATATAGCCGGGTTATCGGATCAAGTGTTGATTCGATAAAATGATACATATTATAGTAGTCGGTTATATGTATTATAGCCGGATTATTAAATCAAGTGTTGATTTAATAATTTAATGTATAATTATATATGATATATTACATTACATTAACTAATATAAGCTCACTTAAATGATTCTTTTTCTCACTTGATGATACATTGATATATATGTGATATATGTTAATTGTATTATTTTCTTTTGTTACAAAATTGTATATATGTGATATGTATAATTGTAACATGTTAGGATACAAATGCAACTAGGGTTTATGAGATTAAACCATGCTAGGGTTTAGATTAGGGTTAATGTTTTATTTTAGATAAATTCTAAATTGTGGATTTATTCTTGAGATTTTTTTCATGTTGACTAAAGTCCACCCTTTAGATATTTTCTAGATATTTGTTAACCTAACCTTTTAACCCTAGCCCAAGGTTTATTCTCTACAAGGGTTAAGCATGCCATGCTTAACCCATGGTTGAATTTCTAACCTCAACACAATTATTCTTTCATCACAACTTTATCTTCTTCTTCTTCCTCACAAAAGCTTTCTAGCGTTTTAATTTGTGATGAAAGATTGTGAGAAATAGAAAATAAAAGAGAGCAAAATTCCTACTTCATCTGTAAGTCCACGTTACCCGTCCCGGTTCTTACGGGGATGCGGAAACGAAAAAACGATTTTTATGGTAAGGTAACATGGACTAGAAAATAGGATCTTTGCTAAACAAAAACCTAGCAAACTAACTAGAAGTTTAACTACTATGTTAGAGGGTTATACCTAAGTCATAAACTCCTTCTCTTCTTGCTCCTTGGAGTGGTTGGATCGGCTCCACCTCGTAGTCTCCTTGTTGTCGAAGAAGGATCCACCCGAAAGCCTCTACCTTGAGCTCCTACCTCAACCGAGAGGAAACTAAAGTGCTTGGCTTGCTAGACCTTGTACTATAGAGTGAGTAGAGAAGAGTTTTGAGGGTTTTATCTCAATGGCTCATGCTTCTCAACTCATGAGACATGAGATCCTTGAGAGAGAGGAAGAGGGAGAGCTTGGATGAGAGAGAATGAGAATGATGGAATGAGCTTGACTTTTTATAACCATGCTCACAAAAGAGAAAATAATCATGATAATAATAATAATTAAGTATATGTGATGGTTCATATCAATGGCCATTATCATTTCATGCATTTAATGCATTTTGTAAAGAACAACAAGTAAACAAAAGTCATAGCCATGAAATGATGATGGTCAACAAGTCCAAAATAGTCAACCGGTCAACAAAGTCAACAAGTCAACAAAAGTCAAACTTTCAACTCAACCATGGCACAATAATACTTAATTAATATTATTATTAATCATATTTCTTATTCTCATTACGGTTTCGAAAAAGTCAACAGTCAACAACCCTAATGAGAATCCTCTGCCTCTGCCTCAGTCAACTGTGCATACACACCCGCATCCGTGTTCCGAGGAACATGAATACAATGAGATAAAACCAATCCCAAAACATATACTAGGATCTGGCTTAAACCAAAGCCCGCTAGTAATAACTGCCCGGACACCAAACGTGCACAAGTGCACGGATGTGAACGAACCCTGTCGCAAAACCATGCGACCTCTACTCTGTTTTGCCCAAAGGCGAATAGCTCTCTGTGTGGGACTCTAAAGACTCGACACTACGCTGGCAGTGGGTTTAACCACAGGCCGCAAGCAGTACTAGCTGTACGTAATGGTCCCCAGGTAGATGCCGATAAGAAGACTGATGAGGTGAACCCATCTGAACTCCTACTGAGCCTGAATGTGACAATCTCTGTACAGTCCGGTATGTTCGTCTGAGAATATCGCATGGCGGGCCTAGGGGGTGGTAAACGTCAGTCCCCTAATAGCGGTACAAGTCGTGTCGGAGTGTAGCCCAGAATACCCTGAGATAACACTGGAAAACCTACTGGTATATCTCGCTTACCCTGGCCAGGGACGACTATGTGTAATGGCTCTCCTAGATACAGCGCGATATCAACCCCTAATACCGGGAGAGACGAATCCTGTCTAACCGTTACTGCCTCCAAGTGCTTCGGGACTGCACCCAACTGCTACCTGTTTGCACGACTCATTTGAGCCGTGGTAAGGTAGCAATCTAAGAACAGTGGGAACACACTCGAGGCGAAGTGACAGTGTCAAGTCAGCGGACTAAGCTGTACTCATGTCACCTGGGAACTGATAACTGACGATAGGTATAGTACCAACCAACAGTTCCCGACGAGACTTGTCCAGTGTACTCGTAACCTAACGAGCACCCGCATACTATCTCAAGTACGACGTACTAATGGCTGTGGGACAGACCATCTCCCCTGCTGGGATGAGAAGCGCATACGCTAGTCTACTCCGGAGTATTAATGCCCCGTCTCGATAATCCTACGACTAGGGACCTGTATAAGGATGTGCTTGTAGATTACCCCGCCCCCACTAGTGTGACTGCCATCACAACGCTGGTAATCAAGCAAAGATCCTAAGGGCTCCACTAATGTGTATAGGAGATATGCTAAAAGAAACACATGCACACATTAAAGTAGAAACAAACCAAGTAGCATACTACCATTTTGAGCAAGATTGTTTGTACAACTGTGAATATCCCAAGCTTCCATTAAGTAATATACAAACTAGTATGATACAGTAATGGCCTCTAGGGCATATACACTAATAATCTCCCACTTGCACTAAGGCCATGTACTAGCGTATCGAAGACCTATCATCTCGATGAGCCGCTCGAACTGAGTCTGGGGTAAGGCCTTTGTGAATGGATCTGCAGTGTTATCTTCTGAATTTACTCTCTTCACCCCGATCTCCCAGCGATCTACGATCTCCCTGATCAGGTGGTACCGCTTCAAAATGTGCCTGGACTTCTGATGGGACCTGGGCTCCTTCGCTAAAGCTATAGCGCCGTTGTTGTCATAATACAATGGTATTGGATCAACAATGGTAGGAACCACCTGAAGCTCCATGAGGAACTTTTTCATCCAGACAGCTTCCTTTGCGGCATCGCAAGCATATATGTACTCCGCTTCCATAGTTGAGCCAACAATGGTTTCCTGCTTGGAGCTCTTCCAGCAAACCGCCCCTCCATTGAGGGTAAAGACATAACCCAACATGGACTTGGAGTCATCCTTGTCACTCTGGAAGCTGGAGTCAGCAAAGGCCTCGATCTGGAGGTCTTTTCCGCCATACACCAAAAACATCTCCTTAGTTCTTCTCAGGTACTTGAGAATGTTCTTTACTGCTATCCAGTGTTTCTCCCCTGGGTCCGACTACTAATACCGGCTTACAACGCTCAATGCGTATGCTACATCTGGTCTTGTACACAACATCGCATACATTATAGAGCCTTCCGCAGATGCGTTGGGTATAGATGACATGCGAGCCCTTTCCAAATCAGTCTTGGGAGACATCTCTTTAGAGAGGGTGATTCCGTGACAAGCCGGTAGATTACCGCGCTTTGAATCTTCCATACTGAATCGTTTCAGTATGGTGTCAATGTACCTGGACTGCGAAAGTCTCAACATCCTTTTAGATCTATCACGATAGATCTGGATCCCCAGAATGTAGTTGGCATCGCCTAGGTCCTTCATGGAGAACCTGTGTGACAAGAATCCTTTGACTGACTGTAGCATACGAATATCATTTCCTATTAGGAGAATGCCATCCACGTACAAGACGAGGAATACCACAGTTCTCCTTACAATCTTACTGTAAATGCATGGTTCATCTGGGTTTTTGATAAAGTCGAATTCTTTGACAGTATCATCAAAGCAGATGTTCCAACTCCGCGATGCCTGCTTCAGTCCATAGATGGACTTGAGCAACTTGCACACTTTACCGCTGCTCCCACTCTGAATGAATCCCTCCGGCTGATCTATATAGACGCACTCTTCCAAATTTCCATTTAGGAAAGCCGTCTTTACGTCCATCTGCCAGATCTCATAATCGTGGAAGGCAGCAATGGCAAGAAGGATCCAAATGGATTTGAGCATAGCCACTGGAGAAAAGGTCTCGTCATAGTCCAAATCAGGTCTTTGACGAAAACCCTTTGCAACAAGTCTAGCTTTATAGGTTTCAACCTGCCCATCTGCACCAATCTTCCTTCTAAAGATCCATTTGCAGCCTACGGTTTTTACCCCTTCTGGAGCAAAGTCCAAAGTCCAAACTTTGTTGGTGTACATGGACTCCATCTTGGTCCGCATTGCATCCAGCCATTTTACTAAGTCACCGCTCTGAATGGCTTGCTGGAAGCTAGCAGGCTCATCATAATCAATAGTGCAATCCTATCTAACCTCGTCTATGAGAAAACCGTAGTATCTCTCGGGCGGATGAGACTGCCTACTACTCTGTGAATGGATCCGCCGTGTTGTCCTTCGTGTCTACTCTCCTGACTTCGATCTCACGGCGATCAACTATCTCTCGGATCAGGTGATACCGCCTCAGAATATGTCCGGATCGCTGATGGGACTGGGGTTCCTTGGCCAAATCCACAGCTCTATTGTTATCACAATACAAAGGTATTGGATTTTCAATGGATGGAACCACACCAAGTTCAATAGTGAACTTCTTCATCCAGACAGCCTCTTTGGCAGCATCGTTAGCAGTGATGTATTCAGCCTCCATCGTCGAGTTTGCAACGGTATCTTACTTGGAACTCTTCCAACATACCGCCCTTCCATTGAGGGTGAAGACAAAGCCCGAGACAGACTTGCTGTCATCCTTATCACTTTGGAAGCTCGAATCGGTAAAGGACTCCACTTGGACTTCTCCGTTACCATACACCAAGAACATCTCTTTAGTCATTCTCAAGTACTTAAGAATGTTCTTCAAGGCTATACAGTGCCTTTCCCCTGGGTCTGATTGATACCTACTTACCACACTAAGTGCGTAAGCTACATTTGATCTGGTGCATAATATCTCGTACATGATAGACCCAACTGCAGAAGCATAGGGTATCACGTTCATGCGAGCCCTCTCTAAATCAGTCTTGGGAGACATCTCTTTGGAGAGAGTGATTCCTTAGCAAGCGGGTAAATTACCACACTTAGAATCTTCTATACTAAACTTCTTTAGTATGGTGTCTATGTACCAGGATTGAGATAATCCCAATATCCTTTTAGATCTATCTCTATAGATCTTTATCCCCAGGATGTAGGAGGCATCACCCAGATCTTTCATGGAGAACTTTTGTGATAGGAAGAGTTTGACCGAGTTCAATATAAGAACATCATTCCCTATCAAGAGTATGTCATCCACGTACAATACGAGGAATACAACTTTACTCTCTACTACCTTTATATATATACATGGTTCATCTACGTTTTTGATGAAGTCAAACTATTTGACTGCCACATCAAAATAGATGTTCCAGCTCGGCGACGCCTGCTTTAATCCGTAGATTGATTTAAGCAGCTTTCACACCTTTCCACTGCTCCCACTGTTTACGAAGCCCTCTGGCTGTGTCACATACATGCTCTCTTCTAAATTACTATTCAGAAAAGCGGTCTTGACATCCATCTGCCAGATTTCATAGTCATGGTATGCAGCAATGGCAAGTAAGATCCTGATGGACTTAAGCATAGCCACTGGAGAAAAGGTCTCGTCATAGGCGTCACCTGGTCATTGACGAAAACCTTTTGCTACAAGTCTAGCTCTAAAGGTCTCAACCTTTCCATCTATACCAATTTTCTTCTTGAAGATCCACTTGCTCCAAATGGGTTTTACCCCTTCAGGAGCAACTTCCAAAGTCCATACTTTATTGGTGTACATGGATTCCATCTCAAATCGCATAGCAACAATCCATTTCATAGAGTCCCCACTTATAATGGCCTGCTCGAAACTAGTCGGGTCGTCATCTTCCATGATGCAATCCTCGCTCCCACCATCTATGAGAAACCCATAGTATCTCTCAGGTGGGTGAGAAACCCTACTAGATCTGCGGAGTAACTGAGGTTCGTCGGGGACTATTAAATCCTCCGGTTCTACCAAATTTTCAGTTGTAGTTTGTGTATCTGGAACTTCTTCCAGCTCTACCTCATTACCACTAATTTCTTTTACAAGAAATTCCTTTTCCAAAAAGGTGGCGTGTTGAGCAACAAGCACCTTTTGTTCCTCGATGTGGTAGAAGATATACCCTCACGAATGTTTGGGATATCCAACAAACTTATATAAAACAGACCTTGCCTCGAGTTTGTCCGGATTTTAATTTTTAATATAAGCCGGACAACCCCATATCTTAATGAAATTAAGACAAGGTTTCTTCCCCTCCTATATCTCATATGGAGTGGTAGGCGCAGATTTGGTAGGAACCCTATTTAATATGTATGCGGCTGTCTCAAGTGTATAACTCCAAAAGAAAATAGGTAACTCAGCATCATTCATCATAAAGCGCACCATATCTAATAGGGTGCGATTCCTCCACTCCGATACACCATTGTGTTGTGGTGTATACGGAGGAGTAAGCTGAGAGAGAATCCCATTCTCTTTTAAATAATCTCAAAATTCCGTGCTTAAGTATTCACCTCCTCTATCAGATCGAAGGATTTTAATACTTTTACCTGTCTGGTTCTCTACTTTGCTCTTATATTCCTTGAATTTCTCAAAAACTTCAGATTTGTGTTTCAACATGAACACATGTCCAAATCTTGAGAGATCATCGGTGAATGTAATGAAGTATGAGGAACCATTCCTGGCATGTGTAGACATAGGACTGCATACATCACTATGTATCAGTCCCAAGAGTTCAGTAGCTCTTTCTCCGTGTCCCGTAAACGGAGTTTTGGTCATCTTTCCTTTGAGACATGACTGACAGGTTTCATAAGATGTAAATTCGAACGGATTCAAATATCCATCTTTATACAACTTAGCTAGTCTGGTCGCATTGATATGACCAAGTCTACAATGCTAAAAGAAGGGTTCGTTCATTTCTGAACTTTTCCTCATGTGAGTGTTTTGTATATTTAGAACTGTATTTTGATTTAGAACGTATAAACCATTACACAACATACCAAACCCAATCAACACTTGATTTAGAAAATGTTCATATCATTTTTCTCAAATGCAAAGTTGTATCCTTCTTTATTTAATAAAGATATGAATATTATATTGCACATCATCGATGGTATGAAATAACAATCGTTCAAAATCAATGTATTACCATTTGGCAATACTAGGTGATATTCGCCGACAGCTTCGGCAGCAACAATTGCTCCATTCCCTACTCTGAGAGACATATCACCCTTTCCCAGTTCTCTACGTCTTTTTAACCCTTGTAACAGATTACAAATGTGGGATCCTGATCCGGTATCTAATACCCATGACGTAGAGCAGACTGGAAAACAGTTCTCAATAACTAACATACCCGAAGAAGATGCATCAGAATGCACTTTCTTCATTTAGGTTGCATGCAAATTCTTGTATTCCCCTATCTCTTGTTAGTGTATATGCCCTAGGGGCCATTATTGTATCATACTATCTTGTATATTACTTAATGGAAGATTGGGATATTCACAGTTATATTAACAGTCTTCCTAAACATGGTAGTACTCTACTTGGTTTGTATCTATCTTAATGTGTGTGTATGTTAGCATATCGAGAATAAATATTTATAGAGCCCTTAGGATCTTGCTTGACTACCAGCATTGTGATGGCAGTCACACTAGCGGGGGCAGGGTAGTCTACAAGAACATCCTTTTTCAGGTCCCTAGTCGTAGGATTATCGAGACAGGGCATCGATACTCCGGAGTAAACTAGTGTGTACGCTTCTCATCCCAGTTGGGGAGATGGTCTGTCCCACAGCCATCAGTACGTCGTACTGGAGATAGTATACAGGTGCTCGTTGGGTTACGGGTATACCGGACAGGACTCGCAGGGAATTGATGGTTGGTATTATACCCGTCTTCAGTTAACAGTTCCCAGATGACATGAGTACAGCATAGTCCGCAGACTTGACACTGCTGCTTCGCATCGAGTGTGTTCCCACTATTCTTAGATTGCTACCATACCACGGCTCAAAGGAGTCGTGCAAACAGGTAGCAGTTGGGTGCAGTCCCGAAGCACTTGGAGGCAGTGGCGGTTAGATAGGATTCGTCTCTCCCGGTATTGGGAGTTGATATCGTGTGTGTTCGGAAAGCCATTACGCAAAGTCCCTGGCCAGGGCAAGCGAGATTTACAGGTAGGTTTTCCAGTAGCTTCTCAAGGTGTGATGGGCTTCACTCCGACACGACTTATACCGCTTATGTCACGACCCGCAGGGTACGGAACGTGACTGGCACTTAAGTTTACGAAACGTCTCAAGACGTCCGTAAAATAAGTAAGCCAAAGCCCAGAAAACCAAAACCAAAAAGCAGAAGAGTGAAGAAAACCCAATCAATTGAAAGCGAGTTTATCAATAAGTCATATAAAACCCTTTTTAAAAACAATATCAATTTTTCCGAAAATTTCGGCAGAGTCTCCTTTGTAAATACTGGCCCCCAAAATGGGTACAACAAGAATATAAATGAATCCAACAAATATGGCATCCCCAAGCGGGAGCTAGCTCTTCGCCAAAAGGCGGTCACAAATCCCACGCAATATAAAGCAACAACATGCGAAATAATCATAATGAAGCATAAGAAAAACAGCATGTCGACTCAAGTGAGCTCGACCCCAAAATACAGCATAAAAGTCCACAAACCTCACAGTCTCATCTCTAGGTCAATATACAATAATACTGGTAGATAAGTAGATGGAGTGCTCTAGATACAAAGAATATACAAGGTGGTGCAAAAATAATAATATAACCCACCTAAGAGCAAAACCTCGAGTCCAGGCAAAAGAGGCAGGTGCGCCCGCCGCTACTGTACTGACGGAGCGGACCTGCAAAAGGCTGTGGCACAACGGGGGTGAGTTGCCAACTAGTGAGTAATAAATAACATCTACACAGGCTATCGAAAGCATGCACACAAGTATCTTAGCATCTAAAATACAGGTAACGCAGGACATAATAGCAGGTAGGTATGCAATATGAATATGCTAGCAGGTATGAATGCAATGCGAATCAACTCGTGATCTGAATGTGTAAGTATAAGAATCATGTTTTTCCCTTTAAGAATCTCTTTTGAAATACCAGCACAATACCAATAGAATCAACCAGAACCTGTGCCCAGCAACGACACCTCAAAACTATCACAAATCTCATATATCCATGTCATAATATCTCTGGCCTCAGCCATCCGGCTGACCCAGCTCAATATCAAAATCTCATCATCTCGCGGCCACGGTCGGTATCCTCTGGATATCCGCCGTGCCAAACAGTCACCGGTAGGTAATCCGTCCCCTGCCAGGCTCAACGTCAACACCACATTCATCTTGCCCCGGGGTACCATACAGGGCCCACCATGTACCCGTAACGGTTCTTCCACTCCTCGACACGGATCTCGAAAACCACAGCAAACTCATGGTGGACGACACTTTACATCACTAGAAAACCGCAATTACATATTTTAAAAACATAATAAGTTTAAAAATTTTTGCGGCTTTCCCCCGAAATCCAGAAATATCATAAAATCTCAAGAAATCCTCATAAGTGCATATATCAATGGTGATGAATGCATATGGTATCAATAATTACGCTACGATGCATGATTAATAGACTAGGCATGAACAAATAATATGATGAGGTACATGCACATGAATAGCAATCCTACGATTTCATTTCAAGGAATTAAAGGCAATAGCACAGGTTTAAGCATCAATTAGTAAAAGGTTTCAAATTATAGGTTATCTAGTGTGGTGGCATGGCAATTACCAGGGCGTGTGTGTAAGCATGAATAGTGCTCGTGCTGCATATAAAAACCCTGGCAATGGTGCAGGTGTCCTATATAAAATGGGTTCACATATGTATGTCAATATAGGGCATGAATGCAGCAAATAATCATATAAGTATTACACCCCTAATTACTAACATCACTAAGAATCTTTTAAGTTACTAAAACTATCGGGCGACTTGCGCCATCCAACGACAGTCCCCCGTAGATGTTACATCTACTCACCGGAATCCCTAGCTAGTCACGTCCAATCACCGCCTTCTCCTTTCGTGCCGCGTCCGACGTCTCCACGACCGAACCTGGAATTTACATCAATACCAAACATAAGGTTACATATCAAGAACGACGCAAAACCCAAACGAAAAAACTAACGCTCACAAGCTAGGTACAACGTGCACAAAGTCCGCGGAACACACGCGAAAATCGCAAAAACTACAAAAAATCGTTGATTTGGTCGCCCGGCAAAACTAAAACCCGATTACTCAAAAATCCGCACTCATGCATCCTAAACGTCATAGGATATGCCAACAATATAATCTAGATATCGCAATTAATTTGCCATAATAATATAATAAAAACCTAGTAAGCTAGAAGTTTGCAAATTTGGTGCAAACATCGACAATTTGCGACAAAGTGCATATATTATCACACAAATATCCAAATTAAACCATTAGAAAGACACTACACTAATTAACCCCTTTACCATGCATCAAAACCCACATTTCATACACAAACCTTTTCTTGATTTTGGTAATTAGCAAAGCAAAGAAAATTTCACACAAGTTAACTTAGATTAGCAATACATCAAGTCACTTAAGCAAAGTAACCATATAGGTTGGTTAAGTAAACCACTAGATTAATTAACTAGATTTAATTAACTAAAACATGGTTTCAAGAAACCATAGTTAACTCAACCATTAACTTTAAACAAAACTAGAATGAAAATAGCACTAAATTAACACTAAAACAATTTAATTAAAGGATTTTAACCATAAGAAATTAAAAGCGTAGAAATTATACCTCAAACCTATGGATCTAGTAAGAAGAAATTTGCCTCAATGATGGCCTCCTAGCACCATGATTCCAAGCAAGAGAGGTGAAGGAAAAAGGGATGAAGGATGGAGTTTAATTTGTGAGGTTTAAATTTGGAATTTTTGAAGCAACTTAATGAATTTTTTGAAGAAAATGAAAAGAACCAAGAGATGAAGGGGGGTTGCTGGAATTCAGCCAGAAATGAGGGAGAGGGGATGGTGTGGGGTGTGGGAAAGAAGTCTTGGTCAACTCCTACCAACCACAAAAGACTATACCCAAAAACAAATTCAAACCTTTCTCAAAACAACCATCATTTCCACATAATAAAACAAACCAAGGAGCATGGAATTTTTCTGGACCTGAAGGTGGTGGGGCCGGCCTAGAGGTGAGGAATGAGTGAGAGAGAGTGCACAAAAAAAATTTATGCAAAAAGACCCCCTACAAGTCCAAAATTGCAAGTTTAAGCTTAAAATTCAATAAATTTCGTTTTCCATAATAAAAATTAGTTAAAACTTAAAATAAATTACTAAAAATTTATGTTACAACTAGATTTTAATTAACATGATTTTAAAGCTTAATTTTAGCCCATTTAAATTTGTATTTATCGCTAATTTAATGTATTTTCTTACCGGCTTAAAATAATATTAAAAAAATTGAAAAATTAGGGAAAATTTTTAAACGACCAGAATTTCATAATTAACTCATTTGCTACTAAAAACTAGCAATTACCTATCCAAATTAGGTATAATTAGTCTTAAACTGCAAAATAACAAAAAAGACGGTTTTCGGAAAAATACCGAATTTTCACCGATTTTCAGGAAAACACCAAAACGACTTTTCAAGACGCTACAATCTCCCCCCTTAAAGAAATTCAGTCCCCGAATTTAAAAATATAACTACGCGTACCTTCAAAGAGATGGGGATATTTCTTCCTCATCTCGCCCTCGGTCTCCCAGGTAACCTCCTCGCTGCTCGGGCTACGCCAAAGGACCTTGACGGTTGGTATAATCTTCGATCTCAACTTCTTCACCTGCCGATCCAGGATGGCCACCGGCTGCTCTGTAAAAAAAAGGTCGCGCTCTAGATGGACTGTCGGGTGCTGAATCGCATGCGAAGGGTCGTGAAGGTACTTGCGGAGCATCGAAACATGGAAGACGGGGTGAACATCGGGAAAGCTGGGAGGAAGAGCCAAACGATATGCAACAGCGCCGACACGCTCGAGGATCTCGAAGGGACCTACGAATCTAGGGCTAAGCTTCCCCTTTCGCCCAAAACGCATCACGCCCTTCATCGGAAAGACCCTCAGAAAAACATGATCGCCAACTGCGAACTCTAACCTGCGACGGCGCCTGTCTGCATACGATTTCTGTCTGCTCTGAGCTGCCCTCATCCGGTCTCGGATCAACTGTATCTTCGCTGTCGTCTCCTCCACAAGCTGCGGCCCCAAAATGCTGCTCTCGCTGAGCTCTGTCCAACAGACGGGCGATCTGCATCTCCTCCCATACAATGCTTCGAAAGGTGCCATCTGAATAGTATCCTGGAAGCTGTTGTTGTAGGAGAACTCCACTAGAGGTAAATGACGATCCCAGCTACCGCCGAAGTCTAAAACGCACGCTCTGAGCATGTCCTCGAGAGTCTGAACGGTCCGCTCTGACTGTCCGTCGGTCTGCGGATGAAACGCTGTGCTGAAGCTCAAACGAGTGCCCAAAGCCTCCTGAAGTCTCTGCCATAGTCGGCTGGTAAACTGAGTGCCTCGATCTGACACGATACAAGTCGGTACGCCATGTAGTCGCACGATCTCGTCAATGTAGAGCTGAGCATACTGAGCGAAGCTGAAAGTCGTCTTCACTGGCAGGAAGTGAGCCGCTTTCGTCAATCGATCTACGATCACCCAGATGGAGTCGTACCCTCGACTGGTCCTGGGTAGACCCACAACGAAGTCCATCGAAATCTGCTCCCATTTCCACTCTGGAATGGGTAATGGCTGTAGCTCTCCTGCGGCCTCTGGTGCTCGGCCTTGACTTGCTGACAAGTCAGGCATCTCGAAACGAACTCCGCAATGTCCCTCTTCATCCCGTCCCACCAGTAGGTCTCTCTCATATCATGGTACATCTTGGTGGAACCGGGGTGGACACTATACACTAATCGGTGTGCCTCCTCAAGAATGTCGCGCCGTAATCCATCAGCATCTGGTACGCACAGTCTAGATCCATAACGTAAAATCCCCTGATCGTCAATCACGAACTCGGAAAATCTGCCCTGTCCCATCTGTGCCATGATCTCTGAGCAACGGTCGTCACTGCGCTGTGCCTCATATATACGGTCAAGCAACTGTGGGCGTGCATGAACATGCGCGAGCTGTCCCCCTGTCTGAGTGAACTCGAACTCAACTCGGCTGTCGCATAACATCTGCCAATCTGCTGACGACTGCCTCTGCACTGCGCGCAAAAAGGATAGACTACCCCCGGGCCTCCTACTCAACGCATCTGCCACCACATTCGCCTTGCCTGGGTGATATAGGATCTCGCAGTCGTAGTCTTTCACCAATTCCATCCAACGACGCTGTCTGAGGTTCAGGTCTCGCTGCTGAAATATGTACTTTAAGCTCTTGTGATCAGTGAATATCTGACACGACTCGCCGTATAGGTAATGTCGCCAAATCTTCAGTGCAAAGACCACTGCAGCCATCTCCAAATCATGAGTGGGGTAGTTCTGTTCATGCTTCTTCAGCTGCCGAGAAGCATATGCGATCACCCGGCCATGCTGCATCAACACGCATCCTAATCCTACTCGCGAAGCATCACAGTAGACCACAAATCCTCCTGATCCCGAAGGCAAAGATAATACCGGCGCCGTAGTCAAACGAGTCCGTAGCTGCTAAAAACTGCGCTCGCACTCCTCCGTCCAGACGAAAGGAACTCCCTTCCGGGTCAAACCGGTCAACGGTGCAGCTATACGGGAGAAGTCCTGAACAAAACGCCTGTAGTAGCCTGCCAGGCCTAGAAAACTACGGATCTCAGTAACCGATGTAGGTCGGGGCCACTGCTGAACAGCCTCAATCTTCTTCGGGTCCACACATATGCCGTCTCTCGTAACCACGTGACCCAAGAATCCAACGTTGTCCAGCCAGAATGCACACTTGGAGAACTTTGCGAACAGCTGGTGCTCCCTCAGAGTCTGTAACGTAATCTGCAAGTGCTGCTCGTGCTCCTCTCTGCTCCGGGAGTACACCAAGATATCGTCGATAAACACGATGACGAACAAGTCAAGATACGGCCTGAATGTACAGTTCATCAAATCCATGAATGCTGCTGGGGCGTTGGTGAGTCCGAACGACATCACCAAAAACTCATAGTGGCCATAGCGTGTACGGAAGGCTGTCTTCGGTATATCCTCCAGTCGAACTCGCAGCTGATGGTATCCTGATCACAAGTCGATCCTCGAAAAATAACCCGCACCCTGAAGCTGGTCGAACAAATCATCAATGCGTGGCAACGGATATCTGTTCCGAACGGTAACTTTGTTCAGCTGGCTGTAGTCGATACATAAGCGCAAACCTCCATCCTTTTTCTTGATAAACAGGACCGGAGCACCCCATGGAGAATGTAAATCCCCGTTTCCATTCTAATAAAAGTTCCTATACTCTGATTTTCAGTAGTTTCTCTCCTTTTCATTCATATTTCGAATTGGGTATTAAGCTTAATATTTATACTTCCCAAACCCTAAGAGTTAAAACCAGAACTAAAACCAAAATTCTAACAACCAAAACCCTAACCCATGCATTCATTCTTAGTAACCAATTCATAAATTTCCTTAGCCCATTTCATCTCAGCCCACATAAATTTTTCCCCAATAAATTCCCAAAACCATTTAGCTTCGGCCCATCCCTTTTGAATTCCCTGCAGCCCACTTATATTTTATTTTTGAGGGAATTCTTTTCCCTTTTGCAAGCCCGGCCCAGCCTTTTCCCGCGGCCCGCCTTCTCCCAATCTCCTGTTCTTCTTCTCCTTCAAATGAATTCCCAACGGCTACATCCCTAACGCGCGCGCGACCCGCCTCCTCCGCCGTCGCCCACGCCCACGCAGTACCGTTGCCTCGCCCCCACGACTCGCTCCTCTCATCTCCCTTAACTCTTTCCACCTCGCTCGCCCCTCACTTTTACAGATTACCTCATCTCTCTCCCCCACAAGAAACCCACCGAGCACAAAATTTTCCGCACCTCATCGCCGGCGACGACCCCCGACAGCCCCACAGCAACCCTCAAATCGCTCCTCTACCAACCCTCTCCCTTCACTACTCCGCCCTTCATCACCCGAGCCCCCACTAGTCCTCACCTACACACTAACCCATTTCAACTTAACTCGGCCACCTTACCTCTCGACGCCGGCGAACTCCCCAACGCATCGCCGGCCTCCCAATGACCTCCACCTCCTCAGCATCATCACCATCACCACGACCCTCGCCCACTGACTAACCTATTCCCTTCTTCAAAAACTCCAAAACCCAATTAGCAAACATTTTATCACTGTGGGTTGCACTGTGCGTCGCCGGAGCAACGACGTCGACCGTCAGCAACCCCAACACATCTCAGGCGAACCACAGAGCACCCCTAAGCTTCCAGCGCACGCAAGACAGCTCCGGGAAACCCCGACGCGAGATTCACATCTAGATCGAGGCTCGCGGGAATCCGATACGTGGCGTATATCACGCGTTCGCGACGACACTGTTGCCATACGACCCCGAGGCGTTCTACAGGCAAGTGTTTACTTGCTTCATGCTAAATTATTAGTGGTACAACCTTAAAATCATATAAATTGAAACTTACCGAGTAACTAAATATATTGAGACGTATGTGTTCGATGTATGATCCTAATGGAAATATTTTTCTAATTTGACGGTAACCTATACGTTCTGTTGGCCCTTTTAATGATATATAACGTGTGCGAAATTCACTGGAAAATACGATCATTCGTGACAAAAAGTGATACCCCCATATATGTTGTTTAAACTAGAACTCTCTCGTACCTGAAAACGAATAAAATCACCTTAAATCATACACATATTGGAAAACTGAGTTCGAGGGTTTAAATCGAAGCCGACTCGACGAACTTTAATACTATGTAGAATTTTAATGCTTTCTGTTCTGAAACCATGAAGATAAGTGGATTGAAACACGACTCTGGACTGCAGTCCAGAGCGATTCTGATTAGAGTGTCCTGTCTAAAGTCCTGTGTCCCCGTGTTTCCTGAAATCGTGTGATACGGAACTTTACAGTAGTTATAAGATATTCCTGTTAGTGAAAGAAAACAAGTGGTTTCATTCCGATTCATCGCCGTTTGTTATTTTAAACTTATTTTAAAAGGCAGAACGTAAAGCTGTCCAGAACACTTTCTGAAATGACATTTGAGATTGAACTGTGTATAACTTTCAACGTACAGATGCGATTGAGGATCCGTCTATTGCGTTGAATACTTTATCGAAAACCCTAAATTTCATCTAACTGTGACATCGCTAAATTCTGAGCCCAACTGGGCGCAATTCGTGTCGCGAAACGGACGTTCAGTTCTGAAATTGAAATTCCAGCCGCGAACACTTAAACTGAAACAGTTATATCTTGAAAACTGAAACTCCGATTGAACTGAAACAAATTTTGATGAATTACTGACTGATTGTTCTATATATCTTACCTACATCATTTTTGCTGAATTCGTAACATATTAATTTGTACAATTTATTTTAGTTCATAACATGCATGCTAATTCATAACATACAGAGCTTATTGGTAGCATACAATACATATATCATACCCTTGTCAGATACACAGAGTTAGTGCGTGTGGACATTGCATTATCGTGCGTGATAGATGTTGGTTTAGGAGTGACGAGTACACCAATGGAAAGTGAATCTTCGTGACAGTGATTGATACAGTGGACAGTGATGAAACCGTGCCATTGGTATACTCGTACACAACTAGATCAATATCTTAAATAGTGTAACCTGGGGAAAAAGGGGAAATCAAAGTGGAAAGAGTATTGTATTTAGCGGGACCGTGTTTAGAGGATGATCATTCGAACCGTGATACTTATACGTGTAGGACAGGATCTAGCGATCCGGCTGACAGGGTTATTTCCCGGGCATGTGGGCCGTTGTCTCGGGTATGTACGAGACTCCTGTTAAACATGATCCTCCTTCCACTATGTGATTTCAAACATGACCTAGAGACCGATAGGGACACATAACATATTCTGCATCATATTGTGACATAGTGATTACTTGCATTATTTCTCATACCAGTATTACTTCATTTACCTGTTTCATCTGATTATAACAATATTATTATTTGTGTCGCTCTGACGACCTGAGTATGCATGCTCAGATTCCGCGGGAGGACCAGCACAGGAGACGGAGCTACCCTTCGAGTTCACAGAGATATAGTCTGGTGTACTCCCTATCTTTATTGTTTTCTTAGAGTGAACGTGATATTGAACTTGGTTAGTTATCGTTCTTATTATCTGTAATTTGTGAACAATGGGATTTTAATGTAATAAATTAGTGATGTGATTCCTTTAATACTGTGCTTTATTTACTGATTACCATATAGTGCTAGAAGCCGAAGTGTGACTACGGCAGGATGATTCCTTGACCGTAGGAGCATGGCTGGCCTAGTCATCCCTTGTTTTCCGTATTTTGGGAAGCGGGGTGTGACATGGTTTAGTTGGTATCAGAGCCTGTGTTTAGCATCAAGGGATAACATTCACTAGGCGATATTACGTTATTCTTGTTTCACTACTCTTGATTTCTATCCTTGAATCTGATCCTATTCTTTTGAATCTTCCAGTGATATGACGTCCCCGAACGACCCCTCCTCGGACTCCAGCTCTCAGGACCGCACGGAAAGAATACTCAGTGCACTGACCACTCTCGCGGAAGCTCAGGAGAGGAAGACAGATTTGCTTACTGAGGGACTCAGGGCGATTACCGCCGCAGGAGGACCCTCCGCACTGATTATCACCTCCGAGGGCGCTACTCCACCAGCTTATCAGGCTAGGGCCGGTACCGTGTCAGACTTCCGACGGTTACACCCAGCTGCGTTCACAGGGCTAGCTGAACCACTTGAAGCTGAGCAATGGCTGGTAAACATGGAGAATTTATTGGCAGCCGCCAGAGTTCCAAAGGAAGACAGAGTGAATGTGATAAAGATACAATTAGAAGACGAGGCTCGTACATGGTGGTCGGTAGAAGAAAGCAGACTTGAAGAGCCGATTGAATGGAACAAGTTTAAGGAGTGCTTCTTAGATCACTATTTTCCTCCCACAGCCAAGACAGAAATGGAGGAAAGGTTTATTCTTCTGAAGCAGAATGGACGCCCAGTGGACGTTTATGCGGCAGAGTTCAACCGACTGAGCCGCTTTGCTCCATACATGGTCAAATCAGAGGTCACCAGGGCCAGGCGTTTCCTTCAGGGGTTAGATTTTGAGTTGCAGCAGCTGATTGCATCGTTAGACCTACAGACTTTCGCACAGGTACTCAACGCGGCGAGAGTTCAGGAGCAATTGATTAACAAGTTCAGGAGACCCCCAGTCATTCCAGCACGTACCCACGCACCTTCTCAAGGAGCTATACCGGTTCACAGAGCAGGAACGACACAAATGAAGCGCCCGTTCGTACCACAGCATCGCCCCCAGAGACAGGGCGTAACTTGCGGCTATTGCGGTAGAGGAGGACATACTCAGAAGGACTGTCGCCGCGCCAAGGGACAGTGCCTGATTTGCGGTTCCAGTCAACACAGGATTAACAGTTGTCCTGAGCGAGCAGAAATACAGGGAGGTTCTGGACCGTCACAGCAGAGGCCGCAGGAGCAGAGGCAACCATTTACAGGTCACGGTCAGGGACGGGCTTTCACCTTGACCGCCGAGCAGGCAGAGACGTCAGGAGACGTGGTTACAGGTACTCTACTCGTACATTCCTTGCCAGCTAGAGTACTATTTGATTCTGGAGCCTCGCATTGTTTCTTGTCTGAGCATTTCACCAATACACACTCAATACCACATGAACCACTAACCAAGGGATGGGAAATTCATACGGGTAATGGCATTATTATATCTAGTCGGGAATGTAGATTATGCCCGGTTGTAGTGTGTGGTAGGGAATTCTATGCGAATTTCCTCCTAATTGGGATAGGCAGTTACGACGCAATTCTCGGGATGGATTGGATGAGCACTTTCCATGCAGTTATCGACTGTCGGGCAAGAAAGGTGATCTTCCGCATCCCCAATCACCCAGAGTTTATTTTCGAGGGCGGAAGCGAATCTTTGGAGCCAGCTAAGTATAGAGCAAAGCCTAAGGAATTGACAGCCATGGAGATTGATAAGAGCCCAGTTCCAGAAATTGTTCGGGACTTTCTAGACGTTTTTCCCGAGGATTTACCAGGTGTACCACCTCCTCGAATTTTGGAGTTCTCAATCGATTTGATTCCAGGTACAGCCCCAGTATCCAGAGCCCCCTACAGGATGGCACCAGTGGAGTTGGCGGAATTGAAGAAACAGGTTGAAGAATTATTGGAGAAGGGATTTATTCGGCCAAGCGCTTCACCGTGGGGTGCACCAGTTCTATTGGTAAAGAAGAAGGATGGATCGTTGCGAATGTGCATAGATTACCGGGAGCTGAACAAGGTCACAATAAAGAACAAGTACCCAATCCCGCGTATCGATGACCTATTCGATCAGCTAAGTGGAGCCAAGATTTTCTCGAAGTTGGATCTCCGTTCTGGATATCATCAAATCAGAGTAGCAGCCGAGGATGTATGCAAGACGGCTTTCAGGACCCGATACGGACATTACGAATTCCTTGTGATGTCGTTCGGTGTTACAAATGCCCCAGCAATATTCATGGATTTAATGAACAGGGTGTTCGCAAAATACTTGGACACGTTCGTCGTTGTGTTTATCGACGACATACTTGTCTACTCGAAGACCTGGGAAGAGCATGCTGAGCATTTGCGCACGGTTCTACAAATTCTTCGGGAAGAGAAGCTGTATGCGAAGCTGAGCAAGTGTGAATTCTGGCTCGATAAAGTTCAGTTTTTGGGACATATTGTTTCGGGCGAAGGCATCTCGGTGGACCCGACAAAGATAGAATCTGTCAGAGATTGGCCGACGCCGAAATCAGTGGCTGAGATCAGGAGTTTTCTGGGATTAGCAGGCTATTATCGGAGATTCTTCCAAGATTTCTCAAGAATCGCAGAACCATTGACGCGGCTGACACGGAAGGACGTGCCGTTTACATGGACAGAGGAGTGCACTCAGGCATTTGACACACTAAAGCAGAAACTAACCACGGCGCCTATTCTTACTGTACCAGATAATTCAGGTGGTTTGGTGATACATAGTGATGCCTCAGGAAAGGGTTTAGGCTGTGTTTTGATGCAGCACGGCCGAGTGGTTGCTTACGCCTCTCGACAACTGAGAAACCACGAGAAGAACTACCCTACGCACGACTTGGAGTTAGCTGCGGTAGTTTTTGCATTAAAGATTTGGAGGCACTATCTTTTGGGTGAGAAAGTGGAGGTATACACGGATCATAAGAGCTTGAAATATGTATTCACTCAGAAGGAACTGAACATGAGGCAGCGCCGATGGCTAGAGCTAATGGCAGATTATGATCTGGACCTTCAGTATCACCCGGGGAAGGTCAATGTTGTACCGGATGCGCTCAGTCGCAAACCAGCGGTCATGATGTTGACCGATCAGAGGAGCATTATTGAGGATTTCCAGAGACTTGGACTTGAGGTCGTTACGCCGAACGCACTAAGTCAATTTTGGCAACTACAGGTGCAATCTTCTCTAGTGGATCGTATCAAGATTGCACAAGCGGGTGATCCTCGATTGCAAAAGTTCAGAGAGCAAGTGGAAGCTGGATTGAGAACGGATTTGATTATACATGAAGATGGCTCTCTGAGATTCGGTAGCAGACTCTGCGTACCTAAAGGTGATGTATGAGAAGAAGTGCTGACTGAAGCACACAGTTCAGCTTATTCTGTGCATCCAGGGGGTACAAAAATGTATCAGGACCTAAAGCAGCACTTTTGGTGGAACGGAATGAAGCGGGAAATTGCGAGGTTCGTATCCAGATGCTTGGTATGTCAGCAGGTGAAGGCGGAACATCAGAGAACAGCAGGATTGTTACAACCATTACCGATACCTGAATAGAAGTGGGAGCACATTACTATGGATTTTGTGAAAGCCTTACCACGGAGCCCTAGAGGCAATAACGCTATTTGGGTTATCGTCGATCGTCTCACAAAAGCTGCACACTTTCTACCTTTCCGAGTGGGACAGTCAACAGAATCACTGGCAGAAAGATATATGCAGGAGATTGTGCGACTTCACGGTGTTCCAGTCAGCATTGTGTCAGACCGGGACACGAGATTCTTGTCACACTTTTGGAAGAGCTTACAGGAGAGTTTGGGAACCCGCCTCAAATTCAGCACAGCTTATCACCCACAGACGGATGGACAATCCGAGCGTACAATTCAGACGCTCGAGGATATGTTGAGAGCCTGTATGTTGGACTTTCAGGGTTCCTGGGAGGACCATCTGCACCTAGTCGAGTTTTCTTACAACAATAGTTATCAGGCTAGTATTCAGATGGCTCCTTTTGAAGCGCTATATGGGCGGAAGTGTCGATCCCCAGTATGTTGGGATGACGTAGGAGAACGAAGATTACTGGGCCCCGAACTCATCGTTCAGACAGTTGACAAGGTTCAAATGATCAGGCAGCGTATTAAGACAACTCAGGATCGACAAAAGAGTTGGGCAGATACCAGCAGAAGGGCACTTGAGTTCGAAGTCGGAGATCATGTGTTCTTGAAGATTTCCCCTACTCGTGGAGTTATCAGGTTCGGAAGTCGGGGAAAACTTAGTCCCCGTTTTATCGGACCTTTTGAGGTGCTAGAGCGAGTAGGAGAGGTGGCCTATCTGTTAGTGTTTATGCCCTAGAAGGCCATTACTGTATCATACTGGCTTGTATATTACTTAATGGAAGCTTGGGATATTCACATGTATATAACAGTCTTGCTAAACATGGTAGTATGCTACTTGGTTTTTCTATCTTAATATGTGAGTGTACGTATTGATAGAGCTCTAGGAATCTTGCTTGTCTACCAGCGTTGTGATGGCAGTCACACTAGTGGGGGCTGGGTAGTCTACAAGCACATCCTCATTCAGGTCCCTGGTCGTTGGATTATCGAGACAGAGCATCGATACTCCGGAGTAGACTAGTGTGTACGCTTCTCATCCCAGTTGGGGAGATGGTCTGTCCCACAGCCGTCAGTACGTCGTACTGGAGATAGTATACAGGTGCTCGTTGGGTTACGGGTACACCGGACAGGACTCACAGGGAACTGTTGGTTGGTTTGATACCAGTCGTCAGTGAACAGTTCCCAGGTGACATGAGTACAGCGTAGTCCGCAGACTTGACACTGCTACTTCGCCTCGAGTGTGTCCCACTGTTCTTAGATTGCTACCCTACCACGGCTCAAAGGAGTCGTGCAAACAGGTAGCAGTTGGGTGCAGTCCCGAGCACTTGGAGGCAGTGGCGGTTAGACAGGATTCGTCCCTCCCGGTATTGGGAGTAGATATCGTGCTGTGTCAGAGAGCCATTACGCAAAGTCCCTGGCCAGGGCAAGCGAGATTTGCTGGTAGGTTCCAGTAGTTTCTCAGGGTGTAATGGGCTTCCCTCTGACACGACTTATACCGCTATTAGGGGACTGACGCTTGCCCCCCCTAGGCCCGATATGCGATAGTCTTGGACGAACGGACCGGACTGTATGGAGATTGTCACATCAGACTCAGTAGGAGTTCGGATGGGTTTTTCTCCTCGGCCTTCTTATCGACAACTACCTGGGGACCGTTACGTACAGCTAGTGCCGCTTGCGGTCTGTGGTTAAACCCACTGCAAGCGTAGTAGTCGAGTCTCTAGAGTCCCACACAGAGAGTTTCCTACTCCAGGCGAAACGATATAGAGGTTGCATGGTTTTGCGACAAAGGGTTCGGACGCATACGTGCGTTTACGCACGTACGACTTTCGGACAGTTTTTACCAGTCGGCTTTGGTTTAAGCCAGTTACTGGTATCCGGTTATTGGATTTTTACAGTCTAAAGTTTTTCCGTATTTTTGCGGATTGGAGGGGCGTTCTCGTAATTGTACGAGAAGCTTCTAGAAGATGTGACTAAGGAGGTTACTTTGGATGAGATTGTGAGTCATGAGGTGATTCATCATTATAATTAATTGCACCATAAATGATAATGACACATGCTTAATGAATCACCATTAGATATTTGTGAAGCATGCTTATTCATCACTCATTTTCTTTTGTTGATAAATGAGAATGCTTCATAATATATTATGATACACTCTCTCTCTTCTCATTATCTTATCTCATATTCTCTCTCCTCAAGCTCTCATCTTCAAACCCTAATCCTTACACCTCATGAGTTGAGATCAAAGGATTAGTTAGACTAAACAATCCATAACCATCACTCTATCTCATCCTAACTTCTTTGATTAGCAATCCAAGAAGGTTAGTTGCCTCAAGTTTAGAGGTTTAGCTTGGAGTTTCGCTCTCGGGTGGATCGTCTACTACCTAGAGAAGGCCGAGGAGAACAAGGAGATCGTAAAGACGAAGGACCGGTTTCATTAGGTATAATCCCTTAAACACTATAGTTTAGTATAGCTATGTGTTCGGTTATTATTTGTTTAGCTTCGATTCAAGCGGTTAGTCGATGTTTGTTCTTTAAGCTTGATCGTTTTTGAAAATTCCGCCTCCCCATAAGTACTGGGGTGTACTACATCGACTTACAGTGGTATCAGAGCCTCGCTAAACAATAAATAACTTAATTGCAAATTTGTACGAATTTCGAACGAAAAATCATAGCCGGAAAACCCTAAATATTATCAGTTTCTGTCGAACTTAAAATGAAGTCCAAAAATTTTTCAGGTGTGTTCAGAAAGCATGAAATGAGTCCAGGAGAACACCCACGAAATTTGAGCCAATGATTCAACTAAAGCGCCGCGGAAAGGCGGCGGATCGCACCGATCCGCCGCGCTTCCGCGGCCGAGTTGCCGAGTCATGGGCTCATCTTTCATGGGTGGGTCCTCTCTGGTGTTTGGGGTTTTCTGGGATGTTTAATTATTGCTCAGGTTTTGGTTTAACAGAGCAGATTTTGGAGCAATATTGATGTTGTTTAATCGATCGAAATTGTACAGTATTTGCATATTGGATTATATCTGTGATTGTTTAATGTGTTCGTAAACCTCCCCTAACTGCTAGTATGTCGGTTGGCAGGGGGTTGCACATTTCTGAAATGGTTATATCTGTTTGTGCATATAAACTGTATTGGACTGTTGTGGTGTATAGCCGGGGTTAGCAATGGGTTATTGTTTAATTCATTTGTTGTAAATGTAATTTGTTGTAATATTATTTTTGCGGGGCACTTCCAGGTTGCGGTCGTAGCCACCGTTGTATTATTTCATTTTACTGTTTTTGCTCCTAGGACTGACCCAAGGTGGGGTACACAGACTGCCGGGTGGGTAGTTTGCCGTACCCGTAGGGGTCGAGGGTGGGGTAACGGCTATTCATCACAACTGTGTAATCTGTCTTTTCTTGCAGGCTCAAAAGAAATACAGATTGCTTGCAAATCCAATATTGTTTATCTGTGTTCTGGAATGTATATCATTGCGTCAGACGAATGTAAAATATCTATATTTATTGTAGCTATTTAGACGTCACTTATGTTTTACACCCGCGCTAGCCCAGCCCCCGCTCTGTCGTTAGTTAAGTAACCTAACGGGTGATGACGGGACCCCGTGGCGAATGCGGATGGCATAAGAGGACGTTGTATTTTCGTTGTTTTCTGCAATGATAGGTTAATGATGGGACGCATTATCTATAATGCAAAGAAAATAAACCAAGTTTAAATCGTTGGAACAATTTAAAAGAAACCACTCGGTTATTTTTTAAAACAGATATTTTAAAAATGCGGAGATTTAACCACTCCTTTTAAAAGCTATCAGGTTCCTTCGGTTATATCAAGTTCACTACGTTCACGGTTTCGCCAAAACCAGTCGTAGCCCTCCGTCATTTCTTATGGATGGTCAGTAGTATTCAAGCTATGCTTGTTGGCTTTCGTCAAGGCATAGTGTTTGGTAGCTGCTGGGGTATTCATTTGTTGCATAGATAGATGAGTTGGTTTGGGACAGTCGTATAACCTTGTTGGCTTTCGTCAAGGGTATATACGGGTGGGTTCAAATTAACAAGATAATGATGGGCAGAACTTGACATGTGTTTTATGATTTGTTGGCTTTCGTCAAGGTCATAAGAACATGGGGCAAAAATGTATATCGGGAATTTCTAAAGAAACTGAAATTTGCAAAGAGATGCATACCATTTTGAGTTTGATGAATGTTGGTAGCATTCCTACAACATTATCAGACGATGATATTTGGATCCCGATCCTACTGTGAGTATATGCTACTTATCAGGATATTCGTCACTTAACGATCAATGCTATAAACCTAGTAGGTGTCCAGAAAGGTGTCAGCAGGGTTACGCCCCCAGAGAAAAGAGGTTATTTAATTAAGGAACTTCGCGAAAGCGTTGGAAAACCTCCCTCGAAGTATCGACACTGGCCTGGCTGAACGGTTAAGCAAGTATTGTACGGTGAGAATAGTCCTGGCTAATTCTTCTTTTATGGTTTGAGGAAGGATTCGAAAAACAGTGGGAGCCATCCAGTTTAGATAAATTAAAAACCAATCTAAACTTGCAAGAGCATCATGCTAAAGTGTTTTCTTCTCTCTCTCTCATTGCAGCGACCTTGTGACCATGACTAGGTTACATCTAGATAACAAGATGACTGAATCTAACTTATTTGACTGGCAAAGGTCTGTCCTGATGACCATTGCCTATGACAAGCTGGACCACCCTATTACTACTCAAGATCCCACCGTCCCAGGTCCAGTTTCCACCGTCGTGGATATGGATATCCGTCAGACAAAGGAAAAGAATAAAGCGAAAGCCAAGTGCCTCGTGTTGGCTTCAGTTGATGGTAGATACCAGAAGCAGCACGAGAAGATGGACTCTGGTTCCATCTTTCTCCATAACAAAGATTTATATGGAGAGCAATCTCATATCGCAAGATATGAGGCCTCGAACGAATTGATTCAAGCGAGGTCGGCTGACGAGTCATCTGTAAGGGACGACGTCCTTACGATGACTAGCTATATTGATGAGCTCAAGGACCTGGAGACCACGTTGGGAAACATGTCATATACTGACTTATTTCCACAGTCCCTACCCTCTACTTACACCCTGAAAGAAACCAGGGAGACACAAGCTCTGCTTAATAGGGGACCTTCTTCCTCTTCATCCAAGGCGAAAGCAAAGGGTGAAAAGAAGAAGACCTCTACAAAACCGATATACTGTGTCAGCAAAGTAGGAGGAAAGGGAAAAGAAACAGTTTCGGGACTTGGTATAGGTAAGGAGGGATATTCCTATTGTTATGGGAATGGACATTGGCAGAAGGATTGCAGGGCTTTGGAAGCCAGTAGCCAGGATATGAAGCATGTTGTGGCTTCAGCCTCAAGTGTGTTTGTAATTGAGAACTGTTTGTCAATTAACTCTACTTCCTGGGTACTAGATACCGGAGCAGGATCTCATATATGTAATTCATTACATGCTTTGAGAAACCGTAAAGTTATAAGGATAGGTGATTTGTCTCTCAGAGTTGCAAACGGAATGAGCGTGGATGCTGAATCCGTGGGAGAATATCGCCTGGGTTTGACAAGTGGGCAGATATTGATTCTACGTAACTGTCTGTATGTACCTAGTTTGACTTGTAATATCATATCAGTGTCCTCACTTTCAAGAGAGGGATATGACTTTACATTCGTAAGCGATGTAGTTCACATCCACCTAAATCAAGTTCTGATTGGGTCCGGTACATTAGATGACGGTATATACGTATTGAATCAAGCTCAGGTTTTCAATGTCCAGAACACACTTAAAAGAAAGTCTCCAGAAGTAAATCAGGCTTTCTTATGGCATTGTAGACTAGGTCACATCAATGAAACACGGTTAACAAAGTTACATAGAGAAGGATATTTGAATCCGTTCGAATATCAATCTTATGCCACTTGTGAATCTTGTCTCATGGGAAAGATGACAAAGACTCCGTTTTCTGGACACGGAGTAAGAGCGAGCGAGCTCTTAGGACTCGTACACAGTGACGTGTGCGGTCCAATGTCTACACATGCGCGAGGTGGTTATTCCTACTTCATTACTTTTACGGATGATTTCTCTAGGTATGGACATATCTTCTTGATGAAGCATAAATCCGAGGCCTTTGAAAAATTCCAAGAATACAAGAATGAAGTGGAAAACCAAACAGGCAAAAGTATTAAGACGCTGAGATCTGATCGAGGTGGTGAATACTTAAGTGCCGAGTTCCTGGGTTACTTAAAAGAGAAAGGGATTCTCTCTCAGCTTACTCCTCCATACACACCACAACACAACGGTGTATCGGAAAGGAGGAATCGAACCCTATTAGATATGGTTCGTTCCATGATGAGTAAGGCTGAGTTACCGCGATCATTCTGGGGTTATGCGCTAGAATCAGCGGCATATCTTTTGAACAAGGTTCCCACCAAAACTGTGCCTACCACCCCATATCAGATATGGAGTGGGAAGAAACCCCATCTTCAGTACCTGAAGACATGGGGATGTCCAGCTTTTGTAAAAAAGCAGCATCCGGACAAGCTCGAGGCACGCTCAGTAGAGTGTAAGTTTGTGGGATATCCAAAGAATTCCATGGGATATTACTTCTACTACGCAGAGGAACAAAAGGTTTTTGTTTCTCGTCATGCCCGCTTCTTAGAAACTGAATTTTTAGAAAATCAGAAGAGTGGGAGCGCAGTAGAACTGGAAGAAATTCCAGAACCACAAGTTGTTACTGAAAGTTTGGTAGAACAAGAAGTTTCAGAAGAAAGGGACATACCAGCGCCTATCCGCAGAAGTAGTAGGCAGTCTCATCCGCCCGAGAGATACCACGGTTTTCTCATAGACGGGGATAGAGAAGATTGCGTCATTGATAATGACGACCCTACTAGCTTCCAGCAAGCCATTCAGAGCGGTGACTCGGTAAAATGGCTGGATGCAATGCGGACCGAAATGGAGTCCATGTACACTAACAAAGTATGGACTTTGGACACTGCTCCAGATGGGGTGAAACCCGTAGGATGCAAGTGGATCTTCAGAAAGAAGATTGGTGTAGATGGACATGTTGAAACCTATAAAGCTAGACTTGTTGCAAAGGGTTTCCGTCAAAGACCTGGTTTGGACTATGACGAAACTTTTTCTCCTGTGGCTATGCTGAAATCCATTCGGGTCCTTCTTGCTATTGCTGCCTTCCACGATTATGAAATCTGGCAGATGGACGTAAAGACGGCCTTTCTAAATGGAAATTTAGAAGAGAGCGTCTATATGGATCAGCCAGAGGGATTCATTCAGAGTGGGAGCAGCGGTAAAGTATGCAAGCTGCTTAAATCCATTTATGGACTAAAGCAGGCATCGCGGAGTTGGAACATCTGTTTTGATGATACTGTCAAAGAATTCGACTTTATCAAAAACCCAGATGAACCATGCATATACAGTAAGATTGTAGGGAGAGTTGTTGTATTCCTCGTCTTGTACGTGGATGACATTCTCCTAATAGGAAATGATATTCCTATGCTACAGTCAGTCAAAAGATTCTTGTCACAGAAATTCTCCATGAAGGACCTGGGTGATGCCACCTACATTCTGGGGATCCAGATCTATCGTGATAGATCAAAGAGGATGTTGGGACTTTCACAGTCCAGGTACATAGACACCATATTGAAAAGATTCAGTATGGAAGATTCTAAGCGCGGTAACCTACCGGCTTGTCACGGAATCACCCTCTCCAAAGAGATGTCTCCCAAGACTGATTTGGAAAGGGAACGCATGTCGATTATACCCTACGCTTCTGCGGTAGGCTCTATAATGTATGCGATGTTATGTACCAGACCAGATGTAGCATACGCATTGAGCGTTGTAAGCCGGTATCAGGCAAACCCAGGGGAGAATCACTGGATAGCAGTAAAGAACATTCTCAAGTACATGAGGAGGACTAAGGAGATGTTCTTGGTTTACGGTGGAAAGGACCTCAAGATGGAGGCCTATGCTGATTCCGGCTTCCAGAGTGACAAGGATGACTCCAAGTCCATGTCGGGTTATGTCTTTACCCTCAATGGAGGGGCGGTCTGTTGGAAGAGTTCCAAGCAGGACACCGTTGCTGACTCAACGATGGAAGCGGAGTACATAGCTGCTTGCGATGCCGCAAAAGAAGCCGTCTGGATGAAGAAGTTCCTCACAGAACTTCAGGTGGTTCCTACCAGTGTTGGTCCAATACCTCTGTATTGCGACAACAACGGAGCTATAGCTTTAGCGAAGGAACCAAGGTCCCATCAGAAGTCCAGACACATCTTAAGGCGGTATCACCTGATCAGGGAGATCGTAGATCGCCGGGAGATCGAGGTAAAGAGAGTAAATACGGAGGATAACATTGCTGATCCATTCACTAAGGCCCTTCCTCAGATTCAGTTCGAGAGGCTACTCGAGATCATTGGTCTGCGATATGCCAGTACATGGCCCTAGTGCAAGTGGGAGATTGTTAGTGTTTATGCCCTAGAAGGCCATTACTGTATCATACTGGCTTGTATATTACTTAATGGAAGCTTGGGATATTCACATGTATATAACAGTCTTGCTAAACATGGTAGTATGCTACTTGGTTTTTCTATCTTAATATGTGAGTGTACGTATTGATAGAGCTCTAGGGATCTTGCTTGTCTACCAGCGTTGTGATGGCAGTCACACTAGTGGGGGCTGGGTAGTCTACAAGCACATCCTCATTCAGGTCCCTGGTCGTTGGATTATCGAGACAGAGCATCGATACTCCGGAGTAGACTAGTGTGTACGCTTCTCATCCCAGTTGGGGAGATGGTCTGTCCCACAGCCGTCAGTACGTCGTACTGGAGATAGTATACAGGTGCTCGTTGGGTTACGGGTACACCGGACAGGAATCACAGGAAACTGTTGGTTGGTTTGATACCAGTCGTCAGTGAACAGTTCCCAGGTGACATGAGTACAGCGTAGTCCGCAGACTTGACACTGCTACTTTGCCTCGAGTGTGTCCCACTGTTCTTAGATTGCTACCCTACCACGGCTCAAAGGAGTCGTGCAAACAGGTAGCAGTTGGGTGCAGTCCCGAGCACTTGGAGGCAGTGGCGGTTAGACAGGATTCGTCCCTCCCGGTATTGGGAGTAGATATCGTGCTGTGTCAGAGAGCCATTACGCAAAGTCCCTGGCCAGGGCAAGCGAGATTTGCTGGTAGGTTCCAGTAGTTTCTCAGGGTGTAATGGGCTTCCCTCTGACACGACTTATACCGCTATTAGGGGACTGACGCTTGCCGCCCCCCTAGGCCCGATATGCGATAGTCTTGGACGAACGGACCGGACTGTATGGAGATTGTCACATCAGACTCAGTAGGAGTTCGGATGGGTTTTTCTCATCGGCCTTCTTATCGACAACTACCTGGGGACCGTTACGTACAGCTAGTGCCGCTTGCGGTCTGTGGTTAAACCCACTGCCAGCGTAGTAGTCGAGTCTCTAGAGTCCCACACAGAGAGTTTCCTACTCCAGGCGAAACGATATAGAGGTTGCATGGTTTTGCGACAAAGGGTTCGGACGCATACGTGCGTTTACGCACGTACGACTTTCGGACAGTTTTTACCAGTCGGCTTTGGTTTAAGCCAGTTACTGGTATCCGGTTATTGGATTTTTACATTCTAAAGTTTTTCCGTATTTTTGCGGATTGGAGGGGCGTTCTCGTAATTGTACGAGAAGCTTCTAGAAGATGTGACTAGGGAGGTTACTTTGGATGAGATTGTGAGTCATGAGGTGACTCATCATTATCATTAATTGCACCATAAATGATAATGACACATGCTTAATGAATCACCATTAGATATTTGTGAAGCATGCTTATTCATTACTCATTTTCTTTTGTTGATAAATGAGAATGCTTCATAATATATTATGATACACTCTCTCTCTTCTCATTATCTTATCTCATATTCTCTCTCCTCAAGCTCTCATCTTCAAACCCTAATCCTTACACCTCATGAGTTGAGATCAAAGGATTAGTTAGACTAAACAATCCATAACCATCACTCTATCTCATCCTAACTTCTTTAATTAGCAATCCAAGAAGGTTAGTTGCCTCAAGTTTAGAGGTTTAGCTTGGAGTTTCGCTCTCGGGTGGATCGTCTACTACCTAGAGAAGGCCGAGGAGAACAAGGAGATCGTAAAGACGAAGGACCGGTTTCATTAGGTATAATCCCTTAAACATTATAGTTTAGTATAGCTATGTGTTCGGTTATTATTTGTTTAGCTTCGATTCAAGCGGTTAGTCGATGTTTGTTCTTTAAACTTGATCGTTTTTGAAAATTCCGCCTCCCCATAAGTACTGGGGTGTACTACATCGACTTACACTATCGACTGGCCTTACCTCCATCGCTAGCTGGTATGCACAATACCTTCCACGTGTCACAGTTGCGGCGTTACGTACGAGATGAGAACCATGTTCTGGACCATTCAGAATTAGTTTTGGGGACCGATCTGTCATACGAGGAGCAGCCTACTACCATCCTCGACCGCAGAGAGAAAGTACTGAAGAATAAGGTCATCCCATTAGTCCGAGTGTCTTGGGGCGGTCGTTCCCCAGGAGAATCCACCTGGGAGCGGGAAGAAGATATCCGTGATCGTTATCCACATCTCTTTGTTTAGTACATTGTATTCTTGTGTCCTTATCAAATTTCGAGGACGAAATTTTGTTAGGGGGGGTATGATGTAAATCCCCGTTTCCATTCTAATAAAAGTTCCTATACTCTGATTTTCAGGAGTTTCTCTCCTTTTCATTCATATTTCGAATTGGGTATTAAGCTTAATATTTATACTTCCCAAACCCTAAGAGTTAAAACCAGAACTAAAACCAAAATTCTAACAACCAAAACCCTAACCCACGCATTCATTCTTAGTAACCAATTCATAAATTTCCTTAGCCCATTTCATCTCAGCCCACATAAATTTTTCCCCAATAAATTCCCAAAACCATTTAGCTTCGGCCCATCCCTTTTGAATTCCCTGCAGCCCACTTATATTTTATTTTTGAGGGAATTCTTTTCCCTTTTGCAAGCCCGGCCCAGCCTTTTCCCGCGGCCCGCCTTCTCCCAATCTCCTGTTCTTCTTCTCCTTTAAATGAATTCCCAACGGCTACATCCCTAACGCGCGCGCGACCCGCCTCCTCCGCCGTCGCCCACGTCCACGCAGTACCGTTGCCTCGCCCCCACGACTCACTCCTCTCATCTCCCTTAACTCTTTCCACCTCGCTCGCCCCACACTTTTACAGATTACCTCATCTCTCTCCCCCACAAGAAACCCACCGAGCACAAAATTTTCCGCACCTCATCGCCGGCGACGACCCCCGACAGCCCCACAGCAACCCTCAAATCGCTCCTCTACCAACCCTCTCCCTTCACTACTCTTCCCTTCATCACCCGAGCCCCCACTAGTCCTCACCTGCACACTAACCCATTTCAACTTAACTCGACCACCTTACCTCTCGACGCCGGCGAACTCCCCAACGCATCGCCGGCCTCCCAACGACCTCCACCTCCTCAGCATCATCACCATCACCACGACCCTCGCCCACTGACTAACCTATTCCCTTCTTCAAAAACTCTAAAACCCAATTAGCAAACATTTTATCACTGTGGGTTGCACTGTGCGTCGCCGGAGCAACGACGTCGACCGTCAGCAACCCCAACACATCTCAGGTGAACCACAGAGCACCCCTAAGCTTCCAGCGCACGCAAGACAGCTCCGGGAAACCCCGACGCGAGATTCACATCTAGATCGAGGCTCGCGGGAATCCGATACGTGGCGTATATCGCGCGTTCGCGACGACACTGTTGCCATACGACCCCGAGGCGTTCTCCAGGCAAGTGTTTACTTGCTTCATGCTAAATTATTAGTGGTACAACCTTAAAATCATATAAATTGAAACTTACCGAGTAACTAAATATATTGAGACGTATGTGTTCGATGTATGATCCCAATGGAAATATTTGTCTAATTTGACGGTAACCTATACGTTCTGTTGGCCCTTTTAATGATATATAACGTGTGCGAAATTCACTGGAAAATACGATCGTTCGTGACAAAAAGTGATACCCCCATATATGTTGTTTAAACTAGAACTCTCTCGTACCTGAAAACGAATAAAATCACCTTAAATCATATACATATTGGAAACTGCGTTCGAGGGTTTAAATCGAAGCCGACTCGACGAACTTTAATACTATGTAGAATTTTAATGCTTTCTGTTCTGAAACCATGAAGATAAGTGGATTGAAACACGACTCTGGACTGCAGTCCAGAGCGATTCTGATTAGAGTGTCCTGTCTAAAGTCCTGCGTCCCCGTGTTTCCTGAAATCGTGTGATACGGAACTTTACAGTAGTTATAAGATATTCCTGTTAGTGAAAGAAAACAAATGGTTTCATTCCGATTCATCGCCGTTTGTTATTTTAAACTTATTTTAAAAGGCAGAACGTAAAGCTGTCCAGAACACTTTCTGAAATGACATTTGAGATTGAACTGTGTATAACTTTCAACGTACAGATGCGATTGAGGATCCTTCTATTGTGTTGAATACTTTATCGAAAACCCTAAATTTCATCTAACTGTGACATCGCTAAATTCTGAGCCCAACTGGGCGCAATTCGTGTCGCGAAACGGACGTTCAGTTCTGAAATTGAAATTCCAGCCGCGAACACTTAAACTGAAACAGTTATATCTTGAAAACTGAAACTCCGATTGAACTGAAACAAATTTTGATGAATTACTGACTGATTGTTCTATATATCTTACCTACATCATTTTTGCTGAATTCGTAACATATTAATTTGTGCAATTTATTTTAGTTCATAACATGCATGCTAATTCATAACATACAGAGCTTATTGGTAGCATACAATACATATATCATACCCTTGTCAGATACACAGAGTTAGTGCGTGTGGACATTGCATTATCGTGCGTGATAGATGTTGGTTTAGGAGTGACGAGTACACCAATGGAAAGTGAATATTCGTGACAGTGATTGATACAGTGGACAGTGATGAAACCGTGCCATTGGTATACTCGTACACAACTAGATCAATATTTTAAATAGTGTAACCTGGGGAAAAAGGGGAAATCAAAGTGGAAAGAGTATCGTATTTAGCGGGACCGTGTTTAGAGGATGATCATTCGAACCGTGATACTTATACGTGTAGGACAGGATCTAGCGATCCGGCTGACAGGGTTATGTCCCGGGCATGTGGACCGTTGTCTCGGGTATGTACGAGACTCCTGTTAAACATGATCCTCCTTCCACTATGTGATTTCAAACATGACCTAGAGACCGATAGGGACACATAACATATTCTGCATCATATTGTGACATAGTGATTACTTGCATTATTTCTCATACCAGTATTACTTCATTTACCTGTTTCATCTGATTATAACAATATTATTATTTGTGTCGCTCTGACGACCTGAGTATGCATGCTCAGATTCCGCGGGAGGACCAGCACAGGAGACGGAGCTACCCTTCGAGTTCACAGAGATATAGTCTGGTGTACTCCCTATCTTTATTGTTTTCTTAGAGTGAACGTGATATTGAACTTGGTTAGTTATCGTTCTTATTATCTGTAATTTGTGAACAATGGGATTTTAATGTAATAAATTAGTGATGTGATTCCTTTAATACTGTGCTTTATTTACTGATTACCATATAGTGCTAGAAGCCGAAGTGTGACTACGGCAGGATGATTCCTTGACCGTAGGAGCACGGCTGGCCTAGTCATCCCTCGTTTTCCGTATTTTGGGAAGCGGGGCGTGACATGGTTTAGTTGGTATCAGAGCTTGTGTTTAGCATCAAGGGATAACATTCACTAGGCGATATTACGTTATTCTTGTTTCACTACTCTTGATTTCTATCCTTGAATCTGATCCTATTCTTTTGAATCTTCCAGTGATATGACGTCCCCGAACGACCCCTCCTCGGACTCCAGCTCTCAGGACCGCACGGAAAGAATACTCAGTGCACTGACCACTCTCGCGGAAGCTCAGGAGAGGAAGACAGATTTGCTTACTGAGGGACTCAGGGCGATTACCGCCGCAGGAGGACCCTCCGCACTGATTACCACCTCCGAGGGCGCTACTCCACCAGCTTATCAGGCTAGGGCCGGTACCGTGTCAGACTTCCGACGGTTACACCCAGCTGCGTTCACAGGGCTAGCTGAACCACTTGAAGCTGAGCAATGGCTGGTAAACATGGAGAATTTATTGGCAGCCGCCAGAGTTCCAGAGGAAGACAGAGTGAATGTGATAAAGATACAATTAGAAGACGGGGCTCGTACATGGTGGTCGGTAGAAGAAAGCAGACTTGAAGAGCCGATTGAATGGAACAAGTTTAAGGAGTGCTTCTTAGATCACTATTTTCCTCCCACAGCCAAGACAGAAATGGAGGAAAGGTTTATTCTTCTGAAGCAGAATGGACGCCCAGTGGACGTTTATGCGGCAGAGTTCAACCATCTGAGCCGCTTTGCTCCATACATGGTCAAATCAGAGGTCACCAGGGCCAGGCGTTTCCTTCAGGGGTTAGATTTTGAGTTGCAGCAGCTGATTGCATCGTTAGACCTACAGACTTTCGCACAGGTACTCAACGCGGCGAGAGTTCAGGAGCAATTGATTAACAAGTTCAGGAGACCCCCAGTCATTCCAGCACGTACCCACGCACCTTCTCGAGGAGCTATACCGGTTCACAGAGCAGGAACGACACAAATGAAGCGCCCGTTCGTACCACAGCATCGCCCCCAGAGACAGGGCGTAACTTGCGGCTATTGCGGTAGAGGAGGACATACTCAGAAGGACTGTCGCCGCGCCAAGGGACAGTGCCTGATTTGCGGTTCCAGTCAACACAAGATTAACAGTTGTCCTGAGCGAGCAGAAATACAGGGAGGTTCTGGACCGTCACAGCAGAGGCCGCAGGAACAGAGGCAACCATTTACAGGTCGCGGTCAGGGACGGGCTTTCACCTTGACCGCCGAGCAGGCAGAGGCGTCAGGAGACGTGGTTACAGGTACTCTACTCGTACATTCCTTGCCAGCTAGAGTACTATTTGATTCTGGAGCCTCGCATTGTTTCTTGTCTGAGCATTTCACCAATACACACTCAATACCACATGAACCACTAACCAAGGGATGGGAAATTCATACGGGTAATGGCATTATTATATCTAGTCGGGAATGTAGATTATGCCCGGTTGTAGTGTGTGGTAGGGAATTCTATGCGAATTTCCTCCTAATTGGGACAGGCAGTTACGACGCAATTCTCGGGATGGATTGGATGAGCACTTTCCATGCAGTTATCGACTGTCGGGCAAGAAAGGTGATCTTCCGCATCCCCAATCACCCAGAGTTTATTTTCGAGGGCGGAAGCGAATCTTTGGAGCCAGCTAAGTATAGAGCAAAGCCTAAGGAATTGACAGCCATGGAGATTGATAAGAGCCCAGTTCCAGAAATTGTTCGGGACTTTCTAGACGTTTTTCCCGAGGATTTACCAGGTGTACCACCTCCTCGAATTTTGGAGTTCTCAATCGATTTGATTCCAGGTACAGCCCCAGTATCCAGAGCCCCCTACAGGATGGCACCAGTGGAGTTGGCGGAATTGAAGAAACAGGTTGAAGAATTATTGGAGAAGGGATTTATTCGGCCAAGCGCTTCACCGTGGGGTGCACCAGTTCTATTGGTAAAGAAGAAGGATGGATCGTTGCGAATGTGCATAGATTACCGGGAGCTGAACAAGGTCACAATAAAGAACAAGTACCCAATCCCGCGTATCGATGACCTATTCGATCAGCTAAGTGGAGCCAAGGTTTTCTCGAAGTTGGATCTCCGTTCTGGATATCATCAAATCAGAGTAGCAGCCGAGGATGTATGCAAGACGGCTTTCAGGACCCGATACGGACATTACGAATTCCTTGTGATGCCGTTCGGTGTTACAAATGCCCCAGCAATATTCATGGATTTAATGAACAGGGTGTTCGCAAAATACTTGGACACGTTAGTCGTTGTGTTTATCGACGACATACTTGTCTACTCGAAGACCTGGGAAGAGCATGCTGAGCATTTGCGCACGGTTCTACAAATTCTTCGGGAAGAGAAGCTGTATGCGAAGCTGAGCAAGTGTGAATTCTGGCTCGATAAAGTTCAGTTTTTGGGACATATTGTTTCGGGCGAAGGCATCTCGGTGGACCCGACAAAGATAGAATCTGTCAGAGATTGGCCGACGCCGAAATCAGTGGCTGAGATCAGGAGTTTTCTGGGATTAGCAGGCTATTATCGGAGATTCTTCCAAGATTTCTCAAGAATCGCAGAACCATTGACGCGGCTGACACGGAAGGACGTGCCGTTTACATGGACAGAGGAGTGCACTCAGGCATTTGACACACTAAAGCAGAAACTAACCACGGCGCCTATTCTTACTGTACCAGATAATTCAGGTGGTTTGGTGATACATAGTGATGCCTCAGGAAAGGGTTTAGGCTGTGTTTTGATGCAGCACGGCCGAGTGGTTGCTTACGCCTCTCGACAACTGAGAAACCACGAGAAGAACTACCCTACGCACGACTTGGAGTTAGCTGCGGTAGTTTTTGCATTAAAGATTTGGAGGCACTATCTTTTGGGTGAGAAAGTGGAGGTATACACGGATCATAAGAGCTTGAAATATGTATTCACTCAGAAGGAACTGAACATGAGGCAGCGCCGATGGCTAGAGCTAATGGCAGATTATGATCTGGACCTTCAGTATCACCCGGGGAAGGTCAATGTTGTACCGGATGCGCTCAGTCGCAAACCAGCGGTCATGATGTTGACCGATCAGAGGAGCATTATTGAGGATTTCCAGAGACTTGGACTTGAGGTCGTTACGCCGAACGCACTAAGTCAATTTTGGCAACTACAGGTGCAATCTTCTCTAGTGGATCGTATCAAGATTGCACAAGCGGGTGATCCTCGATTGCAAAAGTTCAGAGAGCAAGTGGAAGCTGGATTGAGAACGGATTTGATTATACATGAAGATGGCTCTCTGAGATTCGGTAGCAGACTCTGCGTACCTAAAGGTGATGTATGAGAAGAAGTGCTGACTGAAGCACACAGTTCAGCTTATTCTGTGCATCCAGGGGGTACAAAAATGTATCAGGACCTAAAGCAGCACTTTTGGTGGAACGGAATGAAGCGGGAAATTGCGAGGTTCGTATCCAGATGCTTGGTATGTCAGCAGGTGAAGGCGGAACATCAGAGAACAGCAGGATTGTTACAACCATTACCGATACCTGAATGGAAGTGCGAGCACATTACTATGGATTTTGTGACAGCCTTACCACGGAGCCCTAGAGGCAATAACGCTATTTGGGTTATCGTCGATCGTCTCACAAAAGCTGCACACTTTCTACCTTTCCGAGTGGGACAGTCAACAGAATCACTGGCAGAAAGATATATGCAGGAGATTGTGCGACTTCACGGTGTTCCAGTCAGCATTGTGTCAGACCGGGACACGAGATTCTTGTCACACTTTTGGAAGAGCTTACAGGAGAGTTTGGGAACCCGCCTCAAATTCAGCACAGCTTATCACCCACAGACGGATGGACAATCCGAGCGTACAATTCAGACGCTCGAGGATATGTTGAGAGCCTGTATGTTGGACTTTCAGGGTTCCTGGGAGGACCATCTGCACCTAGTCGAGTTTTCTTACAACAATAGTTATCAGGCTAGTATTCAGATGGCTCCTTTTGAAGCACTATATGGGCGGAAGTGTCGATCCCCAGTATGTTGGGATGACGTGGGAGAACGAAGATTACTGGGCCCCGAACTCATCGTTCAGACAGTTGACAAGGTTCAAATGATCAGGCAGCGTATTAAGACAGCTCAGGATCGACAAAAGAGTGGGGCAGATACCAGCAGAAGGGCACTTGAGTTCGAAGTCGGAGATCATGTGTTCTTGAAGATTTCCCCTACTCGTGGAGTTATCAGGTTCGGAAGTCGGGGAAAACTTAGTCCCCGTTTTATCGGACCTTTTGAGGTGCTAGAGCGAGTAGGAGAGGTGGCCTATCGACTGGCCTTGCCTCCATCGCTAGCTGGTGTGCACAATACCTTCCACGTGTCACAGTTGCGGCGTTACGTACGAGATGAGAACCATGTTCTGGACCATTCAGAATTAGTTTTGGGGACCGATCTGTCATACGAGGAGCAGCCTACTACCATCCTCGACCGCAGAGAGAAAGTGCTGAAGAATAAGGTCATCCCATTAGTCCGAGTGTCTTGGGGCGGTCGTTCCCCAGGAGAATCCACCTGGGAGAGGGAAGAAGATATCCGTGATCGTTATCCACATCTCTTTGTTTAGTACATTGTATTCTTGTGTCCTTATCAAATTTCGAGGACGAAATTTTGTTAGGTGGGGTATGATGTAAATCCCCGTTTCCATTCTAATAAAAGTTCCTATACTCTGATTTTCAGTAGTTTCTCTCCTTTTCATTCATATTTCGAATTGGGTATTAAGCTTAATATTTATACTTCCCAAACCCTAAGAGTTAAAACCAGAACTAAAACCAAAATTCTAACAACCAAAACCCTAACCCACGCATTCATTCTTAGTAACCAATTCATAAATTTCCTTAGCCCATTTCATCTCAGCCCACATAAATTTTTCCCCAATAAATTCCCAAAACCATTTAGCTTCGGCCCATCCCTTTTGAATTCCCTGCAGCCCACTTATATTTTATTTTTGAGGGAATTCTTTTCCCTTTTGCAAGCCCGGCCCAGCCTTTTCCCGCGGCCCGCCTTCTCCCAATCTCCTGTTCTTCTTCTCCTTCAAATGAATTCCCAACGGCTACATCCTTAACGCGCGCGCGACCCGCCTCCTCCGCCGTCGCCCACGCCCACGCAGTACCGTTGCCTCGCCCCCACGACTCGCTCCTCTCATCTCCCTTAACTCTTTCCACCTCGCTCGCCCCACACTTTTACAGATTACCTCATCTCTCTCCCCCACAAGAAACCCACCGAGCACAAAATTTTCCGCACCTCATCGCCGGCGACGACCCCCGACAGCCCCACAGCAACCCTCAAATCGCTCCTCTACCAACCCTCTCCCTTCACTACTCCTCCCTTCATCACCCGAGCCCCCACTAGTCCTCACCTGCACACTAACCCATTTCAACTTAACTCGGCCACCTTACCTCTCGACGCCGGCGAACTCCCCAACGCATCGCCGGCCTCCCAACGACCTCCACCTCCTCAGCATCATCACCATCACCACGACCCTCGCCCACTGACTAACCTATTCCCTTCTTCAAAAACTCCAAAACCCAATTAGCAAACATTTTATCACTGTGGGTTGCACTGTGCGTCGCCGGAGCAACGACGTCGACCGTCAGCAACCCCAACACATCTCAGGCGAACCACAGAGCACCCCTAAGCTTCCAGCGCACGCAAGACAGCTCCGGGAAACCCCGACGCGAGATTCACATCTAGATCGAGGCTCGCGGGAATCCGATACATGGCGTATATCGCGCGTTCGCGACGACACTGTTGCCATACGACCCCGAGGCGTTCTCCAGGCAAGTGTTTACTTGCTTCATGCTAAATTATTAGTGGTACAACCTTAAAATCATATAAATTGAAACTTACCGAGTAACTAAATATATTGAGACGTATGTGTTCGATGTATGATCCCAATGGAAATATTTGTCTAATTTGACGGTAACCTATACGTTCTGTTGGCCCTTTTAATGATATATAACGTGTGCGAAATTCACTGGAAAATACGATCGTTCGTGACAAAAAGTGATACCCCCATATATGTTGTTTAAACTAGAACTCCCTCGTACCTGAAAACGAATAAAATCACCTTAAATCATATACATATTGGAAAACTGCGTTCGAGGGTTTAAATCGAAGCCGACTCGACGAACTTTAATACTATGTAGAATTTTAATGCTTTCTGTTCTGAAACCATGAAGATAAGTGGATTGAAACACGACTCTGGACTGCAGTCCAGAGCGATTCTGATTAGAGTGTCCTGTCTAAAGTCCTGCGTCCCCGTGTTTCCTGAAATCGTGTGATACGGAACTTTACAGTAGTTATAAGATATTCCTGTTAGTGAAAGAAAACAAGTGGTTTCATTCCGATTCATCGCCGTTTGTTATTTTAAACTTATTTTAAAAGGCAGAACGTAAAGCTGTCCAGAACACTTTCTGAAATGACATTTGAGATTGAACTGTGTATAACTTTTAACGTACAGATGCGATTGAGGATCCGTCTGTTGCGTTGAATACTTTATCGAAAACCCTAAATTTCATCTAACTGTGACATCGCTAAATTCTGAGCCCAACTGGGCGCAATTCGTGTCGCGAAACGGACGTTCAGTTCTGAAATTGAAATTCCAGCCGCGAACACTTAAACTGAAACAGTTATATCTTGAAAACTGAAACTCCGATTGAACTGAAACAAATTTTGATGAATTACTGACTGATTGTTCTATATATCTTACCTACATCATTTTTGCTGAATTCGTAACATATTAATTTGTGCAATTTATTTTAGTTCATAACATGCATGCTAATTCATAACATACAGAGCTTATTGGTAGCATACAATACATATATCATACCCTTGTCAGATACACAGAGTTAGTGCGTGTGGACATTGCATTATCGTGCGTGATAGATGTTGGTTTAGGAGTGACGAGTACACCAATGGAAAGTGAATATTCGTGACAGTGATTGATACAGTGGACAGTGATGAAACCGTGCCATTGGTATACTCGTACACAACTAGATCAATATCTTAAATAGTGTAACCTGGGGAAAAAGGGGAAATCAAAGTGGAAAGAGTATCGTATTTAGCGGGACCGTGTTTAGAGGATGATCATTCGAACCGTGATACTTATACGTGTAGGACAGGATCTAGCGATCCGGCTGACAGGGTTATGTCCCGGGCATGTGGGCCGTTGTCTCAGGTATGTACTAGTCGCGCAGACAAGTCTCGACTAGTGGGAGTCAGTCTTGAGAGGTCGAGCTGCAGGTCTATCGCCTATGACTTGGGTCGAGTTCACAGCGGTCTTTCTAGCTCGTTTCCTTCCAGAGAGCGTTCGTGACGCCAGAGCTCGTAGCTTCGAGGCCTTAGTCAAGACACCTGGGATGACGGTGTCTGAGTATGACATCCAGTTTACACAGTTATCCGGATATGCTCAGTATTTGGTGGATACCGAGGAGAAGATGGTGAAGAGGTTCGTACAGGGACTTGATGCCCAGCTATATCTTGCCATTGGCGCCCAGCACTACGACACTTATTCAGCTGCTATGGATACGGCATTGCGGATGGAGGCACGCATATCACAGACTTCGGCCGTTTCTGGGCCGAAGAGGATTCGCACCGATGTACCGTCTCAGAGGCAGCGCGCCAGATTCTTTCCGAGAGATAGGCCTGGCAGAGGATTTGGGCGGGGACAGTTATATGGTTCTTATCCCCAGGGGCAGCAGCTGTCGCCAGGCTGTTTTGGGTGCGGGAGTCCGCACCATCTTGTCAGAGACTGTCCGGTGAGACGATAGGGAGCAGCGACAGTTCCGCATGTGACCCTACCACCATCACCACCCCCTCCTCAGAGAGCCCTACTTCCTACCACAGGCGATGCTCCACGCCAGTTAGGTGCACCCAGAGGCCGTGGACGCGGCGGTCCTGTTCAGAGAGGACGAGGAGGCAGAGGCCGAGGTCGAGGTCAGCCTGCTATAGGTGGAGGACAGGCCCGAGTGTTTGCTTTGACACCGCAGGATGCGCAGGCATCCAATGCCGTTGTGACAGGTACCTTGCCAGTTTGTTCTTTCGACGCCCGGGTATTATTTGACCCAGGTTCCACACATTCGTACGTCTCTACACACTTTGCATCGATGTTGGGCCGTGAGTCGTCGTCGTTAGATCATCCGCTTGTTGTTAGTACTCCGGTAGGCGAGTCGTTTGTCGCTCGTTTTGTATTTCGATTGTGTTCCGTTCGTATCGGGGAGAGGGATTCATCAGTTGATTTGATTCTCCTCGATATGTTGGACTTTGATGTGCTTCTGGGCATGGATTGGCTAGCCACTTGTTATGCTTCGGTGGACTGCCGTGAGAAGGCAGTCAGATTTAGCTTTCCGGGAGAGCCAGTCCTTGTTATTCTGGGAGACCGCAGTGTCACCCTTCCCAGCTTAATTTTGTCTCTTCGCGCTGGTCAGCTCTTGCGGAAGGGATGTCAGGGATTCTTAGCGTATAGTTGTGATACTCGAGCTGTAGAGGTTCCGTTGGACCGGGTCCCGGTTGTTTGTGAGTTCCCTAATGTTTTCCCTGATGAGCTACCTGGGCTACCACCTGAGCGCGACGTTGAGTTCTGCATCGATTTGATTCCCGGCTCGGGGCCAATTTCTATACCGCCTTATCGGATGGCCTCGGCTGAGCTTTGAGAGCTGAAGGATCAGTTGCAGGATTTGTTAGAGAAGGGGCTTATTCGACCTAGTGTTTCTCTGTCACGCCCCGCTTCCCAAAATACGGAAAACGAGGGATGACTAGGCCAGCCATGCTCCTACGGTCAAGGAATCATCCTGCCGTAGTCACACTTCGGCTTCTAGCACTATATGGTAATCAGTAAATAAAGCACAGTATTAAAGGAATCACATCACTAATTTATTACATTAAAATCCCATTGTTCACAAATTACAGATAATAAGAACGATAACTAACCAAGTTCAATATCACGTTCACTCTAAGAAAACAATAAAGATAGGGAGTACACCAGACTATATCTCTGTGAACTCGAAGGGTAGCTCCGTCTCCTGTGCTGGTCCTCCCGCGGAATCTGAGCATGCATACTCAGGTCGTCAGAGCGACACAAATAATAATATTGTTATAATCAGATGAAACAGGTAAATGAAGTAATACTGGTATGAGAAACTGGATGTCATACTCAGACGACTTGTCTGCGCGAGACCCTCTAGTCGGAAACTCGCAAGCTCTACCCATCGATCATCCGAACATCTCAGCGAACGGCAGATCCTGGCTAAACTGTCAAGGAACGTCTGGGGATCCTCCGCTGCCTCGGTGTCGGTGAATACTGGAGGTCTCAGCCTCATGAAATCCTGTAGTGAAACCGGAATGGCCATGGTGGTAGTAGTAGGAGCAGGTATCATGGTCGTCTGTGATGTAGTAGGTACGTCGTCAGGTCTCGGTGTACGACTGGCTGCAACTAGGGATCCTACCATCTGACGTAGCTCCTGCATACCCCCCATCATCTGTCGCAACTCCTCCATACCAGTCTCGAGCCTATCCATACGGCCTGGGGAAGGTGGATCGGTCTGTCCCTGCGGCGTAGGCATACCACCCTGCTCAGTCCTAGTCTCGGACGAGCCAGCTCGAATCTCGTCTCGGGCGGCAGCCCTCTGTGCCCTCGTAGCATTCGGTGGCATAGTGGCTATTACAGGAAAATGGATAGTAAGAACAGTGCAATAGGATCATAGGATAAACGGAATTGAAGAAGGAATTTTCAAGCAAGTATATCCTAAAGTCACTTAGGCGGAGTACCGTATCGCAAGTATGCCGCGGACATACACACGCTACGTTACCCTACTTAAGTCACTTACTCCATCTACCAAGGGTCATCCTACACTCAAAAAGGTAAAACCTATCGCTCTGATACCAACTTTGTCACGACCCGCAGGGTACGGAACGTGACTGGCACTTAAGTTTACGAAACGTCTCAAGACGTCCGTAAAATAAGTAAGCCAAAGCCCAGAAAACCAAAACCAAAAAGCAGAAGAGTGAAGAAAACCCAATCAATTGAAAGCGAGTTTATCAATAAGTCGTATAAAACCCTTTTTAAAAACAATATCAATTTTTCCGAAAATTTCGGCAGAGTCTCCTTTGTAAATACTGGCCCCCAAAATGGGTACAACAAGAATATAAATGAATCCAACAAATATGGCATCCCCAAGCGGGAGCTAGCTCTTCGCCACAAGGCGGTCACAAATCCCACACAATATAAAGCAACAACATGCGAAATAATCATAATGAAGCATAAGAAAAACAGCATGTCGACTCAAGTGAGCTCGACCCCAAAATACAGCATAAAAGTCCACAAACCTCACAGTCTCATCTCTAGGTCAATATACAATAATACTGGTAGATACAGTAGATGGAGTGCTCTAGATACAAAGAATATACAAGGTGGTGCAAAAATAATAATATAACCCACCTAAGAGCAAAATCTCGAGTCCAGGCAAAAGAGGCAGGTGCGCCCGCCGCTACTGTACTGACGGAGCGGACCTGCAAAAGGCTGTGGCACAACGGGGGTGAGTTGCCAACTCGTGAATAATAAATAACATCTACACAGCTATCGAAAGCATGCACACAAGTATCTTAGCATCTAAAATACAGGTAAGGCAGGACATAATAGCAGGTAGGTATGCAATATGAATATGCTAGCAAGTATGAATGCAATGCGAATCAACTCGTGATCTGAATGTGTAACTATAAGAATCATGTTTTTCCCTTTAAGAATCTCTTTTGAAATACCAGCACAATACCAATAGAATCAACCAGAACCTGTGCCCAGCAACGACACCTTAAAACTATCACAAATCTCATATATCCATGTCATAGTATCTCTGGCCTCAGCCATCCGGCTGACCCAGCTCAATATCAAAATCTCATCATCTCGCGGCCACGGTCGGTATCCTCTGGATATCCGCCGTGCCAAACAGTCACCAGTAGGTAATCCGTCCCCTGCCAGGCTCAACGTCAACACCACATTCATCTTGCCCCGGGGTACCATACCGGGCCCACCATGTACCCGTGACGGTTCCTCCACTCCTCGACACGGATCTCGAAAACCACAGCAAACTCATGGTGGACGACACTTTACATCACTAGAAAACCGCAATTACATATTTTAAAAACATAATAAGTTTAGAAATTTTTGCGGCTTTCCACCGAAATCCAGAAATATCATAAAATCTCAAGAAATCCTCATAAGTGCATATATCAATGGTGATGAATGCATATGGTATCAATAATTACGCTACGATGCATGATTAATAGACTAGGCATGAACAAATAATATGATGAGGTACATGCACATGAATAGCAATCCTACGATTTCATTTCAAGGAATTAAAGGCAATAACACAGGTTTAAGCATCAATTAGTAAAAGGTTTCAAATTATAGGTTATCTAGTGTGGTGGCATGGCAATTACCAGGGCGTGTGTGTAAGCATGAATAGTGCTCGTGCTGCATATAAAAATCCTGGCAATGGTGCAGGTGTCCTATAAAATGGGTTCACATATGTATGTCAATATAGGGCATGAATGCAGCAAATAATCATATAAGTATTACACCCCTAATTACTAACATCACTAAGAATCTTTTAAATTACTAAAACTATCGGGCGACTTGCGCCATCCAACGATAGTCCCCCGTAGATGTTACATCTACTCACCGGAATCCCTAGCTAGTCACGTCCAATCACCGCCTTCCCCTTTCGTGCCGCGTCCGACGTCTCCGCGACCGAACCTGGAATTTACATCAATACCAAACATAAGGTTACATATCAAGAACGACGCAAAACCCAAACGAAAATACTAACGCTCACAAGCTAGGTACAACGTGCACAAAGTCCGCGGAACACACGCGAAAATCGCAAAAACTGCAAAAAATCGTCGATTTGGTCGCCCGGCAAAACTAAAACCCGATTACTCAAAAATCCGCACTCACGCATCCTAAACGTCATAGGATATGCCAATAATATAATCTAGATATCGCAATTAATTTGCCACAATAATATAATAAAAACCTAGTAAGCTAGAAGTTTGCAAATTTGGTGCAAACATCGACAATTTGCGACAAAGTGCACATATTATCACACAAATATCCAAATTAAACCATTAGAAAGCCACTACACTTAAATTAACCCCTTTACCATGCATCAAAACCCACATTCCATACACAAACCTTTTCTTGATTTTGGTAATTAGCAAAGCAAAGAAAATTTCACACAAGTTAACTTAGATTAGCAATACATCAAGTCACTTAAGCAAAGTAACCATATAGGTTGGTTAAGTAAACCACTAGATTAATTAACTAGATTTAATTAACTAAAACATGGTTTCAAGAAACCCTAGTTAACTCAACCATTAACTTTAAACAAAACTAGAATGAAAATAGCACTAAATTAACACTAAAACAATTTAATTAAAGGATTTTAACCATAAGAAATTAAAAGAGTAGAAATTATACCTCAAACCTATGGATCTAGTAAGAAGAAATTTTCCTCAATGATGGCCTCCTAGCACCATGATTCCAAGCAAGAGAGGTGAAGGAAAAAGGGATGAAGGATGGAGTTTAATTTGTGAGGTTTAAATTTGGAATTTTTGAAGCAACTTAATGAATTTTTTGAAGAAAATGAAAAGAACCAAGAGATGAAGGGGGGCTGCTGGAATTCGGCCAGAAATGAGGGAGAGGGTATGGTGTGGGGTGTGGGAAAGAAGTCTTGGTCAACTCCTACCAACCACAAAAGACTATACCCAAAAACAAATTCAAACCTTTCTCAAAACAACCATCATTTCCACACAATAAAACAAGCCAAGGAGCATGGAATTTTTCTGGACCTGAAGGTGGTGGGGCTGGCCTAGAGGTGAGGAATGAGTGAGAGAGAGTGCACAAAAAAAATTTATGCAAAAAGACCCCCTACAAGTCCAAAATTGCAAGTTTAAGCTTAAAATTCAATAAATTTCGTTTTCCGTAATAAAAATTAGTTAAAATTTAAAATAAATTACTAAAAATTTATGTTACAACTAGATTTTAATTAACATGATTTTAAATCTTAATTTTAGCCCATTTAAATTTGTATTTATCGCTAATTTAATGTATTTTCTTACCGGATTAAAATAATATTAAAAAAATTGAAAAATTAGGGAAAATTTTTAAACGACCAGAATTTCATAATTAACTCATTTGCTACTAAAAACTAGCAATTACCTATCCAAATTAGGTATAATTAGTCCTAAACTGCAAAATAACAAAAAAGACGGTTTTCGGAAAAATAGCGAATTTTCACCGATTTTCAGGAAAACACCAAAACGACTTTTCAAGACGCTACAGCTTATAGGGGACTGACGCTTGCCGCCCCCTAGGCCCGATATGCGATAGTCCTAGACGAACAGACCGGACTGTACGGAGATTGTCACATCAGGCTCAGTAGGAGTTCAGATGGGTTTCCTCATAGGCCTTCTTATCGACATCTACCTGGGGACCGTTACGTACAGCTAGTACCGCTTGCGGCCTGTGGTTAAACCCACTGCCAGCGTAGTAGTCGAGTCTTTAGAGTCCCACACAGAGAGTTTCCCTGCTTCAGGCGAAATGATATAGAAGTCGTATGGTTTTACGATAGGGATCGGACACATACGTGTTTTTACGCACGTACGATGTTCGGACGGTTTATACTAGCAGGCTTTCGTTTAAGCCAGATTCTAGTATTGGATTATTGGATTTATACAGTCTCAGTATTTCTGTGTTTTCACGGATGGGAGGGGCATTCTCGTAATTTGTCGAGAAGCTTCTAGAAGATTGATAAGTTGGAGGCTTAGGTGGAATTTGCATTAATTGAATTAATGACTCATGGTGTGATTCATACAAAGGAGTTAATGAAGCATTTATTGCTTAATGAATCATGGTGTGATTCACACAAAGTGAATTAATGAAGCATGGTTGATATTATCATTTGATTATTCATTTAATAATTAATATGCTTCATATATTCTAAATGAGTTATTATTTCATTATCATTCTCACTTTCACATTCTCTCTCCTCAAGATCTCTCTCTTCAACCCTAACCCTAATCCTCTCATGTGTTGAGATCTTAGGGTTAGCAAGACTAATAGATCCTTAATCCTATTCTATATCCTCTAGGTTACTTTGATTAGCACTCATAGCAACCTAGTTACCTCAAGTGAGAGGTTAAGCTTGGAGAAGTAGTCTCGGGTGGATCTTCTATCACAACGAGGAGGCCGACGAGGAGGTGGTCTACGAGAACAAGAAGGACTTGATTCATTAGGTATAATCATCTTTCATAGTAGCTAATGACTTCTATGTTGTTGTTAGTTAGGGTTTAGCAAAGATCCGTAAAGTTAGTCGATGTTACTTTAAACAAAATGATTGTTTTACCTATTCCGCATCCCCGCATCATGTGGGGTGTCTAACGTCGACTTACAGTGATATCAGAGCCTCTCTAAACCATAACTAACTTGTTAGCAAAGTCGTTAGAAATTCGATCGCAAAACGAACCCGAAAAAAACATCATTTTAACCTAGTTTATGCCGTTTTTAAAACAGGGTCTAAAAATTTTTCAGGGACCCTTAAAAATACAAGCAGGGAATTATAAGATTACTGGAGAAATTTGGGATCGTGACTCGGCCAAACCGCGGCGGAACCGCGGCCGATCCAAGCGATCCGCCGTGGATCCGCCGCCGAGTTGAAGCCGAGTCAGCCCAAATTTGTCCAGTAACTTTTCTGTGTTGATGTTGTATTTTCTGGGATGTTTTGTTTCTGCTCAGGTTTAATGTGCACACAGAATTGTTTGGAGTAGAATCATTTGTGTTTTCTTGATCGAAATTCTAAGATGTTTGGCTAACTTGATTATATATGTGATTTGTTTAATGTGTTCGTAAACCTCCCCTAACTGCTAGTATGTCGGTTTGCAGGGGGTTGCGCATTTCTGTAATGGTTTTTACTGGTTTGTGTTTGTGGAATTGTTGGATTGTCGTGAATGGATAGCCAGGGATGTGAGACGAGTGTTTCTTTCATTCAAATATAATTTGTAAATTGTTGTAATATTCTTTTGCGGGGCACTTCCGGGTTGAGGTTGTAGCCACCGTTGTATTATTTCATTTACTGTTTTCTGCTCCTAGGATAGACCCAAGGTGGGGTACACAAACTACCGGGTACTTTGAACTATTTAGTGGCCTACTCACGTTGTTGAGGGAGACCGCTTCACTTCGGGTACTAGGCGGGTAGTTTGCCGTACCCGTAGGGGTCTAGGGTGGGGTTTTGGCTATTCATCGCGACTGTGTAATCCGTCTTTCTTTGCAGGATCAAAAGGAATGCGGATTCATAGAAAATCCAATATGTTCATCTGTGATCTGGAATGCCTATTATTGCGTCTGACGAATGTACAATATATATATATATATATGATAGCTATTAGACGTCACTTATGTTTTGCACCCGCGCTAACCCAGCCCCCGCTCTGTCGTTAGTTAACTAACCTAACGGGTGAATGACGGGGCCCAGTGGCGAATGTGGATGGCATAAGAGGATGTTGTATTTTCGTTGTTTTCTGCAATGATAGGTTAATTGATGGGACGCATTATATTAATGCAAAGAAAATAAACCAAAGTTGAATCGTTGGAACAATTTAAAAGAAACCACTCGGTTATTTTTAAAACAGAAGATATTTTAATTGCGGAGCTTAACCACTCCTTTTAAAAGCTATCAGGTTCCTTCGGTCATATCAAGTTCACTACGTTCACGATTTTGCCAAAACCATTTGTAGCTCTCCGTCATTTCATTTGGGTATTCAGTAGTATTCAAGCTATATATTTTGACCAACTCCAAGGCATAGTATTTGGTAGCTGCTGGGTATTCATTTGTTGCATAGATAGATGAGTTAGTTTGGGACAGTCGTATTACCATTTGGCCAACGTCAGGGGTATGTACGGATGGGTTCAAATTAACAAGATAATGAAGGATAGAAACTTGACATATGACTTATGACATTTTGACCAACGCCAAGGTCATAAAGCATGGGGCAGAAACTTATATCGGGAATTTCTAAAGAAACTAAAATTTGCAAAGAGATGCATACCATTTGGAGTGTGATAATTTTGGTAGGATTCCTTCAGCTTTATCACACAATGATATTTGGATCCCGATCCTACTGTGAGTATCCGCTACTCATCAGGAGATTCGTCACTTAACGATCAATGCTATAAACCAAGTAGGTGTCGAGAAAGGTGTCGGCGGGCTACGCTCCCAGAGAAAAGAGGTTATTTAATTAAAGAACTTCGCGAAAGCGTCATAAAACCTCCCTCGAAGTACCGACACCGGCCTGGCTGAACGGTTAAGCAAGTATTGTACGGTGAGAATAGTCCTAACTAGTTTTTCCTTTTTGGTTTGAGGAGGGATTCGAGAAACAGTGGGAGCCATCCGGTTTAGATAAACTAAAAACCACTCTAAACTTACAAGAGCATCATGCTAAAGTGTTCCCTCTCTCTCTCAATTGCAGTGACCCAGAACATGACAGGCCTTAAGTTACTTTTAGAGAAAAATATTCTGACAGGGCCAAACTATAAAGATTGGTTCCGGAATGTCAAGATAGCTTTGACTTATGACAAATTGGGGTATGTCCTTACTGCTAAGGCACCTTCGGTCCCTGGTCCATAATCCAGTATTGCGGATAAGGAAATCCACAAGACCTGGGAGTTAGATTGCGCGAAGGCCAAATGCATCATGCTTGCCTCTATGAATAATGAACATCAGAGGAGGCACGAGGATATGGATCTTGAATCCATATTTCTCCATTTAAACGATCTGTATGGAGAGCAATCTCGTATAGCTAGATACGAGACCTCGAAGAACTTGTTTCAGTCAAGGATGGCCGTCGGATCATCTGTAAGAGAACATGTCCTAAAGATGATTGGCTATATTGAAGAGCTCACGGACCTTGGAACGACTTTAGAGAACGAACTCTATACAGACTTTGTTCCCTTCCTTCCACCTACGCCCAGTTTATTCTGAATTTCAACATTCAAGGAAAAGAAGTTGAACTTCCAAAACTCGTTAACATGTTGAGGAGTGCAGAGGGCACCTTGCAAAAAGCAAGGGAAACACCCGCTATGTTTGTTCACGGTGCTTCCTCTTCCGGGTCCAAGGCTAGGGCCAAAGGAAGGAAGAAGAAGGCCGCTACCAAACCAAGAGGAGGTGTTGGTAAGGTGGGAGTCAAGGGAAAGGCAAAGGTTGCGGTGCCAGTAGTGGCAAAAGACGAGTGCTTCCACTGTCGTAGGAAAGGCCATTGGAAGAAAGATTGCAAAGCTTGGATTGCCAAGAACCAGGAACCGAAGCAAGCTGTGGCTTCGACTTCAGGTGTGTTTGTAATTGAAAATTGTCTGTCAATCAACTCTACTTCCTGGGTATTGGATACCGGATCAGGATCTCATATATGCAATTCATTGCAGGCACTGAGAAACCGTAGAGTGCTGAAGGTTGGTGATATGACCCTCCAGGTTGCTAACAGAGCTAGTGTGGGTGCTGTGTCCGTAGGGGATTATCACCTTGGATTGACGAGTGGACATATTTTGGTTTTGCATAACTGTTTTTGTGTACCCAGTTTAACGTGTAATATCATATCAGTATCGTTATTATCAAAAGAAGGTTATGATTTCACGTTTGTAAGCGATGTTGTTAACATCCACCTTAATCATAGTTTGATTGGGTCCGGTACACTAGATAACGGTATATATGTGTTAAACCAATTACAGATTTTCAATGTCCAGAACACACTAAAAAGAAAGTCTCCAGATATAAATAAGGCTTTCTTATGGCATTGTAGACTAGGTCGCATCAATGAGACAGGGTTAACTAAGTTACATAGAGAAGGATATTTAGATCCGTTCGAATATCAATCTTATGCTACTTGTCAATCATGTCTCAAAGGAAAGATGACAAAGACTCCATTCACTGGACATGGAGTAAGAGCAAGCGAGCTCTTAGGACTCATACACAGCGATGTATGTGGTCCAATGTCTACACATGCAAGAGGTGGTTTTTCATATTTCATTATTTTTACGGATGATTACTCTAGGTACGGATTCATTTTCTTAATGAAACATAAATCAGAGTCCTTTGAGAAATTCCAAGAATATAAGAATGAAGTAGAAAACCAAACCAGCAAAAGTATCAAGACACTGAGATCTGATCGAGGTGGTGAATACTTAAGTGCCGAGTTCCTAGGTTACCTAAAAGAGAAAGGAATTCTCTCTCAACTTACTCCTCCATACACTCCACAGCACAACATTGTATCGGAGAGACGGAATCGAACCCTATTGGATATGGTACGTTCCATGAAGAGTAATGCTGAGTTACCGCGATCTTTCTGGGGTTATGCGCTAGAATCAGCTGCATATCTTTTGAACAGGGCTCCTACCAAGACTGTGCCTACCACACCATATCAGATGTGGAGTGGGAAGAAACCCTATCTTCGGTATCTGAAGATATGGGGATGTCCAGCTTTTGTTAAAAAGCAGCATGCGGAAAAACTCGAAGCACCATCAGTACAGTGTAAGTTTGTGGGATATCCAAAGAACTCCAAAGGGTATTATTTCTATTACGCAGAGGAACAAAAGGTTTTTGTTTCTCGTAATGCCAATTTTCTAGAACAGCAGTTTTTAGAAAAGGAAACAAGTGGGAGAGAAATAGAACTGGAAGAAATTTCAGAACCACAAACTACTACTGAAAGTTTGGTAGAACCAGAAGTTCAAGAAGAACAGGACATTCCCGCACCCCTCCGCAGGAGTAGTAGGTCGTCTCATCCGCCTGAGAGATACTACGGTTTTCTCATAGACGGGGATAGAGAAGATTGTGTCATTGATAATGATAAACCTACTAGCTTCCAGCAGGCCATCCAGAGCGGCGACTCAGTAAGATGGCTGGACGCAATGCGGACCGAGATGGAGTCCATGTACACCAACAAAGTATGGACTTTGGACTTTGCTTCAGATGGGGTAAAACCCATAGGATGCAAATGGATCTTCAAGAAAAAGATTGGTGTAGATGGACATGTGGAAACCTATACGGCTAGACTTGTTGCAAAGGGTTTTCGTCAAAGACCTGGTTTGGACTATGACGAAACTTTTTCTCCAGTGGCTATGCTCAAATCCATTCGGATCCTTCTTGCCATTGTTGCCTTCCATGATTATGAGATCTGGAAGATGGACGTAAAGACGGTTTTTCTAAATGGCAATTTAGAAGAGTGCGTCTATATGGATCAGCCAGAAGGTTTCAATCAGAGTGGGAGCAGCGGGAAAGTGTGCAAGTTGCTTAAGTCCATTTATGGACTAAAGCAGGCATCGCGGAGTTGGAACATCTGTTTTGATGAAACGGTCAAAGAATATGACTTTATCAAAAATCCAGATGAACCATGTATATATAGTAAAATTGTAGCACGAACTGTCGTATTCCTTGTCTTGTACGTGGATGACATTCTATTAATAGGAAATGACATTCCTATGCTACAATCTGTCAAAGGATTCTTGTCACACAGGTTCTCCATGAAAGACCTGGGTGATGCCTCTTACATTCTGGGGATCCGGATCTGTCGTGATAGATCCAAGAGGATGTTGGGACTTTCACAGTCCAGGTATATCAACACTATACTGAAAAGATTCAGTATGGAAGATTCTAAGCGCGGTAGTTTACCGGCTTGTCATGGAATCACCCTCTCCAAAGAGATGTCTCCCAAGACTGATTTGGAAAGGGATCGCATGTCTATTATACCCTACGCTTCTGCTGTAGGCTCTATAATGTATGTGATGTTGTGCACCAGACCAGATGTAGCTTACGCACTGAGCGTGGTAAGCAGGTATCAGTTAAACCAAGGGGAGAAGCACTGGATAGCAGTAAAGAACATTCTCAAGTACCTGAGAAGGACTAAGGAGATGTTCTTGGTTTACGGCGGAAAAGACCTCAAGATCGAGGCCTTTGCTGATTCCAGCTTCCAGAGTGACAAGGATGACTCCAAGTCCATGTAAGGTTATGTCTTTACCCTCAATAGAGGGGCGGTGTGCTGGAAGAGTTCCAAGCAGGATATCGTTGCTGACTCGACGATGGAAGCGGAGTATATCGCTGCTTGCGATGCCGCAAAAGAAGCAGTCTAGATGAAGAAGTTCCTAACAGAACTTCAGGTGGTTCCTACCATTGTTGATCCAATACCACTGTATTGCGACAACAACGGAACTATAGCTTTAGCGAAAGAACCCAGGTCTCATCAGAAGTCCAGACACATCTTGAGGCGGTATCATCTAATCAGGGAGATCATAGATCGCCAGGAGATCGTGGTCCGGAGAGTTCCTACAGAGGATAACACTGCAGATCCATTCACTAAGGCCTTACCTCAGATTCAGTTAGAGAGGCTACTCGAGATGATAGGTCTTCGATACGCCAGTACATGGTCCTAGTGCAAGTGGGAGAATGTTAGTGTATATGCCCTAGGGGCCATTATTGTATCATACTAGCTTGTATATTACTTAATGGAAGCTTGGGATATTCACAGTTATATTAACAGTCTTGCTAAACATGATAGTACGCTACTTGGTTTGTATCTATCTTAATGTGTGTGTATGTTAGCATATCGAGAATGCATATTGATAGAGCCCTTAGGATCTTGCTTGACTACCAGCATTATGATGGCAGTCACACTAGTGGGGGCTGGGTAGTCTACAAGCACATCCTTTTTCAATTCCCTAGTCGTAGGATTATCGAGACAGGGCATCGATACTCCAGAGTAGACTAGTGTGTACGCTTCTCATCCCAGTTGGGGAGATGGTCTGTCCCACAGCCATCAGTACGTCGTACTGGAGATAGTATACAGGTTCTCGTTGGGTTGCGGGTACACCGGACAGGACTCGCAGGGAACTGTTGGTTGGTATTATACCCATCGTCAGTTAACAGTTCCCAGGTGACATGAGTACAGCATAGTCCGCAGACTTGACACTACTGCTTCGCCTCAAGTGTGTTCCCACTGTTCTTAGATTGCTACCCTACCACGGCTCAAAAGAGTCATGCAAACAGGTAGCAATTGGGTACAGTCTCGAAGCACTTGGAGGCAGTGGCGGTTAGATAGGATTCGTCTCTCCCAGTACTGGGAGTTGATATAGCGCTGTGTTTGGAAAGCCATTACGCAAAGTCCCTGGCCAGGGCAAGCGAGATTTACTGGCAGGTTTTTCCAGTAGCTTCTCAAGGTGTGATGGGCTTCACTCCGACACGACTTATACTGCTTATAGGGGAATGACGCTTGCCGCCCCTAGGCCCGATATGCAATAGTCCTAGACGAACAGACCGGACTGTACGGAGATTGTCACATCAAGCTCAGTAGGAGTTCGGATGGGTTTCCTCATCGGCCTTCTTATCGACATCTACCTGGGGACCGTTACGTACAGCTACTACCGCTTACGGCCTGTGGTAACCCACTGCCAGCGTAGTAGTCGAGTCTTTAAAGTCCCACACAGAGAGTTTCCTTGCTTCAGGCGAAACGATATAGAGGTCGTATGGTTTTACGACAGGGTTCGGACACATACGTGTTTTTACGCACGTACGATGTTCGGACAGTTTATACTAGCAGGCTTTGGTTTAAGCCAGATTCTATTATTGGATTATTGGATTTATACAGTCTCAGTATTTCTGTGTTTTCACGGATGGGAGGGGCATTCTCGTAATTTGTCGAGAAGCTTCTAGAAGATTGATGAGTTGGAGGCTTAGGTGGAATTTGCATTAATTGGATTAAAGACTCATGGTGTGATTCATACAAAGGAGTTAATGAAGCATTTATTGCTTAATGACTCATGGTGTGATTCACACAAAGTGAATTAAGGAAGCATGGTTGATATTATTATTTGATTATTCATTTAATAATTATTATGCTTCATATATTCTAAATGAGTTATTATTTCATTATCATTCTCACTTTCACATTCTCTCTCATCACGCTCTCTCTCTCTTCAACCCTAACCCTAATCCTCTCATGTGTTGAGATCCTAGGGTTAGAAAGACTAATAGATCCCTAATCCTATTCTATATCCTCTAGGTTACTTTGATTAGCACTCATAGCAACCTAGTTACCTCAAGTGAGAGGTTAAGCTTAGAGAAGTAGCTCTCGGGTGGATCTTCTATCACAATGAGGAGGCCGACGAGGAGGTGGTCTACGAGAATAAGAAGGACTTGATTCATTAGGTATAATCATCTTTCATAGTAGCTAATGACTTCTATGTTGTTGTTAGTTAGGGTTTAGCAAAGATCCGTAAAGTTGGTCGATGTTACTTTAAACAAAATGATTGTTTTACCCATTCCGCCTCCCCGCATCATGTAGGGTGTCTAACGTCGACTTATATCTCTTGCCCAGACTTATGACAGTTGTTATAAGATAGGGCGGAACCAATGTTCCCCAGCCCAGTATAATAAGCTGGTTCGGTCAATACATCCATGTTATTATCTTGATTAAGGCGTGACATGGTCGCTACCTGGGGAGAGAGAGAAGAAAATATTTTAGTGTGCGCTCTTACAAGATTAGACTGGTTATTATCTTATCTAATCAGGATGGCTCTCACTGTTTTTATCAAATCTTCCTTCAAACCCAAAAGGTAAGATTAGCCGAGATTAATTACACCCTACAAGTTCGCTAATCGGTCAACCAGGCAGGTGTTGGTACTCCGAGGGAGTCTCCCCGTGCTTTCGCATGGAACTAATTAAATAACCTCGTTTCTGCATGGGCATAAACCTATTAACACCTTTCTTAGACACCTACTGGATTAGCTAATTGTGAAGTGGAAAACTCAACCGGGAGTAACACTTACTCACAGTGGGTATCGGGATCCAACTATCAATAGAAGGTATGCAATCTCATTGCAAATTTCAACACTTGAAATTCCTGATAATGGTTTTTACCCCTAACGACCTTTGACCTTGACGGAGGTCAACAAACCATAGGCCGCTAGTCAAGTTCTATCCGTCATTTCTTGATCAATTCGAACCCACCCATACAAACCCTTGACAGAGGTCAACAAGGCTGTGTGACTTTCCCTATCGATCGTATCAACATGCTGCAGATAAGTATTACCCATCTACCGTACACTATGCCTTGACAGAGGTCAACAAACATAGCTAGAATACTAAATACTACATATCTGAAATGACGGAGGGTTACGGCTGGTTTTGAAAAAAACCTTTAACGTAATGAACCTGATATCGTTGTAGAATCTAGTGATTTGAAAAGGAGTGGTTTAAGCTCCGCTTTAAAAATCGAGTAGTTTTTAAAATAAACCGAGTGGGTTGTAGCATATGCTAGTTTTTGCCAAAGAGGTCATTCCCGGTGAAGGGATCTAGGCTCTTTCCTCATCGAATGAGGTGCTGGATATTCATAATGGAATATCGCTATGCAAAACAAGAACTAGAGTTACCTTTTTGAAAAATTTGATTCTACAACATCTTTTATGTTTCTTTTCTTTTCATTAATCTTATTAATGACTTCCTATCAATTATGTTTCCCAAACATCACAGAAGAAACGAAAATAAAACACACATATATGCCATCCGCATTCACCACAGGGACCCGGGTCTTCACTGTAAGGTTACTTAACTTACGGCAGGGCGGGGTCCGGACTAGCGTGGATGCAAAACATACATAGTGTCTACTAATATATCATATATATAAGTAGCATTCGTCTTATGCAGTTATATAATCACATCACGGAACAACAGAAGCAGATATATGAAATATAGGATATATTGGGAGGTCCGTGTTTTAGATTAAGCCAATAACGAAAAACACGGATTCCACGGTCATGATGAATAGCCAACTCCACACCCCTAGACCCCTATGAGAGCGGCAAGCAACCCTGCCAATTCTAGAGTTAGGCGACCGGTCTTGACTCCTCAAGTGTTGGAGATAGTGCCCTCATAGTCAATTATTGGATCGCAGGTACGTGATTGCAATGATTGCGGAGGACCTATCCCGGTAGCACAGTCTTACTCGAGATGATAGTATGCTATCTGGTTTGCCTTTATCAGTCGTGTACATGTTCAGGTGACTGATTGCATGTTACACTTTGATAGAGCCCTTAGGATCTTGCTTTACTACCAACAGTATGATGGCGATCATATACGTGAGAGTTGAGTAGTTTATATGCATATCCTTAATTGTGGTCCCTAGTCATGGGAGTTTCGAGACAGGGCATCGATACTCCGGAGTAGACTAGTGTGTACAGTCGAGACCCCGACGAGGGGCGGTGGCCGGTCTCACAAGCCACTGGTGTCAGTTGGATCACCTAAGATGTATACAGGTGCTCATTGGGTTATGAGTACACCGGACAGGACTCGCCGGGAATCTGCTAGTTAGTATTATACCTACCGTCAGATAGCAGTTCCCTGGTGACATGTGTACAGGTTTGTTCATCGACCTGAGGTCGTCATTTGTCTCGTGTGAGTTCCCACTGTGCTTTGATTTCTACCCTACCACGGCTCAAAGGAGTCGTGCAAACAGGTAGTTTTTGGGTACAGTCCCGAGCCATATGGAGGCACGTGAGCGGATCGGCAGGGGATTCGTCTCTCCCGGTATTGGGGGCGAGATCGTGCTGTGTCTAGGAGAGCCATTACACAAAGCCCACGGCCGTGGCAGGAGATTTACTGGTAGGTACTCCAGTAGTATCTCAGGGTGTTATTGGGCTTCACTCCGACACGACTTATACTGTTATTGGGGGTCTGACGTTGCTAGCCCCCTAGGCAGATATGCGATACTCATTGACGAACGGACCGGACTGTATATACATTGTCACTGTTAGGCTCAGTAGGGTTTTCGGAGGAGTTCGCTCAACGGTCTCCCTTGAGTTCGCTTCTCGGCCACCCTTGAGGTCAGTCCATGGGCAGCCGTTATGCATAGCTAGTGCCGCTGACGGTTTGTGGTTAAACCCACTGCAAGGGTGCTGACGAGTCATTAGAGTCCCCCACAGGCAGTTTCTCAAGTTCGGGCGAAACGTTGTAGAGGCCGTATGGTTTTATGGCAGGGTTCGGAAAATGCACGTGCGTTTACGCACGTGTCAGTTTTCGGGCAGATGATACTGGTCGGCTTTGGTTTAAGCCGGATCCGAGTATTATATTGAGTAGGTATAATATCTTTGTCTCAGTTGCATTTGTATTCGGTCGTAATACAAATGCGGGTATATTTATACAGTTTCGGGGTTATCCTGAAAGTCGTTTCAGGATCACTTTTGGAAGTTGCCAGTTTCCAGTTTTCTATCAGCCGTCTTTTAACATTCGGTTAAAGACGGGTTTATCTTTTCTTGAGATGAGTGTGGATTCTTCTAGAAGATTCTAGATGAGGTGACTAGGATTATTGGTGTTGAGTTTTCATTGGTTGCATTTAAGGGTTCATTAATGCATGATGACTAGGTTTGTGAGTCATACTTTAACCTTAATGCTTTTTGTTTTCCTTAAGATCTTTTCTTCTTGATCTTTTAAGTGAGAAGCTTTCTTGTGGTCACCCCCTTCTCCTACGGTCACCTCCCTCTTGCTATATATGGCTTGCCCTCTCTCTCTCCTCATTCTCACTCTCACTTGAGGTTTCATTTCGGTTAGAAAAGATTATGATAGTATTCGGGGTGTATGGAATTTTACAGTTCATTTCATTCCATCACCCGATTTCCACGGCAACTTCATTAACCGATCGTCCACGGACTTGGACGAAGTGAGACAAAGTCATCTACTCATTCTCTACATCAATCTTGGTCGTCTCTTTTAGCAAACTTGACGATCGAGTTGCCTCGAGTCAGAGGCGGGAGCCCGTTTAAAGAACCGATCATGTGGTGCCACCTCGACGAGGAGATCGGAGATCGACGAGATCGGAGCAGCCGCAACGGAGCGTGGGATGATGGTTGAAGAACGAAGGACTCGGATCGTTCGGTATAACATTCCTACACTCTTTACAGTTTGTTAGTTTAGCAATAATGGCAGATCTGGGTTAAAGTATACGATAGCGCCAGTTTAAAAGTTTTTGTTCCGCATTTGGCGTCTGTAGACTGCCGGGGCGCTAACGTAGACTTACAGTGGTATCAGAGCCTAACCATTTTGCTATAGTAACTTGTGCTAACGTGTTCAAAACTTCGATCGAACCGAAAAACCAAAATTGCAAAATTTCAACCCGACAGTTTCTGTTAATTTTAAACGGTGTCAAAATTGATTTCTTTATATCTTAAAAATCCGTGCAGGCTTTTCTAAGAACCACGAAGAAATTTGGGGTCGTGACTCCTCCAAACTGCCGCGGAAGGGCGGCCAAACCCATGGTTTGGCCGCGCTTCCGCGGCCATGTGAGGAGCACGTGCTCCCAAATTTTTCCAGTGGGTTCTGTGATGGTTTTTGGGGTTTTTGATATATATATTTTTGGCCCAGGTTTTGTTACTGTTCACCAGTAAGCAGTGGGGCCCACTTTTTGATAATTGGTCTTTGGTCGATCGTAATTTAAACACGTTAGTTTACAGTGCTTACATTATATCTCCGACCGGGAATGTCATTTGATCGGTAAACCGCGTCTGATTGCTATAGTTCTTTTAGACGGGTTTGCGAACGTGACATTCGCGTTGATGTTCTGTGTTGTGCTGTGATGTTGCGGATTTGTCGTGATGGATAGCGGTGTGCAATGATAGTACAGTTTGTGTTTATTTGTACATTTGATATTGCGGGGCGAGCGTCCAACTTGTGGACTGCCGTCACTGCCTGTTGTATAATATTCTTTTGGGGCACGACCAGATTGCGGTCGATGTACCTATTGTACTATTTTTCATTACTGTACTAGGTTTTACCCCGCGACGGAGTGCACGGATAGCCGTGTTCGGGAAAGCAACGGGTCCGCATCTCATGGCTTTGAGAGGCAGAGGGGCCCCACTTCAGAATTGGCAGACTATTCGCCGCACTCGTAGGGGGTACAGGTTGACCCAAGGAGGGGTGCTCAATTTACCGGATTCCGTGAAGTGCCGGGTGTTCCATTCACTATGATGTGGGGACTACCTCGCTTCAGGTTTTGGCGGGTAACTTGCCGCACCCGTAGGGGTCTAGGTTTCATTGCACAGGCTATCCACACGACAGGGGAACGTCGAGTTTCAGCAGCGGCTCTGTGAAACTCGGGGATCCCAGATATCTGTATTGTTCTGTGATGCTTATTACTTTTCTGTAATGTTGCATATTATCACGCCTGGAGCGATTATGTATATTGGCTTATATACTATTAGATGTTGTATATGTTTTACACCCGCGCTAGTCCAGTCCCCGCTCTGTCGTTAGTTAAGTAACCTAACGGGTGATGACGGGACCCAGTGACGAATGCGGATGGCATATACGTACATTTTATTTTCGTTCTTTTCTGGTGTGATTGATTGATGGGACTGCGTTGATTCTGATCAACGCAAAGTAAAAACAAACCCGTATACAGTTGTTGGAACAATTTAAAAAGTGTTGTTACAAAGACGTTTCCTTTTGTTATGCATAGCGGTATTCAGTGGAATATCCTGCACCTCATTCGACGGGGCAAGGGCTGATATCCCTTCACCGGGACTGACCCCTTGGGCAGAAGTTTGCGTCAGCGTAATAACTGCACTATAGTCGATTACAAGTTGCTTTGCATAGCGGTATTCAGTGGAATATCCTGCACCTCATTCCACGAGGAAAGAGCCGAGATCCCTTTACCGGGAGTGACCTCTTTAGCAAAAGGTTTTCGCCACTATATTTTAAAAAGCTATCAGGTTCCTTCAGCGATATCAAGTTCACTACGCTAAAGGTTTTTCGCCAAAAACCAGCCGTAGCCCTCCGTCACTTCTTTTGGGTATTCAGTAGTATTCAAGCTATGTATTTTGACCTAACGCCAAGGCATAGTGTTTGGTAGCTGTTGGGTATTCAATTGTTGCATAGATAGATGAGTTGGTTTGGGACAGCCGTTCTGCCATTTTGACCTAACGCCAAGGGCATGTGCGGGTGGGTTCAAATTAACAAGATAGTGATGGGTAGAACTTGGCATGTGACTTATGACATTTTGACCTAACGCCAAGGTTATAAGAGCATGGGGCAAAAACTATATCGGGAGTTTCTAAAGAAACTGAAACTTGCCAAGTATGCGCATACCATCTGGAGTATGAGTAACGTGGATGCATTCCATCACGTTATCATGCGATGAGAGTTGGATCCCGATTCCCACTGATGAGTTGGTTTACTCTTCGGGTGATCCCGATTGATTCTCCTTTGGGTTTGGAGGAGAATTTGACAGGACAGTGGGAGGTTTCCGGATTAGATAAAATGATGACCATTCTGATCTAGGTTAGAGTGCACGAAGAGTGTTTCTTTTCTCTCTCTCTCTTTGGCAGCGACCTTTGACCGACCCTAGACTATGACTAAGTGACCAGGTTGACCGAACCTTCTTAAAATACTGGATTTTGGATTGTCTGAGTTGCATAAGTCATTGCCACTCCTTCTTTTACCCTTTGAATTTCTCAGAACACCCGTATTACTACGGATATCCACTTCCATTGGATAGAGCCATCGTATGGTTATATACGAACTCGAAGGAACTTCTTCGGGGATGGATCAAGGTTCAGGAGAAATAGAATTGGTTTATTCAGTTGTCTTTTATTATCACCTTCTCTCAAGTTGCGAGAGCTCCTTGGTTTAGGAGAGTACACCTATTACGCTTATTGGATAGTCTTATTCCAAACCATAGGCTGGTGCCGAAAGGTAGGGAATGAAGAAAACCAATTAGCCTAAGTAGGGTGTGCAGAAGGTAATATGTAAAGACAAAATAAAGGGATTAGAAAGAGGGCAAAGTAAATTGCGACTGATATCATTCACGACCAAAACCGCGTACTTCATCGCCACTCCTATTTCACCTTTAAAAGAATAAGGTATTATTCAGTTGTCTTTTATCATCACCTTCTCTCAGTTGCGAGTACTCCTTAGTTTAGGAGGGTACACCTATTATGCTTACTGGATAGTCTTCTTCCAAACCATAGGCTGGTGCCGAACGGTAGGGAAGGAAGAAAACCAGTTAGCCTAACGATGGTGTACAGAAGGTAACGACTAAAGACAAATAAAGGGATTTGGAGAGATGGCAATGAGATATACGGTTGAAGTCATGAATTGGATTATGGAAGAGGCATTGCTATGAATACCAGGATACCCCTAAGAAACATTTTCATGTTTCAGTGCATTGTTAAAAGAAAAACTGTTTTCCCAATTAGACACTTACTCCAAGGGTGTGTATTCACCAGGTTTCATTCTCATATCTGTATGGTTTTACAGATGATGAGTGGGAGTAAGATATTGGGAATTAGGTGATCATCCTCATTATATCGGAATTCGTTGTAATTGGTGATATTTGAGGAAATCGCCAGGGTACAGTTTTCTACCTACGACGCGTAGGTTTTGAGTTGTTTAACTCAGCGGACTTATACAGAGTATTGTATGTTGTCCAAGTGTCCATCAGGACAAAGGGTAGGTCCTCGTACTATGTTCTGTTTACTTATAACTTCTCTAGTACTTAGACAAGTGTTTCGTAGAAATACAAGGTCTAAGTTTTGAGAAGTTGTGGGTATAAGAATAAAGTAGAGAACCAGATGCCACAAGTATCGGGATTCTTCAAAGAGATCGAAGATGTAGATTCTTATGATTGGTATTCAGATGATAGTGATGGTTTTGAGAAACGTGTTTCTCTTTCAGGTTACTCATGATTGGATGGATTCCTAAGTTGAGTAATGCTGATTAGCCTCTTTCCATTAAGTTGATATGCACTGGAGACAGCTGCATGATTTGAATATGGTTCCAATTAAATTAGTGCCAAAGTTTCTGTATTGGATATAGAATGGATCGTACCTTAAAAGATGTTAAGGTATGGGGAGTTGTCCAGCTTATGCTTAAAACCAGACTCTGGATAACTCAGGGCACGTTTCTGTAATGGCTGTTTGTGGGTTGACCCTGGCTATAACAAGGGTTGATATTCTACCATTTGGAAGATCAATAGTGATATTGTTCTTGACTCTCCACAGTTTTAGTAAAAATGGATCTTTTTCAGAAAACAGTAGTGGGAGTATGGTAGAACTGGAAGTGATTCCAGAACCGCGAACGATTACGGAAAATTTAATAGGACCTATGCATTCAATCAGGTTTGACATTCCAATAGCCACTCCGCAGGTATGGTAGGTAACCTCAGACGCCCGAGAGGTACTTCGGTAGCCTCAGAGACGGTGACAGGGAGGTTCTTATCTACCCAGACTTGACACTACTGTTGTTCCAGGTTATGAGACCCGGTAGGAGGGTTGTCGTAGTCAGTGGGAGCAACGGAAGCGTGGTGGGCAAGTAGCTTATGTCAATTTATAGACTAAAGCAGTTATAGCGGAGATAGATCATCTAATTTTGATGTGACAGTCATGGGTTTGACTTCAATCAGAATAGGGGATGGATCAGTTAAGGAGGTAGTAGGGTGTGATGTCAAGGTATCTGGATGACATACACAGAGTAGGAAGTAAAATTCCTATACTACGATCGGTTGTACTGTGGTTGTCACACAGTTGTTTCTCCAGACAGGATATGGATATAATATATGACATTCTGGTTTCTAGATCTATGGTTTTAGATCAGGATTTGGGTAGTTTCCCAATGTGGGTACTTTGACAGATATTCTAATGGTTTTTGGAATAGTTGACTCCTAGCATGGTGGTGTACCTGCAGGTGATGGAGTCACCCTCTCTAAAGGTGTCTTACAGACTAAAGGGGAGAGGGATGTGCATGATTGGCAGATCACTTGCTTAGGCAATTGAGTCAATCATGAGATGTCAAGTACCACACCAGATGTTGTTTTTGCACTAGATGCAATAAGTTTGTATTAATCCAATCCTGGAGAAACATAAGGAAGCAGTTTTAAAACATTAGTACATGTTCTATGGATTTGATAACGGCAGCCTCTTTCGGGAGACGGTTATCATTCCAGGCTTCAAAGGTGACATGGATGACAGAGTGACTGTCAGAGTTTTAGTTTTTTCCCTCTGACGAAGAGGGACAGTATTATGGACAGGTGGTCCAAAAGGATACTGTGGGAAGCAAGGTGCCCGATACTGATTAGGTTCAGTGATCGATTCAGTCTAAGAAGTTTGGATATGGAGTTCATTTATGAACTAAGGTCCCATCAGATATCCAGACATATTCTAAAACAGGTATTACTCGATTCGGGAGATGGCTTTTTCCGCGAACTTGAGATTTAGATAGATAAAGAAAGATACTTCTAGGCGGATCCACTCACCGAGGCTATTTCTCGAACACAATAGTTTTACAAACGGGCTTTGTGAAACTGATTAGTAGAGGAGTTGGATGTTCGGTTTCACACGGGCTGTGAGTAGTCGACATCGCAAATTAGCCTTGAGTGCAAGTGGGAGATTGTTGGAGATAGTGCCCTCATAGTCAATTATTGGATCGCAGGTACGTGATTGCAATGATTGCGGAGGACCTATCCCGGTAGCACAGTCTTACTCGAGATGATAGTATGCTATCTGGTTTGCCTTTATCAGTCGTGTACATGTTCAGGTGACTGATTGCATGTTACACTTTGATAGAGCCCTTAGGATCTTGCTTTACTACCAACAGTATGATGGCGATCATATACGTGAGAGTTGGGTAGTTTATATGCATATCCTTAATTGTGGTCCCTAGTCGTGGGAGTTTCGAGACAGAGCATCGATACTCCGGAGTAGACTAGTGTGTACAGTCGAGACCCCGACGAGGGGCGGTGGCCGGTCTCACAAGCCACTGGTGTCAGTTGGATCACCTAAGATGTATACAGGTGCTCATTGGGTTATGAGTACACCGGACAGGACTCGCCGGGAATCTGCTAGTTAGTATTATACCTACCGTCAGATAGCAGTTCCCTGGTGACATGTGTACAGGTTAGTTCATCGACCTGAGGTCGTCATTTGTCTCGTGTGAGTTCCCACTGTGCTTTGATTTCCACCCTACCACGGCTCAAAGGAGTCGTGCAAACAGGTAGTTTTTTGGTACAGTCCCGAGCCATATGGAGGCACGTGAGCGGATCGGCAGGGGATTCGTCTCTCCCGGTATTGGGGACGAGATCGTGCTGTGTCTAGGAGAGCCATTACACAAAGCCCACGGCCGTGGCAGGAGATTTACTGGTAGGTACTCCAGTAGTATCTCAGGGTGTTATTGGGCTTCACTCCGACACGACTTATACTGTTATTGGGGGTCTGACGTTGCTAGCCCCCTAGGCAGATATGCGATACTCATTGACGAACGGACCGGACTGTATATACATTGTCACTGTTAAGCTCAGTAGGGTTTTCGGAGGAGTTCGCTCATCGGTCTCCCTTGAGTTCGCTCCTCGGCCACCCTTGAGGTCAGTCCATGGGCAGCCGTTATGCATAGCTAGTGCCGCTGACGGTTTGTGGTTAAACCTACTGCCAGGGTGCTGACGAGTCATTAGAGTCCCCCACAGGCAGTTTCCCAAGTTCGGGCGAAACGTTGTAGAGGCCGTATGGTTTTATGGCAGGGTTCGGAAAATGCACGTGCGTTTACGCACGTGTCAGTTTTCGGGCAGATGATACTGGTCGGCTTTGGTTTAAGCCGGATCCGAGTATTATATTGAGTAGGTATAATATCTTTGTCTCAGTTGCATTTGTATTCGGTCGTAATACAAATGCGGGTATATTTATACAGTTTCGGGGTTATCCTGAAAGTCGTTTCAGGATCACTTTTGGAAGTTGCCAGTTTCCAGTTTTCTATCAGCCGTCTTTTAACATTCGGTTAAAGACGGGTTTATCTTTTCTTGAGATGAGTGTGGATTCTTCTAGAAGATTCTAGATGAGGTGACTAGGATTATTGGTGTTGAGTTTTCATTGGTTGCATTTAAGGGTTCATTAATGCATGATGACTAGGTTTGTGAGTCATACTTTAACCTTAATGCTTTTTGTTTTCCTTAAGATCTTTTCTTCTTGATCTTTTAAGTGAGAAGCTTTCTTGTGGTCACCCCCTTCTCCTACGGTCACCTCCCTCTTGCTATATATGGCTTGCCCTCTCTCTCTCCTCATTCTCACTCTCACTTGAGGTTTCATTTCGGTTAGAAAAGATTATGATAGTATTCGGGGTGTATGGAATTTTACAGTTCATTTCATTCCATCACCCGATTTCCACGGCAACTTCATTAACCGATCGTCCACGGACTTGGACGAAGTGAGACAAAGTCATCTACTCATTCTCTACATCAATCTTGGTCGTCTCTTTTAGCAAACTTGACGATCGAGTTGCCTCGAGTCAGAGGCGGGAGCCCGTTTAAAGAACCGATCATGTGGTGCCACCTCGACGAGGAGATCGGAGATCGACGAGATCGGAGCAGCCGCAACGGAGCGTGGGATGATGGTTGAAGAACGAAGGACTCGGATCGTTCGGTATAACATTCCTACACTCTTTACAGTTTGTTAGTTTAGCAATAATGGCAGATCCGGGTTAAAGTATACGATAGCGCCAGTTTAAAAGTTTTTGTTCCGCATTTGGCGTCTGTAGACTGCCGGGGCGCTAACGTAGACTTACATCAAGATGGCCTCCTTCTGGACTCTAGAACCCGATTACTTATGCTCTCTGCCTTGGGTCTATCCTAATGCGGTAAAGTAAATAATATACATCGAATGGAGACAAAAATCTCAACCCGGAAGTGTCCCAAAAAAAGAATATTACATACAATTATTTACATGAATGAAAATTGAAAAACTCTCATCTCACATAAAAAACCGGCTATTCAATCACGACGATTCAATATAACATATCGATAGCAACACAATAACATCACATGTCATCAACGTAAATAAATATGTGTATCCCTAATGTCGTTGTCGTATAGCAACGAGATCGGGGATACTGCCACATATTACACTTATGGTCGCAGAAAAGAAATGAAGACTGCTATAATTAGAATCCACATCTTTAGACATCATAAACCCGGATTTTCACATATTCCGAATTTCATGCCTAACCCTATAAACCTTACATTTAAGTCTTGAATTGAAAACACTTTTCAAAACTTAAGCCGGGCAATTCAACAAGATTCCCGATTAATGATTCGAAGGCTCGTTGGGAACTTTAGTAGATGGCCGCACCCCCGAGGCTGTCAACGAAGTGCACTTGGGGGGAACACTGTGGCCTTGAGTACCCGAGTGGATGCTTTTGGCCATGGGGTTCTCCTATAGTCACTTGGTCAAGGCAATGGGGCGTGGCTGTCTACTAGTGTCTCCCGGCGAGTATTCACGTACGATATGTGTAACGTTTTGGAAATCGTTTAGGCGATTTTCCGTTTTTAGGTAAAATAAATTGTGTTTTTCCGTAAAACCTAGGAGCGATATTTTTGCAGTATAGAATTCACTGCACCTAGTTTAGCTAGGAAATTGCTAGTTTGCGGGTTTTTGTAAGCCACTTGTAAATTTTGTGCATTTTAATAATTTTCCTTAATTAAAATATTTTTTGAGTTGTTATTTATGCACTTTATTAGTGGTAATTACATTTTTGCTTGGGTTAATTATTGCTAAAGTGAATCTATGCTAAGTTAATCACTAGATTAGCACTAATCCATCTTTGAAAATATCCAACCAAAATATCTAGATATTTATGTAATTAGAATGAATTTTAATTAGAAAAGAAAATATATAAGAGGTGGCATTTGCATTAATTAGCATGTAATGTTGCTTTTAGCTAGATAATTCCACTCATTTCACAACCCCCCCCCCACTCCTTGCTTGACCGGTCGCTTCATGCTTGCTGCCCTATCTTCTCATTTGCCTCATTTCTTCACTTCAAGCTCAAATAAATTCATCAAAAATCCTAAATAATTCACACAAACTCAAATATAAATCATTACCCATGATTCTTCTTCACAAATCAAGCTTGGATCTTCTTTCAAGACATCGTTTTGGAGCTTATTTTGATGATCTTGTTTCTTTTATTTGTGAATCTTTGAAGGTATAAAACCCTAACCCTAATCCTTAATAGTTGTTTTAAATCTTTAAACTAGCTTAATTAGATGTTAATTTAAGCTTCCAATTTCATATTTAGAATTTCTAGCAAGGGTTTTTGTTAATCAAGTTAGGGTTTTGTTGGTGGTAATAGTTAAGTGTGATGTTTAATCAAATGAAAACTTAACCTAGTTGCTAGTTTGTTAAATGATATTTTCCTAATTGTATAATTAGCTTAATTACAAACTAGACTTTTACTAAATCCTAATTAGGTGAGGTTAAAATTCTAGTAATGGTTTGGATGGTTTAATCATGCTATATGGTGATTTTTGTGATTTCTAGTTTTGGTAAAAACTTGTAGTTTTAAGCTAAAATGATATATGTTGCTTACTAGATTTCCGGATGTTTAGGCGTGGGTTTCTTTTGACGTTGCGACGTTATTTATATCAGATTCCATATTATTTATTGTGTTGTGGATGCGCGATCGGTACGATCTGGGTCTAGGCTTGATGGTTGTATCGTTTAGCGTTCCTAACTAGGGTTGTGCCGATGTCATTCGTGTCTTTGTGTAGTTTTTTCTCTTGAGTTGGTTTCGTAGTGTCGCTACGCGCGTTAGCCACTAGACGAACACTTGAGAGTATGTTTGGAGTTGGTGCGTCGGTCAAACGTGGTTGGTACGTGTTATTGGTCGATTGCTAATATACACTTGTTATATTGTTATATGCTTACAGGATCGCAGGCGGGGACTTCGGGCGCTGAGAAGAAGGAAAAGCGAGTGGTTGGCTTTACTTAGCCAGGATTGTTAGTGAGTAGATTAAACATCTACAGGAGAATCGCCCGCATGTCGTTATGCGTCTGGGATAGATTAAATAATATGACTATCAGTTATATGTATACGGATATTGATTGTGCATGTGTACCTTTGTTGCATATCTCATTTCCTATTGTGCATGGACTTAGTATTAATGAGACACAACACCATTATTGACGGTTCATGTTTCACGAGCACTAATTGTATGCTACACACACACCGTCGATAATTTCCATGACACGCACAACACCTATACATATATGATACTGTATTTCTTAAGGACATTGAGACATGATCCTTATTTTTCCTTGTGCATATGACATATAGCATACCTGTATACCTACATGCTTAAACATATACCTTGACATGCATACATGCTAGTTCCCTATATACCTATATGGTATTGTACCATTAGTGATAGGTATATACACATATGAGACATAGCTACATGTACATCTTGCATACATACTTATGCATATACTTGGAGGGTATTACATCATTACTGATAGGTAGATACATATACCTTGCTATACCTACATGTTTACATATATATCTGGCTATAGCTACATGTTCACCTTTATTTGATGTTATATGGACTTGGAGAACTTAGGAACCGCATGAAATATATATTAACTTGTGCAGTTAAATAGCGGTTTTCCTTTATATGCTCATATTACTGTTTCATATTGCATATATTACATTCATGGATTTCATATGATGTTCTCTGATATTTTTACTCCTAAGTGTATATAACAGTGGAATGGGACGGTGTTATATATATATATTAGTGGAATGGAACGCTAATATATATGTATTGATTCATGCAGTTATACTTATTCATTACTTGATGTTTTCTGGATTTGAGGACCGTGATTGTTTCATGAAATTATGCATTATTTGAAAAACTCGGTTTCTCTTAATATGATATTTCAGCTTCCACCATGAGATTTCTCGGTTCTGAGCTTATATATACCTATGTGAGGAGGTGTCGTGGGCTGTGTGCGGGTACATGGTGGAACCCGTTTGGTTCTCCGGGGCAAGAAGATCGACGGTACATGCCGATGAGCCCGGATGAGGGCGTATGCTAACCGGTGATAGTATTTGGACTCGACGTATATCTGGGGGATATCAATCGAGGTTATGTACGCACATGCCTCGCAGATTTCGGGTGGTGCTTACCCAAGTTCATAGGATGTACGTACATGACACAGGAGGGCCAGTCCCAGGTGATAGCGCCTCAGATTTGAGTATTTTGTGTCGATGCTAGACACTTGTTTTCATGATGTTTTTGGGTGTAGATGTAGGACACTCAGGTTTCATGAGACATACTCGGTATTGGATACTGGTTATATGAGATTTACTTGATATTGGACACTCAGGATATATGATACTTACAGGATATGAGGGCCAAATTTGGGGGCTGATTTGTGGAAATTTGGGATTATGATTGTCTTGTTGGACTTTGGTCCTGCCACGTGGTTAGGATTCCGTGAGGATGACATGTTTTATCCTATACTCCGTATTTATTTTATATGCATTGCTTCATGTATTAGTAGTACCCGATAGAGTACCTTTCATGACTGTTGCATACACATATTGCCATTTATTATTCATGTATTAGTAGTATCTGATAGAGTACCTTTCATGACTGTTGCATACATATGACCATTTATTGCTATCAGCTTGCATGTTTTAGAATAGCGATGTACGTGCATACTTGCGATTACCTGCATATGTTATTTACTATTCACGAGTTGGCAACTCACCCCCGTTGTGCTACAGGGTTTGCAGGTTGTTCTTCAGAGTAGTCGAGGCAGGGCTTCTACCTATCATATCATCTTTTGTAGCGGATACCGCTTCGGCTGACTGCGTGCAGTTTTGCTATAGGTGGATTTTGCGGTTATCCGATGATGCTCTTTGTATATCTTTGTACTTTGTACTCTCCATCTACCATTTTCATGTATTGACTTAGAGACTTGATATGAGGACGATATTGTATATTTTTGGTGACTTGGAGGTCTTTTATGCAATTTTATTTATATCGTCTTTTATTTCTTCGCTACGGCGTCGTATATCTGTTGTGGTGGTTGTTTCCGCCTTTGGGCGTGGATTTGCTCCCGTTGGGGATGCTTTACTTATATTTATGTTGTACCCATTTTTGGGGTCAGTTTTTACAAAAGAGGTACTGCCAAAATTTTTATGAAAGTAAAGTTGGACTTTAAAAAATTTGTACTTGAGATTTTCAAAAGTTTTAACAATGTTCTTATCTCTTACTACTTTTGATGGTTTAGATTGCTGGGTTTTCGGCCTACTTAAATTACGTTACGCCTGTAGACATTGCGTAGTTTAAGGGCCGTCACGTGCCAATTTTTGGGTCGTGACAATATGAGATTACGACGAAGTTTCGATCCAAATCCAAACTCCGTGATAATCCATCATTTGAGACTAAAATGCGAGATTTACAAATCATTAACTAGTTTTCGCAAAACTAATCAACGTAAATTCCAAAAATTGTATCACATATCCAAAGCAATCTAGACGATGTTAAACATTTCGATCGATATTTCAAACAACAACAATTCACAGAGTCCTCAACCACTTGAGCCTCTTTAAAAATATTCGGAAAATCCAAAATGTCAAAATGAAGCAGCATTTGAAAAACGAGCTCCTATCCCCTCAAGAGGGTGGCGGAACCTCGGCCAAGACATGGTCTAGGTGGCAGTTCCATGGCCCCTTTAAGGAATTGGAACATCGTATTTCTTATGCCTTCATAGTTTTACCTGCATGATTTTCTGAGCATGTTTAGCAGTGAAAATAATGAAGTTTGAAAAAATTGACAGAAACTAGCAAATTCGTGAGTTTAAAATGTCGATCGAACACTTTAACTTCGTCTAAGCTACTCCTAAGCCTTTAGCTTGGCTCTGATACCATGAAAGTATGTCTTAGCACCTCTGCAATGTTTCTATGAGCATCAAGTATGCAATTTTAAAAATTTTGAGGTCTAAGTATACTAAATAAGAATCAAACTAGAGAATTAAGGTTGTATAGTAAAGCAAACAAGTTCTAATCTAAGTGAAGAGTGTATACAACCTTTGTAGTCTAGTCCTTCACTTCTAAAGCTCTAAGTAGTAGTCCATAGAACTCTTCTTTGACTCCACTTGAAGAATGGAACGATCTTGCTAGGAGTCTTCGTCATCGAAGATGATCTACCTTGAGGAAACTCACACTCAAGCTCACACTTCACTAATCAAGGTATTAGTGAAGTTAACAACCTATACTAATGGGCTAGAGTAGTGTAGATTGATGTAGTAGGAATTTTGCTCACAAAAATTATTTCTTTTCTTTTCTTTTTCTCAACCCTAGAAAAAAATCTAGTGAAGAGATAATGAAGAAGATTAACTTGGATGTGTTGTGAACCATTTGGATAAGATGAGATGAGAATGAGAATGACAAAATATCTATGAATAAAACAAGAAAAAAAAGATGAGTCATGGCTTCTCAAACTATCCATGAAACAATAACTCATTTCTCTTTTCTTTAATTCATATATATTAATCATTATCTTCTCATCTTCACTTCTTGTGTGATACATCCTAGTTCTATGTATCATCAACCATGATACATATGCGCGCGCGCGTGCGCACACATATATATATAAAGAGAAGAAAATCTTAAGTGAGCTTAATATTGGGGTGTGTGTGTGTGTGTGTGTGTGTGTGTGTGTGTGTGTGTATGTATGTATGTATGTATATGTATATCATATATATATCAAATTATTAAATCAACACTTGATTCAACAATTTGATTATATCATATATAACCCGGCTAATATCAAATATATATATATGTGTGTGTGTGTGTATATCAAATCATTAAATCAACACTTGATTCAATAATCCGGTTATACATATATAACCGGCTAATATTTAATATTAGTTAATATATATATATATATATATAAAATTATTAAATCAACACTTGATTCTATAATCCGGTTATATCATATAAAATCTGGCTAATATCAAATATATAAACAAATATATAAATCAAATCATTGAATCAACACTTGATTCAATAATCCGGTTATATCATATATAACCGGCTGATATCATTTAACGCTGAATTAGAATACGGTATCATATACTCGTATTTAATCAAGCTCCCACACATATCTCCATGCGTACCCTACATTTTTTCGCTTGAGCTGGGAAACCTCTATGTGGGACACTAAAGACTCGTCAATACGCCAGCAGTAGATAATAATCATAGCCGATACCCATAAGCCGTCAGCGGTACTAGCTGGACATAACGGCTACCCAGGTATTGAACGAATAGAAGATCAACAAGAAAACTTGTCCAAACACCCATATAACCTATAAGCAACACTTATCGTACAGTCCGGTCTCTTCGTCTGATATGTCGCATATCGAGTCTGGGGGTGGAATCGTCAGACACCACTAACTCGATAAGGCATGCCGATGTGTGGCTTATAACCTTTAGAGAAACTACTGATAACACTTATCAGTAAATCTCATCAGCCCTAGCTAGGGACTTTCTGTTATAGCCAATCGAGCATAACGCAACATCAACTCCCAATACCGGGAGAGAAGAAACCCCTCCTATCACTCAGTGCCTCCATGTGACTGGGAACTGTACCCAAAAACTGTTAGTTATATGTATGCCCTAGAAGCCATTATTGTACATATGATGTATATTATAGTAGATGCTTGGACATATATAGAGAGGACTTTCTTGCTCGACATGATAGTATGCTATCTGGATGCTCTTTATCTTAACATGTACACTTATTGTCTCTCTATTACATGTTGATAAAGCCCTTAGGATGAGTACTTGACTACCAGGATTATGATGCAGATCATACTAGTGGGGCAAGGGTAGTCGGTAAGTACATCCTTCAAATGTTCCTAGTCATGGGAGTATCGAGACGGGGCATCGATATTTCAGAGTAGACTAGCGTATACGCTTCTCGACACATGTGATGGGCGATGGATGATCCCATATCCGTTGGTGTTTGACATCAGAGATGGTATACGGGTGCTCAGTGGAGACTGGGTACACTGGACGGACTCGCCGAGAACCCCTAGATGGTATTATACCTCACGTCAGATTGCAGTTCTTTGGTGACACTGGTACAGGTTGTTGGAGATAGTGCCCTCAAAGTCAATTATTGGATCACAGACACGTGATTGCAATGATTGATGGAGGACCTATCCCGATAGGACAGTCTTACTCGAGATGATAGTATGCTATCTGGTTTATCTTTATCATCGTGTACTGCTTTAGGTGACCTTACAGGTCACTATTGCGCGTTGATAGAGCCCCTAGGATTCTTGCTTGACTGCCAGCAGTATGAGGGCAATCATATACGTGGGAGCTGGTAGTCTATAAGCACATCCTTAAAAGGTCCCTAGTCATGGGAGTTTCGAGACAGGGCATCGATACTCCAGAGTAGACTAGTGTATACAGTCGAGACCCCGACGAGGGGCGGTGGCCGGTCTTACAAGCCACTGGTGTCAGTTGGTTCACCTAAGATGTATACAGGTGCTCATTGGGTTATGAGTACACCGGACAGGACTCGCTGGGAACATGCTAGTTGGTCTTATACCTGGCGTCAGATAGCAGTTCCCTGGTGGCATGTGTACAGGTTAGTTCATCGACCTGAGATCGTCATTTGTCTCGTGTGAGTTCCCACTGTACTTTGATTACTACCCTACCACGCTCAAAGGAGACGTGCAAACAGGTTTTAGTTGGGTACAGTCCCGAGCCACATGGAGGCAGTGAGCGGATCTGCAGGGGTTCGTCTCTCTCGGTATTGGGGGTGAGGTCACGCTGTGTCTAGGAGAGCCATTACACGAAGTCCTTGGCCAAGGCAGGAGATTTATTGGTAGGTATTCCAGTAGTATCTCAGGGTGTTCTGGGCTACACTCCGACACGACTTGTACCGCTTTTGGGGGTCTGACTTTTACCAACCCCCTAGGCCCGCCATGCGATGCTCATAGACGAACGGACCGGACTTTACGGATATTGTCACTGACAGGCTCAGTAGGGTGTCAGGATGAGTTCGCTCATCGACGTCCCTTTTGGTCAGTACCTGGTAGCTCGTTACGTATGGCTAATACCTCTGACGTGCTAGTGGTTAAATCCACAACCAAAGTATTGACGAGTCTTTAGAGTCCCCCACAGACCGTTTTCTCAAGTTTCGGGCGAAACGCTGTAGAGGTCGTATGGATATATGGCAAGGTTCGATCAGATACGTGCGGTATTGCACGGATTATGATCGGACGGATAATACTAGCGGGCTTTGGTTTAAGCCGGATCCTAGTATTGTACCGTGTAGATTTTGTCTCATTGCATTTGTATTCAGTCGGAATACAAATGCGGGTATGTATATAAACGCGCGGGTTTTTCCTATAATTTATTACGGGATCTATTTTTTGGAGTTGCCAGTTTGCTTTCCGTGTCGGCCATTTTCCTTTGTATCTTTCATTGGCTGAAATTTGGTGGAGGAGGGCTTATTTGCAATTGTGCAAATTAGCATTGTGGAGGGTGGTCTTTGTATATGGTTGCTTCATGATGGTCCTTGCTTCCTTTGACTTCATTAGTCCTTGATTGCTTGACTTTTGGAGTAATCATGGTTGTTGATGATGGGTTGATTTGGAGTGAGACTTGGTTTGTGATCATGATTCATCATGATAACTTTTTCTCTCTCTCTAGTATTATTGCTTCTCACCCTCCTTGAGTTTGCTCTCTCCCTCATTCTTCACAAGGCAAGGCCGGCCACTTCCAAGTGAGGGAATTCCTTTTTGTTGTGAGGAAAAATGTTGATCTCATTCTTTGCATGCTACATATTCCTCACCTCTCTCCAAAGTTCATTTCCTCCACCAAATGGCAATTTCCTTAACCCCGAGAGACAAATGGATTCTACACTTCATCTACAGCACTTCTTGGGCACGTCGGCTCGCCAACTTCGTGCCCGAGTTGCCTCGGACCAGAGGTGGGAGCCCGTAAAAGAACCCGGTGATGTGGTGCCCTTCCGACGAGGAGATGAAGACCGGAGATTCCGCGGAGAGATCGGGACGACGACGAGAAGACCGAAGGACACGGATCGCTCGGTATATCTCTCTACCCCTTCTCTAGTTATCTAGGACTATGTTAATGGCCCGATCCGGGTTTAAAGTGCACGGTGGCGCCGGTTTACAAGTTTCGTAAAAGTATCGTTTCCGCATTTTGGCCTCGGAAAGACGGCTGGGGCGCTGCCGTGCACTTACATGGTATCAGAGCTGACATTTTCCTGCCGCGGAACCGCGGCCAAACCGTCGTGCACTTACATGGTATCAGAGCCACGCCATTAACCTAGTCTAGCTTGCTCTAGTGGGTTTAAAACTTCGATCGAACAAATATCCCAAAACTGTATTTTCAAAGTATCAGTTTTCTGTCGAAATTTTTTTGGCTCAAAATTTTTTTCAGTATGTTGCAGAAATCTGAGCAGGCAATTTTAAGCCTTCTGTAAAAATTTGATACAGTGATTCCACAGAAGGACCGCGGAACCGCGGCCAAACCCCTATTCTGGCCGCGGTTCCGTCGTAGGAAAATGTCATCTGTGTACCATATTTCTACAGTAGATTTATGAATTGAAATTGGGGTTTTTAGTATATTATTTTTTGGGCCCAGATTTTCTTTGAGTGCTACAGTAGTGCTTGGGGCCCACTTCGGTAAATTTGATCGATCGAAAATTTTAAACATGTTAGTTCACAGTATTTACATTATATCTGCGACCGTGAATGTCATTTGATCGGTAAATCCTGTCTAACTGCTATAGCCCTTTTAGACAGATTTGCGAACGTGACATTCACGTTGATGTTCTGTGTTGTGCTGTGATGTTGCGGATTATCGTGGTGGATAGCCTGAATGCAATGGTAGTACAGTTTTGGTTGTATTATGTATATTTGATATTGCGGGGAGAGCGTCCGACATGTGGACTGCCGTCACTGCCTGTTTGTATATTATTCTTTTGGGGCACGACCGGGGTGAGGTCGATGTACCCGTTGTATGTATATTTTACTTTCTGTACTAGGATTACCCTAAGGTGGGGTGCACGGATAGCCGGGTTCTAGAGGGCAGCGAGCCCACATCGCATGGCATTGAGACGGAGGGGGCTTTACTCTAGAATTGGCGGGCTATTCGCCGCACTCGTAGGGGGTACAGGTTGACCCAGGAGGGGTGCCCAAGTTACCGGATTCTGTGAAGTGCTGGGTGGTCCATTCACGTTGCTGAAGAGGGCTGCCTCGCTTCAGGTTTTGGCGGGTAACTTGCCGCGCCCGTAGGGGTCTAGGATTTCATTGCACAGGCTATCCACACGACCAGGGGAACGTCGGGTTTCAGTAGCGGCTCTATGAAACCCGGGGATCCCAGATATCTGTATTGTTCTGTGATGCTTATTACATTTTTGTGATGTTGCATTTTATCACGCCTTGAGCGAATATTATATATTGATGTATATACTAGTAGATGTTGTATATGTTTTGCATCCGCGCTAGTCCAGTCCCCGCTCTGTCGTTAGTTAAGTAACCTAACTGGTAATGACGGGACCCAGTGGCGAATGCGGATGGCATATACGTACATCATTATTTTCGTTCTTTATTGGTGTGATCAATTGATGGGACTGCGTTGATTCGTATCAATGCAAGCTAAACAAACCTATTCTGATATTGTTGGAACAATTTTCAAAAAGCTGTTATAGCATGGACGTTCACTTTTGTTTTGCACAGTGGTATTCAGTTGGAATATCCTGCACCTCAGTCGACGAGGCAAGGGCTGAGATCCCTTCACCGGGAGTGACCCCTTGGACAGAAGTTTGCGTCAGGGTAATAACTTCACTATAGCCGATTACTTTTGCTTTGCATCGTGGTATTCAGTTGGAATATCCTGCACCTCATTCTACAGGGAAAGAGCTGAGATCCCTTCACCGAGAGTGACCTCTTTAGCAAAGGTTTTAGTCACTATATTTTTATAAAAGCTATTAAGTTCCATCAATGATATCAAGTTCATTACGTTAAAGGTTTTCGCCAGAAACCATTCGTAGCCCTCCGTCGTTTCATATAGATAGTCAATAGTATTCAAGTTGTGTTTGTTGGCCAAAGTCAAGGCACAGTGTTTGGAAGCTGTTGGGTATTCATATACAGCAAAGATAGATACGTTGGTTTGGGACAGTCGTACTGCCTTGTTGGCCAAAGTCAAGGGTAGGTACGGGTGGGTTCAAATTAACCTGGAGAATGACGGGTAGAACTTGACATGTGACTTATGATTTGTTGGCCAAAGTCAAGGTCATAAGAGCATGGGGTAAAAATCACATCGGGAGTTTCTAAAGAAACTGAAACTTGCCAGATATGCGCATACCTTCTAGAGTGTGATAACGTGAGCGGATTCCGTCATGTTATCATGCGATGATAGTTGGATCCCGATTCCCACTGATGAGTTGGTTTACTCCTCGGGTGATCCCGACTAATTCTTCTTTCAGGTTTGGAGGAGAATTTGACGGCACAGTGGGAGGTTTTCTGATTAGATAAATTGGTAACCATTCTGATCTAGGTTAGAGTGCACGCTGAGTGTTTCTTTTCTCTCTCTCTTCGGCAGCGACCATGACCCGACCCTAAGACTATGACTCAGTGACCAAAATTAACCGAACCTTCTTAAACACTGGCTTTTGGATTGTCAGAGTTGCAAACCTCATTGACACTCCTACTTTTACCCTTTTTCTCCAGGACAACTCGTACTACTACGAACGTCCACTTCCATTGGATAAAACCATCGTATGGTTATATACGAACTCGAAGGAATTTATTTGAGGATGGTTTCCGGTTCTGGAGAAAACGAATAGGACTATTCAGTTGTCTTTTCCTTTTACCTTCTCTCAGGTTGCGAGTACTCCTTGGTTTAGGAGATAGTACACCTATTACGCAAATTGGATAGTCTTCTTCCAAACCTTAGGCTGGTGCCGAACGGTGGGGAATGAAGAAAACCAATTAGCATAACGATGGTGTACAGAAGGTATTAAGTAAAGACATATCAAGGGATTAGTAAGAGGGCAATATAAATTGCGACTGCTATTCACGACAAAACCAAGTATTTCTCCGCCAATCCTAAATCACCTTTGTATTTCTCCAGGACACTCCGTATCACTACGAAGATCCACAGTTTATTTGGATACTCCATCGTATGGTTATATACGAACTCGAAAGGAACTTGTTCCAGTTCGGAGATGGATTCTGGTTCAGGAGAAATAGGAATAAGGTTTATTCGGTTTTCTTTTATCTTCACCTTCTCTCGCATTGCGAGTGCTCCTAGGATTAGGAAAGTACACCCATTATGCTTATTGGATAGTCTTCTTCCAAACCATAGGCTGGTGCCGAACGGTAGGGAAGGAAGAAAACCATTTGGCCTAAAGGGGTATACAGAAGGTAATGACTAAAGACATATAAAGGGATTTGGAGAGATGGAAAAGAATTATACGGTTACAGTTGTGAATCTGGATAATGGAAGAGGCATTACTAGGAATACCGGGATACCCCATCGAAACATTTCATTGTTTCAGTTTCGCTATGTACTGTTAAAAGAAAACTGATTTCCCAATCAGATCTTGCTCCAGGGTATGTATTTACCAGGTATGATTCTCACATCTGTATGGTTTTACAGATGATGAGTGGGAGTAAGTTATTGGGAATTAGGTGATTGTCCTCATTATATCGGAATTCGTTGTAATTGGTGATATTTGAGGAAATCGCCTAGGTTGTTTGCCAGACGGCAAATATTTGGTTTTGAATATCCGCTGTTATGCACCAATTTCAAATTGATACATCTGTACGTCTATTTTTATAGAGTGAGATATACCTTTTTGAAATTATGCCCATGACATTTACCTATATCAGTGGATGGTTAGGTAAGGAGCATTAAACAACGGTGTAATTCTTCTTAACCATAGGTACAGTTTTCAACCTACGACACACAGGGATTGAGTTATCAGACTCAAGGGACTTATACAGAGTATTGTATGTTGTACAGTGTCTATTAGGACAGAGGGGTAGGTCCTCGTACTATATTCGGTTTACTTATGACTTCTCTAGTTCTTAGATAAGTGTTTCATAGAAACACAAGGTCTAGGTTTTGAGAAGTTATAGGTATATGAATAAAGTAGAGAACCAGGTGTTGCAAGTATCGGGATTCTTTAAGGTGATCGAAGATGTAGATACTTGTGTAGGGTATTCAGTTGATAGTAATGATTAAAGAACTTGCTTCTCTTTCAGATTACTCATAATTGGAAGCACTCCTAAGTTGAGTAATGCTGATCGGCCTCTCTCCATTTAGTTGACATGCACTGGAGACAGCTGCATGATTTGAATCTGGTTCAATTAAATCAGTGCCTCTGTTTCTGTATTGGATATAGAACAGTTCATATCTTAACGATGTTAAAGTACGAGGAGTTGTACGGCTTATGCTTAAAACCAGACTCTGAATAACTCAAGGCGCGTTTCTGTAATGGTTGTTTGTGGGTTGACCCAGGCTATGACGAGGGTTGACTTTCTACCATCTGGAAGATCAATAATGATATTGTTCTAGACTCGCCACAGTTTTAATAAAAATGGATTTTTTCAGAAAACAGTAGTGGGAGTATGGTAGAACTGGAAGTGATTCCAGAACTACAAACGATTACTGAAAGTTTGATAGGAACCTAAAGATTCAATCTGGCTTGACATTCCATTGGCCACTCCGCAGATACGGTGGGTAACCTCAGGCACCCGAGGGGTACTCCGGTAGCCTCAAGGACGGTGACAGGGAGGTTCTTGTTTACCCAGACTTGCCATTGCTGTTGTTCCAGGCTGCGAGACCCGGCAAGGGGATGAGTATAGCGTCGTTCTAAACTAGCTTTAGAAGTGTACGTGTATATGACTCTGCCAGAGGGTTGTCGTAGTCAGTGGGAGCAGCGGAAGCATTGGTGGACAAGTGGCTTATGTCTATTTATAGACTAAAGCAGTTGTAGCGGAGATAGATCATCTATTTCTGATATGACAGTCATAGGTTTGACTTCATCAGAATAGGGGATGGATCTATTAAGAAGGTAGTAGGGTGTGATGTCCTGGTATTTGGATGACACACACAGAGTAGGAAGTGAAATTCCTATACTACGGTCGGTTATACTTTGGTTGACACACAGTGGTTTCTCCACATCGGAATTGGGTATAATATCAAGACATTCTGGTTACTAGATCTATAGATCTAGATTTGGGTGGTTTCCCAATCAGGGTACTTAGACAGCATTCTAAAGATGTTTTAGAATGGACGACTCCAGGCACGGTAGTGTACCTGCAGGTGATGGAGTCACCCTCTCTAAAGGTGTCTTACAGACTAAAGTGGAGAGGGATGTGCATGATTGGCAGATCACTTGCTTAGGCAATTGAGTCAATCATGAGATGTCAAGCACCACACCAGATGTTGTTTTTTGCAGTAGATGCAATATGTTGATATTGATCCAATCCTGGAGAAACTAACGGAAGCAGTTTTAGAACATAAGTGGATGTTCTAGGGATAGGATAACAACAGCCTCTTTTAGGAGACATTTATCATTCCAGGATTCCAAGGTGAAATGGATGACAGATTGGTTGTCAGAGTTATAGTTTTCCTTCTGACGAGGGGCAGTATTTTGGACAGGTGGTCCAAGGGGATACTGAGGAAGGCATGACGCAGGACACTGATTAAGTTCAGTTGACGATACAGTCTAAGAAGTTTGGATTTGGAGTTCATTTATGAGCTAGGTCCCATCAGACATCCAGACACATTCTAAGACAGGTATTGCTCATTTCGGGAGATGGCATTCTCCGCGAACTTGAGATATAGAGAGACATAGAAAGAAACATCAAGGCGGATCCACTCACTGAGGCTATTCCTCGAACGCAATAAGTTTCGCAAACGGGTTTTGTGAGACTGATTAGTAGAGGAGTTGGGTGTTCGGTATCACACGGGCTATGAGTATGCGACATCGCAATAATTAGCCTTGAGTGTAAGTGGGAGATTGTTGGAGATAGTGCCCTCAGAGTCAATTATTGGATCGCAGGCACGTGATTATAATGATTGATGGAGGACCTATCCCGATAGGACAGTCTTACTCGAGATGATAGTATGCTATCTGGTTTATCTTTATCATCGTGTACTGCTTTAGGTGACCTTACAGGTCACTATTGCGCGTTGATAGAGCCCCTAGGATTCTTGCTTGACTGCCAGCAATATGAGGGCGATCATATACGTGGGAGCTGGTAGTCTATAAGCACATCCTTAAAAGGTCCGTAGTCGTGGGAGTTTCGAGACAGGGCATCGATACTCTAGAGTAGACTAGTGTATACAGTCGAGACCCCGACGAGGGGCGGTGGCCGGTCTTACAAGCCACTGGTGTCAGTTGGTTCACCTAAGATGTATACAGGTGCTTATTGGGTTATGAGTACACCGGACAGGACTCGCTGGGAACATGCTAGTTGGTCTTATACCAGACGTCAGATAGCAGTTCCCTGGTGACATGTGTACAGCTTAGTTCATCGACCTGAGATCGTCATTTGTCTCGTGTGAGTTCCCACTGTACTTTGATTACTACCCTACCACGCTCAAAGGAGACGTGCAAACAGGTTTTAGTTGGGTACAGTCCCGAGCCACATGGAGGCAGTGAGCGGATCTGCAGGGGTTCGTCTCTCCCGGAATTGGGGGTGAGGTCGTGCTGTGTCTACGAGAGCCATTACACGAAGTCCTTGGCCAAGGCAGGAGATTTACTGGTAGGTATTCCAGTAGTATCTCAGGGTGTTCTGGGCTAAACTCCGACACGACTTGTACCGCTTTTGGGGGTCTGACTTTTACCAACCCCCTAGGCCCGCCATGCGATGCTCATAGACGAACGGACCGGACTTTACGGATATTGTCACTGACAGGCTCAGTAGGGTGTCAGGATGAGTTCGCTCATCGACGTCCCTTTTGGTCAGTACCTGGTAGCTCGTTACGTATGGCTAATACCTCAGACGTGCTAGTGGTTAAATCCACAACCAAAGTATTGACGAGTCTTTAGAGTACCCTACAGACCATTTTCTCAAGTTTTGGGCGAAACGTTGTAGAGGACGTATGGAGATATGGCAAGGTTCGATCAGATACGTGCGGTATTGCACGGATCATGATCGGACGGATAATACTAGCGGGCTTTGGTTTAAGCCGGATCCTAGTATTGTACCGTGTAGATTTTGTCTCATTGCATTTGTATTCGGTCGGAATACAAATGCGGGTATGTATATACACTCGCGGGGTTTTCCTGTAATTTATTACGGGATCTGTTTTTTGGAGTTGCCAGTTTGCTTTCCGTTTCGGCCATTTTCCTTTGTATCTTTCATTGGCTGAAATTTGGTGGAGGAGGGCTTATTTGCAATTGTGCAAATTAGCATTGTGGAGGGTGGTCTTTGTATATGGTTGCTTCATGATGGTCCTTTCTTCCTTTGACTTCATTAGTCCTTGATTACTTGACTTTTGGAGTAATCATGGTTGTTGATGATGGGTTGATTTGGAGTGAGACTTGGTTTGTGATCATGATTCATCATGATAACTTTTTCTCTCTCTCTTTCTAGTATTATTGCTTCTCACCCTCCTTGAGTTTTCTCTCTCCCTCATTCTTCACAAGTCAAGGCCGGCCACTTCCAAGTGAGGGAATTCCTTTTTGTTGTGAGGAAAAATGTTGATCTCATTCTTTGCATGCTACATATTCCTCACCTCTCTCCAAAGTTCATTTCCTCCACCAAATGGCAATTTCCTTAACCCCGAGAGACAAATGGATTCTACACTTCATCTACAGCACTTCTTGGGCACGTCGGCTCGCCAACTTCGTGCCCGAGTTGCCTCGGTCCAGAGGTGGGAGCCCGTAAAAGAACCCGGCGATATGGTGCCCTTCTGACGAGGAGATGAAGACCGGAGATTCTGCGGGGAGATCGGGACGACGACGAGAAGACCGAAGGACACGGATCACTCGGTATATCCCTCTACCCCTTCTCTAGTTAGCTAGGACTATGTTAATGGCCAGATCCTGGTTTAAAGTGCGCGGTGGCGCCGGTTTACAAGTTTCGTAAAAGTATCGTTTCCGCATTTTGGCCTCGGAAAGACGGCCGGGGCGCTGCCGTGCACTTACACAGGTTAGTCTGTCAACCCGAGATAGTCATAGAGTCTTGTGTGATTCGCACTGTACTTTGATTTCCACCTTACCACGTTCAAAAGATCGTGTAAAACGGTGGTTTTTGGGTACAGTCCCGAGTCACATGGAGGCAATGAGAGATAGGAGGGGATTTCGTCTCTCCCGGTATTGGGGGTTGATGTTGCGCTATGCTCGATTGGCCATAACAGGAAATCCCTAACCAGGGTTGCTGAGATTTACTTGCAAGTGTTATTAGTAGTTTCTCGAACCGTTATGGGCCTCACATCGGCATGACTTATCAGGCTATTGGGGTCTGACGTTTACCACCCCCGGGCTGTGATATGCGACATATCTGACGAAGAGACCGGACTGTACGGTAGTGTTACTTATTGGATTCGCAGGAGTATGAGCAGGATTGCTTGTTGATCTTCTGATCACTCAATACCCGGGTAGCCGTTACATCCAGCTAGTACCGCTGACGGCTTGTGGGTGACTGATATGATCGTCACCTACTGCCGGCGTATTGACCAGTCTTTAGAGTCCTACACAGAGGTTTCCTAGCTCAGGCGAAACGAAGTAGGTGCACATATGTGATATGTGCGGGACCGAGATAATACGTGTATGTGATACCGTATTCTATGTAAGTCTACGATAGCGCCCCGGCCGTCTACATACGCCAAATGCGGAACAAAAACTTTTAACTGGCGCTATCGTATATTATAACCCGGATCTTCCATTATTGCTAAACTAACAAACTGTAAAGAGGGTAGAAAGGTTATACCGAACGATCCGAGTCCTTCGTTCTTTAACCATCATCCCACGCTTTGTTGCGGCTGCTGTTCAGACCATAATATTGCATTTTTCATTCCCCTATTCTTATCCTTTTTATAAATAAACAGGTACTCTTGACGCACGTTTGTTGCATATTACAGGATACAGGCTCTTGGAGCGAATACAGTGAAAAAGACGAAAGTTGATACAGAAAAGGGATTTTTGACCAACAAGCAGACGGATCCTAGTCAAGCCTAGATGAAGAACAGTGCAAGGTCCAAAATGTCAAGGCAAACGGTTAAAAGATCGCTACAAGTTTTCACTGAAAGATCTGGAGAAGAATAAGAAGCTAAACAGAGAAAAGAATTATGGAAATAAAAAGCCCAAAGTGTAAAGAACCAGCCCAGGAAGTTTGGTGAGATGATCTCACCAAAGGGCCGCGGAACCGCGGCCCAAGCCAACAAATGCAGCGGTTCCGCGGCCATTAAGTGCCCGTGTCGGTGGAAACTTCTGGTGTCGGTGCGTCGGTGCGGGTGTTGGGATTTTTCGTGGGCAAATCTGTAATTGCACATGTGCGAGAGTCTGTAACCCTAGTTTTCATGTTTTCCTATAAATTGTAATCACAGATCTGTAAAACTCATGCCTCTTTTCAATAAATAAAATTCAGATCTGTTCTGTATTCTTGCTTGGAGGGAGCCATCAAATTAGTAAGTAATTTTATTTCTGTGCTTTTAATTCTCTTTAATTAAAATGTTTTTTCATCCCCTAATGAGCGAGTAATCTCCTCGCTTGTTAGGGTTAGCCTTAGGGAAAGGTTGAGAGATGAGATCTCTCACCCCTTTCATGCCCCTTCACAATTAAGAATTAGAACTCCATGCATACACGCACAACCGCTCCCTACGGCACCCTACCCCTCGAGGTAACGGTGACACCGTAGTATAAAGGCCCGGTTGCACGTGTTTTCCATGGGGGTTAGGATAATTATCGATAAAGGAAGGATAAGAATCTAGAGGAAGAAACATCTTCCCAAAAGATTCTAATCCACTTTATTGATAATTACCACAACATCTAATAGATCAAAAATAGGGCAATGAAAGCGGCGAGGAAACCTTTAATCTCCAAACTTCCCCTAAACCTAACCCTAGCAAGACTTTAAATTAGATTAATTTAGTTTTGTGATAGATCTAGGTTTTAGATTTAATCAATCCAAACAACATTTGGAATCAACTCGTAAAAACACAAATAAGAAAATTACCCATCTCTGTGGATCGACCCGTACTCACCGGCTAGCTGCAAAGCGACGCCGTTTCTAATTGCGGTAAACAAGTATTTTGGGACTAATTAGCTGCTCCGATCTCGTCGATCTCCGATCTCCTCGTCCAGGTGGCACCACGTCAACGGATCTTTAAACGGGCTCCCGCCTCTGACTCGAGGCAACTCGGTCGTCAAGTTTGCTAAAAGAGACGACCAAGATTGATGTAGAGAATGAGTAGAATACTTTGTCTCACTTTGTCCAAAGCCGTGGATGATCGGTTAATGAAGTTGCCACTCGAAATGAAATGGAATTAGAAATGAGTTATCAAATTTCCATACATCCAAAACCATAGTCTTTTTCCAAAAAATCAATCTATCATGTGTGTGTGAGAGAGGAGGGGGCCGGCCACACTTATATGAAGAGGGTGGTGAGGGTAGGAGCAAATTGGTGACAATAAGAATGAAGCTTATCATGAAAGAATGAGTCATGTATAAACACAAAGTATGAACACAATAAATGCACCATTAAAGCACCATTAATGAATAAATGAGCCACAAGCCTAATCACCTCTTCTAGAACCTTCTAGAAGATCCACACTTATCCAAAGAAAAGATAAATCCGTATTTAACCGAATGTTAAATACGGCTGATAGAAAACTGGAAACTGGCAACTTCCAAAAGTGATCCTGAAACGAATTTCAGGATAACCCCGTAACTGTATAAAAATACCCGCATTTGTATTACAACCGAATACAAATGCAACTGAGACAAAGATATTATATCTACCCAATATAATACTCGGATCCGGCTTAAACCAAAGCCCACCAGTATTATCTGCCCGAAAAATGACACGTACGTAAACGCACGTGCATTTTCCGAACCCTGCCATAAAACCATACGGCCTCTACAACGTTTCGCCCGAACTTGGGAAACTGTCTGTGGAGGACTCTAATGACTCGTCAGTACACTGGCAGTGGGTTTAACCACAAACCGTCAGCGGCACTAGCTGTGGGTAACGGCTGCCCATGGACCGACCTCAAGGAAGGCCGATGAGCAAACTCATCCGGAAACCTTACTGAGCCTAACAGTGACAATGTATATACAGTCCGGTCCGTTCGTCTATGAGTATCGAATATCTGCCTAGGGGGATAGTAACGTCAGACCCCTAATAGCAGTATAAGTCGTGCCGAGGTGTAGCCCAATAACACCCTGAGATACTACTGGAGTACCTACCAGTAAATCTCCTGCCACGGCCGTGGGCTTTGTGTAATGGCTTTCCTAGACACAGCACGATCTCACCCCCAATACCGGGAGAGACGAATCCCCTGCCAATCCGCTCACGTGCCTCCATGTGGCTCGGGACTGTACCCAAAAACTACCTGTTTGCACGACTCCTTTGAGCCGTGGTAGGGTAGAAATCAAAGCACAGTGGGAACTCACACGAGATAAATGACGACCTCAGGTCAATGAACTAACCTGTACACATGTCACAAGGGAACTGCTATCTGACGATATGTATAATACCAACTAGCAGGTTCCCGGTGAGTCATGTCCGGTGTACTCATAACCTAATGAGCACCTGTATACACCTTAGGTGATCCAACTGACACCAGTGGCTTGTGAGACCGGCCACCGCCCCTCGTCGAGGTCTCGACTGTATACACTAGTCTACTCTGGAGTATCGATGCCCTGTCTCGAAACTCCCACGACTAGGGACCACAATTAAGGATATGCTTATAAACCACCCAACTCTCACGTATATGATCGCCATCATACTGTTGGTAGTAAAGCAAGATCCTAAGGGCTCTATTAAAGTGTAACAGTGATCAGTCACCTGAACCTGTACACGACTGATAAAGGCAAACCAGATAGCATACTATCATTTCGAGTAAGACTGTCCTACCGGTATAGGTCCTCCGCAATCATTGCAATCACGTACCTGCGATCCAATAATTGACTCTGAGGGCACTATCTCCAACAATCTCCCACTTGCACTTAAGGATAATTATTGCAATGTCGACTACTCACAGCCCGTGTGAAACCGAACATCCAACTCCTCTACTAATCAGTTTCACAAAGCCCGTTTGTAAAACTATTGTGTTCGAGAAATAGCCTCAGTGAGTGGATCCGCCCTGATGTTTCTTTCTATATCTCTCTTAATCTCAAGTTCGCGGAGAAAGCCATCTCCCGAATCGAGTAATACCTGTCTTAGAATATGTCTGGATATCTGATGGGACCTAGTTCATAAATGAACTCCAAATCCAAACTTCTTAGACTGTATCGATCACTGAACCTAATCAGTATCAAGCACCATGCCACCCACAGTATCCTCTTGGACCATCTGTCCATAATACTATCCCCTTCGTCAGAGGGAAAACTATAACTCTGACAATCACTCTGTCAACCATGTCACCTTTGAAGCCTGGAATGATAATCGTCTCCCGAAGGAGGCTGCCGTCCAAATCCGTAGAACATGCACTTATGTTCTAAAACCGCTTCCTTATGTTTCTCCAGGATTGGATTAATACAAGCTTATCGTATCTAGTGCAAAAACAACATCTGGTGTGGTACTTGACATCTCACGATTGACTCAATTGCCTAAGCAAGTGATCTGTCAATCATGCACATCCCTCTCCTCATTAGTCTGTAAGACACCTTTAGAGAGGGTAACTCCATCACCTGCAGGTACACCACCATGCCAGGAGTCAGCTATTCTAAAAACCATTAGAATACTGTCAATGTACCCACATTGGGAAACTACCCAAATCCAGATCTAAAACCATAGATCTAGAAACCAGAATGTCTGATATTATATCCATATCCTGTCTGGAGAAACAACTGTGTGACGACCACAGTACAACCGATCGTAGTATAGGAATTTTACTTCCTACTCTGTGTATGTCATCCAAATACCATGACATCACACCCTACTACCTTCTTAACAGATCCATCCCCTATTCTGATTGAAGTCAAACCCATGACTGTTACATCAAAATAGATGATCTATCTCCGCTGTAACTGCTCAAGTCTATAAATAGACATGAGCTACTTGCCCACTATGCTTCCGCTGCTCCCACTGACCACAACAACCCTCTGGCAGAATAATATATATGTGCACTTCTAAAGCTAGTTTAGAACGACGCTATACTTAACCTCCTGCCGGGTCTCATAGTCTGGAACAACAGTAGTGTCAAGTTTGGGTAAACAAGAACCTCCCTGTCACCGTCCTTGAGGCTACCGGAGTACCTCTCGGGTGTCTGAGGTTACCCATCATATCCGGAGTGGCTATTGGAATGTCAAACTTGATTGAATCTGTAGGTTCTATTAAATTTTCCGTAATCGTTCGCGGTTCTGGAATTACTTCCAGTTCTACCATACTCCCACTACTGTTTTCTGAAAAAATCCATTTTACTAAAACTGTGGCGAGTCAAGAACAATATCACTATTGATCTTCCAAATGGTAGAAAATCAACCCTCGTCATAGCCAGGGTCAACCCACAAACTGCCATTATAGAAACGTGCCCTGAGTAATCCAGAGTCTGGTTTTAAGCATAAGCTGGACAACTCCCCGTACCTTAACATCGTTAAGGTATGAACCATTCTATATCCAATATAGAACCTTTGGCACTTATTTAATTGGAACCAGATTCAAATCATGCAGCTGTCTCCATTGTATATCAACTTAATGGAAAGAGGCTAATCAGCATTACTCAACTTAGGAATCCATCCAATTATGAGTAACCTGAAAGAGAAACACGTTTATCAAAACCATTACTATCATCTGAATACCAATCACAAGAATCTACATCTTCGATTTCTTTGAAGAATCCCGATACTTGCGACACCTGGTTCTCTACTTTATTCTTATACCCATAACTTCTCAAAACTTAGACCTTGTATTTCTACGAAACACTTGTCTAAAAACTAGAGAAGTCATAAGTAAACAGAACATAGTACGAGGACCTACCCCTTTGTCCTGATGGACACTTGGACAACATACAATACTCTGTATAAGTCCGCTGAGTTGAACAACTCAAAACCTGTGCGTCGTAGGTGGAAAACTGTACCCTGGCGATTTCCTCAAATATCACCAATTACAACGAATTCCGATATAATGAGGATGATCACCTAATTCCCAATAACTTACTCCCACTCATCATCTGTAAAACCATACAGATATGAGAATGAAACCTGGTAAATACATACCCTTGGAGTAAGTATTTTATCGGGAAAACAGTTTTCTTTTAACAATGCACTGAAACATGAAAATGTTTCGTAGGGGTATTCTGGTATTTATAGTAATTCCTCTTCCATAATCCAATTCATGACTTTAACCGTATATTTCTTTGCCATCTCTCCAAATCCCTTTATTTGTCTTTAGTCGTTACCTTCTGTACACCATCGTTAGGGTAAATGGTTTTCTTCCTTCCCTACCGTTCGGCACCAGCCTATGGTTTGGAAGAAGACTATCCAGTAAGCATAATAGGTGTACCCTCCTAAACCAAGGAGTACTCGTAAATTGAGAGAAGGTGATGATAAAAGACAACTGAATAATACCTTATTCTATTAAAGGTGAAAATAGGAGTGGCGATGAAGTATGTGGTCTGGTCGTGAATGATAACAGTCGCAATTTACTTTGCCCTCTTTCTAATCCCTTTTATTTTGTCTTTACATATTACCTTCTGCACACCTTACTTAAGCTAATTGGTTTTCTTCATTCCCTACCTTTCGGCACCTGCCTATGGTTTGGAATAAGACTATCCAATAAGCGTAATAGGTGTACTCTCCTATACTAAGGAGCCCACGCAACCTGAGAGAAGGTGATAATAAAAGACAACTGAATAAACCAATTCTATTTCTCCTGAACCTTGATCCATCCTCGAAGAAGTCCCTCCGAGTTCGTATATAACCATACGATGGATCTATCCAATGGAAGTGGATGTCCGTAGTAATACGGAGTGTTCTGAGAAATGCAAAGGGTAAAAGAAGGAATGGCAATGACTTATGCAACTCGGACAATCCAAAAGCCAGTATTTTAAGAAAGTTCAGTCAACTTGGTCACTGAGTCATAGTCTAGGGTCGGTCAAAGGTCGCTGCCAAAGAGAGAGAGAAAAGAAACACTCTGCGTGCACTCTAACCTAGATCAGAATGGTTATCACTTTATCTAATCAGGAAACCTCCCACTGTACTGTCAAATTCTTCTCCAAACCTAAAAGAAGAATCAATCGGGATCACCCGAAGAGTAAACCAACTCATCAGCGGGAATCGGGATTCAACTCTCATCGTATGATAACGTGACGGAATCCACTCACGTTATCACACTCCATAAGGTATGCGCATACTTGGCAAGTTTCAGTTTCTTTAGAAACTCCCGATATGATTTTTGCCCCATGCTCTTATGACCTTGACTTTGGCCAAAATGCCATAAGTCGCATGCCAAGTTCTACCCATCATTATCTTGTCAATTTGAACCCACCCGCACATGCCCCTGACTTTAGCCAATCGGCAGAACGACTGTCCCAAACTAACTCATCTATCTATGCAATAAATGAATACCCAATAGCTACCAAACATTATGCCTTAACTTTGGCTATAATGCATAGCTTGAATACTACTGAATACCCAAAAGAAATGACGGAGGGCTACGGCTGGTTTTTGGCGAAAAAACCTTTAACGTAACGAACTTGATATCGCTGAAGGAACCTGATAGCTTTTTATAAAAATATAGTGGCGAAAACCTTTGCTAAAGAGGTCACTCCCGGTGAAGGGATCTCGGCACTTTCCTCGTGGAATGAGGTGCAGGATATTCCAACTGAATACCATGATGCAAAGCAACATGTAATCGACTATAGTGAAGTTATTACCCTGACGCAAACTTCTGCCCAAGGGGTCAGTCCCGGTGAAGGGATATCGGCCCTTGCCCCATCGAATGAGGTGCAGGATATTCCAACCGAATATCACTATGCAAAACAAAAGGAAACATCTTTGTAATAACACTTTTTAAATTTGTTCCAACAACATCCAAACAGGTTTGTTTTCCTTTGCATTGATCAGAATCAACGCAGTCCCATCAATCAATCACACCAGAAAAGAACGAAAATAAAATGTACGTATATGCCATCCGCATTCGTCACTGGGTCCCGTCATCACCCGTTAGGTTACTTAACTAACGACAGAGCGGGGACTGGACTAGCGCGGGTGAAAAACATATACAACATCTAATAGTATATATACTAATATACAATAATCGCTCCAGGCGTGATAATATGCAACATTACAGAAAAGTAATAAGCATCACAGAACAATACAGATAATCTGGGATCCCCGGGTTTCACAGAGCCGCTGCTGAAACCCGACGTTCCCTGGTCGTGTGGATAGCCTGTGCAATGAAACCTAGACCCCTACGGGTACGGCAAGTTACCCGCCAAAACCTGAAACGAGGCAGCCCCCTACAGCAAAGTGAATGGATCACCCTGCACTTCACGGAATCCGGTAGCTTGAGCACCCCTCCTTGGGTCAACCTGTACCCCTTACGAGTGCGGTGAATAGTCTGCCAATTCCAGAGTGAGGCCCCTCTGCCTCTCAAAGCCATGAGATGCGGACCCATTGCCCTCCAGAACCCGGCTATCCGTGCACTCCGTCGCAGGGTAAAACCTAGTACAGAAATGAAAAATATGTACAACGGGTACATCGACCTCAACCCGATCGTGTCCCAAAAGAATATTATACAACAGGCAGTGACGACAGTCCACATGTTGGACGCTCGCCCCGCAATATCAAATGTACAAATAAATCCAGATTGTACTACCATTGCACACTGCTATCCACCACGACAAATCCGCAACATCACAGCACAACACAGAACATCAACGCAAATGTCACGTTCGCAGACCCGTCAAAAAGAACTATAGCAATCACACGTGGTTTACCGATCAAATGACATTCACGGTCGGAGATATAATGTAAGCACTGTAAACTAACATGTTTAAATTTCGATCGACTAAATATCATGAAGTGGGCCCCACGTACATCTGCTGTACAGTAACAAAATCTGGGCCCAAAAGATATATACCAAAAACCATAATTTACCCTGAAGAAGCAACTGTACAAATTTGGATCAATGATCCCAAAGATTGGCCGCGGATGCGCGGTCAAACCCTAGGTTTGACCGCGATTCCGCGGCGGTCTTGAAGGGTCACGTGACCAAATTTCTACCATGTGCTTAGAAAAGCCTGCTGAATTTTCTGTGATATGTAAAATTATGTTTGGAACCCTTTTAAAATCGACAGAAACTCAGAACTTGAAAATTGCAGTTTTTGATATTCGGTCCGATCGATATTTTAAACGCGTTAGCACAAGTTAGAAAAGCAAAATGGTGAGGCTCTGATACCACTGTAAGTCTACGGTAGCGCCCCGGACGTCTATAGACGCCAAATACGGAACAAAAACTTTTAACTGGCGCTATCGTATACTATAACCCGGATCTTCCATTATTGCTAAACTAACAAACTGTAAAGAGGGTAGAAAGGTTATACCGAACAATCCGAGTCCTTCGTTCTTTAACCATCATCCCATGGTTTGTTGCGGCTGCTCCGATCTCGTCGATCTCCGATCTCCTCGTCCAGGTGGCACCACGTCAATGGATCTTTAAACGGGCTCCCGCCTCTGACTCGAGGCAACTCGGTCGTCAAGTTTGCTAAAAGAGACGACCAAGATTGATATAGAGAATGAGTAGAATACTTTGTCTCACTTCGTCCAAAGTCGTGGACGATCGGTTAATGAAGTTGCCACTCGAAATGAAATGGAATTAGAAATGAGTTATCAAATTTCCATACATCCAAAACCATAGTCTTTTTCCAAAAAATCAATCTATCAAGTGTGTGTGAGAGAGGAGGGGGCCGGCCACACTTATATGAAGAGGGAGGTGAGGGTAGGAGCAAATTGGTGACAATAAGAATGAAGCTTATCATGAAAGAATGAGTCATGTATGAACACAAAGTATGAACACAATAAATGCACCATTAAAGCACCATTAATGAATAAATGAGCCACAAGCCTAATCGCCTCTTCTAGAAGCTTCCACACTTATCCAAAGAAAAGATAAATCCGTATTTAACTGAATGCTAAATACGGCTGATAGAAAACCGGAAACTGGCAACTTCCAAAAGTGATCCTGAAACGAATTTCAGGATAACCCCGTAACTGTATAAAAATACCCGCATTTGTATTACAACCGAATACAAATGCAACTGAGACAAAGATATTATATCTACCCAATATAATACTCGGATCCGGCTTAAACCAAAGCCTACCGGTATTATCTGCCCGAAAAATGACACGTGCGTAAACGCACGTGCATTTTCCGAACCCTGCCATAAACCATACGGCCTCTACAACGTTTCATCAGAACTTGGGAAACTGTCTGTGGGGGACTCTAATGACTCGTCAGTACCTTGGTAGTGGGTTTAACCACAAACCGTCAGCGGCACTAGCTGTGCGTAACGGCTGCCCATGGACCGACCTCAAGGGAGGCCGATGAGCAAACTCATCCGGAAACCCTACTGAGCCTAACAGTGACAATGTATATACAGTCCGGTCCGTTCGTCTATGAGTATCGCATATCTGCCTAGGGGGCTAGTAACGTCAGACCCCTAATAGCAGTATAAGTCGTGTCGGAGTGTAGCCCAATAACACCCTGAGATACTACTGGAGTACCAACCAGTAAATCTCCTGCCACAGCCGTGGGCTTTGTGTAATGGCTCTCCTAGACACAGCACGATCTCACCCCCAATACCGGGAGAGACGAATCCCCTGTGGATCCGCTCACGTGCCTCCATGTGGCTCGGGACTGTACCCAAAAACTACCTGTTTGCACGACTCCTTTGAGCCGTGGTAGGGTAGAAATCAAAGCACAGTGGGAACTCACACGAGACAAATGACGACCTCAGGTCGATGAACTAACCTGTACACATGTCACAAGGGAACTGCTATCTGACGATATGTATAAAACCAACTAGCAAGTTCCCGGCGAGTCCTGTCCGGTATACTCATAACCCAATGAGCACCTGTATACATCTTAGGTGATCCAACTGACACCAGTGGCTTGTGAGACCGGCCACCGCCCCTCGTCGGGGTCTCGACTGTATACACTAGTCTACTCCGGAGTATCGATGCCCTGTCTCGAAACTCCCACGACTAGGGACCACAATTAAGGATATGCTTATAAACCACCCAACTCTCACGTATATGATCGCCATCATACTGTTGGTAGTAAAGCAAGATCCTAAGGGCTCTATCAAAGTGTAACAGTGATCAGTCACCTGAACCTGTACACGACTGATAAAGGCAAACCAGATAGCATACTATCATTTCGAGTAAGACTGTCCTACCGGTATAGGTCCTCCGCAATCATTGCAATCACGTACCTGCGATCCAATAATTGACTCTGAGGGCACTATCTCCAACATTCTATTCTCGCGATATGTGATATTAATCAGTTATATATGATATAGTCGGATTATTAAATCAAGTGTTGATTTAATAAGTTAATGTATAATTATATATTTGATATATTAACTTACATTAACTAATATTAGCTCACTAAAGAATTCTTTTTATCACTTGTGCATTTAGTATATATGTGATATATATTAATGTGCATTTTATGTGTCATGCTAGATGATACATGCTACATGGATGTATGAGACTCACACCATGCTCATGATAATGTAGGGTTTGTTTTTTTAAAGTAAATCAAAAATTAGTTGGAAATTTGCTCATGGTTGAAGCTTGTGGAACCATTGACTTAGTCCACTAATTTTGTTTTACTTAAGATATTTATTAACCCAACCATTATGATTAGCCATGGTTTAATCTCTACAAGGGTTATTATATGATATTAACTCACCCATGGTTGCCATTACACACTTAGTTTTTTCCATGGTTGCTTTTCTTCATCTCCTTCCTCAAGCTCTCTAGCTTTTGGGAGGTCAAGAAAATGGGTGAGAAAAATATTTCTAAAGTGAGCAAAATTCCTACTTCATCAACTTACACTAGATTAGCCATTTAGTTTAGGTTGTTTGCTTCATAATTAGTGAAGAGGTAGCTTGAGTTAGTGTCTCCTCGCCGTAGATCATCTTCGGCCTCGAAGACTTCAAGCAAACTTATTCTTTTCATCTTGTGGAGCCTTTCTAGAGTCTGGGAGTTCACTACTTGGAGCGAAGGGACTACTACACGGAGCTATTGAAGTGAAGGACCGGTCTACAAAGGTTGTATTTCTTGTTCACTTAGATGTAAAGATGTTTACATACTGGTTTCGTCTAATTCTCTAGTTAAGCTTCTAGGTTAGGGTTCTTTAGCGCGCCAATTTTTTAAAAATGGCATGGTCGATGCCTCCCGAAACCCAGCGGCGGCGCTGGAGAACCCCTACAGTGGTATCAGAGACATGCTAGAGAATTAGACGTTTGTAGAATTACGAAACCGAAACAACTCCGAAACATCGAAACGTAAAACCTAGTTTCTGTCGAAATTTTCAGAGTGTCTAAAAATTTTTTAAGCAACTGCAAAATGTTACATGAGATGTAACATGAACAACACAGAAAATTGAAATCCCTTCGCCGGATTTGACCCAGCGAGATGATGTTTTTGACCGGCCTGGCCGGATTTTGTAATGAATTTGGGCTTCAATTTTGGGTGGTGTTCCAATATCTGGGTTTTGGTGTTTCAGGTGTTGCTAGTTTTTACTGATATTGCATCTGATGTTATATTTCTGTAAAGGCAATTCGGGGTGTTTCGTAGTCGTAATACTAACATCATTTCGGGTAATTTGGACGACGTTAAAAAGTTTGAACAGATATCAATAACCCATTTTTTCCCTTGCTGGAAATTTTCCAAGAGTTGGATTTTTCCGTGTTTAAAATCTTCAGAAAATCATGCAGGTGTTTTTAATGGACCCTCTAGAAGAATGAAACCCTAACTCGATTATGTGACCGTCGGAACCGCCACCAAACCCTAGGGTTTGCGGTAGTTCCACGGCGCCATAGGTGAGGCAAGGGTTGGCCCTTCTACGGTTGGTCCATAGTTGTTGTGACATATTCTAGGTATTTTTTAAACTGCGCTCAAGTGTTGAGCTCTTTGGGAAATTTTGGGTGTTTGTTGATTCGATCGAAAAGTTTAACATCGTCTAACTATCTGTGATTGTGATACAAGACTTGGAATCCACAATAATTAGTTTTATGAAAACTAATTTGAATTTTATAAATCTAGAAATTTAGTCTCATGTGATCGGTTGCTACGGGGTTTTTGATTCGGATCAAAAGTCCGTCGCAATTACGTAGTGTACACGGATACTCGTCGGGTAACCTTAATAGATAGACACGTCCCATAGCCCCGACTAAGTGACTGTAGGAAAACCCCGTTGCCAATAGCATCCTCTCGGGTGCTCACGGCCGCGGTGTTCCTCCTAAGTGCACTTCGTCGACGGCATCGGGGGTGCGGTCGTCTACTAAAGTTTCCGACGAGTATTCGATCAGGTTGTCGGGAATCTTGTTGAATTACCCGACTGGTTATTGAAAAGTGTTTTCAATATTGAGACTAATATGCGGGGTTTATAATTGTTAGGCATGCGATGTCTAAGGAATCCATTTGGTTAGGCATGAAATCCGAAGTATGTGATACATTGGGTTTATGATGTCTAAAGTGGTTGCAGATTCCAATTGTTGTAGTTTTTCACTTTCTTTTCTGGGACCGTAAGTGTAATATATGGTGTATCGCCGGTTTTGTTGCTATATGTCAACGACAATTGGGATATGCGTATTTACTTACATTGATGATATGTGATGTTATGTGTTGCTGTGATATGTTATATTGGATCGTCGTGTTTGAATAGACGGGGTTTTTTATGTGAGATGAGAGTTTTTCATTTTCATTCATGTAAAAACTTGTATGTAATATTCTTTTATTGGGGCACTTCCGGGTTGAGGATGATGTCACCATTGATGTATATTATTTACTTTTCTGCATTAGGATAGACCCAAGGCGGGGATCACAAGTAACCGGGTTCTAGAGTCCAGTGGGAGACCATCTCGAGGAGTCGAGACCGGGTCTCCTAACTCTAGAATTGGGCGGGTTGCTTACCGCTCTCGTAGGGGTCTAGGGATGTCGGTTTGGCTATTCATCGCGACCGTGGAATCCGTGTTTTTTACTGTATTAATTTAAAACACGGGATTCCTAGTATATCCAATATTTCATATGTGGACTTCTGCTGCTGATATTCTGTGATGTGATCACTTTATATGATGAGACAGATATTGTTATTATATATATGATATATAATAAACGTTGCTTATGTTTTGCACCCATGCTAGTCCCGCCCCGCTATGCCGTTAGTAAAGTAACCTAACGGTGCATAAAGGGACACTGTGGCGAATGCGGATGGCATAAGTGTACGTTATATTTTCATTTCTTCTGTGATGCTTAGGAAGCATAATTGATGGGACTTCATTAATGAGATTAATGTGTAACGTTTTAGAAATCGTTTTGCGAATTTTCTGTTTTAGGGTAAAATAGTCGGTGTTTTCCGTTTTAACCCGATTATGATCAAACTTCTATATAGACTTGACGGCACCTAGTTTAGCTAGAATGAAGCTAGTGCGCCGGCTTTAGGGGTCAATTGGAAGTTTTGGTTCACATAGAATTTTTCCCTAATTAAAATATTATTTTAATGCTTTATTTGTGCACTTAATTAGTGGTAATTACATTTTTGCTTGGTTTAATTACAACTAAAGTAAATCTATGCTAAGTTAATCACTAGTTTAAGCTAGAAACTTCTCTTCCCAAAATATCTTGTTAATTGGGTAATTAAATTGTTTTTTTTAAAGAAAAGAATAGAAAAGGTGGCATAATTTCATTAATGAGCTTTTATTACATTTTTTTGCTAGAAATTCCACAAACTTCACAAAACACCCCCCCCCCCACCACTACCATTTCTTCCTTTGGCCGGCCATTCTCCCCTTATTGCCCTTCATTTCATTTCACCCCATTTCAACTCTTTTTAGCTCACAAAATTCATCAAAAATCCTTAATTTATCCAACAAACTCAAAAATAAATCATTACCCATTAATCGTTAGCCCAAAACTTGCTTAGATCTTCAAGAAAGTCTTGATTTTGGAGGCAAAATTTTAGACTTCTAGTTGCTTGTTTTTGGATCTTGGTGAGGTATAAAACCCTAACCCTAATCTTTAATTGTTGTTAAATCCTTATTTAGCTTATTAGATGTTTAATTTAAGTTTTTAATTTCATATTTAGAATTTCTAGCAAGAGTTTTTGTTAATCAAGTTAGGGTTTTGATTAGTAAAAAGGGTTAATCGATATGTTAAGCTTGAAGAAAACTTAACCTAGTTGCTAATTTGTTAAATGATATTTTCCTTTTTGTCTAATTAGCCTAATTAGCAAACTAAACTTTTTCTAATCCTATTTAAGTGAGATTAAAATTCTAGTAATGGTTTGGATAGTTTAATCTTGCTATTTGGTGATGTTTGTAAATTCTAGTTTTGGTAAAAACTGTTAGTTATATGTATGCCCTAGAGGCCATACTATACATGAGATGTATATTGTAGTAAATGCTTGGACATATATAGGGAGGACTTTCTTGCTCGACATGATAGTATGCTATCTGGTTACTCTTTAGCATAACGTGTATACTGATTGTCTCTCTGTTACATGTTGGTAAAGCCCTTAGGATGTGTACTTGACTACCTGGACTATGATGCGGATCATACTAGTGGGGACATGGTAGTCCATAAGTATATCCTTCAAGGTCCCCAGTCGTGGGTGTATCGAGACGGGGCATCGATATACCAGAGTAGACTAGCGTATACCTTCTCGACCCATACAGATGGGTAATGGAAGATCCCATATCCATTGGTGTTTGACATCGGAGATGATATACGGGTGCTCAGTGGAGACTGGGTACATTGGACGGACTCGCCGAGAACTCCCAGATGGTATTATACCTTACGTCAGATGGCAGTTCTCTGGTGACACTGGTACAGGTTAGTCTGTAGACCCGAGATCGTCATAGAATCTTGTGTGATTTCCACTGTGCTTTGATTTCCGCCTTAGCACATCCAAGAAGGCGTGCAAAACGGTGGTTTTTGGGTACAGTCCCGAGTCAGATGGAGGCAATGAGCGATAGGAGGGGTTTCGTCTCTCCCGGTATTGGGGTTGATGTTGCGCTATGCTCGATTGGCCATAACAGGGAAGTCCCTGGCCAGGGCTGGTTTAGAGATTTACTGGTAAGTTTTACCAGTAGTTTCTCGACCCGTTATGAGCCTCATATCGGCATGACTTATCGGTTATTGGGGTCTGACGTTTTACCACCCCTAGACTTGATATGCGACATATCAGACGAGGAGCCCGGACTGTACGGTAGTGTCACTGTCAGGCTTTTTGTAGGAGTTGGAGCGGGCTTGCTTGCTGATCTTCTGATCGCTCAATATCCGGGTAGCCGTTACGTCCAGCTAGTACCGCTGACGGCTTGTGGGTGCTTGATATGATCATCACCTACTGCCGGCGTATTGACGAGTCTTTAGAGTCATACATAGAGGTTTTACTGGCTCAGGCAAAATGAAATAGGAGCGCATATATGATATGTGCGGGACCGAGAATAATGTGAGTATGTGATACCGTATTCTATTCTCACGATGTTTGTGTCGATCGGTTATATGTGATATAACCAAGTTATCGAATCAAGGATTGATTCGATAAGTCGATACATTGGATGTTAGTCGGTTATATGTGATATAACCGGATTATTAAGTCTAGTGTTGATTTAATAATTTAGTGTATAATTGTATATGTGATATACTAATTTACATTAACTAACATTGGTTCACTTAAGCATTTATTTTTCTCACTTGTGCACAACTTAATATATATGTGATATATATTTATTTGTGTATATTTTGTATCATGGTTGTTGATACACACTACATGGGTGTATGAGACATACACCATTGTAATTATATTGGTGGGGTTTTAATATACAAAGTAAATACAAAATTAGTGGATAATTGTTCAAGTGCATGAAGCTTCATGAAGCTTATGAATGCATTGACCAAAGTCCACTAGTTTTGTTTTTACTTAGGATTTTTATAAACCTAACCACTATAATTAGCCATGGTTATGTCTCTACATGAGTTAGTATATGATACACACTCACCCATGGTTAGCTCATTCTCTCTCTTGATTTGTTTTCATTCTCATTTTGAGCTCATCTTCTTCCTCCTTCATATTCTTGCTAGGGTTTGAAAAAGAGAGAGATACAATGTGAGAAAAGAAATTCTAAAGTGTACCCATTTCCTATTTCATCATCCTCTACTACACTAGCACTTTAGTTTAGGTTGTTTGCTTCACTAATTCTCTAGTTAGTGAAGTAGAAGCTTGAGTTCGTATTCCCTCGACGTAGATCATCTTCGGCCTCGAAGACTTCAAGCAATACCATTGCAATTTTCTCATGGAGCCGTCCGAGAGTCCGGGAGTTCGATGATCGCAGCGAAGGGACTACAACAAGGAGCTTTAGAAGTGAAGGACCGATCTACAAAGGTTGTATTTCGTATTCACTTAGTGGTAATTGTTATTTACTAGCATGTGTTACCCTAATTATCTAGCAAAGATCTTGTTTAAAGTTATTCGGCATGGCTAAAATTTTAATCGGGCATGGTTGATGCCTTGTAGAACCTTATTAGAGTGCCTAGTAACCCTACAGTGGTATCAGAGCCTAGCTAGAGCATTAGGCGGCCTGTATACGAAGTTAAAACCCCGATCGATTCAACGAATACAAAATAATCCCCAAAACACTCAACACTTGAGTCAGATTAAAAATACCCATAAAATTATATGCCCTAATTTTTGCACAGTAATTTCTATTTCCCTGATTTATATTTTATAGGTATTTTTAATCTGACTCAAGTGTTGAGTGTTCTGGGGATTATTTTGTATTCGTTGATTCGATCGGAAAATTTAATTTCGTTGTGTTTTCCGGATATTTAGAAAGTATTAAAAAGTTCGAATGGATATCAATAACTCATTTTTTCCCGACCCGGAAAATTTCCAAGTGTTGGATTTTTCCGTTGTTTAAGAATGTCTAAATCGTGCAAGTTACGCAATGGACCCTCTAGAAGACAACAAACCTTAACTCGATTATGTGACCGTCTTGAACTGCCTTTTGAACCTTAGGGTTTGGGGCAGTACGGCGTGCCACATGTGAGGCGTTGGCTTGACCCTTCTACGGCTGGACCATTGGTACTGTGGCATGTGATGGATGTTTTTAAACTCCCCTCAAGTGTTGAGAACTATTTGGGAAATCTTGGGTGTTTGATTATTCGATCGAATAGCTTAACATTGTCTATTTATCTGGAATGTGATACAATATTTGGAATCCACAAGTAGTTATGAGATAACTAATTTGGATGTTATAAACATAGCAGTTTAGTCTCAAATGATCGGTTGCCACGGAATTTTGATGTGATCAAAAGTCCGTCGCAATCACGTAGCGTACGCGGATACTCGCCGGGTAAACTTAATAGACAGCCATGCCCCATAGACCCGACCAAGTGACTGTAGGAGAACCCCGTCGCCAAAAGCATCCATTCGGGTGCTGGCGGCAGCGATGTTCCGCCTTAGTGCACTTCGTCGACGGCATCAGCGAGTGCGGCCGTCTACTAAAGTTTGCGACGAGCATTCGATCAAATATCGGGAATCTTGTTGAATTGCCCGACTAGATATTGAAAAGTGTTTTCGATATAGAGACTAAAATGCAGGGTTTATAATTGTTAGGCATGCGATGTCTAAGGAGGTTGCGGATTCCAACCGTTGTAGTTTTACACTTTCTTTTCTGCGACCGTAAGTGTAATATGTGTTATCGTTCGTTGCTATATGTCAACGACAATTGGGATGCGCATATTTATTTACGTTGATGTCATGTGATGTTATGTGTTGCTGGATATGTTATATTGGATCGTCGCGTTCTGAATAGCCGGGGGTTTTATGTGAGATGAGGGTTTTTATTTTCATTCATGTAAAATTAATTGTATGTAATATTCTTTTATTGGGGCACTTCCGGGATGAGGTTGATGTCACCATTTGTATATTATTTACTTTTCCGCACTAGGATAGACCCAAGGAGGAGAGCACAAGTAACCGGGTTCTAGAGTCCAGTGGGAGACCAACTCGAGGAGTCGAGTCCGGGTCTCCTAACTCTAGAATTGGTAGGGTTGCTTGCCGCTCTCGTAGAGGTCTAGGGGTGTGGGTTTGTCTATTCATCGCGACCGTGGAATCCGTGTTTTATAGAGGCTAAAAATAAAACACGGACCTCCTAGTATATCCATTATTTCATATGATTCTTATGCTGCGATATCTGTGATGTGATCATTTGATATGTTGTGATAGATACTGTATATAGTATATATGATATATTATATATACGTTACTTATGTTTTACACCCGCGCTAGCCCTGCCCCACTCTGCCGTTAGTTACCTAACCTAACGGTGCACGAGGGGACATCGAGGCGAATGCGGATGGCATAAGTGTACGTCGTATTTATCTGTGATGTTTAGGTGATTTAAATGATGGGACTTCATTAATATGATTAATGAAAGAAAAGAAACCTAAAAGATGTTGTGGAATCGAATTTTCAAAAACAGGTAGCTACAGTTCTTGCTTTGCATCGCGGTGTTCCTTGTAGAACATCATGCACCTTATTCGATAAGGAAAGGGCCGAGATCCCTTCACCGGGAGTGACCCCTTTAGCAATGACTGGCAGATGCTACACCCCTCGGTTTTGTCTTTTGATTGCTTTTCTAGTTCTTGCTTTGCACAGTGATATATATGATATATCCTGCACCTCATTCGACGAGAAAAGAGCCAAGATCCCTTCACCGGGAGTGACCTCTTTAGCGAAACTAGCAAAAGCCTCAAAAACACTTCATTTTAAAATCATTTGATTCTACAACGATATCAAGTTCATTACGCAATAGGTTTTCAGAAAAACCTGTTGTTGCCCTCCGTCATTTCAGATAAGTAGTAGTTAGTATTCGTGCTGCGTTTGTTCGCCTTTGTCAAGGCGTAGTGTGCGGTAGCTGACTAGTGCTTATCTGCTTATGCATATGATGCAGATTGGGTTAGGGTAGTCGTACGACCTTGTTGGCCTTTGTCAAGGGTCGTGCGGGTGGGATTAATCCAATCAAGAAATGACGGGTTAAACTTGACTAGCATCCTATGGTTTGTTGGCCTTTGTCAAGGTCATAGGAGGTTAGGGGCAAAATATTATCGGGAATTTCAAGTGTTGAAATTTGCAATAAGATTGCATATCTTCTATGAGATAGTTGGATCCCGATACCCGCTGCGAGTAAGAGTTACTCCTGGGAGAGTTTTACACATTACAATTAGCCGATCAAGTAGGTGTCTAGAAAGGTGTCAACGGGGTTACGCCTCTGGGAAAACGAGGTTTACTTTAATTAGGTCTGTGCGAAAGCACGGGAAACCTCCCTCAAAGTACCGACACTGGCCTGGCTGAAAGATTGGCGAAGTTGTAGGGTGTAATTAATCCCGGCTAGTCTTTCCTTTTAGGGTTTGAAGGAAGATTTGATAAAAACAGTGGGAGCCATCCTGATTAGATAAAATAATAACCAATCTGATCTTGCAAGAGCGCACGCAGAGTGTTTTCTTCTCTCTCTCTCTCCAGGTAGCGACCATATCACGCCTTAATCAAGATAATAATACGGATGTATTGACCGAACCCGCTTGTTATACTAAGCTGGGGAACGTTGGTCCCGCTCCAACTTATAATTGTTATAAGACAGAGCAGGAAATTGGGGAATACCAGATTTCCCGTGCCGTCCAAACGAAGAAAGTGCATGTTGATGCATCATCTTCGGGTGTGTTCATTACAGAGAACTGTTTCTCAGTATCCTTTACGTCCTGGGTATGAGATACCGGACCAGGATCCCGCATATGTAATCTGTTACATGGGCTACAGATAGGTAGAGAACTGAGAACGGGTGATAAGTTTCATGAGATAGAAAACGGTGCAAGTGTTGCAGCCAAGTTTGTTGGTCGCTATCACCCTGTATTACCAGAATACATTGATTCTGAACGAATGTTATTAGATACCGAACCTGATATACAACATCATATCAGTCTCTTTATTAGTAAAGAAAGGATATAATTTTGTATTGTTGGATAATGTTTTAAACATTTCCTATATCAAGAGTTAATCGGTTCAGGCACGTTATCAAAGAGCTTTGACGTTCTAAATCAAACTACTGTTCTTAGTATGCAGAACACACACAAAAGGAAGAGTTCAGAAATGAACGAATCCTTCTTGAGGTATTGTAGACTATGTCATATCAATGCGACCCGACTAGCTGAAGTTACATATAGATGCATATTTAAATTAGTTTGAATTTACATCTTGTGAAACTTGCCGGTCATGTCACATAGATAAAATGACCATAGCTCTGTTTATTGGAAGCAGAGAAAGAGTTAGTGAACTGTTGGGATGATACATACTGATGTATGAAGGTCCCCTGTCTACACATACCAAGACCGGTTCTTAGTACTTCATTACATTCTCTGATGAACTCTCAAGATTCAGACATAAGTTCCTGTTGAAACACAAGTCCGAACCTTTTGAGATATTCACAGAATATAAGTTAGAAAGTAGAGAACTAAAACGGGTATAAGTATTAAGTCCTTTGGTGTGATCAAGGAGGAGAATACTTGAGCACGGAATTCCTGGATTATTCTAAAGGAGAATGAGATTCTCTCTCAGCATTACTCCTCCGTATACACCACAGCACGTCGGTGTATCGGAGCGGAGCAATCACACCCTATATGATAAGGTGTGCTCTATGATGAGTACTACTGAGTTACCTATTTCCTTTTGGGAGTTATGCACTGGAGGAGTTGCATACCTATTGAATATGGTTCCGATCAAATCAGTTGCCTACCACTTCATATGAGATATGGAAAGGGAAGAGCCTATATCTTAAGATTGTTAAGATTTGGGGTTGTCCAGCCTATGTCTAAAAGCATAATCCGGACAAGCTCGAGGCAAAGTCAGTTCTGTAGAAGTTTGTTGGATATCCCAAGCATTCGCAAGGGAATATCTTCTACCAAACCGGGGAACAAAAGATGTTTTGTTTCTCAGCATGCCACCTTTGTGAAAGGGAATTTCTTGTGAAGAAATTAGTGGACATGAGGTAGAACTGAAGGAGTTCCAGCCATACAAACTGCAGCTGATGATTTGATAGAACCAAAGGATTCAATAGTTTCTAACGAACCTCAGCCTCTCCGCCGATCTAGTAGGGTTCCTCACCCACCTAAGAGATACTTCGGTTTCTCTATGACAGTGGGAGCGAGGAATGCATCATGAGATGATGACCCAACTAGTTTCGAGCAGGCCATCAAGAGTGGGGACTCTGTAAGAATGGCTGGATGCTTAACGATCTGAGATGGAATCCTTATACACCAACAAAGTGTGAACTTTAGTCGCCTTATCTGAAGGGTTAAACCCCATCAGGAGCAAGTATATCTTGAGAAGATTACTTGGTGTACATGGAAAAGTTGAGACTTTCAAAGATAGACTTGTTAAAGGTTTGCATCATTGACCAGGTATGGATTATGATGAAACCTTTTCTAAGTACCTATGCTTAAGTCCATCCAGATCCTACTTGCCACGGCTACATACCATGACTACGATATCTGGCGGTTGGGTGTCATGACTGTTTTCTAAATGATGTTTTAGAAGAGAGAGTCTATAAGTACACAGTCAGAGGGCTTCGTAGACAGTGGGAGCAGCGGAAACGTGTGCAAGATGTTTTATGTGATAAAGCAGGCATCGCGGAGTTGGAACGTCTGTTTTGATGTGTTAGTCAAAGAAGTTGACTTCATCAAAATGGTAGATGATCCTTATATATACAAAAAGGTACTAGGGAGTATGGTGGTGATCCTCGTAGAGTACGTGGATGACATACTCTTGATAGGGAAGGAGTTTCCTATGCTACGCTCGGTCAATCTCCGCTTATCACAAGAATTCTACATATAGGATCAAAGTGATACCTATTAAATCCTAGGTTTTGGATCTATAAGATAGATCTAATTGGATGTTAGGATACTCACCAGTTGTAGTGAGATGGTATCAATTGATCCTGGGGAGAATCACTGGAAGGGTTCCAGGGTGATAAGGACGACTGAATGTCAGTAACAGGCATTGTCTTTACCCTCAGTAAAGGGACGGTATGTTGGAAGAGTTCCAAGAAAGATACCGTGGCATACTAGACGATAAAGGCTAGATACATCGCTACCAAAGAGGCAGTCTGGGTGTATATTAGTTTATGAGATAAACTTCGGTCCTACCATTGTGTGACAATGGAGTTGTGGCTTATGCCTAGGAACGCCCGTCCCATCAGTGATCCAGACATATTCTAAGGCATTGTCACCTGATCATGGAGTTGGTTGATCTCCAGGGGATCGAGGTTAGGAGAGTAGACTCAGAGGACAACACGGCGGATCCACTCACAAAGGCCTTTTCCCAGAGAAAGACTTTTATGGGATAGTTGAGTATGAGATACAGCAACCACTGTTATCAGATGGCCCTAGTGCAAGTGGGAGATTGTTAGTTATATGTATGCCCTAGAGGCCATTACTATACATGAGATGTATATTGTAGTGGATACTTGGACATATATAGGGAGGACTTTCTTGCTCGACATGATAGTATGCTATCTGGTTACTCTTTACCTTAACGTGTATACTGATTGTCTCTCTATTACATGTTGGTAAAGCCCTTACGATGTGTACTTGACTTCCTGGACTATGATGCGGATCATACTAGTGGGGACATGGTAGTTCATAAGTACATCCTTCAAGGTCTCTAGTCGTGGGTGTATCGAGATGGGGCATCGATATACCAGAGTAGACTAGCGTATACCTTCTCGACCCATACAGATGGGCGATGGAAGATCCCATATCCACTAGTGATTGACATCAGAGATGATATACGGGTGCTCAGTGGAGACTGGGTACACTGGACGGACTCGCCGAGAACTCCCAGATAGTATTATACCTCACGTCAGATGGCAGTTCTCTGGTGACACTGGTACAGGTTAGTCTGTAGACCCGAGATCGTCATAGTGTCTTGTGTGATTCCCACTGTGCTTTGATTTCCGCCTTACCAAGTCCAAGAGGGTGTGCAAAACGGTGGTTTTTGGGTACAATCCCGAGTCAGATGGAGGCAATGAGCGATAGGAGGGGTTTCGTCTCTCCCGGTATTGGGGTTGATGTTGCGCTATGCTCGATTGGCCATAACAGGGAAGTCCCTGGCCAGGGCTGGTTTAGAGATTTACTGGTAAGTTTTACCAGTAGTTTCTCGACCCGTTATGAGCCTCATATCGGCATGACTTATCGGTTATTGGGGTCTGACGTTTTACCACCCCTAGACTTGATATGCGACATATCAGACGAGGAGCCCGGACTGTACGGTAGTGTCACTGTCAGGATTTTTGTAGGAGTTGGAGCGGGCTTGCTTGCTGATCTTCTGATCACTCAATATCCGGGTAGCCGTTACATCCAGCTAGTACCGCTGACGGCTTGTGGGTGCTTGATATGATCATCACCTACTGCCGGCGTATTGACGAGTCTTTAGAGTCATACATAGAGGTTTTACTGGCTCAGGCAAAATGAAATAGGAGCGCATATATGATATGTGCGGGACCGAGAATAATGTGAGTATGTGATACCGTATTCTATTCTCACGATGTTTGTGTCGATCGGTTATATGTGATATAACCAAGTTATCGAATCAAGGATTGATTCGATAAGTCGATACATTGGATGTTAGTCGATTATATGTGATATAACCGGATTATTAAGTCTAGTGTTGATTTAATAATTTAGTGTATAATTGTATATGTGATATACTAATTTACATTAACTAACATTGGTTCACTTAAGCATTTATTTTTCTCACTTGTGCACAACTTAATATATATGTGATATATATTGATTTGTGTACATTTTGTATCATGGTTGTTGATACACACTACATGGGTGTATGAGACATACACCATTGTAATTATATTGGTGGGGTTTTAATATATAAAGTAAATACAAAATTAGTGGATAATTGTTCAAGTGCATGAAGCTTCATGAAGCTTATGAATGCATTGACCAAAGTCCACTAGTTTTGTTTTTACTTAGGATTTTTATAAACCTAACCACTATAATTAGCCATGGTTATGTCTCTACATGAGTTAGTATATGATACACACTCACCCATGGTTAGCTCATTCTCTCTCTTGATTTGTTTTCATTCTCATTTTGAGCTCATCTTCTTCCTCCTTCATATTCTTGCTAGGGTTTGAAAAAGAGAGAGATACAATGTGAGAAAAGAAATTCTAAAGTGTACCCATTTCCTATTTCATCATCCTCTACTAGACTAGCACTTTAGTTTAGGGTGTTTGCTTCACTAATTCTCTAGTTAGTGAAGTAGAAGCTTGAGTTCGTATTCCCTCGACGTAGATCATCTTCGGCCTCAAAGACTTCAAGCAATACCGTTGCAATTTTCTAATGGAGACGTCCGAGAGACCGGAGTTCGATGATCGCAGCGAAGGGACTACAACAAGGAGCTTTAGAAGTGAAGGACCGATCTACAAAGGTTGTATTTCGTATTCACTTAGTGGTAATTGTTATTTATTAGCATGTGTTACCCTAATTATCTATCAAAGATCTTGTTTAGAGTTATTCGGCACGGCTAAAATTTTAATCGGGTATGGTTGATGCCTTGTAGAACCTTATTAAAGTGCATAGTAACCCTACAGTGGTATCAGAGCCTAGCTAGAGCATTAGGCGACCTGTATACGAAGTTAAAACCCTAATCGATTCAACGAATACAAAATAATGCCCAGAACACTCAACACTTGAGTCAGATTAAAAATACCCATAAAATTATATGCCCTAATTTTTGCACAGTAATTTCTATTTCCCTGATTTATATTTTATGGGTATTTTTAATCTGACTCAAGTGTTGAGTGTTCTGGGGATTATTTTGTATTCGTTGATTCGATCGGAAAATTTAATTTCGTTGTGTTTTCTGGATATTTAGAAAGTATTAAAAAGTTCGAATGGATATCAATAACTCATTTTTTCCACAACATGCTTCGAATTCTGGCTACTGGCTTTGCTAGCCCTGCAATCCTTCTGCCAATGTTCATTCCCGTTACAATAGGAACGTCCCTCTTTTACTGCATCCAGTCCCGAAACTTTTGCCCTTGCTTTTCCTTTTTCTTCCCTGGTTTCCTTCAGGGTATAAGCAGAGGGCAGGGACTGTAGAATCAAGTCAGTATTTGACCCGTTCTCCAACGTGGTCTTCAGGTCCATGAGCTCAAAATAGCTGGTCTCTGTAAGGACGTTGCCCCCTACAGATGACCCGACAACCAACCTCGCTTGAAGCAATTCATTCGAGGTCTCATATCTTGCGATACGGATTGCTCTCCATATAAATCTTTGTTATGGAGGAAGATAGAAACTAAGTCCATCTTCTCGTGCTGCCTCTGATTTGCACCATCAACTGAGGCTAATACGAGGCACTTGGCTTTCGCACAGTCTTTTTCCGATGTCTTGCGGATATAAATATCCGTGACAGGGGAAACTGGACCTGAGATGGCAGGGGTTGGATCAGTCAAGAGGTGTCCCAGCTTGTCATGGGCAATGGACATCTGGACAGACCTTTGCCAGTCAAAACAGTCAGATTCAGTCATTTTATTATCTAGATGTAACCTATGTCTGGTCACTGGGTCGCTGCAATTAAGAGAGAGAGAAGAAAACACTCAGCATGATGCTCTTGCAAGTTTAGATTGGTTTTTAATTTATCTAAACAGGATGGCTCCCACTGTCTCTCGAATCCCTCCTCAAACCATAAAGGAAGAATTAGTCAGGATCAATCTCACCGTACAATACTTGCTTAACCGTTCGGCCAGGCTGGTGTCGGTACTTCGAGGGAGGTTTTCCAACGCTTTCGCGAAGTTCCTTAATTAAATAACCTCTTTTCCCTGTGGGCGTAGCCCCGCTAACACCTTTCTAGGCACCTACTTGGTTTATAGCATTGATCGTTAAGTGAGAAAGTTCCGGAGGAGTAGCATATACTCACAGTAGGATCAGGATCCAAATATCATCGTGTGATAAACTAAAGGAAACCTACCAGAATCATCACACTCCAAATGGTATGCAACACTAGCAAGTTTCAGTTCTTTTGAAACTCCCGATGTGGATTTTTGCCCCATGCTCTTATGACCTTGACGAAGGTCAACAAATCATAAGTCACATGTCAAGTTCTACCCGTCATTGTCCAGGTTAATTTGAACCCACCCGTATATACCCTTGACGAAGGTCAACAAGGTAATACGACTGTCCCAAACCAACGCATCTATCTATGCTACATATGAACACCCAACAGCTACCAATCACTATGCCTTGACGAAGGTCAACAAACATAGCTTGAATACTATTGAATATTCATACGAAACGACGGAGGGCTACGAATGGTTTTGGCGAAACCTTGAACGTAGTGAACTTGATATAATCGAAGGAACCTTGATAGCTTTTAAATGGAGTGGCTTAAGCTCCGCGTTTTAAAAGTTATTTTTGAAAAGAAACCGAGTAGTTTTTGAAATTGTTCCAACGACTTTTACTTGGTTTATTTTTCTTGCATTAATTCCTTTTAATGCGTCCCATCAATTAATCCTACCATTACAGAAAACAACGAAAATATGGCGTACGCTTATGCCATCCGCATTCGCCACGGGGCCCCGTCATTACCCGTTAGGTTACTTAACTAACGACAGAGCGGGGGTTGGACTAGCGCGGATGCAAAACATAAGCAACGCCTAAATAGATATCATATATAAATATACTCATTCGTCACATGCAATGATAGCCATTCCAGATCACAGATGAACACATTGGATATACTAGGAATCCGCAATTCGTACGAGCCTGTAACGAAAAGCAGATTACACGGTCGCGATGAATAGCCAATACCCCACCCTAGACCCTTACGGGTGCGGCAAACTACCCGCCAAATATCTGAAGCGGAGCAACCTCCCTCAACGACGTGAGTAGGCCACTCGGCACTTCGAGATACCCGGTAGTTTGTGCACTCCACCTTGGGTCTATCCTATGAGCAAAAACAATAAAAACAAATTATACAATGGCGGCTACAACCCCGACCCGGTTGTGCGGCCAAAAATAATATTACATCAATTTACATATTACATGAATTGAAAGATAAAAGAAAACTCTCATCTCACAACCCCCCGGCTATTCATCCGCGACAATCCAATGAATTCATATACACATACCATCAACATTACAGATCACAGATATGTATAACCCCCACTAATCGACGTATAGCGATTAGCGGACGTTCAATACATATATCACATCACAGATATAACCCGTTAGCTTAAGTCTTTTAGAAGTTCGATCAAAATACGGATTTTTAGGCCTCAAAAACAAAATTTGCTTTCTGGAAAATCTGGGCAGAAAAAACATATTGTAAAAATCCCAAAACACCCCACTGAACACACTGCATGAAAATTCTCCCACGGCCGAGTCAACTCGGTCGCGGTTCCGCGGCGGGAGCATGCTCCTGCCGCGGTTCCGCGGCGCTTTGACCGAGTCGTGGGACCATTTTTCTACAGTGTGTTCTAAAAAGCCTGAGCCGATTTTTAGTGTAAGATTTTTTATTTTTTGAACAGAAAACAGAATCGGCAGAAACTTGATTTTTCGGACATGTTTCGCGACTTTTTCTTCGATCGAATTTCTAGTTACTTTGCTAACATGTTAGATAGTGTTTAACTAGTCTCTGATACCACTGTAAGTCCACATTACCTCTCCCGGTACTTACGGGCTTGCGGAAATGATGAAAAACGATTTTTTAAGAGGTAGTAACATGGACTCAAAATACGGATCTTTGTTAAACAACTACCTAACAACCTAACTAGAGTTTTGCCTACTCGGTTAGGGGGGCTATACCTTTCTTGAACTCCTTCGTCTTCAACTCTTTCCGGTGTACGGATCGGCCTCACCTCGTCGTCTCATTGCGCCGAAGATGGATTCACCTGAAAGCTTCTACCTTTGGCTTCTTCTTCGAACTTGAAGAAACTAGAACACTTGGTTTGCTAAACCTTGTGAACTAGGATGAGTAGAGAAGTGATTCGGGTTTTCTTTTATCTCTAAGGCAATGTTTCTCAACTCATGAGAGGGTGTTGCCTTGAGCTAGAGAGAGAGCAAGACGAAGAGCAAGAGGGAAAGCTCAAGCAAGAGAGAGAAATGAAATGAGAGAATGAGCAAGACTTTTCTCAACCTCTCTCCCATAATCCAAAAAGAATAATAATAATAATAATAATTGAGTATTATGTGATGGTTCATATCATATCAAGTGGCATTATCATTTCATGCACTCATATTGCAAAGCATAACAAGCAAGCAAAAGTCTTTGCCATGAAATGATAGCCATTGCAATGATGATGGTCAACTAGTCCAACCTAGTCAACCGGTCAACAAAGTCAACAAGTCAACAAAGTCAACCCCTCATCTCAACCATGACACAATAATACTTAATTAATATTATCATTAATCATATTTCTTATTCTCATTAGGGTTTAGCCAAAAGTCAATAGTCAACAGTCAACAGTCAACAACCCCAATGAGAATCCTCTGCCTCTGTCTCTCTGTCAACTGTGCATACACACCCGCATCCGCGTTCCGAGGAACACGAATACAAACGAGATAAAACCAATCCCAAAATGTACACTAGGATCTGGCTTAAACTAAAGCCCGCTAGTGTTAACTGTCCGGACACCAAACATGCACAAGTGCACGGATGTGACCGAACCCTGTCGCAAAACCATGCGACCTCTACTCTTTTGCCTACAGGCGAATAGCTTTCTGTGTGGGACTCTAAAGACTCGACACTACGCTGGCAGTGGGTTTAACCACAGACCGCAAGCGGCACTAGCTGTGCGTAACGGTCCCCAGGTAGATGCCGACAAGAAGACGGACGAGGTGAAACCCATATGAACTCCTACTGAGCCTGAATGTGACAATCTTTGTACAGTCCGGTCGGTTCAACTGATACATCGCATGGCGGGCCTAGGGGGCGGTAAACGTCGGTCCCCTAATAGCGGTACAAGTCGTGTCGGAGTGTAGCCCAGAACACCCTGAGATAACACTGGAAACCTACCAGTATATCTTGCTTGCCCTGGCCAGGGACTACTCGTGTAATGGCTCTCCTAGACACAGCCCGATGTCAACCCCCAATACCGGGAGAGGCGAATCCTGTCTAACCGTCACTGCCTCCAAGTGCTTCGGGACTGCACCCAAAAACTACCTGTTTGCACGACTCCTTTGAGCCGTGGTAGGGTAGTAATCAAAGTACAGTGGGAACACACTCGAGGCGAAGTGACAGTGTCAAGTCAGCGGACTAAGCTGTACTCATGTCACCTGGGAACTGATAACTGACAATAGGTATAGTACCAACCAACAGTTCCCGACGAGTCCTGTCCAGTGTACTCGTAACCTAACGAGCACCCGCATACTATCTCCAGTACGACGTACTGATGGCTATGGGACAGACCATCTCCCCTGCTGGGATGAGAAGCGCATATGCTAGTCTACTCCGGAGTATCGATGCCCTGTCTCGATAGTCCTACGACTAGGGACCTGTATAAGGATGTGCTTATAGATTACCCAGCCCCCACGAGTGTGACTGTCATCACAACGCTGGTAATCAAGCAAAGATCCTAAGGGCTCTACTAATATGTATAAGCTATATGCTAAAAGAAACACATGCACATATTGAAGTAGAAACAAACCAAGTAGCATACTACCATTTTGAGCAAGATTGTCTATACAACTGTGAATATCCCAAGCTTCCATTAAGTAATATATAAGCTAGTATGATACAGTAATGGCCTCTAGGGCATATACACTAACAATCTCCCACTTGCACTAAGGCCATGAACTGGCGTATCGAAGACCTATCATCTCGATCAGCCGCTCGAACTGAGTCTGGGGTAAGGCCTTCGTGAGTGGATCAGCAGTGTTATCTTCTGTATTTACTCTCTTCACCTCGATCTCCCGGCGATCTACGATCTCCCTGATCAGGTGGTACCGCCTCAAAATGTGCCTGGACTTCTGATGGGACCTGGGTTCCTTCGCTAAAGCTATAGCGCCGTTGTTGTCACAATACAGCGGTATTGGATCAACACTGGTAGGAACCACCTGAAGCTCCGTGAGGAACTTCTTCATCCAGACAGCTTCCTTTGCGGCATCGCAAGCAGCTATGTACTCCGCTTCCATAGTTGAGTCAGCAACGGTTTCCTGCTTGGAACTCTTCCAGCAAACTGCACCTCCATTGAGGGTAAAGACATAACCCGACATGGACTTGGAGTCATCCCTGTCACTCTGGAAGCTGGAGTCAGCAAAGGCCTCGATCTGGAAGTCTTTTCCGCCATACACCAAGAACATCTCCTTAGTCCTTCTCAGGTACTTGAGAATGTTCTTTACTGCTATCCAGTGTTTCTCCCCTGGGATCGACTGATACCGGCTTACAACGCTCAATGCGTATGCTACATCTGGTCTGGTACACAACATCGCATACATAATAGATCCTACCGCAGATGCGTAGGGTATTGATGACATGCGAGCCCTTTCCAAATCAGTCTTGGGAGACATCTCTTTGGAGAGGGTGATTCCGTGACAAGCCGGTAGATTACCGCGCTTGGAATCTTCCATACTGAATCGTTTCAGTATGGTGTCGATGTACCTTGACTGTGAAAGTCCCAACATCCTTTTAGATCTATCACGATAGATCTGGATCCCCAGAATGTAGTTGGCATCGCCCAGGTCCTTCATGGAGAACCTCTGTGACAAGAATCCTTTGACTGACTGTAACATAGGAATATCATTTCCTATTAGGAGAATGTCATCGACGTATAAGACGAGGAATACCACATTACTCCCTACAATCTTACTGTAAATGCATGGTTCATCTGGGTTTTTTATAAAGTCGAATTCTTTGACAGTATCATCAAAGCAGATGTTCCAACTCCGCGATGCCTGCTTCAGTCCATAGATGGACTTGAGCAACTTGCACACTTTACCGCTGCTCCCACTCTGAATGAATCCCTCTGGCTGATCCATATAGACGCACTCTTCCAAATATCCATTTAGGAAAGCCGACTTTACGTCCATCTGCCAGATTTCATAATCGTGGAAGGCAGCAATGGCAAGAAGGACCCGAATGGATTTCAGCATAGCCACTGGAGAAAAGGTTTCGTCATATTCCAAACCAGGTCTTTGACGAAAACCCTTTGCAATAAGTCTATCCTTATAGGTCTCAACCTGTCCATCTACACCAATCTTCCTTTTGAAGATCCACTTGCATCCTACGGGTTTTACCCCATCTGGAGCAACGTCCATACTTTGTTGGTGTACATGGACTCCATTTCGGTCCGCATTGCATCCAGCCATTTTACCGAGTCACCGCTCTGAATGGCTTGCTGGAAGCTAGTAGGCTCATCATAATCGATAGTGCAATCCTCTCTATCCCCGTCTATGAGAAAACCGTAGTATCTCTCGAGCGGATGAGACTGCCTACTACTCCTGCGGAGCGGCGCAGGAATGCCCGGTTCTCCTGGAACTTCTGGTTCATCCAAGCTTTCAGTAACAGCTTGTGGTTCTGGAATTTCTTCCAGTTCTATTGCGCTCCCACTTATCTGATTTTCCAAAAATTCAGTTTCCAAGAAGTGGGCATGCGGAGAAATAAAAACTTTTGTTCTTCTGCGAAATAGAAAAGATACCCCCTGGAGTTCTTTGGGTATCCCACAAACTTACACAGTACTGAGCGTGCCTCGAGCTTGTCTGCATGCTGCTTTTTTACAAAAGCTGGACATCCCCATATCTTACGATACTTAAGACAGGGTTTCTTCCCACTCCACATCTGATATGGGGTGGTAGGCACAGTCTTGGTTGGAGCCTTGTTCAAGAGATATGCAGCTGCTTCTAGTGCATAACCCCAGAAAGATTGCGGTAACTCAGCCTTACTCATCATGGAACGAACCATACCCAATAGGGTTCGATTCCGCCTTTCAGATACACCGTTGTGTTGTGGTGTGTATGGAGGAGTACGCTGAGAGAGAATTCCATTCTCTTTTAAGTAGTACAGAAACTCGGCACTCAAGTATTCACCACCTCGATTAGATCTCAGTGTCTTTATACTTTTGCCTGTTTGTTTTTCAACTTCATTCTTGTATTCCCGAAATTTCCCAAAGGCCTCGGATTTGTGCTTCATTAAGAAGACATGTCCATACCTTGAGAAATCATCTGTGAAAGTAATGAAGTATGAATAACCATTTCGCGCATGTGTAGATATTGGACCACACACATCACTGTGTATGAGTCCCAAGAGCTCGCTCGCTCTTACTCCGTGTCCAGTGAACGGAGTCTTTGTCATTTTTCCCATGAGACAAGATTCACAAGTGGCATAAGACTGATACTCGAACGGATTCAAGTATCCCTCTTTATGTAACTTAGTTAATCGTGTCTCATTAATGTGACCCAGTCTACAACGCCATAAGAAAGCCTGATTTGTTTCCGGAGACTTTCTTTTAAGTGTGTTCTGGACACTGAATATCTGAGCTTGATTTAATACATATATCCCGTTATTTAATGTACCTGTCCCAATCATAACTTGATTTAGGTGGATGTTTACTACATTGCTTACAAAAGTAAATTCATATCCTTCCTTAGAAAGTAAGGATACAGATATGATATTACAAGTCGCACCTGGTACATACAAATAGTTACGCAAAATCAATATCTGCCCAGTTGTCAGTCCAAGATGATATTCCCCTACGGATTCAGCATCCATGCTCATTCCGTTAGCAACCCTGAGAGTCATATCACCTTTCCTGATAACCCTATGGATTCTCAAAGCCTGTAATGAATTATAGATGTGAGATCCTGATCCGGTATCCAATACCCAGAAAGTAGGGTTAACTGACATACAGTTCTCTATCACAAACACACCCGAAGACGAAGCCACAACATGCTTCGAATTCTGGCTACTGGCTTTGCTAGCCCTGCAATCCTTCTGCCAATGTTCATTCCCGTTACAATAGGAACGTCCCTCTTTTACTGCATCCAGTCCCGAAACTTTTGCCCTTGCTTTTCCTTTTTCTTCCCTGGTTTCCTTCAGGGTATAAGCAGAGGGCAGGGACTGTAGAATCAAGTCAGTATTTGACCCGTTCTCCAACGTGATCTTCAGGTCCATGAGCTCAAAATAGCTGGTCTCTGTAAGGACGTTGCCCTCTACAGATGACCCGACAGCCAACCTCGCTTGAAGCAATTCATTCGAGGTCTCATATCTTGCGATACGAGATTGCTCTCCATATAAATCTTTGTTATGGAGGAAGATAGAAACTAAGTCCATCTTCTCGTGCTGCCTCTGATTTGCACCATCAACTGAGGCTAATACGAGGCACTTGGCTTTCGCACAGTCTTTTTCCGATGTCTTGCGGATATAAATATCCGTGACAGGGGAAACTGGACCTGAGATGGCAGGGGTTGGATCAGTCAAGAGGTGTCCCAGCTTGTCATGGGCAATGGACATCTGGACAGACCTTTGCCAGTCAAAACAGTCAGATTCAGTCATTTTATTATCTAGATGTAACCTATGTCTGGTCACTGGGTCGCTGCAATTAAGAGAGAGAGAAGAAAACACTCAGCATGATGCTCTTGCAAGTTTAGATTGGTTTTTAATTTATCTAAACAGGATGGCTCCCACTGTCTCTCGAATCCCTCCTCAAACCATAAAGGAAGAATTAGTCAGGATCAATCTCACCGTACAATACTTGCTTAACCGTTCGGCCAGGCTGGTGTCGGTACTTCGAGGGAGGTTTTCCAACGCTTTCGCGAAGTTCCTTAATTAAATAACCTCTTTTCCCTGTGGGCGTATCCCCGCTAACACCTTTCTAGGCACCTACTTGGTTTATAGCATTGATCGTTAAGTGAGAAAGTTCCGGAGGAGTAGCATATACTCACAGTAGGATCAGGATCCAAATATCATCGTGTGATAAACTGAAGGAAACCTACCAGAATCATCACACTCCAAACGGTATGCAACACTAGCAAGTTTCAGTTCTTTTGAAACTCCCGATGTGGATTTTTGCCCCATGCTCTTATGACCTTGACGAAGGTCAACAAATCATAAGTCACATGTCAAGTTCTACCCGTCATTGTCCAGGTTAATTTGAACCCACCCATATATACCCTTGACGAAGGTCAACAAGGTAATACGACTGTCCCAAACCAACGCATCTATCTATGCTACATATGAACACCCAACAGCTACCAATCACTATGCCTTGACGAAGGTCAACAAACATAGCTTGAATACTATTGAATATTCATACGAAACGACGGAGGGCTACGAATGGTTTTGGCGAAACCTTGAACGTAGTGAACTTGATATAATCGAAGGAACCTTGATAGCTTTTAAATGGAGTGGCTTAAGCTCCGCGTTTTAAAAGTTATTTTTGAAAAGAATCCGAGTGGTTTTTGAAATTGTTCCAACGACTTTTACTTGGTTTATTTTTCTTGCATTAATTCCTTTTAATGCGTCCCATCAATTAATCCTACCATTGCAGAAAACAACGAAAATATGGCGTACGCTTATGCCATCCGCATTCGCCACGGGGCCCCGTCATTACCCGTTAGGTTACTTAACTAACGACAGAGCGGGGGTTGGACTAGCGCGGATGCAAAACATAAGCAACGCCTAAATAGATATCATATATAGATATACTCATTCGTCACATGCAATGATAGCCATTCCAGATCACAGATGAACACATTGGATATACTAGGAATCCGCAATTCGTACGAGCCTGTAACGAAAAGCAGATTACACGGTCGCGATGAATAGCCAATACCCCACCCTAGACCCTTACGGGTGCGGCAAACTACCCGCCAAATATCTGAAGCGGAGCAACCTCCCTCAACGACGTGAGTAGGCCACTCGGCACTTCGAGATACCCGGTAGTTTGTGCACTCCACCTTGGGTCTATCCTATGAGCAAAAACAATAAAAAGAAATTATACAATGGCGGCTACAACCCCGACCCGGTTGTGCGGCCAAAAATAATATTACATCAATTTACATATTACATGAATTGAAAGATAAAAGAAAACTCTCATCTCACAACCCCCCGGCTATTCATCCGCGACAATCCAATGAATTCATATACACATACCATCAACATTACATATCACAGATATGTATAACACCCACTAATCAACGTATAGCGATTAGCGGACGTTCAATACATATATCACATCACAGATATAACCCGTTAGCTTAAGTCTTTTAGAAGTTCGATCAAAATACGGATTTTTAGGCCTCAAAAACAAAATTTGCTTTCTGGAAAATCTGGGTAGAAAAAACATATTGTAAAAATCCCAAAACACCCCACTGAACACACTGCATGAAAATTCTCCCACGGCCGAGTCAACTCGGCCGCGGTTCCGCGGCGCTTTGACCGAGTCGTGGGACCATTTTTCTACAGTGTGTTCTAAAAAGCCTGAGCCGATTTTTAGTGTAAGATTTTTTATTTTTTGAACAGAAAACAGAATCGGCAGAAACTTGATTTTTCGGGCATGTTTCGCGACTTTTTCTTCGATCGAATTTCTAGTTACTTTGCTAACATGTTAGATAGTGTTTAACTAGTCTCTGATACCACTGTAAGTCCACATTACCTCTCCCGGTACTTACGGGCTTGCGGAAATGATGAAAAACGATTTTTTAAGAGGTGGTAACATGGACTCAAAATACGGATCTTTGTTAAACAACTACCTAACAACCTAACTAGAGTTTTGCCTACTCGGTTAGGGGGGCTATACCTTTCTTGAACTCCTTCGTCTTTAACTCTTTCCGGTGTACGGATCGGCCTCACCTCGTCATCTCATTGCGCCGAAGATGGATCCACCTGAAAGCTTCTACCTTTGGCTTCTTCTTCGAACTTGAAGAAACTAGAACACTTGGTTTGCTAAACCTTGTGAACTAGGATGAGTAGAGAAGTGATTCGGGTTTTCTTTTATCTCTAAGGCAATGTTTCTCAACTCATGAGAGGGTGTTGCCTTGAGCTAGAGAGAGAGCAAGACGAAGAGCAAGAGGGAAAGCTCAAGCAAGAGAGAGAAATGAAATGAGAGAATGAGCAAGACTTTTCTCAACCTCTCTCCCATAATCCAAAAAGAATAATAATAATAATAATAATAATAATAATAATTGAGTATTATGTGATGGTTCATATCATATCAAGTGGCATTATCATTTCATGCACTCATATTGCAAAGCATAACAAGCAAGCAAAAGTCTTTGCCATGAAATGATAGCCATTGCAATGATGATGGTCAACTAGTCCAACCTAGTCAACCGGTCAACAAAGTCAACAAGTCAACAAAGTCAACCCCTCATCTCAACCATGACACAATAATACTTAATTAATATTATCATTAATCATATTTCTTATTCTCATTAGGGTTTAGCCAAAAGTCAATAGTCAACAGTCAACAACCCCAATGAGAATCCTCTGCCTCTGTCTCTCTGTCAACTGTGCATACACACCCGCATCCGCGTTCCGAGGAACACGAATACAAACGAGATAAAACCAATCCCAAAATGTACACTAGGATCTGGCTTAAACCAAAGCCCGCTAGTGTTAACTGTCCGGACACCAAACATGCACAAGTGCACGGATGTGACCGAACCCTGTCGCAAAACCATGCGATCTGTCGCAAAACCATGCGACCTCTACTCTTTTGCCTAAAGGCGAATAGCTTTCTGTGTGGGACTCTAAAGACTCGACACTACGCTGGCAGTGGGTTTAACCACAGACCGCAAGCGGCACTAGCTGTGCATAACGGTCCCCAGGTAGATGCCGACAAGAAGACGGACGAGGTGAAACCCATATGAACTCCTACTGAGCCTGAATGTGACAATCTCTGTACAGTCCGGTCGGTTCAACTGATACATCGCATGGCGGGCCTAGGGGGCGGTAAACGTCAGTCCCCTAATAGCGGTACAAGTCGTGTCGGAGTGTAGCCCAGAACACCCTGAGATAACACTGGAAACCTACCAGTATATCTTGCTTGCCCTGGCCAGGGACTACTCGTGTAATGGCTCTCCTATACACAGCGTGATGTCAACCCCCAATACCGGGAGAGACGAATCTTGTCTAACCGTCACTGCCTCCAAGTGCTTCGGGACTGCACCCAAAAACTACCTGTTTGCACGACTCCTTTGAGCCGTGGTAGGGTAGTAATCAAAGTACAGTGGGAACACACTCGAGGCGAAGTGACAGTGTCAAGTCAGCGGACTAAGCTGTACTCATGTCACCTGGGAACTGATAACTGACAATAGGTATAGTACCAACCAACAGTTCCCGACGAGTCCTGTCCAGTGTACTCGTAACCTAACGAGCACCCGCATACTATCTCCAGTACGACGTACTGATGGCTATGGGACAGACCATCTCCCCTGCTGGGATGAGAAGCGCATATGCTAGTCTACTCCGGAGTATCGATGCCCTGTCTCGATAGTCCTACGACTAGGGACCTGTATAAGGATGTGCTTATAGATTACCCAGCCCCCACGAGTGTGACTGCCATCACAACGCTGGTAATCAAGCAAAGATCCTAAGGGCTCTACTAATATGTATAAGCTATATGCTAAAAGAAACACATGCACATATTGAAGTAGAAACAAACCAAGTAGCATACTACCATTTTGAGCAAGATTTTCTATACAACTGTGAATATCCCAAGCTTCCATTAAGTAATATATAAGCTAGTATGATACAGTAATGGCCTCTAGGGCATATACACTAACAATCTCCCACTTGCACTAAGGCCATGAACTGGCGTATCGAAGACCTAGCATCTCGATCAGCCGCTCGAACTGAGTCTGGGGTAAGGCCTTCGTGAGTGGATCAGCAGTGTTATCTTCTGTATTTACTCTCTTCACCTCGATCTCCCGGCGATCTACGATCTCCCTGATCAGGTGGTACCGCCTCAAAATGTGCCTGGACTTCTGATGGGACCTGGGTTCCTTCGCTAAAGCTATAGCGCCGTTGTTGTCACAATACAGCGGTATTGGATCAACACTGGTAGGAACCACCTGAAGCTCCGTGAGGAACTTCTTCATCCAGACAGCTTCCTTTGCGGCATCGCAAGCAGCTATGTACTCCGCTTCCATAGTTGAGTCAGCAACGGTTTCCTGCTTGGAACTCTTCCAGCAAACTGCACCTCCATTGAGGGTAAAGACATAACCCGACATGGACTTGGAGTCATCCCGGTCACTCTGGAAGCTGGAGTCAGCAAAGGCCTCGATCTGGAGGTCTTTTCCGCCATACACCAAGAACATCTCCTTAGTCCTTCTCAGGTACTCGAGAATGTTCTTTACTGCTATCCAGTGTTTCTCCCCTGGGATCGACTGATACCGGCTTACAACGCTCAATGCGTATGCTACATCTGGTCTGGTACACAACATCGCATACATAATAGATCCTACCGCAGATGCGTAGGGTATTGATGACATGCGAGCCCTTTCCAAATCAGTCTTGGGAGACATCTCTTTGGAGAGGGTGATTCCGTGACAAGCCGGTAGATTACCGCGCTTGGAATCTTCCATACTGAATCGTTTCAGTATGGTGTCGATGTACCTTGACTGTGAAAGTCCCAACATCCTTTTAGATCTATCACGATAGATCTGGATCCCCAGAATGTAGTTGGCATCACCCAGGTCCTTCATGGAGAACCTCTGTGACAAGAATCCTTTGACTGACTGTAACATAGGAATATCATTTCCTATTAGGAGAATGTCATCGACGTATAAGACGAGGAATACCACATTACTCCCTACAATCTTACTGTAAATGCATGGTTCATCTGGGTTTTTTATAAAGTCGAATTCTTTGACAGTATCATCAAAGCAGATGTTCTAACTCCGCGATGCCTGCTTCAGTCCATAGATGGACTTGAGCAACTTGCACACTTTACCGCTGCTCCCACTCTGAATGAATCCCTCTGGCTGATCCATATAGACGCACTCTTCCAAATATCCATTTAGGAAAGCCGACTTTACGTCCATCTGCCAGATTTCATAATCGTGGAAGGCAGCAATGGCAAGAAGGACCCGAATGGATTTCAGCATAGCCACTGGAGAAAAGGTTTCGTCATATTCCAAACCAGGTCTTTGACGAAAACCCTTTGCAACAAGTCTATCCTTATAGGTCTCAACATGTCCATCTACACCAATCTTCCTTTTGAAGATCCACTTGCATCCTACGGGTTTTACCCCATCTGGAGCAACGTCCATACTTTGTTGGTGTACATGGACTCCATTTCGGTCCGCATTGCATCCAGCCATTTTACCGAGTCACCGCTCTGAATGGCTTGCTGGAAGCTAGTAGGCTCATCATAATCGATAGTGCAATCCTTCTTTGTTGGTGTACATGGACTACAGTTCTTAGTATGCAGAACACACACAAGAGGAAGAGTTCAGAAATGAACGAATCCTTCTTGAGGTATTGTAGACTAGGTCATATCAATGTGACCCGATTAGCTGAAGTTATATGTAGATCCATATTTAAATTAGTTTGAATTTACATCTTGTAAAACTTGCCGGTCGTGTCACAGAGATAAAATGACCATAGCTCTGTTTATTGGAAGCAGAGAAAAAGTTAGTGAACTCTTGGGATGATACATATTGATGTATGAAGGTCCCCTGTCTACACATACCAAGACCGGTTCTTAGTACTTCATTACATTCTCTGATGGTCTCTCAAGATTCATACATAAGTTCCTGTTGAAACACAAGTCCGAACATTTTAAGATATTCACAGAATATAAGTTAGAAAGTAGAGAACCAAAACGGGTATAAGTACTATGTCCTTTGATGTGATTGTAGGGTTCCTAGGCACACCCATGAAGTTCTACAAGTGATCAAACATGGCCAATTCAAAAAATTTCTATGTGCCAAGTGACCCTAAGCAAGATCGTAACTAGAGGATAAGCGAAAACTATGCAAGTTAACAACTTTAATTAAAAGGGAAGTGACTACAACCTTTGTAGATCCGGTCCTCCACTTCCTTAGCTCCGTGACGATGTCCCCTCGCAGCGATCATCGGATCCCAGACTCTAGCGTCGGCTTCATCGGAGAAATGGGCGGGCTAGGTTGTCGACTTTGATGCCGAAGATGATCTACGTCGAGGAAACTCAAGATCAAACTCCAACTTCACCAAGTCATGAAACTTGTGAAGAAAACACCCTATACTACATGGAAAGTGGTAGAGGATGAAGAAATAGGAAGTGGGTTCACTTTAGAATTGGATTTCTCACTCTTTTTCTCAAGGCACCATTGAAGCTAGAATGGTTTCTTCTTCTTGAATAAGAAGAAAAGAAGAAAAAGAATATGATAAGTCTTTTTGGAAAAAGAAAATAAAGTGATTCTTATCATTTTAGCAACCATGGTTTAGTGTAGAGAATAAACTATAGTTTAGTTGAATGGTTAGGTTTAGGAAAGAAACAAAATGGTCAAGCTTTCAAAGCTTCATGAAGTTTCAACAAAAGAACAAAGCAAGCCACCATTTCATTTATCCTTCCAAAAATGAATTAAAGAAAATAAATAAAACAAATATAAAACCTAACCATTAAACTAAATATGGTTTAACATAAACACACACCCAAGTTTGCATGTATCATCAAACATGAAACAAACTAGTGCACAAAACTATATCATATACACAATGTGCACATCAAGTGAGAAAATCCATCTTAAGTGAACAAATACTAGTTAATGCAAAGTAATATATCAAATATATAATTATACATTAAATCATTAAATCAACACTTGATTTAACGATCCGGTCATATCGCATATGACCGACTAATATCCGATGTATCGACTTATCGAATCAATCCTCGATTCGATAACTAGGTTATATCGCATACAACCAATCGATACATTCATCGCGAGAATAGAATATGGTATCACATACACGCATTATTCTCGGTCCCGCACATATCTCATATGCGCTCCTATTTCGTTTCGCTTGAGCCAGGAAACCTCTGTGTAGGACTCTAAAGACTCGTCAATACGCCGGCAGTAGGTGATGATCATATCAAACACCCACAAGCCGCAAGCGGTCTGCTAAACGTAACGGCCACCTGGGTATTGAATGATCAGAAGATCGACGAGCAAGCCCGCTCACACTCCTGTGAATCCAATCAGTAACACTTACCATACAGTCCGGTCTGTTCGTCTGATATGTCGCATATCTCGCCAAGGGGTGGTAAACGTCAGACCCCAGTAGCTTGATAAGTCATGCCGATTTAAGGTCCATAACAATAGCATGAAACTACTGATAATACTTACCAGTAGATCATTGCAACCCTGGCCAGGGATTTCCAGTTATGGCCAGTCGAACATAGCACAACATCAACCCCCAATACCGAGAGAGACGAATCCCCTCCTATCGCTCATTGCCTCCATGTGAATCGGGACTGTACCCAAAAAGCACCTGTTTGCACAACTCAGTAGAGCCGTGGTAGGGTGGAAATCAAAGCACAGTGGGAGACACACAAGACTCTATGACGATCTCGGGTCAACAGACTAAGTTGTACCAGTGTCACCAGAGAACTGCCATCTGACGTGAGGTATAATACCATCTGGGAGTTCTCGGTGAGTCCGTTCAGTGTACCCAGTCATCACTGAGCACCCGCATACCATCTCTGATGTCAAACACCAATGGATATGGGATCATCCATCGCCCATCACATGGGTCGAGAAGATATACGCTAGTCTACTCTGGAATATCGATGCCCCATCTCGATATTCCCACGACTAGGAACAATGAAGGATGTACTCATTGACTACCCAGGCCCCACTAGTATGATCTACATCATAGTCCTGGAAGTCGAGTACACATCCTAAGGGCTTTATCAACATGTAAGAGAGAGACAGTAAGTATACATGTTAAGATAAAGAGCAACAGGATAGCATACTATCATGTCGAGCAAGAAAGTCATACCTATATATGTCCCAGCATCCACTACAATATACATCCAATGTACAGTAATGGCCTCTAGGGCATACATATAACTAACAATCTCCCACTTGCACTAGGGCCATCTGTAGTAGTGGTTGCAGTATCTAATACTCAACCATCCCATAAAAGTCTCTCTTTGGGAAAAGGCCTTTGTGAGTGGATCCGCCGTGTTGTCCTCTAAGTCTACTCTCCTAACCTCGATCACCCTGGAGATCAACTATCTCCATGATCAGGTGATGCTGCCTCAGAATATGTCTGGGTCACTGATGGGATCGGGGTTCCTTGGCCAAAGCCACACTTCCATTGTCATACAATGGTAGGAACCTAGTTCATCTTATGAACCAATATACACCCAAACTGCCTCTTTGGTAGTATCTTTAATAGCGATGTTACAAGCCTTTATCGTCTAGTCTGCCACGGTATCTAGCTTGGAACTCTTCCAACATACCGTCCCTCTACTGAGGGTAAAGACAATGCCTGCGACTGACATTCAGTCGTCCTTATCACCCTGGAACCTTTCCAGTGATTCTCCCCAGGATCAACTGATACCATCTCACTAAACCTAGTGAGAAGTTTAACATCTATTTAGATCTATCTCATAGATCCAAATCCCATGATTTAGGAGGTCTCACTTTTATCCTACTGGAGAATCCTTGTGATAAGAGGAGATTGACCGAGCGTAGCATAGGAAAGTCCTTTCCTATCAAGAGTATGTCATCCACGTACTCTACGAGGATCATCACCATACTCCATACTACCTTTTTGTACATACAAGGTTCATCTACCATTTTGATGAAGTCAAACTCTTTGACTACCACATCAAAACAGATGTTCCAACTCCACGATGCCTGCTTTATCTTGTAAAGCATCTTGCACATGTTTCTGCTGCTCCCACTGTTTACGAAGCCCTCTGGTTGTGTTCTTATAGACGTTCTCTTCTAAATCATTATTTAGAAAAGCAGTCATGGCACCCAACCACCAGATATCGTAGTCATGGTATGTAGCAATGTTAAGTAGGATTCGGATGGACTTAAGCATAGCCACTTGGAAAAGGTTTCATCATTACCCACGCCTGGTCGATGACGAAAACCTTCAACAAGTCTAGCTTTGAAAGTCTCAACTTTTCCATCTACACCAAGTAATCTTCTCAAGATATACTTGCTCCTGATGGGGATTTAACCCTTCAGATATAGCATCCAAAGTCCATACTTTGTTGGTGTATATGGATTCCACCTCAGATCGCTAAGCAACCAGCCATTCTTACAGAGTCCCTACTCTCGATGGCCTGCTCGAAACTAGTTGGGTCATCATCTCATGATGCAATCCTCGCTCCCACTGTCATCGAGAAACCGAAGTGTCTCTCAGGCGGATGAGGAACCCTTACCAGATCGGCGGAGAGGCTGAGGTTCGTCGGGGACAATTGAATCCTTTGGTTCTGTCAAATCATTAGCTGCAGTTTTGTATAGCTGGAACCTTTCCAGTTCTACAGAACTGACCTTGCCTCGATCTTTTCCGGATTTTGCTTTTGACATAGGCCGGACAATCCCAAATCTTAACTTACTTAAGAGATAGGTTCTTTCCATACCATATCTTATATGGAGTGGTAGGCACTGATTTGATTCGAACCCAATTCAATAGGTATGCAGCTTCTCAAGTGCATAACCCCCTAAAAGAAACAGGTAACTCAGTAATACTCATCATAGAGCAAACCATATCTAATATGGTGCGATTGCTCCGCCCCAATACACCGTTGTGCTGTGGTGTATTCAGAGGAGTAATACTGAGAGAGAATCACATTCTCCTTTAGAATAGTCCATAAATTCTATGCACAAGTATTCTCCTCCTTGATCTCATCATAGGACATAATACTTATACCCGGTTTTTGGTTCTCTACTTCTAACTTATATTCTGTGAATATCTCAAAAGGTTCGGACTTATGTTTCAGCAGGAACATGTGACTGAATCTTGAGAGATCATCAGAGAATGTGATGAAGTACAAAGAACCGGTCTTGGCATGTGTAGACAGGGGACCTTACATACATCGTCATGTATCAGTCCCAAGAGTTTACTTACTCTTTCTCTGTTTCCAGTAAACAGAGCTATGGTCATCTAATCTTTGTGACATGACTGGCAAGTTTCATAAGATGTAAATTTAAACTGATTTAAATATGCATCTAAATGTAACTTAGCTAGTCGGGTCGTATTGATATGACCTTGTCTACAATACATCAAGAAGGAATCATTCATTTCTGAACTCTTCCTCTTGTATGTGTTCTGTATACTAAGAACTGTAGTTTGATTTAGAACATCAATGCTTTTAGATAACGTGCCTGAACCGATCAACTTTTGAAATAGGAAAATGTTCAAAACATTATCCATCAATACAAAATTATATCCTTTCTTTACTAATAAAGAGACTGATATGATTTAAATCAGGTTCGGTATCTAATAACATTCGTTCAGAATCAATGTATTGGTAATACAGGGTGACAGTGACCAACAGACTTGGCTGCAACACTTGCCCCGTTTTCTGTCTCATGAAACTTATCACCCGTTCTCATTTCTCTACCTATCTGTAGCCCTATGTAACAGATTACATATGCGGGATCCTGATCCGGTATCTAATACCTAGGACGTAAAGGACACTGAGAAACAGTTCTTTATATTGAACACAACCGAAGGAGATGCATCATATGCACTTTCTTCGTTTGGGCGGCATAGGAATTCTGGTATTCCCCTATTTCCTGCTCTGTCTTATAACAATTATAAGTTAGAGCGGGACCAACGTTCCCTAGCTCAATATAACAAGCGGGTTACGTCAATACATCCTTATTATTATCTTGATTAAGGCGTGATATGGTCGCTACCTGGAGAGAGAGAGAAGAAAACACTCTGCGTGCGCTCTTGCAAGATTAGATTGGTTATATATTTTATCTAATCAGGATGGCTCCCACTGTTTTTATCAAATCTTTGTCACGACCCGAAAGTACGGAACATGACCGGCACTTAAACTACGAACGTCTCGAGGCGTAAGTAATCTAAGTAAACCGAAAACCCAGAAATCCAAACCAAGAAAAGTAGTAGAGTGCAGGAAAACCAATTTAAAACAAGTAGTTTTAATAGCATAAGCCGAATTATACGGTTTTTAAGAACATCAAAATTTACTGAAAATTTCGGCAGAGTCTCCTTTGTAAAAACTGGCTCCCAAACGGGATACAACATAAATAGTATACGAAATCAATAAAAAGGCATCCCCAAGCGGGAGCTAGCTCTTCGTCAATCGACGGTCACAACCACACAAGCAATAATATATACAACGCCAACGGCGAGGATCAAAACTCAAAAGGAACTCAAAACCACCAGAAATATAACGAGCGACTCTAAGGTCGAAAAAATAAACAGCACTGGTCCCTATCTCAAAAAAATACATGTTTGGTTGATGGAACTTCTAGATACAACAGAATAATGATATACAAGATATATAATGGGGGTATGATACAAGTAAACCCACCTACTAGCAAATCACCCGAATGAAACTGAGCCCGCAAGCCGTAATGAAACCTGTACGGCAAATCTGCAAGAAACTGGGGCACAACGGGGGTGAGTTGCCAACTCGTGAATAGAAAAACATCTACGCACAGAAATCGCATAAATAACGCAACCTAGGTCAATGATCATAATATATCCTCAAATATAAGTATAACAGGCAGCCTATAACAATGACTAGGGTAATATCTAACCCGAGTATAATTTCATGTGCCCGTGTCAGTGCCTCAGGTAGCAATATATCATATGAATGAGGTATGAATGCATGAAACAGAATACATGTAAATGAAGAAACTGTTTTCATAAGTTAGTGAGATTTTCTTCGTATTTTTAAACTGAGGTATCATAATGAAATCAGTATCAACAGTGTCTAGCATCGACACAAAACATAAATCTCACTGTCTCGAAATATCAATGTCTCAAGCTCAATATCTAGGGCGCCGTCAGTCCAACCGGCCCCTACCATCCATCTCAAGACCACGACGGTATCCTCCGGATATCCGACGCGTCGGGTAATATCACCGGTAGGTAGTGCTCCCCAGCCAGGCTCAACGTCAACACCACATTCCTCTTGCCCCGGGTACCATACCGGGCCCACCATGTACCCGTGACGGTTCCTCCACTCCTCGACACGGATCTCCAAAACCACAGCAAACTCATGGTGGACGACACTTTACATCACTAGAAAACCGCAACATTTTATATTTTAAAAGATCATAAGTTGTAAATTTTGCGGCTTTCCCCGAAATCCAAAAATATCATAAATCTCAAGAAATCATCACAAGTGCATATGTCAATGATAATGAACTAGGCATGAACAACTGAATAACAGTATGCATGAAGTGGTAGGTAATAACTACAATGTCTAAAATGGCATATAAGGGAAGTACACTAATATCATGTCAAAACTACCAGCTAACAATCTAAGTCAAGTAATTATATTCTCTAAAGTGTACGTAACATGGCAATTACCGATGAAGATGTGTGTGAGCCGGCAAGTAGGTGTACGTGGTACATACGCATCATCGGTAATGGTGCTGGTGTCCTAACAGCATGATATCAATAATGGAATATGCAGCAAAATAAATATGCGGGGCAGAGCGAATAGCAATAATGTGCGGGAGCTGAATACTAGACACAACGATAACTAATCTGCAATACTCTAATATAAGTCCTACGAATGGTGCCTTTTGAAATAACACGAATCATGGGGTTTTGAAAATAGGGGCTACGGTGTTTTTATGAAAAGATACGTCGTTTTTGAAATATCCGTAGATTCCCTTGAGCTGTCTTTAAAAATGCCCACGATTCGTTAGTTTTTGAAATAGGTAAGAAGTCTAATCTAATCTAACAACTACACTAAACTATACGGCTGAACTAACAAGCTGAACTACAGGTAAGGAAACCGCCTATCATCTGAGTCGATACATATACATACATGTATATGTATAGTCGGTGATCCCGCCTCGATAATATCATATCCGATACCATATCTATAATCAGGCATCCCAAGTCAAGAGTGCGGATCAATCATCGATATAGCTCGTACGTAAATCCGTCGTACGGCATCCCAATCTGGGTACGGGTCAATATCACATTCATCATACTATTCACCTGGTATCCTCTTTATCCAATATCATGGTCGGGGTACTGATCTGCGTCTAGTACCATACTGATACCGCCTACGTATGCATGGACGTGTGTGAAACACTACGTCAAGGACCCGCTACAACGTCATGTCGTATCTAAGATACGAACCCTGCTATATCACCGATCTCACGGCCTCAAATCAAATCTCATCGACTCAGCTCAATCCCAAGTATCATCCTCAATCTGTATGTGAACACATAGTCCCATACCCATGTGAACACATAACTATAAAGAATCCCATGAGCACATATCAATAGGAATGTATGCAAGTATGTATGTGTGTATGTGTGTGTAACACTACCCTAGGGTTCGCAACACTAAAGTAATCCAACACACCAATATCCATCCTAAGCATCGTTATTAATCCCAAATAATATATAATAAATGTTGGTGTGTATACGCATCCGTATACACCACCACGGACTGCGGGGGTGCTATACGCCATCCACCCGACTTCTCCCCGTAGATATAAATCTACTCACCTGAACCTCGCTCGCCGGTGCCGACGTCGCCACGCGCTTGCTTGTCGTCTCGAAGTCCACCTGGGGTACCTACATATCATAACGCACCGTATCGCATAAAAACCCAATTCAAAATCGAAACGTCATAAGAAAACCAAATCGGCACGCGTATCACGCATAGGTCCAAACCTATCGCCCACGCATGCAGGAATAGTCAAACCAACCCTCGATGTCGATGTACGAACGTCAAACCATCGAGAAAATCTAATCACACTCATTTGCACATTCACGAACACTAATTTTAATATAAACTAGGTTAAAACTCACAAAAACGCCAATTTCACTTAAAAAGTCATTTTTCCGAAAATCTAGCAAGCACAATTCGCCGTTTTTGTACAAAACACGATATTTAAATGAATGTAGCGGCCAATATATTTATTAAATATCTTAAATAAGTCGTATAAACAATTTCCGGAATTTAATCTCATTAATTTCCAAAAATCCTAATATTCTAGTTTACCAAAAATACCCTTTTTAACAATTTCAAAGAAAAATACACAAACTACAATCTAGCTTAGAATTGCATGATCCAAAGCATTAAACCACACTTAATAAGGTTAATGAAGCCAAGAAAAACCTAATCACACTTTTAATCCCAATTATATAACCAATTTCAAAAGCCTAGTTAGCAAATTAGCATAATTAACACAATTTCCTTAAACTAACCATTAACAACTAACTACTAATCTTGTTCTACAATTTTAGTGGCCACAATATTCACCAAATAACTTAATTAGGTCAAAAAAATATTAAGTAGATTTTTATTTCATCTAATTACATCTATCCTAAAACCTAGTTTCCAAAATATTTTCATTTGGACAATTACATGTTACAATTGGCAATAAGTAACAAATTTAAGTTGCACAACTTAAGATGCTAAAAAAAACAACCATCACACAACCATGAACACATGATCACAACCTAACTTGATCTCAAACTCTTTCCATTACAAACTAAATCCCAATTAGAGTTGCATTCAAACTTAATTGACTTTAATCAAAGAAACTATACAATAATTAGATTTGGCTTGGGATTTATACCTCACCAAAAATAAGAGACCAAGCTTGAAATCTAGCCTCCCAAAATGGCCTCCAAGCTCCTAGATCCATGCAAGAATAGCTATTGAAAAATGGGTAGGAGTTAGATTTGAGTTTTGGTTTAATTTTGATGGAAATTTGATGGATTTTGAAGACTTTTTTGATGAGGAAAAGAGAGGGGAAGAAGGAGGAGGGGCTGCAGTTTGAGGGAGGATGGGGCTCGGCCAGCAGGTGGGGGAGGGATGTGGAGGGTGTGGGTGTGGAAAAGAAAGTCCAAGTCAAGATAAAATACCCCCAAGTCAACACCAACTTCTTCTCTCACTAATCTTTTCTTTTCCTTTCATTTCTATGAAATTCAAGTGGGGACCAAAGAGGGGCTGCTGAATTCAGCCATGGGGATAAGTGAATGGGGGTGTGTGGGTGTGCGTACGGGTGTGGGGTGATGAAAAATGATAAATACAATACCCCAAACATCCATTTACGCTAAAAAAAAGCCTTTTTTCTTCAATAATTTCTAAACCGTTTTGGCAAATAATTTCGTTCCAAAAACCACATGATAAAATTTTATTTAATGTTTTATGATGCACAAAATTTGTTTCAACTCATTCCAATTTGTAATTTTCCCTAATTAAATGTATTAGTGACGGCTTAAATAATAATAAAATAATATTTTTTTTCAGAAAATTTGAAATTTCACCAGCGGCTCAATAAACACCAAATAATAGCAATTACATATCTAGAATATGTATATTTAAGTTTTATAATAAGATATTTGTATTTTGACTTTTTACAGAAAACCCCCTTATTTTACCGATTTTTTCGAAATTTCACCGAAACGATTTTCAAAACGTTACAATCTTCCTTCAAACCCTAAAAGGAAAAAACTAGCCGGGATTAATTACACTCTACAAGTTCGCTAATCTTTCAGCCAGGCCAGTGTCGGTACTTTGAGGGAGATTCCCCGTGCTTTCGCACGGACCTAATTAAAGTAAACCTCGTTTTCCCAGAGGCGTAACCCCGTTGACACCTTTCTAGACACCTACTTGATCGGCTAATTGCAAAGTGCAAAACTCTCCTAGGAGTAACAATTACTCGCAGTGGGTATCGGGATCCAACTATCATATAGAAGGTATGCAATCTCATTGCAAATTTCAACACTTGAAACTCCCGATAAAGGTTTTTACCCCTAGCACCTATGACCTTAACTATGGTCAACAAATCATAAGCACTAGTCAAGTTCTACCCGTCATTTCGTGATTAATTAGACCCACCCACATGACCCTTAACTAAGGTCAACAAAGTCACGCGACTGTCCTAACTAATCGCGTCATATGCGGTGTAGAAAGACATCACTTAGCTACCGTACACTGTGCCTTAACTAAGGTCAACAAACACAGCACGAATACTAAGTACTCTACTTCCTAAAATGACGGAGGGTTGCGAATGGTTTTTATGAAAACCTTTAACGCTTTGAACTTGATCTCGTTGCGGAATCAAATGGTTTTTGAATGGATCGTTTTTTAGGCTTTTCTAGTTTTGCTAAAGGGGTCACTCCCGGTGAAGGGATCGTCGGCCCTTTCCTCATCGAATAAGGTGCAGGATATATCATATATACCGCTGTGCAAAGCAAAAACTATAGAAGCAATCAAAGGACAAACCGAGGGTTGTAGCATCTGCCAGTTATTGCTAAAGGAGTCACTCCCGGTGAAGGGATCTCGGTCCTTTCCTTATCGAATAAGGTGCAGGATGTTCTACAAGGAACACCGCGATGCAAAGCAAGAACTGTAGCTACCTGATTTAATTTTTGAAATTCAATTCCACAACATCTTTTAGGTTTATTTTCTTTCATTAATCTCATTAATGAATATCCCATCATTTAAGTCCACCTAAACATCACAGATAAATATAACGTACGCTTATGTCATCCGCATTCGCCTCGATGTCCCATCTGCACCGTTAGGTTAGGTAACTAACGGCAGAGCGGGGCAGGGCTAGCGCGGGTGTAAAACATAAGCAACGTCTATATAATATATCATATATACTATATACTATATCTATCTGAACAAATCACATGATCACATCACAGATAACGCAGCAGAAAATATCATATGAAATATTGGATATACTAGGACGTCCGTGTTTTCAATATGAGCCAGTATAAAACACGGATTCCACGGTCGTGATGAATAGCCAATCCCACACCCCTAGACCCCTACGAGAGCGGCAAGCAACCCTACCAGTTCTAAGGTTAGAAGACCCGGACTCGACTCCTCGAGATGGTCTCCCACTGGACCCTAGAACCCGGTTACTTGTGCTCCCCTCCTTGGGTCTATCCTAATGCGGAAAAGTAAATAATATACAAAAGGTGACAACATCCGCAACCTGGAAGTGTCCCAATAAAAGAATATTACATACAAGTTTTTACATGAATGAAAATGAAAAACAGTCATCTCACATAAAAAAAAACCCGGCTATTCGAACACGACGATCCAATATAACATATCCAGCAACACACAACATCACATGTCATCAACGTAAGTAAATATGCGCATCCCAATTGTCGTTGACATATAGCAACGAAACCGGCGATATCACATATTACACTTACGGTCACATAAAAGAAAGTGTAAAACTACAACAGTTGGAATCCGCAAACTCTTTAGACATCGCATGCCTAACCAAATGAATTCCTTATACATCGCATGCCTAACAATTATAAACCCCGCATTTTAGTCTCAATATTGAAAACACTTTTCAATATAAAGTCGGGCAATTCAACAAGATTCCCGGCAACCAGAACGAATGCTCGTCGCAAACTTTAGTGGACGGCCGCACCCCCGATACCGTCGACAAAGTGCACCAAGGCGGAACACCGCTACCGCGAGCACCCGAACGGATGCTTTCGGCGACGGGGTTCTCCTAAAGTCACTTGGTCGGGGCTAAGGGGTGTAGCTGTCTATTAAGTTTACCCGGCGAGTATCCGCGTACGCAACGTGATTGCGACGGACTTTTGATCACATCAAAATCCCGTGGCAACCGATCAAGTGAGACTAAACTGCTATGTTTATAACATTCAAATCAGTTATCTCATAACTACTTATGAATTCCAATTATTGTATCACATTCCAGATAAATAGAAAATGTTAAACTTTCCGATCGAACAATCAAACACCCAAGTTTTCCCGAAACAGCTCAACACATGAAATAGGTTCAAAAACATTCACTTCATGCCTCAGTACCAACGGTCCAGCCGTAGAAGGGTCAACCCAACGCCTCACATGTGGCGCGCCGTACTACCCCAAACCCTAAGGTTCAAAGGGCAGTTCAAGACGGTCACATAATCGAGTTAAGGTTTGTTGTCTTCTAGAGGGTCCATCGCGTTACTTGCACTACTTAGAACGTCTTTAAACCACGGAAAAATCCAACATTTGGAAACTTTCCGACAGGGGAAAAAGTGGGTATTTATATCCGGTCGAACTTTTTAACATATTCTAAAATTACCCAGAAAAACATATAGACAAAGTTTGATAATCCGATCAAATCTACGAACTCCCAATACAACCCAGAAAACTCAACTCTTGAGTAGGATTTAAAAATTCCCAGAAAATACAGCATTACAGTATAGGAATTACTGTGCAAAAATCAATGAAAGAGGCGACCGTACGGCGGCGGAACCGCCGCACATGCCAGGCTCGTGCCGCGGTTCCACGGCGGTTTAATCGAGTTACGCTCTCGTTTTGCACAGTATTTCTTAAAATAGCCTGCTGATTTTTCTTCCTATTTTTAATTCGGAAAAATGCACAGTTTTGAAAAATGTACAGAGAAGGGGTCGGATTAGGGTTTTGTGTTTCGATCGGAGTTCTAACATCGTCTACGCATCACCTAAGGCTCTAGCTAGGCTCTGATACCACTGTAGGTCAGGCAGCCACCCCATCCAATGGGGTCGCCGTGGCACCAACGGGTCCCTCAGCCGCTACTTTTTACGCATGCCCCCTCGCGAGGACTACAACCCGCCAGAACACCTTCCGGTCTAGGGACACCCTAGGGGTAAGAGCCTATGCTTCGCCACACTGTCATACAGTGAGAACCCCCCATAGGTCGACATCCAATGCCTAGTAGCTTTGATACCACTGTAGGGTTCCTAGGCACACCCATGAGGTTCTACAAGTGATCAAACATGGCCAATTCAAAAAATTTCTATGTGCCAAGTAACCCTAAGCAAGATCGTAACTAGAGGATAAGCGAAAACTATGCAAGTTAACAACTTTAATTAAAAGGGAAGTGACTACAACCTTTGTAGATCCGGTCCTCCACTTCCTTAGCTCCGTGACGATGTCCCCTCGCTGCGATCATCGGATCCCAGGCTCTAGCGTCGGCTTCATCGGAGAAATGGATGGGCTAGATTGTCGACTTCGATGCCGAAGATGATCTACGTCGAGGAAACTCAAGATCAAACTCCAACTTCACCAAGTCATGAAAGTTGTGAAGAAAACACCCTATACTACATGGAAAGTGGTAGAGGATGAAGAAATAGGAAGTGGGTTCACTTTAGAATTGGATTTCTCACACTTTTTCTCAAGGCACCATTGAAGCTAGAATGGTTTCTTCTTCTTGAATAAGAAGAAGAAGAAGAAAAAGAAAAAGAATATGATAAGCCTTTTTGGAAAAAGAAAATAAAGTGATTCTTATCATTTTAGCAACCATGGTTTAGTGTAGAGAATAAACTATAGTTTAGTTGAATGGTTAGGTTTAGGAAAGAAACAAAATGGTCAAGCATTCAAAGCTTCATGAAGTTTCAACAAAAGAACAAAGCAAGCCACCATTTCATTTATCCTTCCAAAAATGAATTAAAGAAAATAAAAATAAAAAAATATAAAACCTAACCATTAAACTAAATATGGTTTAACATAAACACACACCCAAGTTTGCATGTATCATCAAAAATGATACAAACTAGTGCACAAAACTATATCATATACACAATGTGCACATCAAGTGAGAAAATCCATCTTAAGTGAACAAATACTAGTTAATGCAAATTAATATATCAAATATATAATTATACATTAAATCATTAAATCAACACTTGATTTAACGATCCGGTCATACCGCATATGACCGACTAATATCCGAGTATCGACTTATCGAATCAATCCTCGATTCGATAACTAGGTTATATCGCATACAACCAATCGATACATTCATCGCGAGAATAGAATACGGTATCACATACACGCATTATTCTCGGTCCCGCACATATGTCATATGCGCTCCTATTTCGTTTCGCTTGAGCCAGGAAACCTCTGTGTAGGACTCTAAAGACTCGTTAATACGCCGGCAGTAGGTGATGATCATATCAAACACCCACAAGCCGCAAGCGGTCTGCTAAACGTAACGGCCACCCGGGTATTAAACGATCAGAAGATCGACGAGCAAGCCCGCTCACACTCCCGTGAATCCAACCAGTAACACTTACCGTACAGTCCGGTCCGTTCGTCTAATATGTCGCATATCTCGCCTAGGGGTGGTAAACGTCAGACCCCAGTAGCTTGATAAGTCATGCCGATTTAAGGTCCATAAAAATAGCATGAAACTACTGATAACACTTACCAGTAGATCATTGCAACCCTGGCCAGGGATTTCCAGTTATGGTCAGTCGAGCATAGCACAACATCAACCCCCAATACCGGGAGAGACGAATCCCCTCCTATCGCTCATTGCCTCCATGTGAATCGGGACTGTACCCAAAAACCACCTGTTTGCACAACTCAGTAGAGCCGTGGTAGGGTGGAAATCAAAGCACAGTGGGAGACACATAAGACTCTATGACGATCTCGGGTCAACAGACTAAGTTGTACCAGTGTCACCAGAGAACTGCCATCTGACGTGAGGTATAATACCATCTGGGAGTTCTCGGCGAGTCCGTTCAGTGTACCCAGTCATCACTGAGCACCCGCATACCATCTCTGATGTCAAACACCAATGGATATGGGATCATCCATCGCCCATCACATGGGTCGAGAAGATATACGCTAGTCTACTCTGGAATATCGATGCCCCGTCTCGATATTCCCACGACTAGGAACAATGAAGGATGTACTCATTGACTACCCAGGCCCCAGTAGTATGATCTACATCATAGTCCTGGAAGTCGAGTACACATCCTAAGGGCTTTATCAACATGTAAGAGAGAGACAGTAAGTATACATTTTAAGATAAAGAGCAACCGGATAGCATACTATCATGTCGAGCAAGAAAGTCATACCTATATATGTACTAGCATCCACTACAATATACATCCAATGTACAATAATGGCCTCTAGGGCATACATATAACTAACAGTAATCAAGGAGGAGAATACTTGAGCACGGAATTCCTGGATTATTCTAAAGGAGAATGAGATTCTCTCTCAGCATTACTCCTCCGTATACATCACAGCACGTCGGTGTATCGGGGCGGAGCAATCACACCCTATATGATAAGGTGTGCTCTATAATGAGTACTACTGAGTTACCTATTTCCTTTTGGGAGTTATGCACTGGAGGATTTGCATACCTATTGAATAGGGTTCCGATCAAATCAGTTGTCTTCCATTTCATATGAGATATGGAAAGGAAAGAGCCTATATCTTAAGTTTGTTAAGATTTGGGGTTGTCCAGCCTATGTCTAAAAGTATAATCCGGACAAGCTCGAGGCAAAGTCAGTTCTGTAGAAGTTTGTTGGATATCCCAAGCATTCGCAAGGGAATATCTTCTACCTAACCGAGGAACAAAAGATATTTTGTTTCTCAGCATGCCACCTTTGTGAAAAGGAATTTCTTGTGAAGAAATTAGGGGACATGAGGTAGAACTGGAAGGAGTTCCACCCGTACAAACTGCAGCTGATGAATTGATAGAACCAAAGGATTCAATAGTTTCTAACGAACCTCGGCCTCTCCGCCGATCTAGTAGGGTTCCTCACCCACCTGAAAGATACTTCGGTTTCTCTATGACAGTGGTGTAAGTCTACGCTAGCGCCCCGGCAGTCTACAGACGCCAAAATGCGGAACAAAACTTTAAACTGGCGCTATCGTATACTTTAACCCGGATCTGCCATTATTGCTAAACTAACAAACTGTAAAGAGTGTAGAAAGGTTATACCGAACGATCCGAGTCCTTCGTTCTTCAACCATCATCCCACGCTCCGTTGCGGCTGCTCCGATCTCGTCGATCTCCGATTCCTTCGTCGAGGTGGCACCACATGATCGATTCTTTAAACGGGCTCCCGCCTCTGACTCGAGGCAACTCGATCGTCAAGTTTGCTAAAAGAGACGACCAAGATTGATGTAGAGAATGAGTAGATGACTTTGTCTCACTTCGTCCAAGTCCGTGGACGATCGGTTAATGAAGTTGCCGAGGGAATCGGGTGATGGAATGAACTGTAAAATTCCATGCACCCCAAATACTATCATATCTTTTCTACAAATGAAATCAACAACCATGAGAGAGAGAGGAGGGGGCCGGCCTCTTATAAAGAGAGGGAGGTGACCGTAGGAGAGGGGGTGACCATAGGATAAATATCATATGTGAACACAAACTAAATATCTTGCATAAAGATTTTAAGCAAAACAAGAAAGTAATGAAATCAAAGCATGAGTCACTTAGCCTTGTCACAAATTCTAGAACCTTCTAGAACCTTCTAGAAGCACGACTCACTCTCATCCAAGAAAAGATAAATCCGCCTTTAACCAAATGTTAAAAGACGGCTGATAGAAAACTGGAAACTGGCAACTTCCAAAAGTGATCCTGAAACAACTTTCAGGATAACCCCGAAACTGTATAAATATACCCGCATTTGTATTACGACCGAATAAAAATGCAACTGATACAAAGATATTATACCTACTCAATATAATACTCGGATCCGGCTTAAACCAAAGCCGACCACTATCATCTGCCCGAAAACTGACACGTGCGTAAACGCACGTGCATTTTCCGAACCCTGCCATAAAACCATACGGCCTCTACAACGTTTCGCCCGAACTTGGAAAACTGTCTGTGGGGGACTCTAATGACTCGTCAGTACCCTGGCAGTGGGTTTAACCACAAACCGTCAGCGGCACTAGCTATGCGTAACGGCTGCCCATGGACTGACCTCAAGGGTGGCCGAGGAGCGAACTCAAGGGAGACCGATGAGCGAACTCCTCCGAAATCCCTACTGAGCCTAACAGTGACAATGTATATACAGTCCGGTCCGTTCGTCAATGAGTATCGCATATCCGCCTAGGGGGCTAGTAACGTCAGACCCCCAATAGCAGTATAAGTCGTGTCGGAGTGAAGCCCAATAACACCCTGAGATACTACTGGAGTACCTACCAGTAAATCTCCTACCATGGCCATGGATTTGTGTAATGGCTCTCCTAGACACAGCACGACCTCGCCCCCAATACCGGGAGAGACGAATCCCCTGCCGATCCGCTCACGTGCCTCCATATGGCTCGGGACTGTACCCAAAAGCTACCTGTTTGCACGACTCCTTTGAGCCGTGGTAGGGTAGAAATCAAAGCACAGTGGGAACTCACACGAGACAAATGACGACCTCAGGTCGATGAACTAACCTGTACACATGTCACCAGGGAACTGCTATCTGACGGTAGATATAATACTAACTAGCAGATTCCCGGCGAGTCCTGTCCGGTGTACTCATAACCCAATGAGAACCTGTATACATCTTAGGTGATCCAACTGACACCAGTGGCTTGTGGGACCGGCCACCGCCCCTCGTCGGGGTCTCGACTGTATACACTAGTCTACTCCGGAGTATCGATGCCCTGTCTCGAAACTCCCACGACTAGGGACCACAATTAAGGATATGCATATAAACTACCCAACTCTCACGTATATGATCGCCATCATACTGTTGGTAGTAAAGCAAGATCCTAAGGGCTCTATCAAAGTGTAACATGCAATCAGTCACCTGAACATGTACACGACTGATAAAGGCAAACCAGATAGCATACTATCATCTCGAGTAAGACTGTGCTACCGGGATAGGTCCTCCGCAATCATTGCAATCACGTACCTGCGATCCAATAATTGACTATGAGGGCACTATCTCCAACAAGTGGGAGCGAGGAATGCATCATGAGATGATGACCCAATTAGTTTCGAGCAGGCCATCAAGAGTGGAACTCTGTAAGAATGGCTGGATGCTTAACGATCTGAGATGGAATCCTTATACACCAACAAAGTATGGACTTTGGTCGCCTTATCTGAAGGGTTAAATCCCCATCAGGAGCAAGTATATCTTGAGAAGATTACTTAGTGTACATGGAAAAGCTAGACTTGTTAAAGATTTGCATCATTGACCAGGTATGGATTATGATGAAACCTTTTCTAAGTACCTATGCTTAAGTCCATCCAGATCCTACTTGCCACGGCTACATACCATGACTACGATATCTGGCGGTTGGGTGTCATGACTGCTTTTCTAAATGATGTTTTAGAAGAGAGAGTCTATAAGTACACAGTCAGAGGGCTTCGTAGACAATGGGAGCAGCGGAAACGTGTGCAAGATGTTTTATGTGATAAAGCAGGCATCGTGGAGTTGGAACGTCTGTTTTGATGTGTTAGTCAAAGAAGTTAACTTCATCAAAATGGTAGACGATCCTTGTATATACAAAAAGGTAGTAGGGAGTATGGTGGTGATCCTCGTGGAGTACGTGGATGATATACTCTTGATAGGGAAGGAGTTTCCTATGCTACGCTCGGTCAATCTCCGCTTATCACAAGAATTCTACATATAGGATCAAAGTGATACCTACTAAATCCTGGGTTTTGGATCTATGAGATAGATCTAATTGGATGTTAGGATACTCACTAGTTGTAGTGAGATGGTATCAATTGATCCTGGGGAGAATCACTGGAAGGGTTCCAGGGTGATAAGGACGACTGAATGTCAGTCACAGGCATTGTCTTTACCCTCAGTAAAGGGACGGTATGTTGGAAGAGTTCCAAGAAAGATACCGTGGCATACTAGACGATAAAGGCTAGATACATCGCTACCAAAGAGGCAGTCTGGGTGTATATTAGTTCATGAGATGAACTTCGTTCCTACCATTGTGTGACAATGGAGTTGTGGCTTATGCCTAGGAACGCCCGTCCCATCAGTGATCCAGACATATTCTAAGGCAATGTTACCTCATCATGGAGATGGTTGATCTCCAGGGGATCGAGGTTAGGAGAGTAACTCAGAGGACAACACGGCGGATCCAATCACAAAGGCTTTTTCCCAGAGAGAGACTTTTATGGGATGGTTGAGTATGAGATACTGCAACCACTGTTATCATATGGCCCTAGTGCAAGTGGGAGATTGTTAGTTATATGTATGCCCTAGAGGCCATTACTATACATGAGATGTATATTGTAGTGGATGCTTGGACATATATAGGGAGGACTTTCTTGCTCGACATGATAGTATGCTATCTGGTTACTCTTTACCTTAACGTGTATACTGATTGTCTCGTTGTTACATGTTGGTAAAGCCCTTAGGATGTGTACTTGACTACCTGGACTATGATGCGGATCATACTAGTGGGGACATGGTAGTCCATAAGTACATCCTTCAAGGTCCCTAGTCGTGGGTGTATCAAGACGGGGCATCGATATACCATAGTAGACTAGCGTATACCTTCTCGACCCATACAGATGGGCGATGGAAGATCCCATATCCATTGGTGTTTGACATCAGAGATGATATACGGATGCTCAGTGGAGACTGGGTACACTGGAAGGACTCGCCGAGAACTCCCAGATGGTATTATACCTTGCGTCAGATGGCAGTTCTCTGGTGACACTGGTACAGGTTAGTCTGTAGACCCGAGATCGTCATAGAGTCTTGTGTGATTCCCACTGTGCTTTGATTTCCACCATATCACGTCCAAGAGGGCGTGCAAAACGGTGGTTTTTGGGTACAGTCCCGAGTCACATGGAGGCAATGAGCGATAGGAGGGGTTTCGTTTCTCCCGGTATTGGGGGTTGATGTTGCGCTTTGCTCGATTGGCCATAACAGGGAAGTCCCTGGCCAGGGCTGGTTTAGAGATTTACTGGTAAGTGTTACCAGTAGTTTCTCGACCCGTTATGAGCCTCATATCGGCATGACTTATCGGTTATTGGGGTCTGACCTTTTACCACCCCTAGACTTGATATGTGACATATCATACGAGGAGACCGGACTGTACGGTAGTGTCACTGTCAGGCTTTTTGCAGGAGTTAGAGCGGGCTTGCTTGTTGATCTTCTGATCGCTCAATACCCGGGTAGCCATTACGTCCAGCTAGTACCGCTGACGGCTTGTGGGTGCTTGATATGATCATCACCTACTACCGGCGTATTGACGAGTCTTTAGAGTCCTACATAGAGGTTTTACTGGCTCAGGCAAAATGAAATAGGAGCGCATATGTGATATGTGCGGGACCGAGAATAATGCGAGTATGTGATACCGTATTCTATTCTCGCGATGTTTGTGTCGATCGGTTATATGCGATATAACCAAGTTATCGAATCAAGGGTTGATTCGATAAGTCGATACATTGGATGTTAGTCGGTTATATGTGATATAACCGGATTATTAAGTCAAGTGTTGATTTAATAATTTAGTGTATAATTGTATATGTGATATACTAATTTACATTAACTAACATTGGTTCACTTAAGCATTTATTTTTCTCACTTGTGCACAACTTAATATATATGTGATATATATTTATTTGTGTGCATTTTGTATCATGGTTGTTGATACACACTACATGGGTGTATGAGATATACACCATTGTAATTATATTGGTGGGGTTTTAATATACAAAGTAAATACAAAATTAGTGGATAATTGTTCAAGTGCATGAAGCTTCATGAAGCTTATGAATGCATTGACCAAAGTTCACTAGTTTTGTTTTTACTTAGGATTTTTATAAACCTAACCACTATAATTATCCATGGTTATATCTCTACATGAGTTAGTATATGATACACACTCAACCATGGTTAGCTCATTCTCTCTCTTGATTAGTTTTCATTCTCATTTTGAGCTCATCTTCTTCCTCCTTCATATTCTTGCTAGGGTTTGAAAAAGAGAGAGATACAATGTGAGAAAAGAAATTCTAAAGTGTACCCATTTCCTATTTCATCATCCTCTACTAGACTAGAACTTTAGTTTAGGGTGTTTGCTTCACTAATTCTCTAGTTAGTGAAGTAGAAGCTTGAGTTCGTATTCCCTCGACGTAGATCATCTTCGGCCTCGAAGACTTCAAGCAATACCGTTGCAATTTTCTCATGGAGCCGTCTGAGAGTCCGGGAGTTCGATGATCGCAGCGAAGGGACTACAACAAGGAGCTTTAGAAGTGAAGGACCGATCTACAAAGGTTGTATTTCGTATTCACTTAGTGGTAATTGTTATTTACTAGCATGTGTTACCCTAATTATCTAGCAAAGATCTTGTTTAGAGTTATTCGGCACGGCTAAAATTTTAATCGGGCATGGTTGATGCCTTGTAGAACCTTATTAGAGTGCCTAGTAACCCTACAAAAACTTGTAGTTTTGAGCTAAAATGATTTATGTTGCTTACTAGATTTCGGTAAGTTTTGGCGTGGATTTCTTTTGACGTTGTGACGTTATTTATATTAGATTCCACGTTTATTATTGTGTTGTGAATGCACGATCGGTACGATCAGGGTCTTGGTTTGGTAGTTGTGTCACTTTGCGTTCCTAGCTAGGGTCGTGCTGATGGCTTTTGTGTCTTTGTGTAGCTTTTGCTCTTGAGTTAGTTTCGTAGTGTCGCTACGTGCGTTAGCCACTTAACGAACACTTGAGAGTATGTTTGGAGTTGGTGCGTCGGTCAAACGTAGTTGGTACGTGTTATTTGTCGATTTCTAATATATACTTGTTATATTTTTATTTGCTTTCAGGTTCGCAGGCGAGGACTTCGGGCGCTGCGAAGAATGAAAAGCGAGTGGTTGGCTTTACTTAGCCAGGATTGTAGTGAGTAGATTTAACATCTACATGGGAATCGCCCGCATGGAGTTATGCGTCTGAGCTAGATTAAATGATATGACTTTTAGTTAGATGTATATGGACATTGATTGTGCATGTGTGCCTTTGTTGCACATCCCATTTCCTATCGTGTATGGACTTAGTATTAATGAGACACAACACCATTATTGACAGTTCATGTTTCACGAGCACTAATTGCATGCTACACATACACCGTCAATAATTGCCATGACACGCACAACACCTATACTTTGTGATATTGTATTGGTTAGGGACATTGAGACATTGACTCATATTCCATTTTTCATATGACATATAGCATACATGTATACCTACATGCTTACACATATGTCTTGACATGCTTACATGCTAGTTACCTATATACCTATATGGTATTGTACCATTAGTGATAGGTATATTCACACATGAGACATAGCTACATGTACCTCTTGCATTCATACTTATACATATCCTGGAGGGTATTACATCGTTATTGATAGGTTGATACACATATCTGCTATGCCAATATGGTTACGCATACCTGGCTTTAGCTACATGTTCACCTTTATTTGATGTTGTATGGACTTGGAGAAATTAGGAACCGCATGATATATATTAACTTGTTGCAGTTAAATAGCGGTTTTTCCTTTATATGCTCATATTATTGTTTCATGTTGCATATATTACATTCATGGATTTCATATGATGTTCTCTGATACTTTTACTCCTAAGTATATATAACAGTGGAATGGGACGCTGTTATATATGCATATATATATATATTAGTGGAGTGGGACACTAATATATATGTATTGATTTATGCTGTTATACTTATTCATTACTTGATGTTTTCTGGATTTGAGGACCGTGGTTGTTTCATGAAATTATACATTATTTGAAAAACCCGGTTTCTCTTTATATGATATTTCAGCTTCCACCATGAGATTTCTCGGTTCTGAGCTTATATATTACCCCATGCGAGGAGGCGTCGAGGCCGTGTGCGGGTACATGGTGGAACCCAGTTGGTCCTCCGGGGCAAGAAAGGTATTTCGACGGGACATGCCGATGAGCCTGGCTGGGGGTGTTTGCCAACCGGTGATAGTATTTGGACTCGACGTATATCTGGGGATATCGATTGAGGTTATGTACGCACATGCCTTGCAGATTGCGGGTGGTGCTTACCCAGGTTCATAGGATGTACGTACATGACACAGGAGGGCCAGTCCCAGGTGATGGCACCTCAGATTTGAGTATTTTGTGTCGATGCTAGACACTTGTTTTCATGATGTTTTTGGGTGTAGAAGTAGGACACTCAGGTTTCATGAGACATACTCGATATTGGATACTGGTTATATGAGATTTACTTGATATTGGACACTCAGGATATATGATACTTACAGGATATGAGGGCCAATTTGGGGGCTAATTTGTGGAAATTTGGGATTTAGATTGTCTTGATGGACTTTGGTCCTACCACGAGGTCAGGATTCCGTGAGGATGACATGTTTTATCCCATACTCCGCATTTATTGTATATGCATTGCTTCATGTATTAGTAGTACCTGATAGAGTACTTTTCATGACTGTTGCATTTACATACTGTTATTTTATATGCATTGCTTCATGTATTAGTAGTACCTGATAGAGTATCTTTCATGACTGTTGCATATACACGCTTCCATTTATTGGTTCATGTATTAGTTGTACCTGATAGAGTACCTTTATGACTGTGCATACATATGGCCATTTATTGCTACCAGCTTGCATGTGATAGATTCGCGCAGTACGTACATACTTGCGATTACCTGCATATGTTATTTACTATTCACAAGTTGGCAACTCACCCCCGTTGTGCCACAGTGTTTTGCAGGTAGTCCCTCAGGGCAGTCGTGGCAGGCTTTTCATCTATCGCATCATCTTTTGCAGCGGGTACCGCTTCGGCTGAATGTGCGCGGTTTTGCTATAGGTGGGTTTTGAGGATATCCGATATTGTTTATTGTTATCTTTGTCCAATGTACTCTCCGTCTACCACTTTTATGTATGACTTAGAGACTTGATGTGAGGACGATATTGTATGTTATTTTGTGACTTGGAGGTCTTTTATGCAGTTTTTATTTATATCGTCTTTTACTTCTTCGCTACGGCATCGTATATCTATT